>JASXTE010000013.1:21905000-22537500 GCA_030280995.1 Hemileia vastatrix | reverse complement strand
GGTAACTGTTCTACAGAGCAGCCAGCTCATCAGTTACCCCCACACTTGCCAAAGTAAAATCTAGAAGCCCCCCCTGGGTACCTTCTAACAAAAACACAACATCCAAAACAGAAAACCAAAACCAATAAGCGTGCAGAGACCAAAAATATTTTCCAGTTTAAAGTCATAGAGGAATAGAGACATGTGAAGAAAAACTAGTACTAGGGTTCAAACAAATTAAGAGAAGGGGTTGGAAACACACAATCTGGGGTAACTGTTGATAGAGCAGCCAGCCCATCAGTCACCCCCACACTTTCCAAGGCAAAATCTAGAGACCCGGCCCATGGGTACCCTCTAACAAAAAGTTTCCAACAAAAAGATTCACAGCATCACCACAAAAAATAAAAAATTAAAGAATGTTCTTTACTTTATACTCATTGCGGATTCAGTCTTCTTCACTTCTTGTGCCTCTAGGATAAAACCTCTTCACCCAAACGGCAGCTACCCTCTTCTTTAGGACTGCACCATCCAACTCTTTCAAAACTTAAGAGCCTCCAGAAACTTGAGATCTGACTCTGTAAGGTCCATTCCATCTTTCAGCAAACATTTTTCCCCACTGACTCTCCAAATATCTATGATACACCAAAACAAAAAACAGGTTTCAAGGGATTCCTGAGTCTATGAGCTAAATTCTTGTCCCAGTATCTGACTGATTGATTTCTTATCTTCATCATTCTAGAGTATGCCTTCTCTTGAGATTCCTCTCTACATTCCAACTGTTGCATTCTGGCACAGAGAAAATCTTCTGTTGAGCACCCATCATCCCAGTCAATTCCAAGATAAGAGACAGCTTCCAAATCAACTGGTAGAATAGCTTTCTGACCAAAAATCGATTCATAAGGAGAATAGCCAGTTTTCCTTTTTACAGTGACTCTATCAGCAAATAAAACCAAGGGTAAATAATGCCTCCATTTTTCAGCACTATCTCCGCACATCTTCACCAGAGCATTCTTGATAACTTGATGGCCTCTTTAAACCATAACTTCAGCTTCAGGATAATAAGGCATGGCCACCCTGACTCTGGAACCAATACTTGCCACAGCTTCTTTGAATTCTGCACCAAACTCTGGCCCTCCGTCAACAGTCACCAATTTCATCAACCCATATCTAAATACCCATTCTTTCTTCAAAAACTCTGCCACATTTTTGGAAGTCAAATTAACCAGAGGCGCTGCCTCCACCCATCCAGAAAAATCATCCCTGGCAACAATCAAGTATTTATACCTGCCTCTTTAATATGGACATCATCCAGACTGACTCTTCCAAACCCAGTTGAATCACCAGTAGCATGGCCAACCTCTTTAGGTTTCAAGTGACTTCTTCTTTTACACTCTTCACAAGATTGAACCCAACCCTGCACAGCCAACTTCATACCTGGCCACCAAAATCTGTCAGCTACTCTTCTATAAGTCTCTCCAAAGCCTCTATGACCAAGGTCTTCATGCAAAGACTTTAGCACCAACTCTTGACCCTTCTTCTGAGTCACCACTACTTGAGGATTTGGATGCCTCCTCCTCATTAACCTTCTTCCTGACACATAGAATCCAGGACTTTTCTTCTTGATTGCCAACCATGTATTATTATCACAAATATCTGGCCTCTCCAAGGTCAACAAATATTCAATCAAAATAAATAAAACCCAGTCTGACCCCAGGTCTCATCTTCAAAATCCAATAACACAACATCCAAGGGTGCAACCCTATCATCAAAGTCACCAGTATACACATGAGCCACACGACTGGGGAAACCAATCTCTAAACTTTGATAAATCTCTCGCCTTCCACTGAATCCTATGAGAGTCCAGTTCAGTAACAAAGATGCCATTCTCCAGATTTGAGCCATCCCAAACAACAGCCTCATCTTCATCAACAAAAACATCCTGATCACCAGAATCAAGATCAGAAACATCCAGTTTATCCTCTTTGCGGAGGACACAACAATCATCCAGTTTATCATCATGGGGGAGGAGAGAAAAATCTTGAGTACCCTTTGTGCTGGCTCTAAAAACTGGGACATCTTAATCAAACATTTCAGGATCAGAATCCTCATCTGTGAGTGGTCTTCTTGACAATCCATCTGTCATTGTAAAAGTTTTACCTGGCTTGTGCACCTGGTCAAAAGAAAAATGTTGAATAAACGCCACCCACCTAGTCATTGGAGCATTTGGAAGACTAGGTGTGTTAATCATTTGAACCAGAGATTTAGCATCCACTTGCAGCTCAAAATGCTGCCCCCACAAAACAGTTTGTAGCTTCTTTAAGATCTTTGCTACACCGCACAATACTAACTTTGGCTGAGAGTACCTAGATTCCACCTCATTAAAAACCACAGACTCATACGTCACTGGCCTGACCTTCCCAGTTTTATCTTCCTGAGACAATACAGCACCAGCAGCAATATAACTTGAGTCCACTTCCAGATAAATTTTCCCAGATTCCCTTCCATAATCCAACTTGTGAAGAATAATATCTTCACCCACCACCTTCTTCAACTTCTGAAAAGCCTTTTCACACTCTTCGGTCCTTTCCCAATATGCATATTTCTTAGTCAAACTCCTTAAAGGTGAAGCGTAAAAGAAAAATCTTTAATGAAAATCCTGACATATACACAAACTCCAAAAAATCCTATGACTTCAATAGTATTTTTAGGCCTTGACCATGACTGAATTTTATTAACCTTCTTCCTTCCCATAATCCTCCCTTCTTTACATACTACATGCCCAAGAATTTCCAGAGCCGGAACACAAGAACAAAAATTTGACCCAGAAATGGTCAAACCAGCCTCTTCAATTCTAAACAATACTCTCTCTAGAGTAATTTCCTATTCCCAAACAAACCTCCTTATACGTAGGTTTTCTTTCTGAACTTCATTTCCCTAATCAGTGGAGGGTCCTTTAATTCCGCCATCATCAACAAAATACCAGCATGAGTAGGTACCTCATCCTGTAAAGTCCAATCCATTTGTGCTTGATAAACTGCTACTGAATTAGTTTCTCCTTGAGGAAACCTAGTGATCTGAAATCTCCCCAGAGGAGTCTCAAATGTTGTGAGTGGCTGTGAATCAGTGTAAAGTTCCCTTTCATCATAACCACCCATAATATCACCCAAACCATAAAACACCCTTCCAGAAAAGGCTTCCACAAAGTCTTCTGCACTTGGCCGCATCCCCACATCCTTGATAGTAACTTTATTCAGGGCTCTAAGATTATGAACCACCCTGAGTTTTCCATTCTGCTTTTTAACACAGAACACTGGACTTGAGTAACTAGAAGTTGATTGTTCATACAATCCAGTCTTGACTCTTTCCCTAAAAATCTATACAAAATCATAACGAATAGCAGCAGGAATTGAAATAGGTTTGATTTTCCAAGGTTCATGACAAACCACAGAAATCAAGTAAGGTTCCCCATAAGAGAGCTTCAACACACCCCTTTCCTCTTCAACAAATACCACCACCTCTCCTATAGCACAATAATGTGCAACAACAACTTCTTTTCCTCCTCAGATAACCAACCATCAGGACCAAAGTTAACAACCTTCAATATTTCTATTGTCACTCTAGCAGTTTCCTCAAAATCAGGAGGATTCTTCACCAGAGGAGTACAGTACAGATCTCTTGACAACAGAGGTCTCTTCAGCGGAGGATTCAATCCTACAGGCATAGGCTCATTGACAGGCCTAATCTTCTGCGCCAACTTCTTATACTTTTTGGCTCTACTGTCAACTTGAGGGATCTTCAGGACATCTTCTTCACCAGACTTTTGGACCCCAATCTCACCACTCCAAAGCTTTTCTGCAATCCCACATCTTCATCTTCACTTCCATCTACCAACTCTTCAAATCTTTATTCATCTTCAGAATCACATTTTCTACTACTGTGCAGTTTATTTTCATGCAGGAGGCCCAAAACAAGATCTTGCTGATCTTCATTCATCAAGATTTTCTGCAGTTTAACCTCTTGCTGGAGGCCTAAAACAAGATCTTGCTGATCTTCACAAAAATAATTTTTCTCTTCTTTCATCATTATCTTCAGATTTTTCTCTTGATTTTCTTGAATTATCTTGTAATTTTTATCTTCTTTTCTTGGGTTTTCTTCTTGCCTACAAAAATAACCAGGGGTTTCTCCAATGCTTACAGATGTGGCCAAGGTAATGTTTTTGAAAGGTGTGGAAGAAACCCTAGCAGTGCACAATTGGGAGGACTTACTTTTAGACCCCAAACTCACCACTCCAAAGCCTTTCCGCATATCTTTCAATAAAGATATATAACCCATTTTCCTTTTTGAACTTGAATTAAAATTGATTGAAAATCTTGAAAAAGAACAAAAACTTGATAAAAAACTTGATGAATACTTTCAAATAAGAGAAAGATTAAAAAGAGAAAGTTTTAAATCCACTTGGTATATCTCCAAGGGAGCTAACCTACTACAACATGGGTTTTCCTCACCTTGTGGAGAGGTTTTAGCACTTGGGTGATCAGCTCTCATCATTCTAAAAAAGGCAGACTCTCTCTAGAGCCTGTGCTATGGTAAGGTTAACTCTTACAGTCGCCTTTCTGTAAGCAGTATCCGGAGGAGATATGTGGATTTAGCTGAAAACCCTGTCCTTCCAATAAAATAACAAAATGAGAATTCTAAATCACTAAGCTAGCCAGTCTACTTGGATCCGATTGATAAAATTAATGAAACTCTAAAATATTTAACGCTTATTGAGATTTAAAGAATGTGGCTGTTGAGAAAAGAAATACTGATAACAACAATTAAGGTGTACCAGTGAAAGATCTGAAAAGGTTGACTTTTATGTTTTTATAATAATTTGAGTTTTTATGAGACAGCAATAATCAAGTCCCAGTGATGAAGACCTTTCTAAAGATACCCTGTATGAAGTGTGATTTAAATTGTTGAGTAGTATTTCTAAAATGTTATATATAAAATATAAAGTTATAAGGGTATTACAATTTATTTAATTTGTTGAGTAATTAAAAATGAGACTGTGGTGGTTAAAGATTAAGCTGTATGTTCCCTGATTATTGTAAGATGATGATATGATGATTCCCAATTTTGAGTCTGAGAGGCTCTTAAGTATACCTAGTCACGTGCCTAAGTTTCCCCTCCAGAGCTCAGCCAGAGTCAATCCGGAGCCCGTACGGACTCAATTAGAACCTTTAAAAATAAAATAAAAATCTAGAAAAATTACACATAATAGAGCTACTTCCCGTTTACATTCCAAACTAATTTTCGTAGTCTGCGCAGCTCTTATCACCCCGTGAAGATTCATCAAAGTTAAGTAATTTCTAAAAACGTAAATATTTCTATAATACTTTAAAATTCATTTAAAAATATAAGAAAAATAGTAAAAATTCTGGGAAAATTTCCCAAGGTTTCTGAGTGACTCGACTTGACACTTATAGACTCTTCAGACCGTAAAAATAAGTTTTCTCTGTAAAATAAATTGTTTTTGCGTAGGCATTCGCTCTTGACCAATTTCTTCATATTTAAAACTGAAATAAATTAAATAAAACCCTTTTATAAAAAAATAATAATGCCAATCTTGCACGCCGTAATAGCTCCATTTACGTACTTAGGTGCCATACTAAACTTTAGGCTACCACATCCTCCCTCCAATTGAGAATGTCCCCATTCTTAAAACTTTGCATAAGTGGTTGAGCAATTCCAAAAGAATTATCATTTCTAATAAAATAATTTGATAAATTTGTTTTAGCTGGTCTTCTTTTAATTCTTTATAATAAAAACATTGTTTCTTCTTCTCTGGCTTGATATAACATAAAATAAAATAAAATAAATCTTGTGATGATTCCACTACTGAGAGCAAGGTTTGAATCCCCTCAGACTCCCATATACCAGTCTTCCTTCTTGTCACAGCATTGATAGAGTGGATCTTCCTATGAGCCGAATACTCCTGATTCCAACCTCATAGGGCCCCCCACTGAGCTGAATTCTATGATTCCAATCTCACCATAAGGTCCTCCAAGCTTCACACCAAAAATGGCCTAACACTGAGGCACTAAAAAAATCATTCCCTAAAATCCAACTACCATCCTAACTTCTAATTCCTTCATCACAATTTTCAAACTTTGCTATACAGAAAACCCATAAAATACTTTTTCCAGGCTTCCAATAATAATATTAACTTTAGAACATGTTAAAGCGCCACAAATTTCACCTAATTAACCATTATGCTCTCCTTAGCATCATTACCACCTAAAATTTTAACCTCCTAAAGCTTATCAGCACCCAATTCCAGGAATGATTGAATAACCAGTTTAGAGTCTTAGTGGACGGTGATAAACTAAAAGACTGAATTGAGTTATCCAAACAAGATTGACATTCCAGTTTAAAGTCTTGGTGGACCAAACATATAATCGATTGCCAGTTTATGGTCTTGGTGGACCAAAGATTGTTTAAGTGCATAAATATCTTGAAATATTCCTAATTAAGGCCTAGGCTTGACCAAAGATTGAATAAACTTGATAATCCAGTTTAATGTCATAGTGGACCAAACATTTGATTGACAAGTTATCCAGTATAAGGCCATAGTGGACCAATGAATGTTGAATTATCCTGCAGATATTAATTTTCCAGTTTAAAGTCATAGTGGACTAAACAATGAATGAACTACCAGTTTAAAGTCATGGTGGACCAAACATTTGATTGATAAGAAATCCAGTTTAAGGTCATGGTGGACCCAACAGCTTGATAATAGTCCAGTTTAGGGTCTTGGTGGACCTAACAACTTCTCTATCCTTGAACCCAGATTTTGCCACCAGCTTTCTTCTTCCTAGTTTCAAGTTTTCTTCTTCAAAAAAAAATCTCCTAACAAGATGAAAACTACTGACTTCATTGCTTCAGCTGATCAATCTTGCAAATATTGTGCTTTCACCCATAGGGAATGTATCTTCACTTTCAACTGGCAAAAGCACACTTATAACAGGGCCTGTTTATCCTGTTATGGGAAGAAAAGAAAATGTTCTGGCTTGAATTGTGGTTCTTTCCCCTTTACTGCTACTAGCTTTGCCTCCTTCTGAAAATCTCCTCCTTCTTCTTCACCTTCTACTCCACCCCCTATTCCATCAACTTCTAAAGATCCCATCCCTTTTTCTCCATCAGCCTATTTAAATCTTTCTTCATCACCTAATCCTCTGGGTCCTTCTCTCCAATCTAGACTTGCTGCTACTCCCCCAAGAACTCTTACTGCTCCCAGGTCCATGCTTCAACCTTCAAACAATTCTTCTCCTACTTCCAACATCTTGAAGAACAAAAGGTCCTATAATAGCCAGCAATCTTCATCTTCTCTTGTTTCATCCAAAAAGCCCAGAACATCTACTTCAAACTCCAAATCCAACACCAGTCCTCCTCATCTATCAAAAATTAAAAATCCTTTTTTAAACATAAAAAATCCCACTCCATTACCAAGTAAGCCATTTATCTATGATCTTGATAGTGTTGACACAGGTTAGTTGTCCCTTTTTATTTTCTTTAATCTTCAGGTTTTAATATTGCTGATATTTTAATTTGATAAGCGTCCACCGGTTCTCCAATTCCATATTCAGCTTATGAAATACCAGAACCTAGTCCAAGATTCCCTAGAGTTCCAATTCACCTAGTGTCTGAAAAGCTCTTTGCTAATTTTGATAACCTTATCGCTTATTTCCAACAATACCCACCCTCTGATAGATCAGAATCTTGGATGAGAGAAAAACTGTTAAGAGATCTTTTCAAAATAGCCAACTGGCTTCAACACTATCGTGACCGTGAAATAAGATTCGAATCCCAGGAAATCAATCAAGGTCCTTCTAAATTTTCTAATTTTGATTCTTCAAAAGATAACAACCCTTGATGGTGTTCTTCCTGGTACGTAGCTTTCTTGAATAATGTTTGAAAAATAATAATATAAACATCTAAACTACCTAAAACTAAAATACCTTTTTTTTTTTTTATATTTTTAGTTATTTTATTATTTATTTTATTTTTATTTTATTATTATTATTATTATTATTATTATTTTAATTTTTTTTTTTAAATTTAATTTGTTTTTTTATTTTTTATTTTTTTTACCTTAAATTTTATTTTTGTTTTTATTTTAAAATAAAAGATTTTAGAAAAGATAGTTTTGAAATAAAAGTTAAAATTTAATTTTTAAAGAAAGATAAACGATTGTGAAAAGAAAGATAAAAAAGGTAATAAAAAATTTCAAAATGAAATCTTAAAAGATGCCCCCCGGCCATTTGATGAGCCGTACCCTCGATATCATACCCACATCCAAGTGCAACTTGATGTGGTTACACAATTTTGAGAAATTGAAAAGAAAAGAAAATAAATGAAAGTTTTTAGGAGATAATTTTTATAATGATGATCACTGGGTGAGCTCCCTCCAATTTATAAAAATGATTAGAGACCACCAGTGAGCATCACCTTTACAATAATTCATAATATATATATTTAAGAAAAGAAATCACAATCTAACATAAAAAAAATCAAAAACAAAATAAAATAAAAAGAATCTTGAATCCGGCGTTCAGAGCGGTGTCTCTTGATTTGTTCCAGTTTATAGTCTTAGTGGACTTCCTATAATTAAAATAAAAAGCCAGGATTCAACTAGAAACAGGGAAATTTTGGAAACAAACATTATGGGGTAATTGTTTATAGAGCAGCCAGCCCATAAATTACCCCCACACTTGCCAATATTAAATTAAAAAGGTTCCCCTGTGAACAGTTCTTCCAATAAATTTTTAAAATTTTCCAACACTATCTTCACCCATATTTTAAGAATTTTAAATTTTGAAAATTTCAAAGAAGGTTTTCTTGCATTTTGTTAAGTTTCATCACAGTTTCGTCGCCCATATGCAGTGTTATGACAGTAAAGTATTTTGACAAAAAGAAGATAGTTTATCCTCGTTGCGGAGGTTGATAAGATTTTTATAAACATCATAGTTTATCCTCATTGGGGAGGTATCCATAAAATTTCATCGATATTATAGTTTATCCTCATTGCGGAGGAATCCATATAATTTCATAAATGTCATAGTTTATCCTCATTGCGGAGGAAGACTTCGGCACTCCTGGTGCCTCTAGGATAAAACCGCTTCACTTGATTGGCCGCTACCCTCTTCTTCAATACTACTCCATCCAACTCTTCTAGCACATATGAACCTCCAGAAACTTGCTCCTTAACTTTATATGGTCCATTCCACCTATCTGCAAAAATTTTCCCCCATTAACACTCTAGACTTCTATTATACACCAGGACCATATAACCTGGGTTCAAAGGTTTCCTTAATTGATTTGCCAACCGCTCATCCCAATATCTAAGTGATTGATTTCGGATCTTCATCATCCGCGAATATGCCTTTTCTAAATATTCTTCTTTCTTTTCTAGCTGCATCATTCTTTCACACAATAATTCATCAGTAGTTTTGACCGTGTCCCAGTCAACTCCAAGATATGATTCAGCTTCTAAATCAACCGGTAAAACTGCTTTCTGTCCAAAAACAAGTTCATAAGGTGAAAATCCGGTCGTCCTTTTGGCAGTGATTCGATCAGCAAATAAAACTAAAGGTAAATAGTGCCTCCACTTTTTGGCACTTGGCCCACACATTTTAACTAAAGCATCCTTAATAACTTGATGCCCTCTTTCAACCATGCCTTCAGCTTCAAGATAATATGGGGTCGCTACCCTAACCATTGATCCAACTTTCAATACGGCCTCTTTAAACTCTGTCCCAAATTCAGGAACCCATCTACCGTCACCAACTTCATCACCCCATACCTATATACCCAATTATTCAACAGAAATTCTGCCACATTTTTGGCAGTTAAATTAATAAGAGGCACTTCCTCTACCCAACCAGATAAATCATCTCTGGCCACAATTAAATATTTATACCGTCCCTCTTTTATATGAACGGCATCTAAACTAGGAGTTTGGAAAGTCAGTGGGGAAAGATGTTTGCAGATAGGTGGAATGGACCGTATAAAATCAAGGAGCAAGTTTCCGGCGGTTCATATGTGCTAGAAGAGGTGGATGGAGTAGTATTGAAGAAGAGGGTAGCAGCCGATCAAGTGAAACGGTTCTATCTTAGAGGCACCAGGAGTGCCGAAGTCTAACTCCGAAATGAGGATAAACTACAATTTTAATGACATTTATCAAATTTTATTGACCTCCGCAACGAGGATAAACTATGATATATACCAAATTTTATGGATTCTTCTGCAACGAGTATAAACTATCTTCTTATTTTTATCAAAAATACTTTACTATCGTTACACTGCATATGGGTGACGAAACTGTGGTGAAACATAATGAAATGCGAGATAACCTTCATTGAAGAAGATAGTTTATACTCGTTGCAGAAGAATCCATAAAATTTGGTATATATCATAGTTTATCCTCGTTGCGGAGGTCAATAAAATTTGATAAATGTCATTAAAATTGTAGTTTATCCTCATTTCGGAGTAAGACTTCGGCACTCCTGGTGCCTCTAAGATAGAACCGTTTCACTTGATCGGCTGCTACCCTCTTCTTCAATACTACTCCATCCAACTCTTCTAGCACATATGAACCGCTGGAAACTTGCTCCTTGATTTTATATGGTCCATTCCACCTATCTGCAAACATCTTTCCCCACTGACTTTCCAAACTCCTATTATACAAACATTATGGGGTAATTGTGTATAGAGCAGCCAGCCCATCAATTACCCCCACACTTGCCAATATTAAATTAAGAAGGTTCCCCTGGGAACACTTCTTCCAATAAATTTTAAAATTTTTCCAACACTATCTTCACCCATATTTTAAGAATTTTAAGTTTTGAAAATTTTCAATGAAGGTTTTCTCGCATTTCATTATGTTTCACCACAGTTTCGTCGCCCATATGCAGTGTAACGATAGTAAAGTATTTTTGATAAAAATAAGAAGATAGTTTATACTCGTTGCAGAAGAATCCATAAAATTTGGTATATATCATAGTTTATCCTCGTTGCGGAGGTCAATAAAATTTGATAAATGTCATTAAAATTGTAGTTTATCCTCATTTCGGAGTTAGACTTCGGCACTCCTGGTGCCTCTAAGATAGAACCGTTTCACTTGATCGGCTGCTACCCTCTTCTTCAATACTACTCCATTCAACTCTTCTAGCACGTATGAACCGCCGGAAACTTGCTCCTTGATTTTATACGGTCCATTCCACCTATCTGCAAACATCTTTCCCCACTGACTTTCCAAACTCCTATTATACACCAGGACCATATCACCTGGGTTCAAAGGTTTCCTTAATCGATGTGCCAACCGCTCATCCCAATATCTGACTTATTGATTTCGGATCTTCATCATCCGTGAATATGCCTTTTCTAAATATTCTTCTTTCTTTTCTAGCTGCATCATTCTTGCACACAATAATTCTTCAGTAGTTTTGACCGTGTCCCAGTCAACTCCAAGATATGATTCAGCTTCTAAATCAACCGGTAAAACTGCTTTCTGTCCAAAAACAAGTTCATAAGGTGAAAATCCGGTCGTCCTTTTGGCAGTGATTCGATCAGCAAATAAAACTAAAGGTAAATAGTGCCTCCATTTTTTGGCACTTGTCCCACACATTTTAACTAAAGCATCCTTGATAACTTGATGCCCTCTTTCAACCATGCCTTCAGCTTCAGGATAATATGGGGTTTCTACCCTAACCTTTGATCCAACTTTCAATACAGCCTCTTTAAACTCTGTCCCAAATTCAGGACCTCCATCTACTGTTACCAACTTCATCACCCCATACCTATATACCCAATTATTCAAAAAAAATTCTGCCACATTTTTGGCAGTTAAATTAATAAGAGGCGCTGCCTCTACCCAACCAGATAAATCATCTCTGGCCACAATTAAATATTTATACCCTCCCTCTTTTATATGAACGGCATCTAAACTAACTCTCCCAAAGAGCGTATATTCACCGGTCGCGCGTCCGGGTTCTTTTGGCCTTAAATAACTTTGTCTTTGACATTCTTCGCATGACTGAACCCACTGTTTAACAGCCATCTTCATGCCAGGCCACCAGAATCGATCAGAAATTCTTCTAAACGTTTCTCCAACACCTCTATGCCCGAGATCTTCATGCAGTGATTTCAAAACTAATTCTTGCCCCTTCTGTTGAGTTATAACTACTTGAGGATTTGGATACTTTCTCCTCATTAAACGTTGACCAGATAGGTAAAACGTAGATGACTTCCTCTTGATAGCCACTCATTCATCATCTTCACAATCTTCTGGCCTCTCTAAAGTCAAAAAATATTTGACTAAGAAAAAATAAAAACCAGTCTGACCCCAGACTTCATCTTGAAAATCGATTAATATAACATCAATAGGGACTTCTCTATCACCAATATCACCTGAACATGAATGAGCCAATAATCATTGACCCCTAAATAAATCTTTAATCGAGCTATGTTGTCTTTTTTCTTCTGAACCTTTGGATCCTTTGTAAACCGTATTCCAAAATACCTCTTTCTCTTTATCCACCTTTTTATTTAAATTCTCTAATTCTCCAACATATACACCATTCCTTAACTTACTACTATCCCACACTACCAATCCATCTTCCTCTACATACACCACATCTTCTTCTACCTCCTTTCTACCGAATTTATCTACACCTTTTCCAACACCTTTATTAACATAAAAACTATTTTCCAGTTTATCCTCTTGGTGGAGGTCATCAACACCATAATCTAAACACAATAGTCCTGCCAGTTTAACCTAATGGAGGAGGTATGGAAAGTCTTCAGCTCCTTTAGTGCTGTCTTTGATAATAGGTATATCTTCATCAAACTCTTCTGAGTCTGAATCTTCTTCAGTGGGTGGTCTCCTCGATAAACCATCTGGCATAGTAAAAGTTTTGCCATGCTTATGAACTAAATCAAACAAAAAATTTTGAATAAAAGCTACCCATCTTGTCATGGGTGCATTTGGTAAACTTGGGGAATTAATCATCTGGATTAACAATTTCGCATCCACTTGCAACTCAAAATGTTGCCCCACAAAATATGCTGAAGTTTCTTCAGTATTTTTTCCACACCACATAATTCCAATTTTGGTTGTGAATATCTTGATTCGACATCAGTAAATACTACAGATTCATACCTAACTGGCCTGATGTAACCAGATTTATCCATCTGTGACAAAACTGCCCCAGCTGCAACATGACTTGAATCAACTGCTAAATAAATTCTGCCAGCATCTTTTCCATAATCCAACTTTTGCAGGACTAAATCCTTCCCCACTACCTCCTTCAACTTCACAAACGCCTTCTCACACCCTTCATCCCACTCCCAGTCTGCATCCTTTCTCGTTAACCATCTCAATGGAGCTGCCAATGAAGAAAAGTCCTTAATAAACATTCTAACATATACACAAACACCTAAAAACCCTCTAACTTCGGTCGTATTCTTGGGTCTTGGCCAGGACTGATTTTGTTAACTTTCTTCTTGGACATAATCCTACCCTCTCTACATACCACATGGCCTAATATTTCTAAGGCTGGAACACAACATGAAAATTTTGAACCTGAAATATTTAAACCAGCCTCTTCAATTCAAAACAAGATTCTTTCTAATGTAATTTCGAACTCCCAAATGAATTTGCGTATCCCGGGATTCTCTTCCAACACTTGGTTATCATAGTTGGTCGTTGGTCCCTTAATTCCTCCATCATCTATAAAGATTCCAGCATATTGTGGAATTTCTTCTTGAAGGATCCAAGCCATCTGAGCTTGATAAACTGCAACCGAATTTGTTGCTCCTTGAGGTAATCTTGTTAACTGTAAACGTCCAAGTGGTGTATCAAATGTAGTGAGAGGCCTTGAGTCCGGATGTAACTCTCTCTCATCATATCCACCCATAATATCTCCCAAACCATAACACACTCTCCCTGAAAACGCTTCAACAAACTCCTCAGCACTAGGTGGTATCCCAGCATCCTTTATTGTAACCCTATTTAATTCCCTAAGATCATGAACAACTCTAAGCTTGCCATTCGGTTTCTTGATACAAAATACTGGACTAGAATAACTTGACGTTGATCGCTCATACAGTCCAGTGCGTATCCGTTCTCTGACAACTTCAATATAGGCTTCTTTTAATGCAGACGGAATAGGAATCGGTTTCTTCTGTCATGGTTCAAGACATACCACATGAATCTTGTAAGGCTCCCCATAGGAATGCTTCAACACACCCATCTCCTCTTCTACAAAAGCAATCGCCTTCTCTCGCCTGACCATCACATCCAACAACAACTTCTTCTCTTCTCCAGATAACCAAACATCAGGTCTAAAATTAACAACACCCAGTCTCTCAAAAGTGATCCTTGACGTCTCAGAAAATTCAGGCGGATTCTTTACCAAAGGACTTTCATAAGGATTTCTTGATAACCTTGGTCTTTACAAGGGTGAATTTAATTCGGCAGGTAGCGGTTCATTAATAGGTCAAACTTTATTTGCTACTTTCTTATTTTTGGCTGCGTCCACATCTAAATAAATTTGAGGTAAAACATTTACTTTTGTATTGCCATTAAAAATTTCATCAAATAAATCTTCTTCATGGTCAGAATTGGAATAAGAAAAATTAGAAAAATATTTTATTTCATTTTTAAATTTTACCCTTTTCTCCTTTCCCTCATCTAATTTATAAACAGATTTTCCAACACCTTTGCTTCCCTTATCCAACAGTAAATTGCCCGTAAAGAAAGTTGGCAGTTTAAACTCTTGCTGGAGGACCGGAATTGAATTTTCACAAAAATTATTTTTTTGTGTTTTAATTATACTGAGATTTTTTATTGGATTTTGATAAGATTTTTGCAGTTTACCCTCTTGCTTGAGGTCCATAATAGAAGGAGATACTTGCAGTTTAACCTCTTGCTGGAGGTCATAAAACATACCCTTCCAATTTTTATCCAACATAATTTGGCCCATTTTGCCTTTTTTACCATTTTTAAATTTAATAGATAAACAGGGTAAATCCAATAAACATATAGAAAAGTCCAAAACGTATTTGCACTCCAAAGTAATATTAACAGAAAATAATTGAGAATCCACTTGAATTATCTCCAAGTGAGCTGACCTATTGCAATCCGGGATCTCATCCTGAGGAGAGATTACAACATTAGGGTGATCAGCCCCTACTACCCCAAAAAATGAGGGCATCCATCCCTTTCCAACAAACATAATTCACCAGAAGCCGTCCGTTTTATACTCCGCTTATTGGTGCAAACACAACACTGGCACAGAGTAGTAATCCCTGGCCGTGTTTCCAAACCTTCATCTCCAGGAGGCGCTAACCGCATATGTAAACTCCGCATATCTTCACCAGTGATCTCCAAACTAATCCCCATGCCAGCTTGATACCCTATCCTGGCATCAAAATCCATCAAAAAAGGACCACCAAGAACAGTTTTGACTGCTCCTCTGGCCACATAGAAGTGAACCTTACCAACAGATCCACCAATGCCTAACCTGACATGCTCAGCTGTACCCATCAGCTCTGTTGCATGCCCTCCAATGCCTCTGAGGTTTCCCCCAGTCCCACTTTTAATTGGCAAGCCTATACTCGTTGCTTGCTCCAATGAAATTAAATTAATTTGAGACCCTGAATTGACCAAGGCCTTTACTTCTTTACCGTTAAGAGTTACCACCAGGTAACCCAGGGGAGCGGAAAAATGCGTATCTACATCTTCCCCAAACTTTTCAGCATCTTCACAAATATATTCCACCTCTCCAGTGGAAACCCGACGCCTCATCAAATGCTTCTTTTGCTTTTCAGAAAGCACCGGACTAATCGTAAATAACTCCCCCAAAGATAAGGGAATCTTCAGTTGATTCACCCTATTCAATACTGCGTCCATCGCATTAGCTTGACCAGAAACTACTGGCCGCTCATACTGGACCTTTGATTTAACAACCTTAGCCCTGGGTACCTCTTGAGGTCAAACCGAGACATCTTCACCCCCCATTATAACATCTTCACTTTCTATAACCCTAACTCCATCACCAGCTTCTTGCACTAATCCTGATCCATCGCTGGTCCTTCTTACTCCCTCCATTGGGATGGGACCGCTAAAAATTGGTCTGGGTAGAGACGCCAATGGTACGTCCTCCTCAGAATCCAAATCATCCTCTGGCATAGGCTCACCATTTAAATCAAACTTGCCATAACTAGGGGGCCCCATATCAGCGATCCCCTTCTGCATTTTATATAATTTGTTGGCGGCAGTTTGAGCACTAGAATTTTTGTCCTTAGAGTAAGGGTTCACTTTGTTATTGGCCTTACCAGGATTAGCCCTCAGTTGGCTTTGAATTCTACTTTTTGCCTTAGTAGCAGCTGCTCTTCTAGCAGCATTAACATTGTATTCGCCAGCCATACAGCTACCCTCCACCTGGGCAACCGTCGCCAGCTCTAAACCTCCAAAAGAAGTAGAAAATGTGGCTTTACTGACCTCTTTCTCTTTACCTTTGTCAGCTTTTCCACCATTACCATTACCATTTTTTCCACCCTTGGCATTAACATCTTCATCCATCACCTCTTCAAATCTGGCTCTCCTTTCAGCCGTTAAACTTCTTCTGACCAAATCAGAAGGAGAATGTCCATCACTGGGCTTGATGAACAAACCATCAGGAAATTTATAAACTTTACCATCAAATAAAACTCGCCCAGCATCCATATCCTTATCAAGAGCAAAACAAACTGTTGCTCTGTGCCCCCTCCTATTACAATATGAGCACACCTTTGGCTCATCGTAGCCACCTCTATAACTACTACCACCATTCCCACCATTTCTCCCATTGCCTGGGAAGCGGTTACCATTATTATTGCCATTATAATTTCGACGTTCATAACCTCTGGACTGATAAGAAGTCGACATCAACGAAGAAGCGATTGGGGCCTTGTTAGCCTTCTGAGTCTCTTAAACAGATATTTTTAACTGTTTTGTTAAATCGGCCAAGTGATCAACCATCTTATTATCTACATTGCCCTAAACTTTTGCAGCCGTTATTCCCATTTGTGCCTTCTTGGCCTCCTGGGATTTAACCATAATATCGTTGTTTTCGGCCAAAACTTTTCTAACCTTGCTAACATATTGAGTGCAGGACTCCTGATATTTGTCCAAAGCTAATAACTTTAGATGGGCTTGAATGTTGTCCTTGATAACCTCCAGAGCCGGCATTTTCTGCTCACCATTAGGCAGTTCCTTCATCAAATCTTTTCTTGAAAGATCCTTCAAGACGTCCATTTGAATAACCCTACTGCATGCTGACTAAAACAAATCTTTTGCCTGGTTCTCATGCACTAACTCGTCCACCAGTATGAGATATTACACCACTTCATCAAACTGAACACAGAGCTTTTTGAAGTCAGACATAGAAGAAACTCCACCTTTTTCTTGCCAGTCTCCAACAATTTCATTGAGGTCCATCATAGTAAACCTAACACCCCATCTATCAACCATAGCTTTAGAAAGCTTAACCCAATCCTTGTCCTTAAATGCCTGCATAGCAATAACCTCTTTTTCCATCTCCCTATCAGCAATGAAAAATCTAACTTGCTTCACCATATCCACATGAGAAGCACCATCAACAGCAGCAGCAGCTTCATACCTGCTAATGAACCATTTAACCTCCTCCCCATCAAACTTTGGGCCATCCCAAGAAACAATCCTAACAGAGGGAGTAAGAGTTTGAGGAGATCCAGAAGCAACAGCAGAAGAAGACATCCCAATAAGTAATGAAAAGCGTTAACAATTGATAAAATAACAAGCCTCTTGCAGGCCAATAACAAAAATCCAATTAGAGTTCCAGAAAATAAGCCTCTTGCAGGCTAAGAACGTTCTTGATCCAAGTAAGTCTTTAAAGAAAGCTAGAGAAATCAAACCCCACGTTGGGCGCCAACTATGGTAAGGTAAACTCTTACAGTCGCCTTGCTGTAAGCTGAATCCGGAGGAGATATGTGGATTTAGCTGAAAACCCCGTCCTTCCAATAAAATAACATAATGAGAATTCTAAATCACTAAGCTAACCAGTCTACTTGGATCTGATTGATAAAAATAATGAAACTCTAAAATATTTAATGCTTATTGAGATTTAAAGAATGTGGCTGTTGAGAAAAGAAATACTGATAACAACAATTAAGGTGTACCAGTGAAAGATCTGAAAAGGTTGACTTTTATGTTTTTATAATAATTTGAGTTTTTATGAGACAGCAATAATCAAGTCCCAGTGATGAAGACCTTTCTAAAGATACCCTTTATGAAGTGTGATTTAAATTGTTGAGTAGTATTTCTAAAATGTTATATATAAAATATAAAGTTATAAGGGTATTACAATTTATTTAATTTGTTGAGTAATTAAAAATGAGACTGTGGTGGTTAAAGATTAAGCTGTATGTTCCCTGATTATTGTAAGATGATGATATGATGATGCCCAATTTTGAGTCTGAGAGACTCTTAAGTATACCTAGTCACGTGCCTAAGTTTCCCCTCCAGAGCTCAGCCAGAGTCAATCCGGAGCCCATACGGACTCAATTAGAACCTTAAAAAATATAATAAAAATCTAGAAAAATTACACATAATAGAGCCACTTCCCCTTTACATTCCAAACTAATTTTCGTAGTCTGCGCAGCTCTAATCACCCCGTGACGATTCATCAAAGTTAAGTAATTTCTAAAAACGTAAATATTTCTATAAAACTTTAAAATTCATTTAAAAATATAAGAAAAATAGTAAAAATTCTGGGAAAATTTCCCAAGGTTCTTGAGTGACTCGACTTGACACTTATAAACTCTTCAGACCGTAAAAATAAGTTTTCTCTGTAAAATAAATTGTTTTTGCGTAGGAATTTGCTCTTGACCAATTTCTTCATATTTAAAACTCAAATAAATTAAATAAAACCCTTTTATAAAAAAATAATAATGCCAATCTTGCACGCCGTAATAACTCCATTTACGTACTTAGGTACCATACTGAACTTTAGGCTACCACAGTGCCACATTCCAAAAATCCTGAGGTGGCACCCACTTTCTTTCTCCTCCTACAACAATCCATGAATTGACACATGGAAGACAAACCAGACCCGTTTTCACGACCATCATCTCCAGGAGATGATAACCTCATGTGAAGCCTTCTGTCATCTTCACCAGTTAACTCCAAGCTAATCCCCTTTCAAACTGATAGCCAATTCTTGCCTGGAAATCCATCAAGAGTGGCCCACCTAAAACTGCTTTTACATTACCTTTAGCAATGTAAAAATGAGCCTTTCCGGAGGCTCCACCAACATCCAACTTAAAAAATTTGGAGGTTCCCATCAACTCCGTTACGTGACCACCTATACCTCTAAAATTCCCACCAATTCCAGTTTTGATGGGGAGGCCCAAATGAGTGGCCTCAAACAAAGAAATAAGGTTTATCTGTGAACCTGAATTCACTAATGCCCTAGCCTCCCTGCCATTCATGGTGACATTGACATATCCTAGAGGTGCAAAAAAATGCATTTCCAACCCCTCTCCAAACTTCTCCGCAGAATCACATATGTATTCCACTTCTCCAGAAGAAACTCTTCTCCTGGTCAACAACTTTTTCTGTCTATCAGCCAACCCAGGACTGATAGCATATAACTCACAATAAGTGAGAGAAACCTGACCCTGATTCATCCTATCAAGAACAGAGTCCATAACATTAGATAGCCACAGACTACCAGCCTCTCAAAGTGAGCCCTTGGCTTCACTACCTTGGTCATAGAATTTTCCTGAGGACCAGCACCACCAACAGATTATCCCTCTACAGGAATCACACCATATCCCTCACCAGAACCTCTGACCCCAGCAGGCCTTGGCAATGAAGCCAATGGAACCTCCTTCTCAGAGTCAGAGTCCACATCCATAGGCATTGGCTCACCATTAAGGTCCGATGCTCCAAAACTAGGGGGGCCCATATTTTCAATCCCCTTCTGAATTTTATACAGATCCTCTTTGCTGTACTTCTTCCTAGCTGCACCCAGCTTAGGATCCGCCTTTGATGTCTTAGGCTTTGGGGAGGCTTAAGAACTACTCTTAGGCCTTCCCACCTTGCATACCTCTATGTCATATACACCAGCCAAGCACTCACCACTTGACTGTCCTCCAAAAGAATACAACTCTAATACACCAAAGGAAGTAGAAAAATAAACTTTATTCACCTCCTTCCCTTTTCCCTTGCCCTCTCCATCTTGCTTATTAGAGGAATTCCCTTGATCAGGAATCTCCTCAAATCTTAGCCTCCGCTGATTGAGACCAGCCCTTCTCATGACCATGTACACAGGATCTTGCCCCTCACTGGGCTTGACAAACTGACCATCAGGGAACTTGAATACCCTGCCATCAAATTCTTCTTTGCCCTCTGACACATCTCTTTTCAGGGCCCAACAGTCATTGGACTTATGTCCTCTCCTTCTCCAATAAGAGCAAAACCAAGGGTCACTCTTACCAGCCTTACTATCAAATTCCCTGGGCTGCGGAGGCGCCTTATTGGCCTTCTTTGCCTCCTGCTCAAAAATATGGAGCTGTTTTGTCAGATCAGCCAACTTTTCCACCGCTGGATCCCTCTCCTGTTTGGGAACCCTTACCATATTCTTTTCTCTTTCTCCACCTTACTCTTTTTTTCAGCCAAAGCTCCACTGACTTTGCTGACATATTTGGTGCACCCTTCTTTATAGGTGTCCACTGCCAATAACTTCAGATGGGCCTCCAAGGCCTCCTTCACCTTGTCCAAGGAAGGCAGCTTTTGATCCCCATTAGAGTGAGTCTTCATCAAGTCTTTCCTTGATAACTCTTTTAACACATCCATCCTGAAATCTCTAGCCAGGGTGGACCCAAAAACATCTTTGGCAGCATTATCATGCGCCAGCTCCTCCACTTCCACCAAGTATTCCATTACAGGATCAAACTGTAGCAGAAGCTTCCTGTAACTGTGTAAGTTACCAACACCGCCATAAGACTGCCAATCACTTAAAACCTTATTCAGATCCACCATAGTGAACCTGACGCCCCACCTATAAACCATTTCCCTACACAATAACCTTCAATCTCTCATCTTGTAGCCAGACATAGCCAAAACCTTCTTCTCCACCGCCCTATCTCCAATGAAGAAGATGATTTGCTTCACAATATCCAGGTGGGAAGCACCATCAACACCAGCAACAGTTTCAAACTTCTCTAGAAAACACTTAACATCATCACCAATAAACTTGGTACCATCCCAAGTTTTGATCCTGACACATTCTCTAACCATTACAGCAGGTAGACCTTCCCCCCACTGAGAGTCACCACAGGAATTGAAGATCCAGAAGCCATTCTTCCAGGCAAAAACACCAAAAAGAGCCAATCACAGGCAACAAAGAATACAAGGAACTAACAGATCTGTAACCCAACATTGGGTGCCAGAAATGTAGACAATCCTATAGTACTAGCTATAGGCCTTGACCAAGGGAGTTGGAGAAAAACCAGAAGAAAAACCCTTGTCCCTTTAGAAAAATAGAGTGAGATTTACCTGTTACAGTAAATTGGTTCCTGTTACCACAAAAGCCCTTTTCCGAACACCCTTGACTGCTTGATCAGTCAAGAAAGTAGTCTCCAGACAGACTACCACACCAAAGAACTGAAATGCAGACTTATCTCCTCACCAAAGAAAGCAATGATACTTGATGTAGGTTGCAACTCCACACCAGAGACAGAAATGATACTTGCTATAGCTTGCAAGACTATAAAAGAGAAAAAAGTTGCTAAGTAAATTTGAATGAAGAACTTACTTGCAACAAAAAACAGCCTAATTGTGGCCAAAAACCGTGAAAACTGAGTGAGGAAAAAGGATATCACTTCCAGATGGTTGAATGATAATTAACCTTGCCCCAAACTATCTTAATCACTATATACACACAGACTACTAATCAAGAGCCCATGCACACCTGCAAATCTGAAGTTCCTGACCACCAAATTGCATAAAACCTCTCTAGAAGCGCTTCCAGCCCTCTAGCATTGAGGTGGGAGGTCTGCCCAGCACTGGGAAGCCCGCCTGAAGCGGCCTGACCACCCTAAAGCCAGAAAACCACCAAAAACACCCAAACTACTTAGAAATTCACTTAAAACTACTAAAATCCTTAAAACACATAATTACACTACAACAACATTGTGACATAAAATATGGAGAAAATGCGGCTCTTTCCAATGGTACTAATCACTTAACCATAAGAATTAAGGTTAGCCCATAAAACACAAAAAACAAAATTCAGCAGCAATCTTTTGAAAATGAAAAGTGAGAAATTAATTCCCAAATACTTATGCTATGAAAGATGTCCAAAAGACATAAAATATAGAGAAAAACCAGGGCTATCCAATGGTAGCCTCCAGATCCTTGTAGTCCCAATATTTGCTGTGTAATTACAGAAAAATACCCAATTATTTGAACAGTACCATTTAAGACATACCAAAATATCACCAAATAAACCAACAAATGGCTCTGCCGATCTTGGAAGACCACAAAGTAGACAATGAAATGTGCAAAGTGACCAACAAATAGTAATTAATATAATTACCACAAATATATACGGATATTTCCAATATATGAACCTAAGTTTTAGAGCACAATATGATTCCCAGTCTCAGCAAAAAAGTAAGTCACGTTGTGGTCTTCCAAAATTGGCAGGGGCCTTTGTTGTGTGATTTGACGCTGTTTGTGCATGTCTTAATTGACATCTGTTAAGGATTTGGGTATTTTCCTGTTTTCTTCCGTGGATATAGGGTCTGTGGGTATGTGGGTACTATCATTGGATAGCCCTGGTTTTTCTCTATATTTAATGTCTTGAAGACATTCTTCATATTCTGAGTTAAACGGGTCATTTCCTCATTTTTCATATATAAAAGATTTCTGTTTAATTTTGTTTTTCGTGTTTTACAGGCTAACATTAAGTCTTAGGGTTAAGTTCTTATTACCATTGGATAGAGCTAATCATTCTCTATATTTCATGTCTCTATGTTGTTATAGTGAAATTCTGTGTTTTAAAGGTTTTAGTAGTTGTAGCTAATTTTTCTAAGTAGATTAGTTGTTTTTATTAGTTTTCTGGCTTCAGGGAGGCCGGGCCGCCTCAGGCGGCATCTCCGACGTCAAGCGGCCGGCCCGCCTCTGTTTTAGAAAGTTGGGGAGCGCTTCAGGAGGGTTTTTTATTCAATTTGGTGGGTACAGGCGCCAGATTTGTGGGATGCGCATGGGCTCTTAGTTAGTGGTCTGTGTGTACATAGTGAATAAGACAGTTTGGGGCAACCTTAATCATCATACAACCATCCGGAGGTGATATCATTGTTCCTCACTCAGTTTTCACTGTTTTCTGGCCACAATTGGAGGTGTTTGTTGCAAGTGAGTTCTACATTTAACTTAAATTTGGCAACTGTTTTCTCTGTTATAGTCTTGCAAGCTATAGCAAGTATTATTGCTGTCTCTGGTGTGGATTTGCAGCCTACATCAAGTATCTTTTCTGTCTTTGGTGTTGAAATTGTTCTACATTTCAGTTCTTTGGTCTGGTAGTCTATCTGGGGACTACTTTCTTGGCTCATCAAGCAGTCAAGTGTGTTGAAAAGGGGCTTTAGCAAAACAGGAACCAACTTACTTTAGCAAGTAAATCTCACTCTATTTTTCTAAAGGGACAGGGGATTTTCTCTCTGGTTTTTCTCCAACTCCCTTGGTCAAGGCCTAGAGCTAGTACTATAGGATTGTATACAACGTGGTCTTTGACGTTTGTTGTTTTTGTTGTCCAACTGTCCTTACAGTTACCTCAACTTCAAACTGTCCCTCAGTAGCCAGCATCAAGATAACAATGCTCTGTCAATAATTTGGAAAGGGCCTCAAGTATTGTAGGACTCCTTTTGGTCTAGAAGCTTTTCAATGGGGATAAAGAAATTGGACAACAGATTTTGAACAGTTTCTGTCGGTGGTCCTCTTGGTCTAGAAGGTAGGATTTGAGGTATTACAAGGGCTTAAAGGTTTTAACAGACTTCTTCAAGATATGGTACGTAGTTCTCTCAATTTATAATGATATTTACTCAAATGGTAAGAAATGGGACAAAATATTATTATTATTTATAGATTAGAAGTACGTGAATGTAACTACTAATAGAATAAAGAATAGTAATTTGAGTTGTAAATAACAATGTGTAAGATAAATAAGTAAGTAAGGAATGAGGTGAAAAGTGCAAAAAGTGAGGGCCTTTTATAGGCAAAAATACGGGAAATAAAAACACGGAGATAACACCACCTAATACAAAGGTGTGAGAAGAAAACTGAATGGAAAAAGAATGTATATGAAATAAATAAAAATAAATTAATTGGTACGTCAACAATGTTATCATTCCCATTTGCAATAAAATAAGAGTTCCCTTAGACTTTCACAATTTATACAACATATTTTACTCAAATATATTGATTTCATGGAAATCCACTTCTCTCAGTAAAACTATTTGATAATTTTAAGAATTTTATTGAATTTTATTACAATTTTTATTCCCACTAAGCTGTAGTATTGAGCACAGTGTTAGGGGGTAAAAATGTATCGGAAAATTACTTAAATATATTGATTATTTATATTACTTTATATACTTAGCTAGTCATAAGCATGCTCCTCTGTTTTTTCCACAAGATTTTTCTTCTTGCCACAAACATGGCCTTTATGCCAAGGCTTGTTGCACTTGAAGCAAGTTTTTGTTGCATACTTTTTAGGTGCAACAGGGGCAGAAGGTTTACCATCCTTTTCTAGAGGTTTCTATTGGTAATTGGAGGGTTTCTCTAAAGTGGTTCTAGGAATGAATCTTCTGGCATCATACTTGTTGTTTAGAAGAATCTCATTACAAGTATTGATGAAAAAAGAAGGTTCTCTGGTGAACTCAGTCCTATCCACAAGCAAGTCTCTCAAAGACATTGGTAATTTATAAAGGATCCTGTCCTTGCATAATTCAAACTCCATTTTTGGTCCATAGCTCTAAATATTTTCACAAGTTTCATTAAGAACTCAATAGGTTTATCGGTAGGAGAACTATTTCTAGTTTCCTCATACTGCCTTTGTTGAGCCATTTTAAACTTGGAGCCCCCAAATTGTGCTTTAATTAATTTTTTCCAATCTTCCCATGAGTAATCATTCCATCCAGGAGTACAGACTCATACCACATTAGGGCTACATTGGTAAATAAAGAAATCAACTTAGACACAATTTCCTCATCTGGAATTTTGTAAGAGTTTTTCATGTTATCAATTCCTCAAATGAATTACTTCCAAACAGAAAAAGAATCACCATCAAATGTTGGATACTGGTCAAGTTTAAGCCAATTATTTTGATTTGAAGGAGTCTACTTAGTATCAGCTTGTTTATGAGTAAGAAGTAGCTGTAACTTCTCCAATTGTGCAGTAATATCATTGTTTAATCCCTCTGTTGAAGATCCTGGTGCATCATCAATTATATATGGAAACTCAGTGGTATCAACAGGTATTTCTGGAACTAATTTTACTTTAGATGAACTAGCCACAGGTAACCTTGGATCATCCTGCACTATATGTTCCTTTAAAGAAATTTCAGTATATATTTGATCATTAAACAATGAGTTCAATTTCTCTTCAATGGTTGTTAGTCTGGTTTTCACTCTTGGAAGACTAGATAAACTCTCATTGATTGTTGCAAAAGATAACAGATTTTTATTTTGAAAAGATGAATAATGGTCATTCAATATTTTCAGATTCATCTTATCTATCTCCAGCTCCTGGAAATAGATAGACACAGTATCTTGTAATTTAGACAAATCATTTTAAATATTTTGCCATAAAGCAACCTTCTTTTCATGATTTGCTTTACTATTAAACAAATCATCAGAAACTCTCTGCAATTCACTCCTTAATGATTGATAACCCTTTTCCGTTAACAAAATATTAAACTTTTGAGTTAATTGCATATTTTTCATAATAGGATTTTGCTTTGCAATAATATCTCTCAAATACTCATCAATAATTCTTGCTACATCTGCAGTGTTTCTCAATAAGGAAACTGAGTAACTTTCTAGATTCTCATAAAACTCAGGATCAAGTGTTTCATCAATAACAGCCATATCAGGATTTATCATTGAAGTAGCAATTAAAACTAAAGGATTAGATACATCAGTGATTTGTCTACTACTCTCAGCCTCTACTGGTCTCAAGGTTTCATCTCCTCTTGCAGAATTACCTGAAGTAACAGATTCTGCTACAAGAAATGGTACTTGAGAATCAATAGAGGGTCTTACCAAGATTTTCTGGGCAAGATCATATTGTTTTTTCTCTTTCTGCCTCCTTGATAAGGTTGAGGAGGTGTGGGGTTGAATTGGCTGGGTCTTGATGGAACTTGTCATGGGGTCCTTTTGGTCTATAAGATTTATTCAAGGTTATACAAGGATTTTTTGGGTTTTAATGGACTCTCAAAAGTAAAGTACATATTTTTTAATCAAACTGATTGTATTACTCAAATAATAAGAGGTAGTGTTAAATATTAATATATTTTATATATTAAATATACGTTGATGTAAGTACTAATATTATAAAAGTAGATAAATAGTAATTGTGTTGTGTAAATGTAATAAGTAAGTAAGTAAGGAATGAATCAAAAAGACAAACAATAAAAGGCCTTTTATAGGCAAAATGTGAGAAAATAGAACACGGAATTACCACCCCCTAGTACAAGAGTATGAGAGGAAAAAATTAAATAAAGAGAGTATGTGAAATAATAAGAGTAATTCTAAATAGTCCGTAAATAAAAGTATTTATTTTATTTGAAACAAAACTATGAACCCTTTAGTCTGTCACTTTTTAGTGTAAGAACATTTGATTTTAAATATAGAATCAATAAAATCTAAAAAAAGGAATTTGAGAAAGTTTTTTTTTCTTTTTATAATTTTATATTTTTTAATACTAATTTTTATTCCAATCTCATTTGTATTATTGAGCACGGTGTTTGGGAGTAAAAATATATATGGGACAAGTACTTATTTTTATTAATTATCTACATTACTTAGTGTACTTAGCTCGTTACTTGTAAGTAATACATAAGTAGTTAATAAATAATAAATTATTAATAAGGATCTAAAAGGCGTGGCTTCACCTCAGTAAGATAATCAATTATTTTACTGGGTAAGTCTAGTAGCCTGGCTGACACTCCCTCACTCTAAAAAAAAATTAAAAAATGCTATTATTTTTTCTTTTTATACTTTTTTAATAGAGTAGGAAGATTTGATATCTCCTTCTCAGATATCCAAGAATCATATTCAGATGATTTATTCTTAAATCTCAACAAGTATTCTGTACCTTTTTCAGCAGTGACTAATCTGTCATTCAGAATTTTTTCAATTTCTGCTGTTTCAGTGATTTCATTTGGGATTTTCTTTGGTCTTCCCCTCCTTTTTGGAAATAAATCACTATTGGATGTGTAAGGTTTCAGAAGAGATATTGGAAAAACAGGATGTTTTATGTCATATGGAGAATACAAAATAACCTCAACTGCATTATATCCAATCATTCTTCTGACAACAAATGGACCAACAAATGGGTCTTTCAATTTTTTATTACCTTGTAAATTGAAGTGGACTGTAGAAATAAACACTTCATCACCCTTTTTAAAAGTGTATTCTTTATGGGATTTATCCCATCTCTTCTTCTCATATTCAAATGATTTTTCAATACATTTTTGAGCATGATTCCTGCTAAGTTTTGCATTTGAAGAAAATATTTTACACCAGGATGTATATCCAATTTATGTATTTTGTTATTGAGAATTTGGGAAGGAGTATTTGGAACATATCCAAGCCAGAGCTCAAAAGGTTTTCTTTGAGTAACAGAATGAACAGTGCTATTATAAGCAAATCCCAACCCAGGAAGTAAGTTTACCCAATCGGGAGTGAATCTGTCATTATCTTTATACTCAAGGCCTAAGGCACAATACCTTCTTATCATGTCCTCTAAAGTCTGAATAATTCTTTCAGCTAAGCCATCAGTCTGAGGGTGATGGGCAGTAGAAAGTTTCAGATCTCAACCACAAAAATCTATCAGAGACATCCAAAATTCAGAAGTAAATTTAGGGTCTCTGTCAGAGATTATGGCTTTAGGAAAACCAGCAGTATTAAACATATGAGACCACCATAAGAAAGCTAATTCTTTAGTGGAAACATCCTTGTGGGTAGGGATAAATTTACACATTTTTGTGAATCTGTACACAATAACCCAACAAGAGTTATAACTGTCTTTACCAGCAATAGGTAATCCTGTTACAAAATCCATGTTTATTATTTGCCATGGTGCATCAGGAGGTTCAATATGTTGCGTTAATCCAGCTCTCTTACCAGTCAATCTTTTTGATTTTTGGCAAAAATCACAAGATTCAACATATAATTTGGTGTCCTCAGACATATTAACCCACCAAGCAGTGTTTTTAATTCTGATCATTGTTTTGTCAAGATCAAAATGTCCAGCTAATATGTCATCATGAAAAATTTTCAAGATGATTTCTTTCATAGAAGGAGGAATAACAATCCCATTACTCAAATTTCTTCTATAATATAGATATCCTTCATCAATTAAAAATTTACCTTTTTCCAAAGCTTTTTGGTACTTTGGTGGAAGGGTTTTAATTAATGCTTGTATTGAAGCATTCTTTGGATCATTTAATATACTGCATAACTTTTTTATGTCAGTGTCCTTATCATATGAATCCAAAATAAGCTGTAATAGCTCTTCGTCCATATCAAAAACATATATCCCATGAATATGAATAATTTCATCCTCAGGATCATAAGCAGGATTAGAGTCATCATTTGGTAAAGGTAACCTTGATAACATGTCCACATTTGAGTGAACAATACCAGCCCTATGAATAATTGTCATTCTCCCTCTGTACTCTTGAACAGCTAACTGCCATCTGAACATATGTCTGTTAGGTTTTTTCAAATTTAAGAGGGATTTAACTGCACTGCAGTCAGTGACAAGTTCAAATTTCTGGTCATCTAGGTAATAATGTAGCTTTTCTAGAGCCCACACTACAGATAAACATTCTAATTTAGTAGCACCATATTTCAATTCACTATTTCTCAAGGTTCCTGAAATATAACAAATTACTACTTCTGATACTTTATCATTCATCACTTGTTTTTGATGGGGGGCAGCACCCAGACCAATAAAACTGGCATTAGTATATAAAACAAATGGCTGATTAAAGTCAGGTAAAGAAAGAATAGGTGCTGGCATCAAACAGTGTTTCATAGTGTCAAAAGCTCTTTGTCTTTCAGTATTACATACAAAAGCAACATCCTTTCTAGTTAATTGGGTAAGGGGTAAAGCTATGACTTGGTAATTTTTAATATATTGTCTATAGTATCCACACATCCCCAAAAAACTCTGTAGCTCTCTAACTGTATTATGAGCCTTCATCTGTTGTATGGCTGCCACTTTGTTTTGGTCAACACATATCTGTAAGCCTGAAACAACATGACCAAGAACTTTTAAAGAATGGAACCCAAATTCACATTTCTTTAAATCAAGTGTCATATTTATTTCATCCATTTTTTGGAACAATTTAAACAGGTGGTTGAGATGGTCCTCAAATGTTTTTGAGAATATAATGATATCATCAATATAAACCATCAGCCATCCTTCAATTATCTCTTGATGGAATGTGTTATCCATGACTTTTTGAAAAACTGAAGGGGCATTTTTAGGGCCAAATGGCATCCTAATATACTTATAAATACCCATATGAGTAGCAATCATCAGAAAATTCTGAGAATGTTTCTCAACAGGTACCTGGTGATATCCCTTATTTCCATCCAAACAGCTGATATATTTAGCACCCTGTAAGGTAGCATGTATAGAGCTAATTCTAGGCAAAGGATAGATATCATAAACAGTATAAGTATTTAGTGCTCTATAATCACCACATAACATGGCTTTATCATTCTCATAAGAAATTAGGACAGGTGAGATAGCACAATAATTAGGTGTTTCAACTACCTTTTCAATAATATTCATTTTTAAAAGGGTAGAGATATTGTCTTCAATATCTTTTCTCTTTGTGGGAGAAGCAGGATAAGGCTTCTTCTTTAAACTAGAAGGAATATCAGTTAATGGACTAGACAATGAAAGTTTCATTTCCTCTTTAACTAATCCCAGTTCATGTGACCCATGAGCAAATGCCATAGGAAAAGACTTTATAAAATTAATGATGAAATCTTTATCCTCACCAAAAAGTTGTTCTCCAAAAGAAGAATTGTCAATTTCAAACATAAGGGCATGCATTTCTTTTGTAGATCTTCCTTTATATTGAACTACAGAATTACATGTGTTCAATTCTGGTTTTAATAATTTTTTGGAGGAAGAAATCTTAAATTTCCTCTTTGCATTCTTCCCCATTGTGAAACATTGGTTTGAGGGAACCAATTTTATGCCATATTTGGTTAAAATATCATTCCCTACAATAAACCAATTTCTTAAGTTGTCAGCCAGGCTACTAGACTTACCCAGTAAAATAATTGATTATCTTACTGAAGTGAAGCCATGCCTTTTAGATCCTTATTAATAATAAATTATTTATTAACAACTTATGTATTACTTACAATTAACTAGCTAAGTACACTAAGTAATGTAGATAATTAATAAAAACAAGTACCTGTCCCATATATATTTTTACTCCCAAACACGGTGCTCAATAATACAGATGAGATGGGAATAAAAATTAGTATTAAAAAATATAAAATTATAAAAAGAAAAAAAATACTTTTTCAAATTCCTTTATTTAGATTTTATTGATTCTATATTTCAAATCAAATGTTCTTACACTAAAAAGTGACGAACTAAAGGGTTCATAGTTTTATTTTCAATAAAATAAATACTTTTATTTATGCACTATTTAGACTTACTCTTATTATTTCACATACTCTCTTTATTTAAGTTTTTCCTCTCATACTCTTGTACTAGGGGGTGGTAATTCTGTGTTCTATTTTCTCACATTTTGCCTATAAAAGGCCTTTTCTTGTTTGTCTTTTTGATTCATTCCTTAATTACTTACTTATTACATTTACACAACACAATTACTATTTCTATACTTTTATAATACTAGTACTTACATCAACGTATATCTAATATATAAAATATATTAATATTTAACACTACCTCTTATTATTTGAGTAATACAATCAGTTTGATTAAAAAATATGTACTTTACTTTTGAGAGTCCATTAAAACCCAAAAAATCCTTGTATAACCTTGAATAAATCTTCTAGACAAAAAGGACCCCTTGACATAAGTTATCATTTTTCATGACAACAAAATCACAAATTGCTCTTACAAACCCATGGTTATATTTAAAAAACACTGTGGCTTTGTATTTACCAATGGGGGACAAAACAGAGCCATAACCTCTCCAATTTTCAGAAATGATAGGCATCAGTTTTGATTTATAGTCTTGATCCACTGAAGCAAGTGCTCTTTCAGAAACTACACTTCCTCCAGCTCCAGAATCCAGAACAACTTCAATGCTGGTTCCATTAATCAAGACTGGTGCTTGAGAGGGGCAATAACAATTGAGTTATTCTCAATGTTCTTTATGATCTCAGCATCTTCCACTGTAGATAAAGCATTATTATCAATATCAATAGTATTTAAATAAGGAATATCCTCTTCCAGCATCAAGATTTTTTGTTGAGATTCATATGAAATATTGCTGGCACAATCACTTGACGTATCATCCAGTGCTACTGTGTCATCAGCATTCTCCTCTGTTTTTTCTACAAGTTTTATCTTCTTGTCACAAACATGGCCTTTCTGCCAAGGATTATTGCACTTGAAGCAAGTGTTTGTTGCATACTTTCTTGGTGCAACAGGGGCAGAAGGTTTACCAACCTTTTCCAGAGGTTTCTGTTGGTAAGTGGATGGTTTCTCCAAAGGGGTCCTAGGAATGAATCTTCTGGCTTCATACTTGTTCTTTAGGAGGATCTCATTGCAAGTATTAATGAAAGAAGAGGGTTCTCTGGAGAACTCAGTCCTAGCCACTATCAAGTCTCTCAGAGACATTGGTAATTTATAAAGGATCCTATCCTTCCATAACTCAAAATCCATATTTGGGTCTATTGCCCTTAAGATTTTTACAAGTTTCATTAAAAACTCAATAGGTTTATCAGTAGAAGAGCTATATCTAGTTTCCTCATACTGCCTTTGTTGACCCATTCTGAACTTGGAGCCACCAAATTGTGCTTTAATTAATTTCTTCTATTCATCCCATGAGTAGTCATTCCCATCCAGGAGAACAGATTCATACCACATTAGGGCAACATTAGTAAACAAAGAAATTTACTTGGACACAATTTTCTCATCTGGGAGTTTGTAAGAATTTTTTAATTATCAATTCTGCAAATAAATTGTTGCCAATGAGAGGAAGAATCACCATAAAATGTTGGGTACTGGTCAAGTTTTGGCCAATTCTTTTTATTTGAAGGAGTATCCTTAGTACAAGCATTTTTCTGAGTAAGGAGCAGCTGTAACTTCTCTAGTTGTGCAGTAATCTCATTGTTTAATCCCTCTGTTAAAGGTCCTGGTGCCTCATTAATTTTTAATGGAAACTCAGGGGTATCAACATGTATTTATGGAACCAATTTACTTTTAGATGAACTAGTTACAAGTAACTCTGGAGCATCCTGTACTATTTGTTCCTTCAAAGAAATCTCAGAATACTTTTGATCAATAAACAATGAGTTCAATTTCTCCTCAATGGTTGTTAGTCTAGTTTTCAATCTTGGAAGACTAGATAAACTCTCATTGATTGTTGCAAAAGATAACTGATTCTTATTTTGAAAAGATGAAAAATGGTCATTCAATCTTTTCAGATTCATCTTATCTATCTCCACCTCCTGGTAACAGGCAGATATAGTATTTTTCAGTTTAGACAAATAATTTTTTAGATTTTGCCATAAAGCAACTTTCTTTTCATGTTTTACTTTGTAATGATAAAATTCATCAGAAACTCTCTGTTATTCACTTCTTAATTCTTGATAACCCTGATCAGTTAACAAACTATTATATTTCTGAGTCAGTTGCATGTTGTTCATTATATGGTTTTGTTTGGCAATAATATTTCTCAAATATTCATCATTGATGTTAGCTACATCTGGAGTGTATCTCAGTAAGGAAACAGAGTAACTTTCCAGCATCTCATAAAACTCAGGTTCAAGTGTCTCATCAATAATAGCCATATCAGGATTTATCATTGAAGTAGCAATGAGAACTAAAGGATTAGATACATTTGAAATTTGAGTAATTTGTCTACTGTTCTCTAGTGGTCTCACAGACTCATCTCCTCTTCCATAATTACCTGAGGGAACTGAATTAGTTACAAGAAATGGTACTTGAGAATCAATAGAGGGTCTTACCAAGGTTTGCTGGGCAAGATCATATTTTTTTTTTCTTCTTTCTCCTTGAAAGGGGTGAGGAGGTTTTGGGTTGACTTGGTTGTGTCTGGATGTACCTGCTTGGGGCGTCTGTTGGTTTTGAGCCAGGTAATCCCACTGAATGTTCAGCCAATCCCACTGCCACTTGGATACTTCCACCTTCTCTGGCTGCTGGGGAGCCATTTGATGAAGATCCCTGTGGGGAGGAGGTTTTTTCTTCTCTTGAAGAAAAGCATCTATTTTTCTTACCTTTTCTTCTAGAGCATCTACCTTTGACCTCAATTTCAAGTTTTCTGTCCTTAGTTCCTTTATATGTGTTGACAGGTTCTTAACTTGTTGAGGCAATGGCATCTTTTTTATCTTGAAGCCTTTTGGAAGTCCTTCTGGGGGGTTTATAATAGGTTTCTGTTCCTGAGTCTCCACCAGAACTTCCACTTCCTCCATTTCTACATCCTGATTGGGGCAATGTTTGATCAATTTGAGCTAATTTTCTAGTTAAATGGAAACTTAAAGAAGTAGCCTCATCATAATCAATCAAATCCAATTCTTTTTCACGTGCAGCAGAGAGACCTTGATCAGTCATTTCAAGTTTTTACTGCAATGAGAGAGGAGAAAATAAGATGAATTAATTTATATTTTTACTTTATATTAAAAGAAAAACAATAAAATAAAATTTTTCAGGATAAAATCAACTAAAATAATATTCAATTTATTTATTAAAAACAATTTAAAACCAGGATTATAATATAATCAACTGAAGAAATAAATTTAAATTTTTTATTAACAATTTTATGAGAATTATTATTAGGATTTTTAAATCAACTGAATACTTAATTACCAGGACTTAATGTCAACTGAAATAATTAAATATGAATTTTATAAAATTTTATTGTCAGGACAATTTGTCAACTGAAACAAATAAAATTAAATTTATCAGGACAAAAGTCAACTGAATATTATAATAATTAATTTTTAAAATATAATTTTTATTACTTCTAGGACTAAGAACACAATTGCTCTATTATTGTCAACTAGGAAAAATAAAAAAAATAAAAAATAATAATTTCAATTTACTTGACACCTCCCCCTGTAAAATGAGAAAATTAATTCCACTTACAGAGTTCTGAGTAAAAGGAAATACGTAGAGTATGAAGAGTGCAAAGAGACCCACGAATAGTAATCAATAATTACCACAAGATATATAACTATCAGATAGTATATAAGCTTAAGTTTTAGAGCGCGGTTCGATTCCTGTTCGCAGAAAAAAATAAGTCACTTGATGTATGACGTTCGTCGTTTTCATCATCCAATTGTCCTTATAGGTACCTTGATGGCGATAGTCCCACGGCCTCCAGTCCTCAAGATATCAATGCGCCGTCGACAATTCGGAAAGGTTCCCAATTGTCAAGGGGACCTTTTGGTCTAGAAGATTTATTCGAGGTTAAACAATGATTTTTTGGGTTTTAATGGACTCTCAAAAGTAAAGTACATATTTTTCAATCAAACTGATTGTATTACTCAAATAATAAGAGGTAGTGTTAAATATTAATATATTTTATATATTAAATATACATTGATGTAAGTACTAATATTATAAAAGTAGATAAATAGTAATTGTGTTGTGTAAATGTAATAAGTAAGTAAGTAAGGAATGAATCAAAAAGACAAACAATAAAAGGCCTTTTATAGGCGAAATGTGAGAAAATAGAACACAGAATTACCACCCCCTAGTACAAGAGTATGAGAGGAAAAACTTAATTAAAGAGAGTATGTGAAATAATAAGAGTAAGTCTAAATAGTGCATAAATAAAAGTATTTATTTTATTTGAAATAAAACTATGAACCCTTTAGTCTGTCACTTTTTATTGTAAGAACATTTTATTTGAAATATAGAATCAATAAAATCTAAATAAAGGAATTTGAAAAAGTATTTTTTTTCTTTTTATAATTTTATATTTTTTAATACTAATTTTTATTCCCATCTCATCTGTATTATTGAGCACGGTGTTTGGGAGTGAAAATATATATGGGACAAGTACTTATTTTTATTAATTATCTACATTACTTAGTTTACTTAGCTAGTTAATTGTAAGTAATACATAAGTAGTTAATAAATAATAAATTATTAATAAGGATCTAAAAGGCGTGGCTTCACCTCAGTAAGATAATCAATTATTTTACTGGGTAAGTCTAGTAGCGTGGCTGAAAGAACTGCTTGAGGCAATTGAGTCTGTTAATTTTGAGGCAGGTATTCCCACTGAGTGTTCAGCCAATCCCACTTCCACTTGAATACTTCCACTCTCTCTGGCTGATAGGAAGCCAATTGTTGAAGATCCCTGGGGGGAGGAGGTCTCCTCTTCTCTTGAAGAAAAGCATCTATTCTTCTTACCTTTTCCTCTAGAGAATCTACTCTTGACCTCAATTTCAAGTTTTCTGTCCTCAATTGTTTTATCTATGTTGAAAGGTTCATATCTTTTTGAGGTAGTGGAATCTTTTTTTATTTTGAAGCCTTTTGGAAGTCCTTCTGGGGGGTTGACTAAAGGTGTCAGCCAGGCTGTCCCAGGAGCCAAGTAATAAACATACAATTTTATTGGAGTTAATAAATGAAATAATAATTTCAGCTTATGTATATATATTAAATTAATATTACATAATAAATTATATTAAAATATTATTTTATAATTAAAATAAATTTAATACTAATTTTATTATCATATAAATTAAGTATACATTAAAATAATTATTATATTCCATATAAAGAGGTGTTATGTGTATTTAATGAAAAATTAATTAATTACATGTTGATAATATAATTATATCTTATTAAATTATCTTATATTGTAATTACATTAATTTTTAAATTTAAATATATAATTGAACCCTTTTAATATTCAAAATTATCAATAGTTATTGACGTTGTTTTTTTGACCCTTATTTGTGATGAATATTAAATGCATTATAATAGTTATAATAAATTTAAAATTCTAAATTTGGTTCAGTAAAAAAATCAATTACTTGTTTCAACTAGTTATTACATAGTCAAAACAATTTATTAATTTTCTACAGATTAACACAAAAATTGATTACAATATTTTGTTGCTTCAAAACATTCCATTTGCTTCACTTAAAAAATCTATAAAAAATATTGTTATACTTGATTTGATTACTTTTTCACATGGTTCTCATGTCTCAGAGATTGTTTAATTACTCACTATATTACTTAAATGATTTGGGAAATGGTTGCGTGAAAATTTTTTTCTTTATTGGGATTTTAATTACTTGTTTCATCTTTTTCTCTCCATTGTTATGTTTCAATTATTTTATTTTATCTTTTTATTTCATCCTATTATTATTTTGTATATACTCAGTGGTAGCGCCTCATTGGTCCCTTTGCCTATAAAAGTCCTTGTGTTAGTTCATTTATGCTCATCACTTACTACTCAACATTTTTTTTATTACACTATACAATTCATTTTATTTACAACTATTTAAACTGCGCGTCTGCCTATTTAAGTAATAAAATAAAATATTAAAGGTTGTGATAAGAATATTTTAGTATTAATAATTGATAATTGAACAGAGAGAATAAAACCATACTTACTTTATTAACCACATTGATCCCCGTCCATCTTTATTAAAAGTCTTTAATTTTTTTATATATTTCTTTATTTCAGTTCCTTTTATTTCCCCTTCTACCTTCTTTTTTCACCTTCTTCTAGACGACCGGCCGACAAAAGGTTTCTGTTCCTGAGTTGTCTCTACCACAATTTCTACTTCCTCCATTTCCACATCCTGATTGGGTCAATGATTGATTAATTTGAGATAAATTTCTAGTTAAAAGAGAACTCACAGAAGTAGCTTCATAATAATCAATTAAATCCAATTACATGCAGCAGAAAGACCTTGATCAGTCATTTTTTTAAATTTTATAAACTTAAATAAGGGAGGGAAACAATAAGATGAATTAGTTTTTATCTTTACTTTTTATTTAAAAGAAAAATTATAATAAAAAGAATAAAAAATCCTTCAGGATAAAAATCAACTAAAATAATAATAAATTTATTTATTAATTCAAAACAATTTAATAGCCAGGATTATAAAATAATCAACTGAAGAAATAAATTTAAATTTTTATTAACAATTTTATGATAATTATTATCAGGATTTTAGATCAACTGAAAAAATAATTAACTACCAGGACTTAATGTCAACTGAAATAATTAAATATGAATTTTATTAATTATCAAAAAAAAAAAATTATTGTCAGGACGATTTGTCAACTGGAACAAATAAAATTTAATTTATCAGGACAAAAGTTAACTGAAAATTATAATAATTTATTTTAAAATATAATTTTATTACCTCTAGGACTAAGAACACAATTTCTCTATCTTTGTCAACTAGGAAAAATAAAATAAATAATAATAATAATAATAATAAATAATTCCAATTTACTAGACACCTCCCCCTGTAAAATTAGTAAATTAATGCCACTTACAGAGTGCTGAGTAAAAATAAATACATAGAGAATGAAGAGTGCAAGGTGACCCACAAATAGTAATTACAATAATTACCACAAAAGTGTATGACTTTAGTAAATATATGAACCTATGTTTTTGAGCACGCTTCAATTCCCGTTCACAGCAAAAAAATAAGTCACTTGATATATGACCTTTGTCTTTTTTGTCCTCCACTTGTCCTTATAGGTACCTCAATGGCGATGGTCCCCACATTCTCCGGCCTCAAATAAAGATGCGCCGTTGAAGATTTGGAATGGTCCCCAACTATTGGTGTTCTTCTTGGTATAGAAGGTAGGGTTTAAAGGTTTTAATAGACTTCTTCAAGATATGGTATGTATTTCTCTTAATTTATAATGATCTTTACTCAAATGATAAGAGGTGGGAAAAAATATTATTATTATTTATAGGTTAGAATTACGTGAATGTAACTAATAATATAATAAAGAATAGTAATTTGAGTTGTAAATAACAATGTTTAAGATCAATAAGTAAGTAAGGAATGAGGTGAGAAGTACAAAAATTGAGGGCCTTTTATAGGCGAAAATACTGGAAAGAAAGACACAGAGATAACACCACCTAATACAAAGGTGGGAGAAGAGAAATGAAAGGAAAAGGAATGTATATGAAATAAATAAAAATAAATTTATTGGTACATTGTGGTCTTCCAACATTTGCAGGGGCCTTTGTTGTGTGATTTGGTGCTGTTTGTGCATGTCTTAATTGACATCTGTTAAGGAATTGGGTATTTTTCTAGTTTTATTCCGTGGATATTGAGTCTGCGGGTATGTGGGTACTATGATTGGATAGCCCTGGTTTTTCTCTATATTTTATGTCTTAAAGACATTCTTCATATTCTGAGTTAAAGGGGTCATTTCCTCATTTTTCATATATAAAAGATTGCTGTTTAATTTTGTTTTTCGTGTTTTATGGGCTAAACATAAGTCTTAGGGTTAAGTGCTTATTACCATTGGATAGAGCTAATTTTTCTCTATATTTCATGTCTTAATGTTGTTATAGTGAAATTCCGTGTTTTAAAGGTTTTAGTAGTTGTAGCTAATTTTTCTAAGTAGATTAGTGGTTTTTGTTGGTTTTCTGGCTTCAGGGAGGCCGGGCCTCTTCAGGCGGCATCTCCGATGTCGGGCGGCCCGCCCGCCTCTGTTTTAGGAGGCTGGGGAGCGCTTCAGGAGGGTTTTTTATGCAATTTGGCAGGTACAGGCGCCAAATTGGTGGGTGCGCATGGGCTCTTAGTTAGTGGTTTGTGTGTACATAGTGAATAAGACAGTTTGGGGCAACCTTAATCATCATACAACTATCCGGAGATGATATCATTGTTCCTCACTCAGTTTTCACTGTTTTCTGGCCACAATTGGCTGTGTTTGTTGCAAGTGAGTTCTTCATTTAACTTAACCTTGGCAACTGTTTTCTCTGTTATAGTCTTGCAAGCTATAGCAAGTATTATTGCTGTCTCTGGTGTGGATTTGCAGCCTAAATCAAGTATCTTTGCTGTCTCTGGTGTGGACATTGTTCTACATTTCAGTTCTTTGGTCTGGTAGTCTGTCTGGGACTATTATCTTCACTTTTAAAGGGGTCAAGTGTGTTTAATTAGAGGGTCTAGCAAACAGATCTCCAATTTTCTGCAACAGGTAAATCTCACTTGTTTTTCTAAAGGGACAGGAGTTATTCTTTCTGGTTTTACTCCAACTCCCTTAGTCAAGGCCTATAGCTAGTACTATAGGATTGTCTACATTTCTGGTGCCCAACGTGGGGTGAACTTGCTAGTTCTTTGGAATCTCTGTTTTCTTTGGTTGGCTCTTTTTGGTGTTTTGGACTGGAGGAATGGCTTCTGGTTCCTCTATTCCTGTGGTGACTGTCAGTGGGGGGATGGTCCTCCTTCTGTGATGATTAGGGAGTGTGTGAGGATTAAAACTTGGGATAGTACCAAGTTTAATGGGTAGGATGTGAAGTGGTTTCTAGAGAAGTATGAAACTGCTTCTAGAGTGGATGGTGCTTCCTACCTGGACATGGTGAAGCACATTATCTTCTTAATTGGTGATAGGTCAGTGGAGAAGGAGATTGTGGCCATGTCTGGCTACAAGAAGAGGGATTGGAAATCGTTGTGTAGGGAAATGGTGGATAGATGGGCTGTCAGGTTCACTATGGTGGATCTGAACAAGGTTGTGAGTGAATGGCAATCTTATGGTGGTGTTGGTAACTTACATAGTTACAGGAAGTTTCTGCTACAGTTTGATCCTGTGGTGGAATATTTGGTGGAAGTTGAGGAGCTGGCACATGAAAATGCTGCCAAGGATATTTTTTGGTCTGCCCTGGCTAGAGATGTCAGGATGGATGTGTTGAAGGAGTTTTCAAGAAAGGAATTGATGAAGACTCTTTCTAATGGGGACCAGAAGTTGCCTGCCTTGGATAAGGTGAAGGAGGCTGTTGAGGCCCATTTGAAGGTATTGGATGTGGACACCTATCAGGAGGGGTGTGCCAAGTATGTCAGAAAAGTAAGTGAGGCTTTGGCTGAAGAGGGAGTTAGGGAGAAGAAGGAGGAGAAGAATTCGGTGCAGGTTCCCAAAAAGAAGAGGGACCCAATGATGTAGCAGTTAGCTGACTTGACAAAACAGCTTCACATTTTTGTGCAGGAGGCTAAGAAGGTCAATAAAGCATCTTCTCAGCCCAGAGAGTTTGAAAGGAGGGCTGGAAGGAGAGATCCTTGGGTTTGCTCTTTTTGCAGTAGGAAGGGGCACAGGTCCAATGATTGTTGGGAATTGAACAGAGATGTGTCTGAAGGAAAGGTGGAATTTGATGGCAGGGTTTTCAAGTTCCCTGATGGCTCTTTTGTTAAGCCCTGTGAGGGGCAGGCTCCTGTTGATTTGGTCAGGAGAAGGGGAGGTCTCAATCAAAGGAGGCCAAGGTTTGAGGAGATTCCTGATCAAGGGAAGTCTTCTGGTAAGGAGAATGAGGATGGCAAGGGAAAGGGGAAGGAGGTCAATAAGGTCTCTTTTTCTACTTCCTTTGGTGGTTTGGAGTTGTATTCTTGTGGTGGACAGTCAAGAGGTGAATGCTTGGCTGGTGTTTATGATGTGGAAGCAGGATAGGTGGGAAGGCCTAAGAGCATTTCTCAGGCCCAACCAAAGACAAACTCTTCAAAGGTGGACCCTAAGCTGAGTGCAGCTAGGAAGAGGTACAGCAAAGAGGATCTGTAAAAGATGCAGAAGGGTATGGCTGACATGGGCCCCCCTAGTTTTGGTGCATTGGACCTGAAGGGTGAGCCAATGCCAATGGAGGTGGATTCTGACTCTGAGGAGGATGTCCCTTTGGCTTCATTGCCAAAGCCTGCTTGAGTCAGAGGTTCTTGTGAGGGATCTGGTTTGGTTCCTGTTAATGGTAAATCTGTTAGTGGTACTGGTCCTCAATAATTTTCTAGGACCAAGGTGGTGAAGCAAAGAGCTCACTTTGAGAGGCCAGTAGTGTCTGGTCAAGTTAATGTTATGGACTCTGTCCTGGAAAGGATGAATCAGGGTCAGGTTTCCTATCTTATGGGGAATTGTATGCTATCAGTCCAGGGTTGGCTGATAGACAGAAAAAATTGTTTACCAGGAGAAGAGTTTCTTCTGGTGAGGTAGAATACATTTGTGATTCTGCTGAAAAGTTTGGTGAGGGGTTGAAAACTCATTTTTCTGCTCCTCTGGGATATGTCAATTTCACTCTGAATGGCAGGGAGGCAAGGGCATTGGTGGATTCAGGTTCTCAGATAAACCTGATTTCTTTGTTTGAGGCAACTCATACCGGCCTCCCCATCAAAACTGGTATTGGTGGGAATTTGAGAGGGATCGGTGGCCATGTCACTGAATTGGTTGGAACTTCAGAGTTTGTAAAGTTAGATGTTGGTGGAGCCTCAGGGAAGGTTCATTTTTACATTGCTATAGGTAATGTAAAAGCAGTTTTGGGTGGGCCATTCTTGATGGATTTTCAGGCAAGAATTGGTTATCAATTTGATTTGGGAATCAGTTTGGAGTTGACTGGTGAAGACGAAAGGAGACTTCACATGAGGTTGTCATCCCCTGGAGAGGATGGTTTGGAGACCAGGCCTGGTTTATCTTCAATGTGCCAGTGCATGGACTGCTGCAGGAGAAGGAAGGAAGTGGGTGCTGCCTCTGGTTTTTTGGAGTGCGCCTCAGGCTCTATTGAAAGTCTGTCTTTTTTAGAGTAATGAGGGCTGATCACCCTAGTGCTACAACTTCTCCCTAAGATGAGGAAATCCCAGGTTGTAGTAGGTCAGCTCCCTTGGAGATATACCAAGTGGATTTTCAACTTTCTATTTTTAATGTTTCTCTTCTCTGCAAGTATTCATCAAGTTTTTTATCAAGTCTCTATTCTCTCTCAAGATTTTTAATTATTTTTAATTCAAGTTCAAGGAAGAAGATTTGTTATATATCTTTATTGAAAGATATGCGGAAAAGTTTTGGGGTGGTGAGATTGGGGTCTAAAAGTAAGTCCTCCCAATTGTGCACCGCTAGGGTTTCTTCTACACCTTTCAAAAAAATTACCTGGGCCACACCTGTGAGCATTGGGGAACCCCTGGTTATTTTTGTAGGTCAGAAGAGAACTCAAGAAAAGAAGATAAAAATTTCAAGATAATTCATGAAAATCAAGAAAAAAATCTGAAGATAATGAAGAAAGAAGACACAAAATATTTTTGTGAAGATCGTCAAGATCGATTTTTGGGCCTCCAGCATGAGGTTAAACTGCAGAAAATTATGAAGAGAGAAGATCATCAAGATTGATTTTTGGGCCTCCAACATGAGGATAAACTGCAAAATTTTAGAAGATGTGATTCAGAAGATGAATCAAGATTTGAAGATTTGGAAGTTGGAAGTGAGGATGAAGATGTGGAATTGCGGAAAAGTTTTGGAGTGATGAGATTGGGGTGTAAAAGTAAGTCCTCTCAATTGTGCACCACTAGGGTTTCTTCTACACATTTCAAAAACATTACCTTGGCCACAAATGTGAGAAATGGGGAAACCCTTGGTTTTTGTTCCAGGTCTGGTGGTGAAGATTTCCTGAAGATCCCTCAAGTTGAAGGTGGAGCAGCAAAGTATAAGAAGGTAGCACAGAAGATTAGGCCTGTCAATGAGCCTATGCCTGTGGGCTTGAATCCGCCCTTGAAGAGACCTCCTTTGTCAAGAGATCCATACTGCACTCCTTTGGTGAAGAATCCTCCAGAATTTGTAGAGACGGCTAGGGTGACAGTGGAAAGGTTGAAAGTTGTTAATTTTGGTCCTGATGGGTGGTTGTCTGAAAAAGAAAAGAAGTTGTTGTTGCAAGTTATTGTGCTAAGGGAAAAAGCTGTGGCGTTTGTTGAGGAGGAAAGGGGTGTATTTAAGCACTCTTATGGGGAACCTTACTTGATTCCTGTGGTTTGCCATGAACCTTGGCAAATCAAACCTATTCCTATTCCAGCCGCTATTAGAGAGGATTTTGTAGAGATTGTTAGGGAAAGAGTCAGGACTGGGTTATACGAACAATCGACTTCAAGCTACTCAAGTCCGGATTTCTGTGTAAAAAAGAAGAATGGAAAGTTGAGGTTGTTTCATGATCTTAGAGCCTTGAATAGAGTCACTATCAAGGACGCTGGTATGCCACCAAGTGCAGAGGATTTTGTTGAAGCTTTTGCTGGAAGGGTGTGTTATGGTTTAGGTGATATTATGGGTTGTTATGATGAGAGGGAACTCCATACAGATTCAATGCCTATCACAACTTTTTTGACTCCTTTGGGAAGATTTCAGCTCACTAGGTTGCCTCAAGGAGCAACTAATTCAGTGGCAGTTTATCAAGCACAGATGGCTTGGATCTTGCAGGATGAGGTTCCTACTCATGCTGGTATTTTTATTGATGATGGTTGAATTAAAGGACCATCCACTGATTATGGTAATGAGGTGTTAGAGGAGAACCCTGGCATAAGGAGGTTTGTGTGGGAATATGCAATAACTCTAGAGAGAGTGTTGTTCAGGATTGAAGAGGCTGGTTTGACCATTTCAGGGTCAAAATTCCGTTGTTGTGTTCCTGCTTTGGAAATTCTGGGTCATGTGGTATGTAAAGAGGGAAGGATTATGGCAAAGAAGAAGATTAATAAAATCCAGTCATGGCCAAGGCCTAAAAATACTACTGAAGTCAGGGTATTTTTGGGTGTATGTGTATATGTCAGGATTTTTATTAAGGATTTTTCTTTGTTGGCTTCACCTTTAAGGAGATTGACCAGAAAAGATACAGATTGGCAATGGACTGAAGATTGTGAGGTGGCTTTTCAGAAGTTGAAAAAGGTTGTTGGTGAAGATATTGTTCTTCACAAGTTGGATTATGGTGTTGGTGCTGGAAAAATTTATCTGGCAGTGGACTCAAGTTATATTGCTGCTGGTGCTGTTTTGTCTCAGGAGGATAAGACTGGGAGGGTCAGGCCAGTAAGATATGAGTTTGTGGTGTTTAATAAGGTGGAATCTAGGTATTCTCAACCTAAGTTGGAATTGTGTGGCGTAGCTAAAGTTTTAAAGAAGCTGCAGACGGTTTTGTTGGGGCAGCATTTTGAGCTTCAGGTGGATGCAAAATCTTTGGTTCAGATGATCAATACACCTAGTCTTCCAAATGCTCCAATGACTAGGTGGGTGGCATTTATTCAACATTTTTCTTTTGACCTGGTACACAAACCAGGAAAAACTATTACTATGCCTGATGTATTTTTAAGGAGGCCACTCACAGATGAGGATTCCGATCCTGAAATGTTTGATTAAGATGTCCCAGTTTTTAGAGCCAGCACAAAGGGTACTCAATATTTTTCTCTCCTCCCCCATGATGATAAACTGGATGATTGTTTTGTCCTCCGCAAAGAGGATAAACTGGATGTTTCTGATCTTGATTCTGGTGATCAGGATGTTTTTGTTGATGAAGATGAGGCTGTTGTTTGGGATGGCTCAAATCTGGAGAATGGCATCTTTGTTAGTGAACTGGACTCTCATAGGATTCAGTGGAAGGGGAGAGATTTATCAAAGTTTAGAGATTGGTTTCCCCAGTCGTGTGGCTCATGTGTACACTGGTGACTTTGATGATAGGGTTGCACCCTTGGATGTTGTGTTATTGGATTTTGAAGATGAGACCTGGGGTCAGACTGGGTTTTATTTTATTTTAGTGGAATATCTGTTGACCTTGGAGAGGCCAGATAGTTGTGATGATGATACTTGGTTGGCAATCAAGAAGAAGAGTCCTGGATTTTATGTGTCAGGAAGGCGGTTGATGAGGAGGAGACATCCAAATCCTCAAGTGGTGGTGACTCAAAAGAATGGTCAAGAACTGGTTTTGAAGTCTTTTCATGAAGACCTTGGTCATAGAGGCTTTGGGGAGAGTTATAGAAGAGTAGCAGACAGATTTTGGTGGCCAGGTATGAAGTTGGCTGTGCAGGGTTGGATTCAATCTTGTGAAGAATGTCAAAGAGGAAGTCAATTGAAACCTAAAGAGGTGGGCCGTGCTACTGGTGAATCAACTGTTTTTGGAAGGGTCAGCCTGGATGCTGTCCATATTAAAGAGGGCAGGTATAAATACTTGATTGTTTCTAGGGATTATTTGTCTGGTTGGGTTGAGGCAGTGCCTCTGGTTAATTTGACTTCCAAGAATGTGGCAGATTTTTTGAAGAAGGAGTGCATTTATAGGTATGGGTTGATGAAGTTGGTCACTGTTGATGGTGGGCCAGAGTTTGGTGCCGATTTTAAAGAAGCTGTGGCTAGTGTTGGTTCTAAAGTTAGAGTGGTAACACCTTATTATCCTGAAGCTGAAGGCATGGTTGAAAGAGGCCATCAAGTTATCAAGAATGCTTTGGTGAAGATGTGTGGAGATAGTGCTGAAAGGTGGAGGTATTATTTACCCTTGGTTTTATTTGCTGATAGGGTCACTGTGAAGAGGAGAACTGGCTATTCTCCTTATAAGTTAATGTTTGGTCAGAAAGCCGTTCTACAAGTGGACTTGGAAGCTGTCTCTTATCTTGGAATTGATTGGGATGACATGCACTCAACAGATGAATTGCTCTGTGCCAGGATGAACAGTTGGAATGTAGAGAGGAATTTCAGGAGAAGGCATACTCTAGAATGATGAAGATTAGGAATCAATCAGTCAAGTACTGGGACAAGAAGTTGGCTCATAGACTCAGGATTCCCTTGAAACCTGGTTTTTTGGTTTTGGTTTATAATAGAAGTTTGGAGAGTCAGTGGGGGAAATAGTTTTCTGACAGATGGAATGGACCTTACAGAGTCATCTCTCAGGTGTCTGGAGGTTCTTATGCTTTGGAAGAGTTGGATAGTGCAGTCTTGAAAAAGAGGGTGGCTGCAGACCAAGTGAAGAGGTTTTATCCCAGAGGCACTAGGCATGAAGAAGATTGACTCCTCAATGAGGATAAACTATGGAACGTTTCTTTTTGTTTTGGAATTTTGTGGTGTTGAAGAGCAACTTTTGTGTTGGAAACTTTTTGTTAGAAGGTACCCATGGGTGGGGCTTCTAGATTTGATCTTGGCAAGTGTAGGGGTGACTGACGGGCTGGCTGCTCTATCAACAGTTACCCCAGATTGTCTGTTTCCAACTCTTTATCTTAATTTGGTTGAACCCTAGTATTGGTTTCTTTTCACAGGTTTTAGTCCTCTATGACTTTAAACTGGAACTTCCTCTGGTTTTTCAAGTGCTAGACTCTTCACTGTTTATTGGTTTTGGTTTTTTTTTTTTTTTTTTGTGTTGGATGTTGTGTTTTATGTTAGAAGGTACCCAGGTGGGGCTTCTAGATTTTATTTTGGCAAGTGTGGGGGTAACTGATGAGCTGGCTGCTCTGTAGAACAGTTACCCCAGAATGTCTGTTTCAAGTCTTTTGTTTTTCCTAGTTGAATTCTAGTTCTGTTATTTATTATTCAGGTTTCAAGTCCACTATGACTTAAAACTGGTTTGGGACTGGCTTCTTTATATTTGGTTCTTTCAGATTGGTGGTGGATCACTGGTGGTCTCCCATCATTTTTACTTATTGGAGGGAGCCCACCCAGTGATCATTTCTATGGACCGGACTTTCCCTTATTGGACCATCTATGGGGCTGGACTTTCTTTGATTTTGAAGTTATGTTTTTGCTAGATAGCAGTTTTAGATTATTTTCTTTTTTTCTCTCTTTTTTCTTTTAATTTTTTTATGGGGGTTGTTTAAAATTATAAAATCAAAAATATAGGGTGTTACCACATCAGGGTCACCTGGATGTGGGCAAGCATTGGTGAGGAAAGGCTCATCAATTGGCTGGGCAATGCTATTTTCTTTTTTATTTATTATTTATTTCATATGTTTCTGTGTTTCATTATTTTTATTATCTTCTGAATTTCTAAATTTTTTGATTTTTGTTTTCTGTTAATCATTTAAAAGATTTAATTGTGTATCCACATCAAGGTGCACTTGGATGTGGGTAAGGTATCAGGGGATCAGCTCATCAATTCGCTGGGGGATACCATTTGTATTATTTTTTATATTATATTTTATTTCATTTATGTTATTTCATTTCATATTATTTATCAATTTTTAATTTTAGTATATTAGAAGTCATCATCAAAAAAAAAAAAAAAATTCTGAAATTATTTTTATTAATTGTTTTATATTATTATTATGTTTCTAATCTTTTGCAGGAGCTCATTGTCTGGATGATGAAGCTTCTGGAGGCTGGTCCGGATTGTGATGACGTTTTTGTTTTTTCGTTGGGTTTGTGGGAAGCACTGTGTTCTTTGAAGTGCATCCTGCTGGAGAGATAATAGGGATTTTAATGGTCAGGAATTGGATTAGAGGGGAAGTTCAGAGGAGGAGGAAGAAGAGGCAGGAATGGAGTGCTGGAGGGTGTGCTTAATGATCCTAGACATATTCCAGTGGTTGTCCAACAGGCGCTTTCTCAGGGATTTATCAAAGTCATTCAAAGGTCCATGGAGGGCAAAGGCTTTTAGCATGTTGGAACACATGGTGCTTAGGTGTTTCTTCATGTCTCCATAATCCAGGGTCAAAGAAGTTTAAAGAGGTTGGCCAACTCCAATAATAGATTCTGGAGGAGGGGTGCCAACTAGACAAGGTGAATGGGATCAGTAATTATTTTTGTTGAAGAAATGGGATAATTAATTTGGTACTTACAGATTGGAAGCTCATCAAATTTGTAAGCAGCTGGGATTTGGATCTCTGACAATTTTGTAATGGTCATAGTGGGTGGATCAACCAGGGAAAGATATGGATTCTCATGGTCTTCCTCTGAAAGATTTTGAGAAGGTGAACTAGGAGGCTGATGTTCCTGGGGCTTAGTTGGAGCAGTGGTTTTTTTGTTTAGTTGTGGTTGTTATTTCTGTTGGATTCAGCTGGAGGAGGTGCTGGTGATGGAGTACCAGGGTTGTTAAAGGATGGAGCAGGAGAGGGGGATTTGGAAGCAGATAGATTTCTTCTGGATGGAGATTTTGAAGAGATGGAACTGTCAGAAGAGTAGTTGGCTGACAGAGGAGAGGTGTAGTTTCTTTGTCTTAGTTGGGGACAAAGTTGTTGTTTGGGTGAAGTGTGTGGTATTCTGGTTTCTTCTTGGGGTTCTCTGGCAGGTCTCTTAGAAATCTGGGAAATTTTGGTGCTTTTGGACCTTGGAAGGGTTGATTGCATTGCTCTGGGAGCAGTAAGAGGTAGTTGGGTTGAGCTGTTGTCGTTGTCTGGATGAATTTGGCTGTTTTCTGGCCGTTTTTGGAGGTTTTGGCCCTGATTTTCACTATTTGGTGAGGCGGGCGGGCCGCCTGTACGCGGTCTAGAAGCCTGGGACTTGATCTTGAAGCTTTTGGAGCTAATTTGGCGGAGATAAAATCAGTTTCTTAATAAGATAAGGCTGGTCTTTTGGGAAGAGTTCTGGAAGCGGAGCTTCTGGATCTTCTGGAAGGTGCTGAAGATAAAGAGGAAGGACCAAGCTCTGGGGATCTATTAGGGGATCTAGAGATGTATTTGTGGGAAGGTGAAGGAGGAGGAATAGGGAAGTTGGCATCTCTGTCACATCTTTTCTTTTTGGAATAGAAAGATTTACAAGCCCTGTTGTAGAATTTGGATTCAGGAGTTGGAAGAGTGAATGTGCAAGGTCTGCACATGTGGATGCACTTTTTGCAGGCATATTCCTTGGGAGCAGTGAAGCAAGGGAGAGTAGAAGGGTTAACATCAGGAGATCCAGCCATGATCTGTGGTGAGAAAAGATGATGAAAAGGGATAGGAGAAGATTTTTGTCAGTGATGGGTAGATGATGAAGTGAAGGTGGAAGTTCAGCAGGTTGTCTGTAGAGGTGTTCTGCATGAAATTGGCTGCGTCTATTTTATGCAAAATTCCCTCAGTCCATCAAGACTCTAAACTGAAAAATCTATGGTAGAAAGATCAGTCCATCAAGACTCTAAACTAAAAATCTATGGTAGCAAGATCAGTCCATCAAGACTCTAAACTGAAAAATTTATGGTATCAAGATCAGTCCATCAAGACTTTAAACTGAAATCAGGTTTCTGTTAGTCCTCCAAGACTTTAAACTGGCTGGTTTCAAGATTTTATCAAGATAGTCCATCAAGACTTTAAACTGAACACTTTGTTAGTCCCCCAAGACTTTAAACTGAGGATTGTTGTTGGTCTAGTCCCCCAAGACTTTAAACTGAGGGTTGTAAGTCCCCCAAGACTATAAACTGAGGGAAAATTTTTTGTTGTTGGAATTGGTTTTGAAAGATTGGTGGAGAATATCCACAGGGGAAGCCTCCAAATTCAGCAAAGGCAAGTTTGGGGGTAATTTATGGGATGGCTGCTCTATTTACAATTGTCCCAGAATGTTAGTTTTTTCTCTGTGTCTTAATGTGGTTGATCTCTGGTTCTGGGTTTATGATTCAGGTTTTTGAGTCCCCCAAGACTTTAAACTGAGGGTTTTTGAGTCCCCCAAGACTATAAAATGAGGATGGTCCCCCAAGACTTAAAACTGAGGCTTGTTTGTGGTTACATCTTATAGAGGGTGTGGTCAATTTTTCTTTTCTGAATCAAACTCAAGTACTAGTGGAATTACAGAGGGAATCAAGAGATGAAATGAAGTGTTCAGAATTAGCCTTGAACTGGTGAATGAGGTGTCTTCTGTTCTCAATGTCCTGTGGATCTCTAGCAGGAGTGGATTGGAAGTAGTGAAGCAGAAGTTGTTTCTGTTGAGATGTGTGTTGTTGGAACTTGGCCTTGATAGTGGGCAAGTGCGTTGGTGTTGGTGGTGCAATGGATCCTACATTGTTATCATCACTATCAGAAGATGGAGGAACTGAGAAGTCATCAGTTTTAAAGTTGAAGGAAGAAAAGAATGTTCTTACCATCAGATGGACCAGGGATGGGGGAACTAGTTGTTTTATGGGTTGTGGCACTCTTCTGGGAAGGGTGGAGATTTTTGATTAATCTGGGTATCAGGATGGATGGCCTAGATCTTTTGGTGCTGGCAGAAGGACCAGCTTGAGGTGAAGGTGAATCTGTTGCGGAAGAAAGTGGACCAGGTCTGTGGCAGGTCTTCTTTCTAGATTGGCAGACATTGCAGGACATTCTGTATGGATGGACAGGTGGTGTCATGGTGCAGATTAAATTATTGTCGATGCAGTATTGGCAGGGACCCATTTCAGAGGCAGATTTGGGAAGAAGGGTAAACATGGTGGTTGGATGAAGAAAAAATGCGGAAATTCCAATTGGAGGGAGGATGTGGTCTTCCAATATTGGCAGGGGCCTTTGTTGTGTGATTTGGTGCTGTTTGTGCATGTCTTAATTGACATCTGTTAAGGAATTGGGTATTTTTCTAGTTTTATTCCATGGATATTGAGTCTGCAGGTATGTGGGTACTATTATTGGATAGCCCTTGTTTTTCTCTATATTTTATGTCCTAGAGACCTTTTTCATATTCTGAGTTTTAAGGGGTCATTTCCTCATTTTTCATTTATAAAAGATTGCTGTTTAATTTTGTTTTTTGTGTTTTACGGGCTAACCTTAAGTCTTAGGGTTAAGTGCTTAGTACCATTGGATAGAGCTAATTTTTCTCTATATTTCATGTCACAATGTTGTTATATTGAAATTCCGTGTTTTAAAGGTTTTAGTAGTTGTAGCTAATTTTTCTAAGTAGATTAGTGGTTTTTGGTGGTTTTCTGGCTTCAGGGAGGCCAGGCCGCTTCAGGAGGCATCTCCAACTTTGGGCGGCCCCCCCGCCTCTGTTTTAGGAGGTTGGGGAGTGCTTCAGGAGGGTTTTTTATGCAATTTGGCGAGTACAGGCACCAGATTGGTGGGTGCACATGTGCTCTTAGTTAGTGGTCTGTGTGTACATAGTGAATAAGACAGTTTGGGGCAACCTTAATCATCATAAAACCATCCGGAGGTGATATCATTGTTCCTCACTCAGTTTTCACTGTTTTCTGTCCACAATTGGCTGTGTTTGTTGCAAGTGAGTTCTTCATTTAACTTAACCTTGGCAACTGTTTTCTCTGTTATAGTCTTGCAAGCTATAGCAATTATTATTGCTGTCTCTGGTATGGATTTACAGCCTACATCAAGTATCTTTGCTGTCTCTGGTGTGGACATTGTTCTACATTTCAGTTCTTTGGTCTGGTAGTCTGTCTGGGACTATTATCTTCACTTTTAAAGGGGTCAAGTGTGTTTAATTAGAGGGTCTAGCAAACAGATCTCCAATTTTCTGCAACAGGTAAATCTCACTTGTTTTTCTAAAAGGACAGGGGTTATTCTTTCTGGTTTTACTCCAACTCCCTTGGTCAAGGCCTATAGCTAGTACTATCGGATTGTCTACAACATCAACAATGGTATCATTCCCATTTGCAATAAAATAAGAGTTCCCTTAGACTGTCACAACTAATACAACATATTTTACTCAAATATATTGATTTCACGGAAATCCACTTCTCTCAGTAAAACTATTTGATAATTTTAAGAACTTTATTGAATTTTATTACTATTTTTATTCCCACTCAGCTGTAGTATTGAGCATGGTGTTAGGGAGTAAAAATTTATTGGACAATTACTTAAATATATTAAATATTTATATTACTTTATATACTTAGCTAATTAATTGTAAGTAATACATAAGTAAGTACAATATAATTAAATATTTATAAGCATTAAAAAAGGCGCAGCTTTATCTCAGTAAAATAATTAATTATTTTACTGGGTAAGTCTAGTAGCCTGGCTGACAGTTTCAGGGGAAAGTACATAAATTTATCTTATATTTTTACTTTACTCAATAGAAGAGGTATGGATGTAAATATTATTATAATTTAGAATTTAGAATCACAGTGATGTAAATACTAAAAGACAAATAAAAGTAATATTTTATTTAAAAGTAATTTAATAAAAATTGGTTAAGTTAAGGAATGGAATAAAACAGCACAAAAGAGGAGGCCTTTTATAGGCAAGAAGTAACGAGAAAACATATGGTGTAGAAAGACTCTTACAGTTGCCTTGCTGTAAGCAGAATCCGTAGGAGTTGGATAATCAGAGAAAACCTTGTCCCTATAAATGAATTTGTGAGTTTTTTAGATCAATAAGCTTAAAATTCTACTTGATAATAATAAAGAATGAAACCCTGTTTAATTAATGCTTGTTATGATGATTAAGAAGCTCTTTTGTGCAAAACAACTGAAATGCAGCAATAAAGTTACACCAGAAACAATATTTTAAATGAAAGAAGCTTTAATGTTTTTAGATTTTAACAAGATACTATAAATGAGTCCCTGGAGTTGAAACCTTTCTAAAGATACCCTATATGTTAATGTTTAAGAGTTGTTGAGTAAAATATTTAAAATGTTATGGAAAATTGTTATTTTATAAGGGTATTACAAATAATTAATTATTTTTTTGACAAAAGAAAAATATGATTAATGGTTGTTATAATCATGTATCTGTCTCTATTTTATGTGATCTATGAGATTCCCAATTTTGGGTCTGAAGTGTCCTTAAGTATACTTAGTCATGTGCCTAATTTTCCCTTCCAGAGCACAGCAAGATCTCATCCAGAGCTTTTCCGGACCTCTGGACTCAATCTAGAACCTTAAATCTATAACAAAAAATCTAGAAAAATTACACATGATAAAGCCACTTCTCCTCAACATTCATAACTATTTTTCGTGGTCTGCGCAGATTTTTTCACCCGTAAAAAAAGCATCAAAGTTAAGTAATTTTTAAAAAACATAAATAATTTAATAAATCTTTAAAAATCAATTAAGAAAATACAAAAAATATTAAAAATTCAGGGAAAATTCCCAAAGGGTCTTGAGATTTATGAAATTCATATCTATAAATTTTGCGGCTGTAAAAAATCATATGACTTGTGAAATTAATAATTATGACCAAACATTCATATCTTGACTTTTCAACTTCATTTTTTGTTAATAAAAGAATATTTTATACCAATCCAGCATCTCAAATCACCATCCTATTCCCAATAAATACTCTAAATAGACTTTTAGAGCTATACTAAGATTTGGAATGCCACATCCTCACTCCAATGAAGAATGTCCTCATTCCTTGAATTTTGCATGTTCAATCAATATATAATCCTACTTTTATCTTCTCCATATTCATCTCTTCATCATTTCTTCAACATATCAATCCAAATACATAAACATATTTCTACCTTTTTAAGTATCATCATCAGTAAAAAAGATCTTGCCATACCATGAAACCTCTGCAAGAAATATGAAGTCCCTTGCTTGATGTCCTTTCCAAATCCTCCTGGAAGAACTGCTTGTGATCTCTGTCGCTCCAAAAAAGTTAAATGTGTCCAGCCAACTTCTAAAAAATCTTTCAATCCTATTGGTGGCCCATCTACTGCTCCAGCTTCTATTTTATCTAAGAAAAGATTATCAAAAATACCTGTATTCTGGAAAAGGATCAAGGCTAAAAATAAACCACAATCTCCAACTTCATCTCTAATCCCTCCTACTCAAAATCCTTCACCCATACTTCCAGTTTCTCCTTTTTATTTTCCCCAGACTTTATTTTCTGGGTCCAAAAGTAAGCCTTTCAATAATTATTCATCTATTTCATGCTAATACCAACAATGCCTTTTCAATCTTTTAGCTATTAACATCACCAACTCTGATGATGTAGGTCAAGTCCAAATGGACTATATAAATCATTATCCTAAATTTCATAGATATCTTTTTCTTGACTTTACTGACAATATAAAGAGAAATATTTTATCCTACTTTCAAGACACTCCCGCCAATAATCATGAAGATTAATTGAAGAGAAGATTGTTGATGCAGAGTTTTGATGATTATTTAGAAAAATTTCAGCGAAATTATTTGTTTTAATCTTATAGTTCAGTGCTTTAGTAAAAATGAATCCTGATCTTTTCTTCATATTAAATCACTTTAAATTGATTTCTTCAAATATTTTCATTTTGAAATAAAATCTATTTGCCTCGTGATGCTTTTAACTACTGAGAGCAAGGTTTGAATCCCTTCAGACTCCCCTATACCAGTCTCTACTCATATGCATTAAGAGAGTAGGCTCTACACATACTGAGCTGAATACTTAATTCCATTCTCATCAAATAAGCCGAATACTCCTGATTCCATTCTCTTTTATTGAGCCAAATACTTGATCTAATTCTTGCCATAAGGTCCTTCAAGCTTCATACCATTCAGCCTATTCAAGGCACACTACTTTTCCAACTACCATATCCTCCTTCAAAAATTTCATCATCACAACATTCAAATAGACCACCTTTTTATTAACTCATCTTTTAAATAATAGTAATCACCATTATTATCATTCTTCATCCATCACCTCCACATTATTAACAACTACATTTTCCAAATCAAACATACACCCTTTTCCAAAATTTGAGCACCAGTGATAAATTAAATAACTTTTTGATCGTTAGTTGAAAAGCCTTCATAGAAAATTTTGAATTACCAGTTTAGATGTCTTGGTGGACAGTGATAAATTAAAATGAGTGCATAGAGTTGCATAGAATATTCCAGTTTAAGGTCATGGGGGACCCATCTTGTAAATCTTTTTAAAATTTCCAAATAACAATTGAATTTCCAGTTCAATGTCATAGAGGACAAAGAATGAGTGATTTTTGAGTTTAGAGTCATAGTGGACCAAACTATTGATCGATTCCAACATCATTTTCTATCCAGAGTCCATATCTTTCCACCAGTTCCTTTTCTCCCAATTTTCAGGCCATTATCCAGTGTTTCCATCCAATTTTTAATCCTTTCAAGATGACTCCATCCAGCTATGTTGCTTCTTCTGATCAAGCTAGCAATTACTGCTGTTTCAACCATCAAGAACGTGTTTATACCTTCAACCCTAAGAAACACATCTATAAAAGAACTTGTTCTGCCTGCTTCATTAAGAAAAGAAAATGCTCCAGCTTGAAATATGGTTCCCTGCCAATTCCTGCTACCTCTTTTGCCTCCTTCTGTAATCCCATTCAAAAACCATCAACTCCTCCACCTATTAATTCTACTTCCAACAATTCAACCCCATTTAACCCCTCTTCCTATCTAAACTTCTTCCTGACCAAAACACACTGGGTCCAGCTGCTCCTTCTCTTTAGTCTAGGCTTGCTTCTAATCCTCCTAGGACTCCAATTGCTCCAAGAGCCATGAGAAAAACTCCTTCAATTAAACCATCATTGGATCTTTCCTCTTCATCTTACACCCATTATCCTAACCCCATAAAATTTAACAAGCCCAAAAAATCTAGAACCAACAGCCTTTCTTCTTCTCCTATCTCCAAAAAATCCTCTAAAAGACCCAGATCTAATACCAATCCTCCTTCAAAAATTATCAACCCCTTAAAATATCTAAAAAAACCAATTCCTATTCCCAGTAAGCCTTTTAGACTCAATCTTGACAGTGTTGCTAGTGGTTAGTATCCCTTTTATCTTGGTTAGTTCATAATTATAAAGTTGACTATTGCTCCATAATTCCAGTTTCCAATGCTTCACCAATTCTTTCATCAGATTATGAGCTTCCTTTACCTGGTCCTAGTTATCCCCAGGTCCCTATTCATCTAGTTGGACATCACCTTTCACCTAATTTCAATAATATTTTAACTTATTTTCACTATAATCCTCCTTCTGATCAAACTGAGGTATAATTCAGAGAGCAAATTTTGAGGGATCAACTAAAAATAGCCAACTGGCTTTGAATTTCCCGATACCAACAAATATAATCAGCTCCAAATTCTTCAGATAGAGCTCTTTCCAAAAAAAATTCTTCTTAAATTCGACTTATTCTGGTTAAATAGCCGTCCTGAATGGAATATGAAATGAAATATAAAAAAGAAATATACACTAAAAAAAAAAAAAACTACTCTAATTTTAATTTTAATTATTTTTTTTAAATCGATGAAAATAATAAAAGGTTATAAAAGATTTTTATGAAATAAAATTTAATATTTTAATTTAATTTTTTTTTTTAAAGAAAGACATGATAAACAAATTTAAAATATAAAATTTATGAAATGTAAAATAAAATTTTAAAAGATGTCCCCCGGCCAATTAATGAGCCATACCCACATCCAAGTGCAACTTGATGTGGTTACACAATTTTGAGAAATTGAAAATACAAAATTAATAAAAGAAAGTTTAGGAAAACAAAATTTTATGATAATGATCACTGGGTGGGCTCCCTCCAATTTGTAAAAATTATTGGAGACCACCAGTGATCCTTCTCTTTGGTAATAATTATATATTAAATAAAATTTGAAAAGCAGAAAATAAAGAACTAATTAAAAGAAACAACAAATGAAAGATTAGAAAAATGAAATAAATTTGTTCTTCATTTCTATTGATTGGCTTTGTTAGGGTGTGTATTGCTCCAGTTTAAAGTCTTAGTGGACTTCCTGTTATAAAAAAAAGCAAATCCAGGATTCAACTAGAAACAAAGTAAGAATTTTAACAAACATTTTGGGGTATTTGTGTATAGATCAGCCAGCCCATCAATTACCCCCAAACTTGCCAATATTTAATTCAGATGGTTCGCCTGTGAACACTTCTACCAAAAATAAAAAAATTATCATTCCAACATATATCTTCCCCATAATTTTGTTGCTTTTAAGATTTTTAAGAATTTTCAAACAAATGTCTTCATAAATGTCATAAAATTTTGTTCATGGTTTTGTCTCCCATACCATAGTAAAATGACAGTAATATTTTTAATATGAAAGTAGTTTATCCTCATTCCGGAGTTAAACTTTTACAAAATTTTATTTAATTGATTATAGAAATAGTTTACCCTCATTTTGGAGTTAAATTTTTAACGATTTTAGAAATAGTTTACCAACATTTTGGAGTAAAATTTCAGCAAACCTGGTGCCCCTAGGATAGAACTGTTTGACTTGATTGGCTGCTACCCTTTTCTTTAAAACTACTCCATCCAATTCTTTCAAAACATATGAACCTCCAGACACTTGTTCTCTGACTTTATAAGGTCTATTCCACCTATCTGCAAACATCTTCCCCCACTGGCTTTCCAAACTCCTATTATTCACCAAAGCCATATATCCAGTCTTCAAAGGTTTCCTGAGCCTGTGTGCTAATCTTTCATCCTAATACCTTATTGACTGATTTCTGATTTTAATCATTCTAGAATATGCCATTTCTAAGTATTCTTCTTTCTTCTCCAGCTGCATCATTCTTGCACATAACAATTCTTCAGTGGTGTAAACAGTATCCTAATCTACTCCAAGATATGATTAAGCCTCTAAATCAACTGGTAAAACTGCCTTTTGTCCAAAAACTAGTTTGTAGGGTAAATATCCAGTCATCCTTTTGGCAGTGATTCTGTCAGCAAATAATACTAAGGGTAAAGAGTGACTCCATTTTCAGCACTTGTTCCACACATTTTAACCAATGCATCCTTTATAACTTGATGCCCTCTTTCAACAATTCCTTCAGCTTCAGGATAATAAGGGGTTGCTACACTAGCTTTCATTCCAACCTTTGATATAGCTTCCCTAAATTCTGCCCCAAATTCAGGTCCTCCATCAACTGTTACCAACTTCATAACCCTATATCTATACACCCAATCCTTCAAAAAGAATTCTGCCACATTTTTGGCATTCAAATTAATAAGAGGCAATGCCTCTACCCAAAGAGATAAATAATATCTGGCTAAAATTAAATACTTATATCTCCCCTCTTTTATATGAACAGCATCCAAACTAACCCTACCAAAAAGATTGTTTTCACTGGTTGCATGTCCAGGTTCTTTTGGCCTTAGATAACTCCTTCTTTGAAATTCTTCACATGACTGAACCCATTTTTTAACAGCCATCTTCATACCAGTCCACCAAAATCTATCAGTAATTTGTCTATATGTCTCTCCCATTCCCCTATGACCAAGATCTTCATGCAGTGCTTTCATAACCAACTATTGCCCTTTCTTTTGAGAAACTACTACTTGAGGATTTGGATACCTCCTTTTCATTTTCTTTGTCCAGAAATATAAAATGCTGGGGTCTTTCTTTTGATAGCCATCCAGTCATCATCATCACATTCCTCTGGCCTTTCCAGAGTCAACAAATATTTTACCAAACATGATAAAATCCAGTCTGTCCCCAGACCTCATCTTTAAAATCCAATAAAATAACATCCAAGGGCAATTCCCTATCACCTATATCACCTGCACTTGCATGTGCCATAAGATTCTTTGATTGAGTTTAATCGATAAATGAATAAAATTTTTCATCTTTAAATTTTGAAACTTATAAACTCTTTTGAACCAAATTTTTATCAACCTCTTTACCACCCTTTTTTGTATCTCCTTCATCATCATTGTCCAACCTCTGTGTAACTGAATTTATATCTACACCCAACCTCTCATTGACCGAATTTTCTAAACTTTCAACATATACACCATTAACCAATCTACTACCATCTCATACTACCACATCATTCTCATCCAAATATACACTTTCCACACTTTCATTATCCTCATATCCCACATATTCATTTCACTTTATAAAACCAGCCAGTTTAACCTAATGGGGGGGTATGGAAAGTCTTCAGCTCCTTTAGTGCTGGATTTAATTACAGGTATTTATTCATCAAATTCTTCTGAGTCTGAATCCTCTTCAGTTGGTGGCCTTCTTGACAATCCTTCTGGCAAAGTAAACATTTTTCCAGGCTTATGAACCAAATTAAATGAGAAATGCAGAATAAAAGCTACCCATTTAGTCATGGGAGCATTCAATAAACTTGGGGAATTGATCATCTGAATTATAGACTCACGTCCATTTGAAGTTCGAAGTGTTGTCACCATAAAACATTTTTCAAGTTCTTCAAAATATTTGCCACACCACAGCATTCCAATTTTGGTTGAGAATATCTTGGGAATTGATTCCACCTCAGTAAAAACTACAGATTCATACCTGAATGGTCTTATATAACCAGCTTTATCCATCTGAGAAAAGACCACCCCAGCAGCAATCTGACTTGAGTCAACTGCTAAATAAATTATACCAGCATCTTTTCCATAATCCAACTTATGCAGGACAATATCTTCTCCAATCAGTTTCTTCAACTTTTCAAATGCTTCTTCACAAGCTTCATCCCAATCCCAATCAGCATCCTTCCTAGTTAACCTTCTTAATGGAGAAGCCAATAAAGAGAAATCCCTAATAAACATCCTAACATAAACACATACTCCCAAAAATCCTCTAAATTCAATAGTGTTTCTAGGTCTTGGCAAAGATTGAATTTTGTTGATTTTCTTCTTTGACATAATTTGGCCTTCCCTACACACCACATGACCAAGAATCTCCAAAGCTGGGACACAAAAAGAAAATTTAGAACCGGAAATAGTTAAACCAGCTTCTTCAATCCTAAACAACATCCTTTCCAAAGTTACTGTATACTCCCAAATAAACCTCCTAATACCTGGATTCTCCTCCAACACTTCATTGTCATAATCAGTTGAAGGACCTTTAATTCCACCATCATCGATAAATATACAAGCATACTGTGGAATTTCATCTTCAAGAATCCAAGACATTTGTTCTTGATAAACAGCAACAGAAACAGTAGCGCCTTGAGGTAATCTACTAAGCTGTAACCGTCCAAGAGGAGTATCAAAAGTTGTCAGAGGTCTTGAATCCTGATGTAGTTCTCTTTCATCATAGCCCCCTATAATATAACCTAAACCATAACACACTCTCCCAGAAAACACTTCCACAAACTCCTCAGCACTAGGTGGTATACCAGCATCCTTTATTGTAACCCTATTTAATTCCCTGAGATCATGAACTACTCTAAGTTTTCCATTTGGTTTCTTGATACAAAATACTGGACTTGAATAACTTGATGATGATTGCTCATACATTCCAGTGCAAATCCGTTCTCTGAAAACTTTGATATAAGCTTCTTTAAATGCAGCGGGAATTGGTATTGTTTTTCGCTGCCACAGTTCATGACATAGCACAAGAATCTTGTAAGGCTCCCCATAGGAATGCTTCAACACACCCCTATTCTCTTCTACAAAAGCAATGGCCTTCTTTTGCTTGACCATCACATATAACAACAACTTCTTCTCTTCTTCAGACAACCAGCCATCAGGTCCAAAATTAAAAACACCTAATCTGTCAAAAGTGATTATTGAAGTTTTAGAAAATTCAGGTGGATTCTTCACCAATAAACATTCATTAGGATCTCTTGATAGCCTTGGTCTTCTCAAAAGTGGATCTAATTCAGAGGGTAGCGGTTCATTAATTGGTCAAATTTTATTTGCTACTTATTATATTTTGCTGCTTCCACATCTAGGTAAATTTGAGGTAAAATATTAATTTTTGTGTTGGCATTAAAAATTTCTTCAAAGGAATTCCCTTCTTTGTCAGAATCAGAATAAGAATAATCAGAAAAATATTTTATTTTATTTTTAAATTTAACCTTCTTCAATTTTCCCTCATCTAATTTTTCAAAAAATTTTCCAACACCTTTAATTCCCTTATCCATCATAAAATCACCTGTAAAAAAAGTTGGCAGTTTAACCTCTTGCTGAAGGACTGGAATTGAATTATTACAATTTTTTTTTTTTTTAATTATACTAAGATTTTTTTTAGAATTTTGATGAAATAATTGCAGTTTACCCTCTTGCTGGAGGTCAGAAAATAAACCATTCCTATTTTTATTCAACATAATATTTCCCATCTTCCCTCTTGATCCATTCTTGAATGTGATCAAAAATCTTGACAGAGAAGTGAGACAAACCAAAAATTTGAAAACATAATAACAATTTAACATATTATTAACAGAAAATAATTGAGAATCCACTTGAATTATCTCCAAGTGAGCTGACCTATTGCAATCCGGGATCTCATCCTGGGTATAAATAGAAACATTAGAGTGATCAGCCTCTACTACCCCAAAAAATGAGGGTCTCCATAATCTATCTCAAAGAATTATTCACCAGAAGCCGTTGTAGACAATTCTATAGTACTAGCTATAGGCCTTGACCAAGGGAGTTGGAGAAAAACCAGATAGAAAAATTCCTGTCCCTTTAGAAAAATATGTGAGATTTACCTGCTACAGTAAATTGCTTCCTGTTTACCAAAAGCCCCTTTTCCAGTACACTTGACTGCTTGATCAGCCAAGAAAGTTGTCAGCCAGGCTATCTCAGGAGTCCAGTAATTTATACAATAAATTACTGTAAAAGAATAACTTTATGTAAATACAAAAAATTATCTAAAATAAAATTATAAAAGTTTTGTGAATGAAATAAAATATTATACTTAATTTTATTATTAAATAAATTGTATTACATTAACAAATATAATATTCTATAATATCATGGTGTGATTTATATGTATAAATAAATTATTTAAAATTATATTATAAGTGTAAATTTAACTTACACAGTAATTAAAATTTTAATAATAACATTTATATAAAACTAAATACAAACTATCATATAATAATATTCATCAATATTTGGCGCTTCTGTGACCCTTAATTGTGTCACCAATATTACTAAATTAATTCAATATGATTAAATTTAAATTCTCATGTTAAAAAGTTCCTGTATTAACTTAATTAGTTGTTCAATTAATTTAATAGTTAATTTACTTGAAATAGTTAAATTACTATTGCTTATACTGAGTCAAGATTATTTAAAAGTGTAAAAATAATTCCTTTTATTTTAATTATACTTTTTCAGCTATTGGTATTCCTTCTTTAGATTTCTTTCTCACAGTTCTCATATTTTCATACTCATGTAGTTAATTGTTATATTAATTATATTCTTTTTTAGAGATTACTGATGGGAAAAATATTTGTTTATTCACGGATTTATTTTTTATGTTTTGAATTAGATTCTTTTAAATTAATTGTTTCACATTATTTTAACTTTTTGTAGATACTATTGGAACGCTCCAGAATTTTCTCTTGCCTATAAAAAGGCTTTAGAAGTCCCTCTGGTAGCAGATCACTTACTATACAATCACTCATCATATTTTAAATATATTCCTTTATTTACTATTTTTATTAGTTCATTACATCTAATTTAAATACTATATAAATAATTATAGGTTGCTGTAAGATTTATAATACTATTATTGAACTGACACACTTTTGAACATTTATAATCATTTATAATATTTGCAATTTAATTAAATACTTACAACTTTGTCACATCTCAACTATCTTGTCGTCTTACTCTCTTAAATTACACCAATTTTACTTTATTTTACATTACTACCTTATAATTCCCATCCTATTTTCTATTATTACTTTTATTATCTTCAATCTTCTATACATCTTGGCTGATAAAAGTAGTCGCCAGAAAGACTACCAGACCAAAGAACTGAAATGTAGACCAATGTCCACACCAGAGAAAGCAAAGATATTTGATGTAGGCTGCAAATCCACACCAGAGACAGCAATAATACTTGATATAGCTTGCAAGACTATACCAGAGAACCTGTTGCTAAAGTTGAGTTAAATGAAGAACAAACCTTGCAACCAACACAGCCAATTGTGGCCCAAAAACAGTGAAAACTGAGTGAGAAACAATGATATCACCTCCGGATGGTTGTATGATAATTAAAGTTCCCCCAAACTGTCTTATGCAGTATATACACACAGACCACCCCTCTAAGATCCATGCACATCAACACATTTGGCACCTGTACCAGCCAAATTGATTAAAAAGCCCCAGAAGCGCTCCCCAACCTTCTAAAAAAGAGTCCGACGGGCCGCCTGAAGCAGCCCCACCTCCCTGAAGCCAGAAAACCAATAAAAACATCTAATCTACTTAGAAAAATCCACTACAACTGCTAAAACACTTAAAACACAAAATTAAGCTATGACAACTTTGAGATATGAAACATAAAGCCAAATTAGCCCTATCTAATGGTACTAAGCACTTAACCCTAAGACTTAAGGTTAGCCTGTAAAACGCAAAAAACAAAATTTAACAGCTATCTTTTATAATGAAAAATGAGCAAATGACCCCTTTAAACTTAGAATATGAAAAATGTCCCTGAGACATGAAATATAGAGAAACACCGGGGCTATCCAATGGTTGTAACCACATACCTGCAGTCCATATATTCACAGAATAAATCTAGAAAAACACCTAATTCTTCAACCAATTTCAAATAGGACATGCACAAACAGCACCAAATTGCAAAACAAAGGCCCCTGCCAATGTTGGAAGACCAAATCCTCCCTCCAATAGAGAATGTCCACATTCTCCTATACTGCAACCACCATTTTAAGCTTTCTTTGCAAATCTGCTACTGACATGGGCCCCTGCCTATACTGCATTGACAATAATCTAATCTGCACCATCACACCTTCAGCCCATCCATACAGAACGTCCTGTGATTTCTGCCACTCCAGAAAGAAGACCTGCTACAGACCTGGTCTATTATCCTCTGCAACAGCTTTGCCTCCACCTCAACCTGGTCCATCTTCTACAAGCACCAAAAGATCTAGGCCATCCATCCTTATACCCAGAATAATCAAAAAGCTACACCCTTCCCAGAAGAGTGCCACAACCCATAATACAACAAGTTCCACCATCCCTGGTCCATCTAATGGTAAAGAACTTTCATTTCTTCCTTCAACTTTAAAACTGATAACTTCTCAGTTTTTCCATCTTCTGACAGTGATGATGACAATGTAGGATCCATTGCACCACCAACACCAAACCACCTGCCCGCAATTAATGCCAAGTTCCAACAACACACATCTCAACAGAAACAACTTCTGCTTCACTACTTCCAATCCACTCCCGCTAGAGATCCACAAGACATTGAGAAAAGAAGGCACCTCATCCACCAGTTCAAGGCTAATTCTGAACACTTCATTTCATCTCTTGATTCCCTCTGTAATTGCTCTAGTACTTGAGCTTGATTCAGAAAAAAAAATTTGACCACACCCTCTATAGGATGTAACCACAAACAACCCTCAGTTTTAAGTCTTGGGGGACCATCCTCATTTTATGGTCTTGGGGACTAAAAAAAAAAAAAAACCCTCAGTTTATAGTCTTGGGGGACTCAAAAACCTAAATCATAAACCCAGAACCAGAGATCAACCACATTAAGACACAGAGAAAAAACTAACATTCTGGGATAATTGTGAATAGAGCTGCCAGCCCATCAATTACCCCCAAACTTTCCTTTGCTAAATTCAGAGGCTCCCCCTGTGGATACCCTCTGCCAATCTTTCAAACCAACTCCAAAAACAAAACCCATTCCTCAGTTTATAGTCTTGGGGGACTAATTTTTCAGTTTAAAGTCTTGAGGGGCTGATTTCCAGTTTAAAGTCTTGAGGGACTTTCAGAATTTTCATAGAAAAGACCCAGCTAATTCCATGCAGAATACACCCACAGCCAGCCTGCTGAACTTCCACCTTTAACTTCATCATCTACCTAACCACTGACAAAAACCTCCTTCTTACCTCTTTCTTCATCTTCTCCTCACCACAGATCATGGCTGGATCTCCTAATCTTGACCCTTCTAACCTTCCTTGCTTCACTGCTCCCAAGGACTATGCCTGCAAGCAGTGCATCCACATGTGCAGACCTTGCACATTAACTCTTCCAACTCCTGAGGCCAAATTCTACAACAAGGCCTGTTACTCTTGCTACTCCAAGAAGAATAAATGTGACAGAGATGCAAACTACACTATTCCTCCTCCTTCACATTCTCATAAATACCTTTCAAGATCCCATACCAGATCCCCAGAGCTTGGCCCATCCTCTTCCTCTTTATCCTCAGCACCTTCCAGAAGATCCAGGAACTCAGCTTCCAGAAATCTCCCAAAATGACCAGCCTTAGCTCCCCAAGAAAAAGCATTTATCTCTGATAATACAGCTTCAAAAGCTTCAAAGTCAGCTCCTAGGCTGCTAGACCGTTGTGGTAGCCTAAAGTTTAGTATGGCACCTAAGTACGTAAATGGAGTTATTACGGCATGCAAGATTGGCGTTATTATTTTTTTATATATAAAAGGGTTTTATTTAATTTATTTGAGTTTTAAATATGAAGAAATTGGTCACGAGCGAATGCCTACACAAAAACAATTTATTTTACGGAGAAAACTTATTTTTACGGTCTGAAATATTTATAAGTATCAAGTCGAGTCACTCAAGAACCTTGGGAAACTCTCCCAGAATTTTTACTATTTTTCTTATATTTTTAAATGAAATTTAAAGTTTTATAGAAATATTTACGTTTTCAGAAATTACTTAACTTCGATGAATTTTCACGGGGTAATTAAAGCTTTGCAGACTACGAAAATTAGTTTGGTATGTAAAGGGGAAGTAGCTCTATTATGTGTAATTTTTCTAGATTTTTTATTATAGTTTTAAGGTTCTAATTGAGTCCGGAAGTCCGGACGGACTCCGTTTCGACTCCGTACAGACTCCGCTTTGACTCTGTATGGACTCCGCTTTGACTGCGTACGGACTCCGTTCCGGCTCCAGATTGACTCTGGGAGAGCTCTGGAGGGGAAAACTTAGGCACGTGACTAGGAATACTTAAGCGCCTCTCAAACTCGAAATTGAGGGGGGGGGACACATCATACAGCTTAATCATTAATCACCACGGTCTTATTTTTTATTACTCAACAAATTAAATAAATTTGTAACACACTTATAACTTTATATTTTAAATAACATTTTAGAAATACTACTTAACAATTTAAATCACACTTCATACAGGGTATCTTTAGAAAGGTCTTCATCGCTGGGACTTGATTATTGCTGTCTCATAAAAATTCAAATTATTATAAAAACATAAAAGTCAATCTTTTCAGATCTTTCACTGGTACACCTTAATTGTTGTTATCAGTATTTCTTTTCTCAACAGCCACTTTTACTTAAATCTCAATAAGCGTTAATTATTTTAGAGTTTCATTATTTTCATCAATCAGATCCAAGTAGACTGGTTAGCTTAGTGATTTAGAATTCCCATTTTGTTATTTTATTGGAAGGACGGGGTTTTCAGCTAAATCCACATATCTCCTCCGGATTCAGCTTACAGCAAGGCGACTGTAAGAGTTTACCTTACCATAGTTGGCGCCCAACGTGGGGATTGAATTCTCTAGCTTTCTTTAAAGACTTACTTGGATCAAGAACGTTATTAGCCTGCAAGAGGCTTATTTTCTGGAACTCTAATTGGATTTTTGTTATTGGCCTGCAAGAGGCTTGTTATTTTATCAATCGTCAACGCTTTTCATTACTTATTGGGATGTCTTCTTCTGCTGTTGCTTCTGGATCTTCTAACCCTCTTACTCCCTCAGTTAGAATTGTTTCTTGGGATGGCCCAAAGTTTGATGGGGAGGAGGTTAAATGGTTCATTAGCAGGTATGAAGCTGCTGCTGCTGTTGATGGTGCTTCTCATGTGGACATGGTGAAGCAAGTTAGATTTTTTATTGCTGATAGGGAGGTGGAAAAAGAGGTTATTGCTATGCAGGCATTTAAGGACAAGGATTGGGTTAAGCTTTCTAAAGCTATAGTTGATAGATGGGGTGTTAGGTTTACTATGATGGACCTCAATAAAATTGTTGGAGACTGGCAAGCAAAAGGTGGTGTTTCTTCTATGGCAGACTTCAAAAAGCTGTGTGTTCAGTTTGATGAACTGGTGGGTATCTCATATTGGTGGACGAGTTAGTGCATGAGAATCAAGCAAAAGATTTGTTTTGGAAAGCATGCAGTAGGGATATTCGAATGGACGTCTTGAAGGATCTTTCAAGAAAAGATTTGATGAAGGAACTGCCTAATGGTGAGCAGAAATTGCCGGCTTTGGATCTTATCAAGGACAACATTCAAGCCCATTTAAAGTTATTGGCGTTGGACAAATATCAAGAGTCATGCACTCAATATGTTAGCAAGGTTAGCGAAGTTTTGGCCGAAAACAACGATATTATGGTCAAAGCCCAGGAGGCCAAGAAGGCTCAAATGGGATTACCTGCTGCTAAAGTTGAGGGCAATGTAGATAATAAGATGGTCGATCACTTGGCCGATTTAACGAAACAATTAAAAATATTTGTTCAAGAAACCCAGAAGGCCAATAAGGCCCCAATCGCTTCTTCGTCCATGTCGACTTCTTATCAGTCCAGAGGTTATGAACCTCGAAATTATAATGGCAATAATAACGGTAACCACTTCCCAGGCAATGGGAGAAATGGTGATAATGGTGGTAATGGATATAGAGGTGGCTACGATGAGCCAAAGGTGTGCTCCTATTGTAATAGGAGGGGGCACAGAGCAACAGTTTGTTTTGCTCTTGATAAGGATATGGATGCTGGGAGAGTTTTATTTGATGGTAAAGTTTATAAATTTCCTGATGGCTCGTTCATCAAGCCCAGTGATGGACAGTCTCCTTCTGATTTGGTCAGAAGAAGTTTAACAGCTGAAAGGAGAGCCAGATTTGAAGAGGTGACGGATGAAGATGTTAATGCCAAGAGTGGAAAAAATGGCAATGGTAATGGTGGTAAAGCTGACAAAGGCAAGGAGAAAGAGGTCAGTAAAGCCACATTTTCTACTTCTTTTGGAGGTTTAGAGCTGGCGACAGTTGCCCAGGTGGAGGGTAGCTGTATTGCTGGCGAATACGATGTTAATGCTGCTAGAAGAGCAGCTGCTACTAAGGCAAAAAGTAGCATTCAGAGCCAATTGAGGGCTAATCCTGGCAAGGCCAATAACAAAGTGAACCATTACTCTAAGGACAAGAATTCTAGTGCTCAAACTGCCGCCAACAAATTATATAAAATGCAGAAGGGGATTGCTGATATGGGGCCCCCTAGTTATGGCAAGTTTGATTTAAATGGTGAGCCTATGCCAGAGGATGATTCGAATTCTGAGGAGGAAGTACCGTTGGCGTCTCTACCCAGACCAAGTTATAGAGGTCCCATCCCAATGGAGGGAGTAAGAAGGACTAGCGATGGATCAGGATTAGTGCAAGAAGCTGGTGACAGAGTTAGGGTTATAGAAAGTGAAGATGTTATTATGGGAGGTGAAGATAGCTCGGTTGGACCTCAAGAGGTACCCAGGGCCAAGGTTGTTAAATCAAAGGTCCAGTATGAGCGGCCAGTAGTTTCTGGTCAAGCTAATGCGATGGACGCAGTTTTGAATAGGGTGAATCAACTGCAGATTCCCCTATCTTTGGGGGAGTTATTTACGATTAGTCCGGCGCTTGCTGAAAAGCAAAAGAAGTATTTGACAAGGTGTCGGGTTTCCACTGGAGAGGTGGAATATATTTGTGAAAATGCTGAAAAGTTTGGGGAAGATGTAGATACATATTTTTCCGCTCCCCTGGGTTATCTGGTGGTAACTCTTAACGGTAAAGAAGTAAAGGCCTTGGTCAATTCAGGGTCTCAAATTAATTTAATTTCATTGCAGCAAGCGACGAGTATAGGCTTGCCAATTAAAAGTGGGACTGGGGGAAACCTCAGAGGCATTGGAGGGCATGCAACTGAGCTGATGGGTACAGCTGAGCATGTCAGGTTAGGCATTGGTGGATCTGTTGGTAAGGTTCACTTCTATGTGGCCAGAGGAGCAGTCAAAACTGTTCTGGGTGGTCCTTTTTTTAATGGATTTTGAGGCCAGGATAGGGTATCAAGCTGGCATGGGGATTAGTTTGGAAATCACCGGTGAAGATATGCGGAGGTTACATATGCGTTTAGCGCCTCCTGGAGATGAAGGTTGGGAAACACGGCCAGGGATTACTACTCTGTGCCAGTGTTGTGTTTGCACCAAGAAGCGGCATATTAAACTGACGGCTTCTGGTGAATTATGTTTGTTGACAAAGGATGAATGCCCTCATTTTTTGGGGTAGCAGGGGCTGATCAACCTAATGTTGTAAGTTCTCCTCAGGATGAGATCCCGGATTGCAATAGGTCAGCTCACTTGGAGATAATTCAAGTGGATTCTCAATTATTTTCTGTTAATATTACTTTGGAGTGCAAATACGTTTTGGACTTTTCTATATGTTTATTGGATTTACCCTGTTTATCTATTAAATTTAAAAATGGTGAAAAAGGCAAAATGGGCTAAATTAGATTGGATAAAGGTTGGAAGGGTATGTTTTATGACCTCCAGCAAGAGGGTAAACTGCAAAAATCTCATCAAAACCCAATTAAAAATCTAGGTATAATTAAAACACAAAAAAATAATTTTTGTGAAAATTCTATTATGGACCTCCAGCAAGAGGCTAAACTGCAAGTATCTCCTTCTATTATGGGCCTCCAGCAAGAGGGTAAACTGCAAAAATCACATCAAAATCCAATAAAAAATCTCAGTATAATTAAAACACAAAAAAATAATTTTTGTGAAAATTCAATTCTGGTCCTCCAGCAAGAGGTTAAACTGCCAACTTTCATTACGGGCGATTTACCGTTGGATAAGGGAAGCAAAGGTGTTTGAAAATCTGTTTATAAATTAGACGAGGGAAAGGAGAAAAGGTAAAATTTGAAAATGAAATAAAATATTTTTCTAATTTTTCTTATTCCGATTCTGGCGATGATGAAATATGTAATGGCGATACAAAAGTAAATGTTTTGCCTCAAGTTTATTTAGATGTGGACACAGCCAAATATAAGAAGGTAGCAAATAAAGTCCGACCTATTAATGAACCGCTACCTGCTGAATTAAATCCACCTTTGAGAAGACCAAGGTTATTAAGAGATCCTTATGAAAGTCCCTTGGTAAAGAATCCGCCTGAATTTTCTGAGACGTCAAGAATCACTTTTGAGAGACTGGGTGTTGTTAATTTTGGACCTGATGGTTGGTTGTCTGGTGAAGAGAAGAAGTTGTTGTTGGATGTGATGGTCAGGCGAGAGAAGGCGATTGCTTTTGTAGAAGAGGAGATGGGTGTGTTGAAGCATTCCTATGGGGAGCCTTACAAGATTCATGTGGTATGTCATGAACCATGACAGAAGAAACCGATTCCTATTCCGTCTGCATTAAAAGAAGCCTATATTGAAGTTGTCAGAGAACGGATACGCACTGGACTGTATGAGCAATCAACGTCAAGTTATTCTAGTCCAGTATTTTGTATCAAGAAACCGAATGGCAAGCTTAGAGTTGTTCATGATCTTAGGGAATTAAATAGGGTTACAATAAAGGATGCTGGGATACCACCTAGTGCTGAGGAGTTTGTTGAAGCGTTTGCAGGGAAAGTGTGTTATGGTTTGGGAGATATTATGGGTGGATATGATGAGAGAGAGTTACATCCGGACTCAAGGCCTCTCACTTCATTTGATACACCACTTGGACGTTTACAGTTAACAAGATTACCTCAAGGAGCAACAAATTCGGTTGCAGTTTATCAAGCTCAGATGGCTTGGATCCTTCAAGAAGAAATTCCACAATATGCTGGAATCTTTATAGATGATGGAGGAATTAAGGGACCAACGACCGACTATGATAACCAAGTGTTGGAAGAGAATCCCGGGATACGCAAATTCATTTGGGAGTTCAAAATTACATTAGAAAGAATCTTGTTTCGAATTGAAGAGGCTGGTTTAACTATTTCAGGTTCAAAATTTTCATGTTGTGTTCCAGCCTTAGAAATATTAGGCCATGTGGTATGTAGAGAGGGTAGGATTATGTCCAAGAAGAAAGTTAACAAAATCAGTCCTGGCCAAGACCCAAGAATACGACCGAAGTTAGAGGGTTTTTAGGTGTTTGTGTATATGTTAGAATGTTTATTAAGGACTTTTCTTCATTGGCAGCTCCATTGAGATGGTTAACGAGAAAGGATGCAGACTGGGATTGGGATGAAGAGTGTGAGAAGGCTTTTGTGAAGTTGAAGGAGGTAGTGGGGAAGGATTTAGTCCTGCAAAAGTTGGATTATGGAAAAGATGCTGGCAGAATTTATTTAGCAGTTGATTCAAGTCATGTTGCAGCTGGGGCAGTTTTGTCACAGATGGATAAATCTGGTTACATCAGGCCAGTTAGGTATGAATCTGTAGTATTTACTGAGGTCAAATCAAGATATTCACAACCAAAATTGGAATTATGTGGTGTGGAAAAAATACTGAAGAAACTTCAGCATATTTTGTGGGGCAACATTTTGAGTTGCAAGTGGATGCGAAATTGTTAATCCAGATGATTAATTCCCCAAGTTTACCGAATGCACCCATGACAAGATGGGTAGCTTTTATTCAACATTTTTCGTTTGATTTAGTTCATAAGCCTGGCAAAACTTTTACTATGCCAGATGGTTTATCGAGGAGACCACCCACTGAAGAAGATTCAGACTCAGAAGAGTTCGATGAAGATATACCTATTATCAAAGCCAGCACTAAAGGAGCTGAAGACTTTCCATACCTCCCCCATGAGGTTAAACTGGCAGGACTATTGTGTTTAGATTATGGTGTTGATGACCTCCACCAAGAGGATAAACTGGAAAATAGTTTTTATGTTAATAAAGGTGTTGGAAAAGGTGTAGATAAATTCGGTAGAAAGGAGGTAGAAGAAGATGTGGTGTATGTAGAGGAAGATGGATTGGTAGTGTGGGATAGTAGTAAGTTAAGGAATGGTGTATATGTTGGAGAATTAGAGAATTTAAATAAAAAGGTGGATAAAGAGAAAGAGGTATTTTGGAATACGGTTTAAGAAGGATCCAAAGGTTCAGAAGAAAAACGACAACATAGCTCGATTAAAGATTTATTTAGGGGTCAATGATTATTGGCTCATTCATGTGCAGGTGATATTGGTGATAGAGAAGTCCCTATTGATGTTATATTAATCGATTTTCAAGATGAAGTCTGGGGTCAGACTGGTTTTTATTTTTTGTTAGTCAATTATTTTTTGACTTTAGAGAGGCCAGAAGATTGTGAAGATGATGAATGAGTGGCTATCAAGAGGAAGTCATCTACGTTTTACCTATCTGGTCAACGTTTAATGAGGAGAAAGTATCCAAATCCTCAAGTAGTTATAACTCAACAGAAGGGGCAAGAATTAGTTTTGAAATCACTGCATGAAGATCTCGGGCATAGAGGTGTTGGAGAAACGTTTAGAAGAATTTCTGATCGATTCTGGTGGCCTGGCATGAAGATGGCTGTTAAACAGTGGGTTCAGTCATGCGAAGAATGTCAAAGACGAAGTTATTTAAGGCCAAAAGAACCTGGACGCGCGACCGGTGAATATACGCTCTTTGGGAGAGTTATTTTAGATGCCGTTCATATAAAAGAGGGACGGTATAAATATTTAATTGTGGCCAGAGATGATTTATCTGGTTGGGTAGAGGCAGCGCCTCTTATTAATTTAACTGCCAAAAATGTGGCAGAATTTTTTTTGAATAATTGGGTATATAGGTATGGGGTGATGAAGTTGGTAATGGTAGATGGAGGTCCTGAATTTGGGACAGAGTTTAAAGAGGCTGTATTGAAAGTTGGATCAAAGGTTAGGGTAGAAACCCCATATTATCCTGAAGCTGAAGGCATGGTTGAAAGAGGGCATCAAGTTATCAAGGATGCTTTAGTTAAAATGTGTGGGACAAGTGCCAAAAAATGGAGGCACTATTTACCTTTAGTTTTATTTGCTGATCGAATCACTGCCAAAAGGACGACCGGATTTTCACCTTATGAACTTTTTTTTGGACAGAAAGCAGTTTTACCGGTTGATTTAGAAGCTGAATCATATCTTGGAGTTGACTGGGACACGGTCAAAACTACTGAAGAATTATTGTGTGCAAGAATGATGCAGCTAGAAAAGAAAGAAGAATATTTAGAAAAGGCATATTCACGGATGATGAAGATCCGAAATCAATAAGTCAGATATTGGGATGAGCGGTTGGCACATCGATTAAGGAAACCTTTGAACCCAGGTGATATGGTCCTGGTGTATAATAGGAGTTTGGAAAGTCAGTGGGGAAAGATGTTTGCAGATAGGTGGAATGGACCGTATAAAATCAAGGAGCAAGTTTCCGGCGGTTCATATGTGCTAGAAGAGTTGGATGGAGTAGTATTGAAGAAGAGGGTAGCAGCCAATCAAGTGAAACGGTTCTATCTTAGAGGCACCAGGAGTGCCGAAGTCTAACTCCGAAATGAGGATAAACTACAATTTTAATGACATTTATCAAATTTTATTGACCTCCGCAACGAGGATAAACTATGATATATACCAAATTTTATGGATTCTTCTGCAACGAGTATAAACTATCTTCTTATTTTTATCAAAAATACTTTACTATCGTTACACTGCATATGGGCGACGAAACTGTGGTGAAACATAATGAAATGCGAGAAAACCTTCATTGAAAATTTTCAAAACTTAAAATTCTTAAAATATGGGTGAAGATAGTGTTGGAAAAATTTTAAAATTTATTGGAAGAAGTGTTCCCAGGGGAACCTTCTTAATTTAATATTGGCAAGTGTGGGGGTAATTGATGGGCTGGCTGCTCTATACACAATTACCCCATAATGTTTGTTTCCAAAATTTTCCCTGTTTCTAGTTGAATCCTGGCTTTGTCTTTTAATTATAGGAAGTCCACTAAGACTATAAACTGGAACGAATCAAGAGACACCGCTCTCAACGCCGGATTCAAGATTCTTTTTATTATATTTTGTTTTTGATTTTTTTTATGTTATCTTGTGATTTCTTTTCTTTAATATATATTATGAATTATTGTAAAGGTGATGCTCACTGGTTGTCTCTAATCATTTTTATAAATTGGAGGGAGCCCACCCAGTGATCATCATTATAAAAATTATCTTCTAAAAACTTTCATTTATTTTCTTTTCTTTTCAATTTCTCAAAATTGTGTAACCACATCAAGTTGCACTTGGATGTGGGTATGATGTCGAGGGTACGGCTCATCAAATGGCCAGGGGGCATCTTTTAAAATTTTTATTTTGAAATTTTTTTATTTATTACTTTTTTAACTTTCTTTTCACATTTGTTTATCTTTCTTTAAAAATTGAATTTTAACTTTTATTTCAAAAATATCTTTTCTAAAATCTTTTATTTTAAATTAAAAACAAAATTAAAAATTAAAAATAAAATAAAATAAAAATAAAATAATTATAAAAAAATAAAAATAAAAATTAAAATAAAAATAAAAATAAAAATAACAATAAAAATAAAAATAAAAATAAAAATAAAAATAAAAATAAAAATAAAAATAAAAATAAAAATAAAAATAAAAATAAAAATAAAAATAAAAATAAAAATAAAAATAAAAATAAAATAAAATAAAATAAAATAAAAATAAAATAATTACAAAAAAATAAAAAATAAAAAAAAATTAAATTAATAAAATAAAAAAAAGTTTATTAGTTAAATAAAAATTATTATATTTCTCAGTTATATTTTTTTAGTTTTATTCATTTAGTTTAGACAGGAAACAGGGTCTAGGGGAACTCAAACCTATGGGATTTTACTTCAAGATATCTGTTAGTCCTCCAAGACTTTAAACTGGCTACTGTTCAAGACGTTCTTTAAGTTTTTTTTATGCGTATTTTGGAACTGTTAGTCCTTCAAGACTTTAAACTGGCTACTGTGCAAGACGTTCTTTAAGGTTTTTTATACGAATTTTGGATCTGTTAGTCCTCCAAGACTTTAAACTGGCTAAATTTCAAGACTGTCATTAAAGATTTTATATTGGAGCTGTTAGTCCTTTAAGACTTTAAACTGAATTTCAAGGATAATCAAGATTTTATGGATATTTTTGGAGATAGATTTCTTTTTATATAAATCAAATGTTAGGTCCACCAAGACCTTAAACTGGACTGTTATCAAGCTGTTGGGTCCACCATGACCTTAAACTGGATTTCTTGTCAATCAAATGTTTGGTCCACTATGACATTAAACTGGATTATCAAATTTATTCAATCTTTGGTCAAGCCTAGGCCTTACTTAGGAATTTATCAAGTTATTTATGCACCTAAACGATCTTTGGTCCACCAAGACCATAAACTGGAAATCGATTATATGTTTGGTCTACCAAGACTTTAAACTGGAATTTCAATCTTGTTTGGATAACTCAATTCAATCTTTTAATTTATCACTGTCCACTAAGACTCTAAACTGGTTATTCAATTATTTCTGGAATTGGGTGCTGATAAGCTTTAGGATGTTAAAATTTTAGGTGGTAATGATGCTAAGGAAAGCATAATGGTTAATTAGGTGAAATTTGTGGCGCTTTAACATGGTCTAAAGTCAAAATTATTATTGGAAGCCTGGAAAAAGTATTTTATGGGTTTGCTCTATAGCAAAGTTTGAAAATTGCGATGAAGGAATCAAAAGTTAGGATGGTAGTTGGATTTTAGGGAATGATTTTTTTAGTGCCTCATTGTTAGGCCATTTTTGGTGTGAAGCTTGGAGGACCTTATGGCGAGATTGGAATCATAGAATTCGGCTCAGTGGGGGGCCCTATGAGGTTGGAATCAGGAGTATTCGGCTCATAGGAAGATCCACTCTCTCAATGCTGTGACAAGAAGGAAGACTGGTATATGGGAGTCTGAAGGGATTCAAATCTTGCTCTCCTAGTGGAATCATCACAAGATTTATTTATTTTATTTTATGTTATATCAAGCCAGAGAAGAAGAAATAATGTTTTTATTATAAAGAATTAAAAGAAGACCAGCTAAAACAAATTTATCAAATTACTTTATTGGAAAAGATAATTCTTTTGGAATTGCTCAACCACTTATGCAAAGTTTTACGAATGGGGACATTCTCAATTGGAGGGAGGATGTGGTAGCCTAAAGTTCAGTATGGCACCTAAGTACGTAAATGGAGTTATTACGGCATTCAAGATTGGCGTTATTATTTTTTTATATATAAAAGGGTTTTATTTAATTTATTTGAGTTTTAAATATGAAGAAATTGGTCACAAGCAAATGCCTACACAAAAACAATTTATTTTACTGAGAAACCTTATTTTTACGGTCTGAAAAAATTTATAAGTATCAAGACGAGTCACTCAAGAACCTTGGGAAATTTTCCCAGAATTTTTACTATTTTTCTTATATTTTTAAATGAATTTTAAAGTTTTATAGAAATATTTACGTTTTCAGAAATTACTTAACTTCGATGAATTTTCACGGGGTAATTAGAGCTGCGCAGACTACTAAAATTAGTTTGGTATGTAAAGTGGAAGTAGCTCTATTATGTGTAATTTTTCTAGATTTTTTATTATAGTTTTAAGGTTCTAATTGAGTCCGGATGTCCGGACGGACTCCGTTTCGACTGCGTACGGACTCCGTACGGACTCGGCTTTGACTCCGTACGGGCTCTGGATTGACTCTGGGAGAGCTCTGGAGTGGAAAACTTAGGCACGTGACTAGGAATACTTAAGCGCCTCTCAAACTCGAAATTGAGGGGGGGGGACACATCATACAGCTTAATCATTAACCACCACGGTCTTATTTTTTATTACTCAACAAATTAAATAAATTTGTAACACCCTTATAACTTTATATTTTAAATAACATTTTAGAAATACTACTTAACAATTTAAATCACACTTCATACAGGGTATCTTTAGAAAGGTCTTCATCGCTGGGACTTGATTATTGCTGTCTCATAAAAATTCAAATTATTATAAAAACATAAAAGTCAATCTTTTCAGATCTTTCACTGGTACACCTTAATTGTTGTTATCAGTATTTCTTTTCTCAACAGCCACTTTTACTTAAATCTCAATAAGTGTTAATTATTTTAGAGTTTCATTATTTTCATCAATCAGATCCAAGTAGACTGGTTAGCTTAGTGATTTAGAATTCCCATTTTGTTATTTTTATTGGAAGGACGGGGTTTTCAGCTAAATCCACATATCTCCTCCGGATTCTGCTTACAGCAAGGCGACTGTAAGAGTTTACCTTACCATACCGTGTCTAGGCGGCCCGGCCAACATTGGGCGGCCTTCCCACCTCACTAGACTGTGGAAATCAGGCTCAAAACCTCCAAAAACACCCAGAAAACAGCCAAATTCCTCCAACCAACAAAAACAACTCTACACAACCACCTCCGACTGCTCCCAGAGAAATGCAGCCAACCTTTCCAAGGTCGAAAAATACCAAAATATCCCAAACTTCTAGGAGACCTTCCAAAGGACCCCAGCAAGCCACCAGAGCCCCCAAAACAGCACCAAAATAACAACTTCACCCCCCGTTAAGGCAAAAAAACTACACCTCTCCTCTGCCAGCCAACTATTCTTCTGAAAGTTCCATTCCTTCAAGAGCTCCATTCAGAAGAGATCAATATGCTTCCAGATCACCCTCTCCTGCTCCATCTTATAACAACCCTGGTACTCCATCACCAGCACCTCATCCAGCTGAAACCAACCAAAATATCAACAACAACAACAACAGCCCACTGCTCCAACTAGGCCCCAGGAACATCAGCCTCCTGGTTCACCTTCTCAAAACCTTTCAGAGGAAGACCAAGAGAATCCATATCTTTCCCTGAATGATCCCCCAACTATCACCCTTCCAAAATTTTCAGAAGGCCAAGTTCCGGCCACTTACTAATTTGATGAGCTTCCAATCTGTAAGTACCAAATTAATTCATCCCATTTCTTCAACAAAATTAATTAGTGATCCAATTCTTCTTGTCTATTTGGCACCCCTCCTCCTGAATCTACTATCGACATTGGCCAACCTCTTGAAACTTCATTAACCTTGGATTATGGAGACATAAAGCAACACCTCAGAAACATGTATTCTAACATGCTGAAAGCCTTTGCCCTCCATGGACCTTTAAATGAATTTGATAAATCCCTGAGAAAGCGACTGTTGGACAACCACTGGAAGATGTCTAGGATAATTAAGCACACCTTCCAGCACTCCATTCCTGCCACTTTTTCTTCTTTCTCCTCTGAACTTCCTTCTAATCCAATTCCTGCCAATTACAACCTGCACCATATTTCCAGCAGGCTCCACTTCAAAGAGCATCACGCTTCCCACAATCCCAACAAAAAAAAACACCAACACAATACAGACCAGCCTCCAGAAGCTTCATCACCCAGACAATGAGCTCCTGTAACACAATAAAAAAATTTAAAAGAAACAATTAATAACAATAATAAAACAATAATAAAAATAATTTCAGAATATTTTATTTTTGTTTTTATTTTTTTTAATTTTTAATTTTTTTTTTAATTATTTTTAATTAATTTTTTTTTTCTAATTAATTGGTATCCTTATTTTTACAATTTTTTTTATACCTACTAAACTACTAACATAAGAAAATTAGAAATTGAAATTAAAATGAAATAAATAAAATAATATGAACTAAATAATTATAAGAAATGGTATCCCCCAGCCAATTGATGAGCTGATCCCCTGATACCTTGCCCACATCCAAGTGCACCTTTATGTGGATAAAACTTAAATAATTTATAACTGATTTGAGATAAAAAAATTAGAATTTAAAGAAAATAATTAAAAATGAAACACAGACATAAATGAAATAAATAAAAGAAGAAAATAGCATTGCCCGGCCAATTGATGAGCCTTTCCCCACCAATGCTTGCCCACATCCAGGTGACCCTGATGTGGTAACACCCTATATTTTTGATTTTATACTTTTAAACAACTCCCATAAAAAATTAAAAGAAAAAAAGAGAAAAAAGAAAATAATCTAAAACTACTATCCAGAAAAAACATAACTACAAAATCAAAGACAGTCCAGCTCCATAGATTTTCCAGATTCAGAGAAGGTCCAGTAAGAGAAAGACCCATCCCTAGAAATGATCACTGGGTGGGCTTCCCCCAATAAGTAAAAATGATGGGAGACCACCAGTGATCCGCCACCAATCCAAATGATACCAGGATAATGAAGCCAGTCCCAACCCAGTGTAAAGTCAGAGTGGACTTGAAACCTGAATAATAACAACAAAACTAGAATTCAACCAGGACAAACAAAATACTTGAGACAGACATTCTGGCGTAATGGTTTAAAGAGCAGCCAGCTCATCAGTTACCCCCACACTTGCCAAAATAAAATCTAGAAGCCTCCCCTGGGTACCTTCTAACAAAAAAAAACATACACAACATCCAACACAATAAAACAAGAACAATAAGAGTGAAGAGTCCGGAACTTGAAAAACAAAGGAATTTCCAGTTTAAATTCATAGAGGACTAAAACCTGTGAAAAGAAACCAATACTAGGGTTCAAAGAAATTAAGAGAAAGGGTTAGAAACAAACAATGTGGGGTAACTGTTCTACAGAGCAGCCAGCCCATCAGTATTCCCTAATCTTGCCAAGATAAAAATCTAGAAGCCCCACCCATTGGTCTCCTCTAACAAAATTTTCCAACACAAAAGTTGCTCTGCAACACCAAAATCCAAAATTTAAAGAATGTTCCATAGTTTATCCTCATTGCAAAGTCAATCTTACTCATGTCTTGTGCCTCTAGGATAAAATCTCTTCACCTGATCTGCAGCCACTCTCTTCTTTAAGACTGCACCATCCAACTCTTCCAAAACATAAGAACCTCCAGACACCTGAGAGATGACTCTGTAAGGTCCATTCCATCTGTCAGAAAACTATTTCCCCACTGACTCTCCAAACTTCTGTTAAAAACCAAAACCAAACAACCAGGTTTCAAGGGATTCCTGAGTCTATGAGCCAACTTCTTGTCCCAGTATCTGACTGGTTGATTTCTTATCTCCATCAGTCTAGAGTATGCCTTCTCCTGACATTCCTCTCTACATTCCAAGTTTTGCATCCTGGCACAGAGAAAATCTTCTGTTGAGTGCACATCATCCTCGTCAATTCCAAGATAAGATACAGCTTCCAAGTCCACTGGTATAACCTCTTTCTGACCAAACATTAATTCATAAGGAGAATAGCCAGTTTCCCTCTTCACAGTGACCCTATCAGCAAATAACACCAAGAGTAAATAATGCACCCACTTTTCAGCACTATCTCCACACATCTTCAACAAAGCATTCTTGATAACTTGATGGCCTCTTTCAACCATGCCTTCAGCTTCAGGATAATAAATTGTTGCTACTCTAACTTTAGAGCCAACACTTTCCACAGCTTCTTTAAATTCAGAACCAAACTCTGGCCCACCATCAACAGTCATCAACTTCATCAACCCATTACTATAAATCCACTCTTTCTTCAAAAATTCTTTCACATTCTTGGCAGCCAAATTAACCAGAGGCACTGCCTCAACCCAACCAGACAAATCATCCCTAGCAACAATCAAGTATTTATAACTGCCCTCTTTAATATGGACAGCATCCATACTGACTCTTCCAAACACAGTTGATTCACCAGTAGCACGGCCAACCTCTTTAGGTTTCAAATGACTTCTTCTTTGACATTCTTCACAAGATTGAACCCAACCCTGCACAGCCAACTTCATACCTGGCCACCAAAATATGTCTGCTACTCTACAATAAGTCTCCCCAAAGCCTCTATGACCAAGGTCTTCATGCAAAGACTTCAACACAACTTCTTGACCCTTCTTCTGAGTCACAACAACTTGAGGATTAGGATGTCTCCTTCTCATCAGCCTGATTCCTGACACATAAAAGCCAGGACTCTTCTTCTTGATTGCCAACCAAGTATCATTATAACAACTATCTGGCCTCTCCAAGGTCAACAGATATTCCACCATAATGAAATAAAACCCAGACTGACCCCAGGCCTCATCTTCAAAATCCAACAAAACAACATCCAAGGGTACAACCCTATCATCAAAATCACCAGTGTAAACATGAGCCAATTAAACAGCCCAACCAGGACACCAATCTTTAAATTTTGGCACATACTTCTTCTTTCACTGAATCTTATGAGAATCCAGTTCACTAACAAAGACACCATTCTTTAACTTTGAGCTTTCCCAAACAACAACTCCATCTTCATCAACAAAAACATTCTGATAAACAGAATCAAGATCAGATTTAACCAGTTTAGCCTCTTGGGGGAGATGAGAAAAATCTTCAGCACCCTTTGTGCTGTCCCTAACCACTGGAACATCTTCATCAAACTCTTCAGAAGCAGAATCAACATCTGTAGGTGGCCTCCTTGATAATACATCAGGCATCGTAAAAGTTTTGTCCGGTTTGTGTACCAGGTCAAAAGAAAAATGTTGAATAAATGCCACCCACCTAGTCATTGGAGCATTTGGAAGACTAGGTGTATTGATCATCTGAACCAAATATTTTGCATCCACCTGCAGCTCAAAATGCTGCCCCCACAAAACAGTTTTTAGCTTCTCTAAAATTCTTGCTACACCACAAAATTCCAACATAGGCTGAGAATACCTAGATTCCACTTCATTAAACACCACAGACTCATAACTTACTGGTCTGACCCTCCCAGATTTATCTTCCTGAGACAAAATAGCACCAGCAGAAATATAGCTTGAGTCCACTGCCAGATAAATTTTTCCAGCATCAACACCATAATCCAACTTGTGAAGATTAATATCTTCACCAACCACCTTTTTAAACTTCTGAAAAGCCTCTTCACACTCTTCAATCCATTCAAAATCTGCATCTTTCCTGGTCAGCCTCATTAAAGGTGAATCCAATAAAGAAAAATACTTAATAAAAATCCTGACATATACACACACACCCAAAAATCCCCTGACCTCAGTAGTATTTTTAGGCCTTGGCCATGAGTGAATTTTGTTAATCTTTTTCTTTGCCATAATCCCTCATTATTTACATACCACATAACCCAGAATTTCCAAAGCAGGAACACAACAACAGAATTTTGACCCAGAAATGGTCAAACTAGCCTCTTCAATCCTAAACAACACTCTCTCTAGAGTTATTTCATATTCCCAAACAAACCTCCTCATACCAGGATTCTCTTTCAGCACCTCATTGCCATAATCAGTGGATGGGGCCTTTAATTCCACCATCATCAATAAAGTACCAGCATGAGTAGGGACCTCATCCAGAAAATTCCCAGCCATCTGTGCTTAATAAACTGCCACTGAATTAGTTGCTCCTTGAGGCAACCTAGTGAGCTGAAATCTTCCCAAAGGAGTCTCAAAAGTTGTGAGAGGCCTTGAATCCATATGAAGTTCCCTCTCATCATAACCACCCATAATATCACCCAATCCATAACACACCCTTCCAGCAAAATATTCAACAAAATACTCTGCTCTTGGTGGCATACCAGCATCCTTGATTGTGACTCTATTCAAGGCTCTAAGATCATAAAACACCCTCAAATTTCCATTCTGCTTCTTTACACAGAAAACTGGACTTGAGTAACTGGATGTTGATTGTTCGTATAACCCAGTCCTGACTCTTTCCCTAACAATCTCCACAAAATCATCTCTGATAGCAGCTGGAATCAGAATAGGTTTTATTTTCCAGAGTTCATGACAAACCACAGGAATCAAGTAAGGTTCCCCATAAGAGTGTTTTAATACACCCCTTTCCTCCTCAACAAATGCCACAGCTTTTTCCCTTAGCAAAATAACGTTGTGGTAGCCTAAAGTTTAGTATGGCACCTAAGTATGTAAATGGAGTTATTACGGCGTGCAAGATTGGCGTTATTATTTTTTTTATATATATAAAAGGGTTTTATTTAATTTACTTGAGTTTTAAATATGAAGAAATTGGTCACGAGCGAATGCCTACACAAATACAATTTATTTTGCGGAGAAAACTTATTTTTACGGTCTAAAAAATTTATAAGTATCAAGTAAAGTCACTCAAGAGCCTTGGGAAATTTTCCCAGAATTTTTACTATTTTTCTTATATTTTTAAATGAATTTTAAAGTTTTATAGGAATATTTACGTTTTCAAAAATTACTTAACTTTGATGAATTTTCACGGGGTATATAGAGCTGCGCAGACTACGAAAATTAGTTTTGTATGTAAAGGGGAAGTAGCTCTATTATGTGTAATTTTTCTAGATTTTTTATTATGGTTTTAAGGTTCTAAATTGAGTCCGGAAGTCCGGACGGACTCCGTACGGACACCGCTTTGACTCCGTACGGACTCCGTACGGACTCCGTTCCGGCTCCATACAGGCTCCGGATTGACTCTGGAAGAGCTCTGGAGGGGAAAACTTAGGCACGTGACTAGGAATACTTAAGCGACTCTCAAACTCGAAATTGAGAGGGGGGACACATCATACAGCTTAATCATTGACCACCACAGTCTCATTTTTTATTACTCAACAAATTAAATAAATTTGTAATACCCTTATAACTTTATATTTTATATATAACATTTTTTAGAAATACTACTCAACAATTTAAATCACACTTCATACAGGGTATCTTTAGAAAGGTCTTCATCGCTGGGACTTGATTATTGCTGTCTCATAAAAATTCAAATTATTATAAAAACATAAAAGTCAATCTTTACAGATCTTTCACTGGTACACCTTAATTGTTGTCATCAGTATTTCTTTTATCAACAGCCACTTTCTTTAAATCTCAATAAGCGTTAAATATTTTAGAGTTTCATTATTTTCATCAATCAGATCCAAGAAGATTGGTTAGCTTAGTGATTTAGAATTCCCATTTTGTTATTTTATTTGGAAGGACGGGGTTTTCAGCTAAATCCACATATCTCCTCCGGATTCTGCTTACAGCAAGGCGACTGTAAGAGTTTACCTTACCATAGTTGGCGCCCAACGTGGGGTTCGATTTCTCTAGCTTTCTTTAAAAGACTTACTTGGATCAAGAACGTTATTAGCCTGCAAGAGGCTTATTTTCTGGAACTCTAATTGGATTTTTGTTATTGGCCTGCAAGAGGCTTGTTATTTTATCGATTGTTAACGCTTTTCTTATGTTTTGGGATGTCTTCTACTAGTGGAACTGCTGTGTTGGCTGCTGGTGTACCTGTTAGGGCATCAGTAAGGATTGTATCTTGGGTTGGGCCCAAGTTTTCTGGAGATGATTTAGAAGGATTTTTACATAGGTATGAAACTGCAGCTGCGATTGATGGTGCTTTACCTTTGGATATGGTGAAGCAGATTAGGTTCTTTATTTTGGACAGAGAGGTGGAAAAGGAGGTTATTTCTATGGATGTTTATAAAGATCAAGATTGGAGAAAGCTCAAGATGGAAATGGGAAAAAGGTGGCCAAAAGTTTATTCATTGGAGGTTCTAAAGGATATAGCTAGGAAATGGGAATCAAAAGGTGGTGTAAGATCTCTGCATCAGTATCATCAGTTTATGGTTGAATTTCAGGTGGTTCTGGATTATTTGTTGGAGTATGAAATTTTATTTCATGATAATGCATCAAAGTATATTTTTTGGGATGCTATGGGGGAAAAGGTTAAGAAAGATGTTTTGATGGTGCTTATTAATGCGAATTTAATGAAGGATCTTCCCGATGGAGAAACTAGGATTCCTGGTATGGAGGTGCTAAAGAAGGTTATTTTGGAACATCTGGATACTCATAACTCTGTTGATTTGGACTCTGGAGAAGACACTGAGGTCGCTCAAGAGATAGAAGAGGATGGTTTAAAAGAACTAGTTTCTGATGAAATTTTAAATTCAGCCATTCCTGAAGATTTCGTCCAGCCTGAAGATATTATTTTTGTTGACTCTTCTGTTTGGAAAGAAGAGATTTTTGAAGATGAAGATATTGTTGTCATTAATGACAAAATTTTGGATGATGGGGATAATTTTGTGTTGAATGATTTGGAATCAGATTTAGAGGATTTTTCGCCTCAGTTTTTGTCTTCAGAAGCAGAGACTGTCTGCAATGAAGATATGGATATGGTGGATTTGTTACAATCTCAGGGAGAGATTGTTAAGGAGGATATGGTTTTCCCTGCACTAATAAAGAGTGTAGTGGTATTTGATAATAGAGTGCATAAATTGGATGCACTCATATTTTGGAAAAGGGTTGTTTATTTTTTATGTCCAATGGTAGGACAAATTATGGGGGTTTATTTTTGGGTTTTATGGAATCGGTGGATAAGCACTTGGGACAAAATTATGGATTATCTCCAGGGGATATCAAGAATATAATTCCTCCGAAATGAGGATAAACTACCTAAACTGGGCTGAAATTTTCTTTTATTGTTATGTCTTCAATTTATTCAGGATTCAAATTATTATGGAGGCCCTCATTTTTTGGGGTAGCAGGGGCTGATCGCTCTAATGTTGTAATCTCTCCTCAGGATGAGATCCCGGATTGCAATAGGTCAGCTCACTTGGAGATAATTCAAGTGGATTCTCAATTATTTTCTGTTAATATTACTTTGGAGTGCAAATATGTTTTGGACTTTTCTATATGTTTATTGGATTTACCCGGTTTTTCTATTAAATTTAAAAACGGTGAAAAAGGCAAAATGGGCCAAATTAGGTTGGATAAAAATTGGAAGGGTATGTTTGATTACCTCCAGCAAGAGGGTAAACTGCAATTATCTCATCAAAACCCAATAAAAAATCTCAGTATAATTAAAACACAAAAAAATAATTTTTGTGAAAATTCTATTACGGGCCTCCAGCAAGAGGTTAAACTGCAATTATCTCCTTCTATTTTGGACCTCCAGCAAGAGGGTAAACTGCAAATATCACATCAAAATACGATTAAAAATCTTAGTATAATTAAAACACAACAAAATAATTTTTGTGAAAATGTTATTCCGGACCTCCAGCAAGAGGTTAAACTGCAATTATCTCCTTCTATTTTGGACCTCCAGCAAGAGGGTAAACTGCGAAAATCTCATCAAAACCAAATTAAAAATCTCAGTATAAGTAAATCACAAAAAAATAATTTATGTAAAAAGGTTATTCCAGACCTCCAGCAAGAGGTTAAACTGCAAGTATCTCCTTCTATTATGGACCTCCAGCAAGAGGTTAAACTGCAAGTATCTCCTTCTATTATGGACCTCCAGCAAGAGGTTAAACTGCAATTATCTCCTTCTATCACGGACCTCCAGCAAGAGGGTAAACTGCAATTATCTCATCAAAATCAAATAAAAAATCTAGGTATAATTAAAACACAAAAAAATAATTTTTGTGAAAATTCAATTCCGGTCCTCCAGCAAGAGGGTAAACTGCCAACTTTCTTTACGGGTGATTTACTGTTGGATAAGGGAAGCAAAGGTGTTAGAAAATCTGTTTATAAATTAGACGAGGGAAAGGAGAAAAAGGTAAAATTTAAAAATGAAATAAAATATTTTTCTAATTTTTCTTATTCCGATTCTGGTGATGAAGAAGATTTATTTGATGAAAGTTTTAATGGCGATACAAAAGAAAATGTTTTACCTCAAGTTAATTTAGATGTGGACGCGGCCAAATATAAGAAAGTAGCAAATAAAGTTCGACCTATTAATGAACCGCTACCTGCTGAATTAAATCCACCTTTGAGAAGACTAAGGTTATCAAGAGATCCTTATGAAAGTCCCTTGGTAAAGAATCCGCCTGAATTTTCTGAGACGTCAAGAATCACTTTTGAGAGACTGGGTGTTGTTAATTTTGGACCTGATGGTTGCTTGTCTGGAGAAGAGAAGAAGTTGTTGTTGGATGTGATGGTCAAGCGAGAGAAGGCCATTGCTTTTGTAGAAGAGGAGAGGGGTGTGTTGAAGCATTCCTATGGGGAGCCATACAAGATTCCTGTGGTATGTCATGAACCGTGGCAGCAGAAACCGATTCCTATTCCGGCTGCATTGAAAGAAGCCTATATTGAAGTTTTCAGAGAACGGATACGCACTGGACTGTATGAGCAATCAACGTCAAGTTATTCTAGTCCTGTATTTTGTATCAAGAAACCAAATGGCAAGCTTAGATTTGTTCATGATCCTAGGGAATTAAATAGGGTTACAATAAAGGATGCTGGGATACCGCCTAGTGCTGAGGAGTTTGTTGAAGCGTTTGCAGGGAGAGTGTGTTATGGTTTAGGAGATATTATGGGTGGATATGATGAGAGAGAGTTACATCCGGACTCAAGGCCTCTCACTACATTCGATACGCCACTTGGACGTTTACAGTTAACAAGATTACCTCAAGGAGCAACAAATTCCGTTGCAGTTTATCAAGCTCAGATGGCTTGGATCCTTCAAGACGAAATTCCACAATATGCTGGAATCTTTATAGATGATGGAGGAATTAAGGGACCAACAACCGACTATGATAACCAGGTGTTGGAAGAGAATCCCGGGATACGCAAATTCATTTGGGAGTTTGCAATTACATTAGAAAGAATCTTGTTTTAAATTGAAGAGGCTGGTTTAACTATTTCAGGTTCAAAATTTTCCTGTTGTGTGCCAGCCTTAGAAATATTAGGCCATGTGGTATGTAGAGAGGGTAGGATTATGTCCAAGAAGAAAGTTAACAAAATTCAGTCCTGGCCAAGACCCAAGAATACGACTGAAGTTAGAGGGTTTTTAGGTGTTTGCGTATATGTTAGAATGTTTATCAAGGACTTTTCTTCATTGGCAGCTCCATTGAGACGGTTAACGAGAAAGGATGCAGACTGGGAGTGGGATGAAGAGTGTGAGAAGGCGTTTGTGAAGTTGAAGGAGGTTGTAGGGAAGGATTTAGTCCTGCACAAGTTGGATTATGGAAAAGATGCTGGCAGAATTTATTTAGCAGTTGATTCAAGTCAGGTTGCAGCTGGGGCTGTTTTGTCTCAGATGGATAAAGCTGGTTACATCAGGCCAGTTAGGTATGAATCTGTAGTATTTACTGAGGTCGAATCAAGATATTCTCAACCAAAATTGGAATTATGTGGTGTGGCGAAAATACTGAAGAAACTTCAGCATATTTTGTGGGGGCAACATTTTGAGTTGCAAGTGGATGCGAAATCGTTAATCCAGATGATTAATTCCCCAAGTTTACCGAATGCACCCATGACAAGATGGGTAGCTTTTATTCAACATTTTTCGTTTGATTTAGTTCATAAGCCTGGCAAAACTTTTACTATGCCAGATGGTTTATCAAGGAGACCACCCACTGAAGAAGATTCAGACTCAGAAGAGTTCAATGAAGATATACCTATTATCAAAGCCAGCACTAAAGGAGCTGAAGACTTTCCATACCTCCCCCATGAGGTAAACTGGCAGGACTATTGTGTTTAGATTATGATGATGATGACCTCCACCAAGAGGATAAACTGGAAAATAGTTTTTATGTTTAAAAAGGTGTTGAAAAAGGTGTAGATAAATTCGGCAGAGAGGAGGTAGAAGAAGATGTGGTGTATGTAGAGGAAGATGGATTGGTAGTGTGGGATAGTAGTAAATTAAGGAATGGTGTATATGTTGGAGAATTAGAGAATTTAAATAAAAGGGTGGATAAAGAGAAAGAGGTATTTTCAAATACGGTTTTCGAAGGATCCAAAGGTTCAGAAGAAAAACGTCGACATTGCTCGATTAAAGATTTATTTAGGGGTCAACGATTATTGGCTCATTCATGTGCAGGTGATATTGGTGATAGAGAAGTCCCTATTGATGTTATATTAATCGATTTTCAAGATGAAGTCTGGGGTCAGACTGGTTTTTATTTTTTGTTAGACAAATATTTGTTGACTTTAGAGAGGCCAGAAGATTGTGAAGACGATGAATGGGTGGCTATCAAGATGAAGTCATCTACGTTTTACCTATCTGGTCGACGTTTAATGAGGAGGAGGTATCCAAATCCTCAAGTAGTTATATCTCAACAGAAGGGGCAAGAATTAGTTTTGAAATCACTGCATGAAGATCTCGGGCATAGAGGCGTTGGAGAAACGTTTAGAAGAATTTCTGATCGATTTTGGTTGCCTGGCATGAAGATGGCTGTTAAACAGTGGGTTCAGTCATGCGAAGAATGTCAAAGACGAAGTTATTTAAGGCCAAAAGAGCCTGGACGCGCGACCGGTGAATATACGCTCTTTGGAAGAGTTAGTTTAGATGCCGTTCATATAAAAGAGGGACGGTATAAATATTTAATTGTGGCCAGAGATGATTTATCTGGTTGGGTAGAGGCAGCGCCTCTTATTAATTTAACTGCCAAAAATGTGGCAGAATTTTTTTTGAATAATTGGGTATATAGGTATGGGGTGATGAAGTTGTTGACGGTAGATGGAGGTCCTGAATTTGGGACAGAGTTTAAAGAGGCCGTATTGAAAGTTGGATCAAAGGTTAGGGTAGCAACCCCATATTATCCTGAAGCTGAAGGCATGGTTGAGAGAGGGCATCAAGTTATCAAGGATGCTTTAGTTAAAATGTGTGGGACAAGTGCTGAAAAGTGGAGGCACTATTTACCTGTAGTTTTATTTGCTGATCGAATCACTGCCAAAAGGACGACCGGATTTTCACCTTATGAACTTGTTTTTGGACAGAAAGCAGTTTTACCGGTTGATTTAGAAGCTGAATCATATCTTGGAGTTGACTGGGACACGGTCAAAACTACTGAAGAATTATTGTGTGCAAGAATGATGCAGCTAGAAAAGAAAGAAGAATATTTAGAAAAGGCATATTCGCGGATGATGAAGATCCGAAATCAATCAGTCAGATATTGGGATGAGCGGTTGGCACATCGATTAAGGAAACCTTTGAACCCAGGAGATATGGTCCTGGTGTATAATAGGAGTTTGGAAAGTCAGTGGGGAAAGATGTTTGCAGATAGGTGGAATGGACCGTATAAAATCAAGGAGCAAGTTTCTGGCGGTTCATATGTGCTAGAAGAGTTGGATGGAGTAGTATTGAAGAAGAGGGTAGCAGCCGATCAAGTGAAACGGTTCTATCCTAGAGGCACCAGGAGCGCCAAAGTCTTCCTCCGCAATGAGGATAAACTATGACATTTATCAAATTTTATGGATTCCTCCGCAATGAGGATAAACTATGATATCAATGAAACTTTATGGATTCCTCCGCAATGAGGATAAACTATGAAATTTCTTAAATTTTATCAACTCCAAAATGAGGATAAACTACAATTTTAATGACTTTTATTAAATTTATACCTCCGCAATGAGGATAAACTATGATGTTTATAAAAATCTTATGACGACCTCCGCAACGAGGATAAACTATCTTCTTTTTTATCAAATAATTTACTATCGTTACACTGCATATGGGCAATGAAACTGTGATGAAACATAACGAAATACGAGAAAACCATCATTGAAAATTTTCAAAAACTTAAAATTCTTAAAATATGGGTGAAGATAGTGTTGGAAAATTTTTTTAAAATTTATTGGAAGAAGTGTTCACAGGGGAACCTTCTTAATTTAATATTGGCAAGTGTGGGGGTAATTGATGGGCTGGCTGCTCTATACACAATTACCCCATAATGTTCGTTTCCAAAATTTTCCCTGTTTCTAGTTGAATCCTGGCTTGTCTTTTAATTTTAGGAAGTCCACTAAGACTATAAACTGGAACGAATCAAGAGACACCGCTCTCAACGCTGGATTCAAGATTCTTTTATTTTATTTTGTTTTTGATTTTTTAATGTTAGATTGTGATTCCTTTTCTTTAATATATATTATGAATTAATGTAAAGGTGATGCTCACTGGTGGTCTCTAATCATTTTTATAAATTGGAGGGAGCCCACCCAGTGATCATCATTATAAAAATTATCTTCTAAAAACTTTCATTTATTTTCTTTTCTTTTCAATTTCTTAAAATTGTGTAACCACATCAAGTTGCACTTGGATGTGGGTATGATGTCGAGGGTACGGCTCATCAAATGGCCGGGGGGCATCTTTTAAAATTTTATTTTAAAAAAAAAAAAAAAAAAAAAAAAAAATTATTATTACTTTTTTATTTTTCTTTTCACATTCGTTTATCTTTCTTTAAAAATTAAATTTTAACTTTTATTTCAAAACTATCTTTTTTTTAAAAAAAAAAAAAAAAAAGAAAAAATCTTTTATTTTAAATGATAATAAAAAAATAATAATAATAATAAAATAACTAAAAAATAAAAATAAAAATAAATAAAAATGAAAATAAATAAAAATAATATAAAAAAAAATAAAAAAAAAAAAAAAATAATAATAATAATAAAAGGTATTTTAGTTTTAGGTAGTTTAGATGTTTATATTTTATTTTTCCAACATTATTCAAGAAAGCTACATACCAGGAAGAACATCATCAAGGGTTGTTATCTTTTGAAGAATCGAAATTAGAAAATTTAGAAGGACCTTGATCGATTTCCTGGGATTTGAATCTTATTTCACGGTCACGATAGTGTTGAAGCCAGTTGGCTATTTTGAAAAGGTCTCTTAACAGTTGCTCTCTCATCCAAGATTCTGATCTATCAGAGGGCGGGTATTGTTGGAAATAAGCGATAAGGTTATTAAAATTAGCAAAAAGCTTTTCAGACACTAGGTGAATTGGAACTCTAGGGAAGCTTGGATTAGGTTCTGGTAGTTCATAAGCAGAATATGAAATTGGAGAACCGGTGGACGCTTATCAAATTAAAATATCAGCAAATTAAAACCTGAAGATTAAGAAAATAAAAAGAGACAACTAACCTGTGTCAACACTATCATGATCATAGATAAATGGCTTACTTGGTAATGGAGTGGGATTTTTTATGTTTAGAAAAGGATTTTTTATTTTTGATAGATGAGGAGGACTGGTGTTGGATTTGGTGTTTGAAGTAGATGTTCTGGGCCTTTTGGATGATACAAGAGAAGATGAAGACTGCTGGCTATTATAGGACCTTTTGTGCTTCAAGATGTTGGAAGAAGGGGAAGAATTGTTAGAAGGTTGAAGCATGGCCCTGGGAGCAGCAAGAGTTCTTGGGGGAGTAGCAGCAAGTCTAGATTGGAGAGAAGGACCCAGAGGATTAGGTGATGGAGAAAGGTTTAAATAGGCTGATGGAGAAAAAGGTATGGGATCTTTAGAGGTTGATGGAATAGGGGGTGGAGTAGAAGGTGAAGAATAAGGAAGAGGTTTGCAGAAGGCGGCGAAGCTAGTAGCAGTGATGGGGAAAGAACCACAGTTCAATCCAGAACATTTTCTTTTCTTCTCATAGCAGGCTAAACAGGCCCTGTTATAAGTGTGCTTTTGCCAGTTAAAAGAGAAGATACATTCCCTATGGGTGAAGGCACAGTATTTGCAAGATTGATCAGCTGAAGCAATGAAGTCAGAAGGTTTCATCTTGTTAGGAGATATTTTTTTGAAGAAGAAAACTTGAAACTAGGATGAAGAAAGCTGGTGGCAGAATCTGGGTTCAAGGATAGAGAAGTTGTTAGGTACACCAAGACCTTAAACTGGACTGTTATCAAGCTGTTGGGTCCACCATGACCTTAAACTGGATTTCTTATGGATTAAATTTTTGGTCCACCATGACTTTAAACTGGTAGTTCATTCATTGTTTAGTCCACTATGACTTTAAACTGGAAAATTAATATCTGCAGGATAATTCAACATTCATTGGACCACTATGGCCTTATACTGGATTACTTGTCGATCAAATGTTTGGTCCACTATGACATTAAACTGGATTATCAAATTTATTCAATCTTTGGTCAAGCCTAGGCCTTACTTAGGAATATATCAAGATATTTATGCACTTAAACGATCTTTGGTCCACCAAGACCATAAACTGGCAATCGATTATATGTTTGGTCTACCAAGACTTTAAATTGGAATGTCAATCTTGTTTGGAAAACTCAATTCAATCTTTTAATTTATCACTGTCCCCTAAGACTCTAAACTGGTTATTCAATTGTTTCTGGAATTGGGTGCTGATAGCTTTAGGAGGTTAAAACTTTAGGTGGTGATGATGCTAAAGAAAGCATAATGGTTAATTAGGTGAAATGTGTGGCGCTTTAACATGGTCTTAAGTTAAAATTATTATTGGAAGCCTGGCAAAAGTATTTTATGGGTTTGCTGTATAGCAAAGTTTGAAAATTGTGATGAAGGAATCAGAAGTTAGGATGGTAGTTGGATTTTAGGGAATGATTTTTTTAGTGCCTCATAGTTAGGCCATTTTTTTTTTTTGGTGTGAAGCTTGGAGGACCTTATGGAGAGATTGGAATCATAGAATTCAGCTCAGTGGGGGGCCCTATGAGGTTGGAATCAGGAGTATACGGCTCATAGGAAGATCCACTCTCTCAATGCTGTGACAAGAAGGAAGACTGGTATATGGGAGTCTGAAGGGATTCAAACCTTGCTCTCAGTAGTGGAATCATCACAAGATTTATTTTATTTTATTTTATGTTATATCAAGCCAGAGAAGAAAGAAAACATCATTTATGTTGAAAGTTTAAGAAGACCAAGCAAAAACAAAATTTTATCAAGTTATACTGTTAGAAAAGATAATTTCTTTGAAATTGTTCAACATCATTATCAAAGCTTTGCATTAAAATTCTTCTTTTCATGAGGTCTTCATGGTTATTAGCTGGAGTTTCTTGAAAATAGGCCAGCATTTTTCGTTTCAACTCATTAGTAAAGTCAAGAAAAAGATAGCAATGAAAATTTGGGTAATGATTGATATAGTCCGTCTTCACTCTACCAACATCATCAGTGTTGGTTATTTCGACAGCTAGAAGTTCAAATATGTTATTAAGTTATAGGTTTAGTCAATTTTGATTAAAAGTTTTTTTTAGTAAGATAAATAGGGTCTTACATTTAGAGCCAGGAAACATAGTCTCAGCAAAGTTAGTTGGGGGTACTGGCGTTATAGGATTAGGATATTGTGAAGGCAAAATTAGGCCGGGATCCGTTGATGAAGATTGAACTTTTGAAGCTGTTTTTGATCTTATTCGTTTTAAGAAGACAGGAATTTTGGATCGCTTTTTAGAAGTTGAGGGATCAGGGAGAGCTGCTGGTCCTAAATATACGTTTGTTTTAGAAGGAACTATTGGCCGGTTGCATTTGACTTTTTTCACACGGCATAAGTCGCAAGCTGTTCTGCCAGGAAGATTAGTATTGGACATTAAACAAGGTACCTGGTATCGAGCGCAGAGTTCACATGGAGCGACAAGTTCTTTGGAAGACATATTGATGAAGATGAATTTTATAGTTGATTAAAGAAGATGGTGGTTGAAGGTTAAAGATGAATATTGTGTTCAACCACTTATGCAAAGTTTTAAGAATGGGGACATTCTCGATTGGAGGGAGGATGTGGTAGCCTAAAGTTTAGTACGGCACCTAAGTATGTAAATGGAGTTATTATGGCGTGCAAGATTGGCGTTATTATTTTTTATATATATATAAAAGGGTTTTATTTAATTTATTTGAGTTTTAAATATGAAGAAATTGGTCACAAGCAAATGCCTACACAAATACAATTTATTTTGCGGAGAAAACTTATTTTTACGGTCTAAAAAATTTATAAGTATCAATTCAAGTCACTCAAGAACCTTGGGAAATTTTCCCAGAATTTTTACTATTTTTCTTATATTTTTAAATGAATTTTAAAGTTTTATAGGAATATTTACATTTTCAAAAATTACTTAACTTTGATGAATTTTCACGGGGTAATTAGAGCTGCGCAGACTACGAAAATTAGTTTGGTATGTAAAGGGGAAGTAGCTCTATTATGTGTAATTTTTCTAGATTTTTTATTATGGTTTTAAGGTTCTAAATGGAGTCCGGAAGTCCGGACGGACTCCGTACGGACTCCGCTTTGACTCCGTACGGACTCCGTACGGACTCCGTACGGGCTCCGGATTGACTCTGGAAGAGCTCTGGAGGGGAAAACTTAGGCACGTGACTAGGAATACTTAAGTGACTCTCAAACTCGAAATTGAGAGGGGGGACACATCATACAGCTTAATCATTGACCACCACGGTCTCATTTTTTATTACTCAACAAATTAAATAAATTTGTAATACCCTTATAACTTTATATTTTATATATAACATTTTTTAGAAATACTACTCAACAATTTAAATCACACTTCATACAGGGTATCTTTAGAAAGGTCTTCATCGCTGGGACTTGATTATTGCTGTCTCATAAAAATTCAAATTATTATAAAAACATAAAAGTCAATCTTTACAGATCTTTCACTGGTACACCTTAATTGTTGTCATCAGTATTTCTTTTATCAACAGCCACTTTCTTTAAATCTCAATAAGCGTTAAATATTTTAGAGTTTCATTATTTTCATCAATCAGATCCAAGTAGATTGGTTAGCTTAGTGATTTAGAATTCCCATTTTGTTATTTTATTTGGAAGGACGGGGTTTTCAGCTAAATCCACATATCTCCTCCGGATTCTGCTTACAGCAAGGCGACTGTAAGAGTTTACCTTACCATAACGTGCAACAAAAACTTCTTTTTCTTCTTCAGACAACCACCCATCAGGACCAAAATTAACAACTTTCAACCTTTCCACAGTCACCTTAGCCGTCTCTGCAAAATCTGGAGGATTCTTCACCAAAGGAGTACAGTAAAAATCTTTTGATAATGGAGGTCTTTTCAAAGGTGGATTCAAAACCACAGGCATAGGCTCATTTACAGACCTAATCTTCAGTGCTACCTTCTTATACTTTGCAGCTCCACCTTCAACTTGAGGGATCTTCATGAAATCTTCTCCACCAGACCTGGAACAAAAACCAAGGGTCTCCCCATTTCTCACATGTGTGGCCCAGGTAATGTTTTTGAAAGGTGTAGAAGAAACCTTAGCCGTGCATAATATGGAGGACTTACTTTTAGACCCCAATCTCACCACTCCAAAACTTTTCCACAATTCCAAATCTTCACTTCCATCTTCCAAATCTTCAAATCTTGATTCATCTTCAGAATCCACTATTCTTAAATAGTGCAGTTTATCTTCTTCTGGAGGCCCAAAAATTGATATTGATGATCTTCTTCTTTCATTATCTTCAGATTTTTTTCTTGATTTTCTTGAATTATATTGAAATTTTTATCTTCTTTTCTTGTGTTTTCTTCTGACCTAAAAAAATAACCAGGGGTTTCCTCAATGCTCACAGGTGTGGCCAAGGTAATTTTTTTGAAAGGTGTAGAAGAAACTGTAGCGGGCACAATTGGGAGGACTTACATTTAGACCCCAATCTCACCACCCCAAAGCTTTTCCGTATATCTTTTGATAAAGATATATAACCAATCTTCCTTTTTGAACTTGAGTAAAAAATAATTGAGAACCTTGAGAGAGAACGAGAGAAAAGATACTTGATAAAAAACTTGAAGAGTACTTGCAGAGAAGAGAAACATTAAAAAGAGAAAGTTGAAAATCCACTTGGTATATCTCCAAGGGAGCTGACCTACTACAACCTGGGATTTCCTCATCTTGGGGAGAGGTTGTAGCGATAGGGTGATCAGCCCTCATCACTCTAAAAAAGACAGACCCTCACTAGAGCCTTAGCCACACTTTAAAAAACCAGAGGCAGAACCCACATCTCTTCTTCTCCTACAACAATCGATGCATTTAAACATGGAAGACAAACCAGGCCTGGTCTCCCAACCATCATCTCTAGGAGATGATAACCTCATGTGAAGCCTTCTCTGATCTTCACCAGTTAACTCCAAACTAAGCCCCATATCAAATTGATAGCCAAGTCTTGCCTGAAAATCCATCAAGAATGGCCCACCCAAAACAGCTTTAACTGTTCCTTTAGCAATATAAAAATGAACCTTCCCTGAGGCTTCACCAACATCTAACTTCACAAACTCTGAAGTTCCAACCAATTCAGTGAAATGGCCACCGATCCCTCTCAAATTCCCACCAATACCAGTTTTGATTGGGAGGCTCAGATGAGTAGCCTCAAACAAAGACATCAGGTTAATCTGAGAACCTTAATCCACCAATGCCCTAGCCTCCCTGCCATTCAGAGTGACATTTATATAACCCAGAAGAGCAGAAAAATGAGTTTCCAACCCCTCACCAAATTTTTCAGAAGAATCACAAATGTATTCTACCTCCCCAGAAGAAACCCTTCTCCTGTTCAACAACCTTTTCTGTCTATCAGCCAACCCAGGACTGATAGCATACCATTCGCCATAAGAAAGGGAAAACTGAACCTGGTTCATCCTTGCCAGAACAGAGTACATAACATTAGATTGGCCAGCAACCACTGGCCTCTCAAAGTGAGCCCTTGGCTTCACCACCTTGGTCCTAGGTGATTCTTGACGACCAGCACCACCAACAGATTTACCATCAACAGGAACCAAACCAGATCCCTCACCAGACCCTCTAACTCCAGGAGGCTTTGGAAATTAAGTCAAAGGGACATCCTCCTCAGAGTCAGAATTAACATTCATAGGCATTGGCTCACCATTCATGTCCAATGCTCCAAAAATAGGGGGGCCCATGTCTGGCATACCCTTCTGCATCTTGTACAGCTCCTCTTTTCTGTACTTCTTCCTAGCTGCACTCAGATTAGGATCAACCTTTGAAGCCTTTGGATTTGGTTATGCCTGAGAACTGCTCTTAGGCCTTCCCACCTTTCCTGCTTCAACATCATAAATGCCAGCCAAGCATTCACCACTTGACTGTCCACCACAAGAATACAACTCTAAGCCACCAAAGGAAGCAGAAAAAGAGACCTTATTGACCTCCTTCCTCTTTCCATTGACATCATCATCTTCCTTACCAGAAGACTTACCCTGATCAAGAATATCCTCAAACCTTGACCTCCTTTGATTGAGACCACCCCTCCTCCTGACCAAATCAACTGGAGCCTGCCCCTCACTGGGCTTCACAAATAAACAATCAGGGAGCTTGAAAAACCTGCCATAAAACTCAACCTTTCCTTCAGACACATCCCTGTTCAGAGCCCAACAATCATTGGACTTGTGCCTTCTCTTTCTGCAATAAGAGCAGACCCCAAGATCACTACTACCAGCCCTCCTATCAAAATCTCTAGGCTGAGAAGGAGCCTTATTGACCTTCTTAGCCTCCTGAACAAAAATATGTAGCTGTTTTGTCAGATCAGCCAACTGCTCCACCACTGGGTCCCTCTCCTGTTTGGGAACCTGCACCAAATTCTTCTCTTCCCTCTTCACTCTAACCTCCTCTTCAGCCATAGCCTCACTGACTTTTCTTACATACTTGGCACACCCCTCCTGATAGGTATCCACAGCTAATAACTTCAAATGGGCCTCCACAGCCTCTTTAACCTTGTCCAAGGCAGGCAACTTTTGGTCCCAATTAAAAAGAGTCTTCATCAAGTCCTTTCTTGACAGCTCCTTCAACACATCAATCCTTAAATCTTTAGCCAGGGCAGACCAAAAAACATCCTTGGCAGCATTTTCATGTGCCAGCTCCTCCACTTCCACCAAGTATTCTACCACAGGAACAAACTGTAGCAGAAACTTCCTGTAACTATGCAAGTTACCAACACCACCATAAGATTTCCATTCACTGACAACCTTGTTAAGATCCACCATAGTGAACCTCACACCCCATCTATCCACCATCTCCCTGCACAACAATTTCCAATCCCTCTTCTTGTAGCCAGGCAAGGCCACAACCTCCTTCTCCACTTCCCTATCACCAATGAAGAAAATAATCTGCTTCACCATGTCCAGGTAAGAAGCACCATCCACACCAGCAGCAGTTTCATACTTCTCCAGAAACCACTTCACATCTTCACCATTAAACTTGGTACCATCCCAAGTTTTAATCCTAACATGCTCCCTAACCATCACAGAAGAAGGAACTCCCTCCCCACTGACAGTCACCATAAGAATAGAAGAACCAGAAGCCATTCTTCCAGAACAAAACATCAAAGAGAGCCAATGAAAGAAAACAGAGATTCTAAAGAACTAGCAGGTTCTACCACACGTTATCATCATTTCTAACTCAGTTTTCACTGTTTTTGGGCCACAATTGGCTGTGTTGGTTGCAAGGTTAGTTCTTCATTTAACTCAACTTTAGCAACAGGTTCTCTGGTATAGTCTTGCAAGCTATTTCAAGTATTATTGCTGTCTCGGGTGTGGATTTTCAGCCTACATCAAGTATCTTTGCTTTCTCTGGTGTGGACATTGGTCTACATTTCAGTTCTTTGGTCTGCTAGTCTGTCTGGGGAGTACTTTCTTGGCTGATCAAGCAGTCAAGTGTATTGGAAAAGGGGCTTTTGGTAAACAGGAACTAACTTACTGTAGCAGGTAAATCTCACTTATTTTTCTAAAGGGATAGGGGTTTTCTCTCTGGTTTTTCTCCAACTCCCTTGGTCAAGGCCTAGCCTCACTTACTTTGCTGACATACTTGGCACACCCCTCCTGATAGGTGTCCACATCCAATAACTTCAAATGGGCCTCAACAGCCTCCTTCACCTTATCCAAGGCAGGCAACTTCTTGTCCCCATTAGAAAGAGTCTTCATCAATTCCTTTCTTGATAATCCCTTCAACACATCCATCCTGACATCTCTAGCCAGGGAAGACCAAAAAACATCCTTGGCAGCATTTTCATGTGCCAGCTCCTCCACTTCCACCAAGTATTCCACTATAGGATTAAACTGTAGCAGAAACTTCCTGTAACTATGCAAGTTACCAACACCACCATAAGATTTCCATTCACTGACAACCTTGTTAAGATCCACCATAGTGAACCTCACACCCCATCTATCCACCATCTCCCTGCACAACAATTTCCAATCCCTCTTCTTGTAGCCAGGCAAGGCCACAACCTCCTTCTCCACTTCCCTATCACCAATGAAGAAAATAATCTGCTTCACCATGTCCAGGTAAGAAGCACCATCCACACCAGCAGCAGTTTCATACTTCTCCAGAAACCACTTCACATCTTCACCATTAAACTTGGTACCATCCCAAGTTTTAATCCTAACATGCTCCCTAACCATCACAGAAGAAGGAACTCCCTCCCCACTGACAGTCACCATAAGAATAGAAGAACCAGAAGCCATTCTTCCAGAACAAAACACCAAAGAGAGCCAATGAAAGAAAACAGAGATTCTAAAGAACTAGCAGGTTCTACCACACGTTATCATCATTTCTAACTCAGTTTTCACTGTTTTTGGGCCACAATTGGCTGTGTTGGTTGCAAGGTTAGTTCTTCATTTAACTCAACTTTAGCAACAGGTTCTCTGGTATAGTCTTGCAAGCTATTTCAAGTATTATTGCTGTCTCGGGTGTGGATTTTCAGCCTACATCAAGTATCTTTGCTTTCTCTGGTGTGGACATTGGTCTACATTTCAGTTCTTTGGTCTGCTAGTCTGTCTGGGGAGTACTTTCTTGGCTGATCAAGCAGTCAAGTGTATTGGAAAAGGGGCTTTTGGTAAACAGGAACTAACTTACTGTAGCAGGTAAATCTCACTTATTTTTCTAAAGGGATAGGGGTTTTCTCTCTGGTTTTTCTCCAACTCCCTTGGTCAAGGCCTAGCCTCACTTACTTTGCTGACATACTTGGCACACCCCTCCTGATAGGTGTCCACATCCAATAACTTCAAATGGGCCTCAACAGCCTCCTTCACCTTATCCAAGGCAGGCAACTTCTTGTCCCCATTAGAAAGAGTCTTCATCAATTCCTTTCTTGATAATCCCTTCAACACATCCATCCTGACATCTCTAGCCAGGGAAGACCAAAAAACATCCTTGGCAGCATTTTCATGTGCCAGCTCCTCCACTTCCACCAAGTATTCCACTATAGGATTAAACTGTAGCAGAAACTTCCTGTAACTATGTAAGTTACCAACACCACCATAAGATTTCCATTCACTGACAACCTTGTTCAGATCCACCATAGTGAACCTGACACCCCATCTATCCACCATCTCCCTACACAACAATTTCCAATCCCTCTTCTTGTAGCCAGACATGGCCACATTCTCCTTCTCCACTGACCTATCACCAATGAAGAAGATAATCTGCTTCACCATGTCCAGGTAGGAAGCACCATCCACTCCAGCAGCAGTTTCATACTTCTCTAGAAACCACTTCACATCCTCCCCATTAAACTTGGTACCATCCCAATTTTTAATCCTCACACACTCCCTAACCATCACAGAAGGAGGACCATCCCCCCCACTGACAGTCACCACAGGAATAGCAGAACGAAAAGCCATTCTTCCAGTCCAAAACACCAAAAAGAGCCAACCAAAGAAAACAGAGATTCCAAAGAACTAGCAAGTTCCACCCCACGTTGGGCGCCAGAAATGTAGACAATCCTATAGTACTAGCTATAGGACTTGACCAAGGGAGTTGGAGAAAAACCAGAGAGAAAACCCCTATCCCTTTAGAAAAATAAGTGAGATTTACCTGCTACAGTAAATTAGTTCCTGATTATCAAAAGCCCCTTTTCAAATACACTTGACTGCTTGATCAGCCAAGAAAGTACTCCCCAGACAGACTACCAGACCAAAGAACTGAAATGTAGACCAATGTCCACACCAGAGAAAGCAAAGATACTTGATGTAGGCTGAAAATTCACACCCGAGACAGAAATAATACTTGAAATAGCTTGCAAGACTATACCAGAGAACCTGTTGCTAAAGTTGAGTTAAATGAAGAACTAACCTTGCAACCAACACAGCCAATTGTGGCCCAAAAACAGTGAAAACTGAGTTAGAAATGATGATATCACCTCCGGATGGTTGTATGATAATTAAAGTTCCCCCAAACTGTCTTATGCAGTATATACACACAGACCACCCCTCTAAGATCCATGCACATCAACGCATTTGGCACCTGTACCAGCCAAATTTAAAAAAAACCCCCCAGAAGCGCTCACCAACCTTCTAAAACAGAGGCGGGCGGGTCGCCTGAAGCGGCCCCGCCTCCCTGAAGCCAGAAAACCAATAAAAACATCTAATCTACTTAGAAAAATCCACTACAACTACTAAAACCCTTAAAACACAAAATTAAGCTATGACAACATTGTGACATGAAACGTAGAGCCAAATTATCCCTATCTAGTGGTACTAAGCACTTAACCCTAAGACTTTAGGTTATCCCTTAAAACGCAAAAAAACAAAATTAAACAGCTATCTTTTATAATGAAAAATGAGGAAATTACCCCTTTAAACTTAGAATATGAAAAATTTCGCAAGACATGAAATATTGAGAAAAACCGGGGCTATCCAATGGTAGTACCCATATACCCGCAGTCTAAATATTCATGGAATAAATCCAGAAAAACACCCAGTTCTTCAACCAATGTCAAATAAGACATGCACAAACAGCACCAAACCGCACAACAAAGGCCCCTTCCAATGTTGGAAGACCACACTGTCCATCTTGTATGCTGCTTCTTGGTGCATACACAACATTGACCCATAGTGGTCAGCCCTGGCCTAGTTTCCCAACCTTCACTTCCTGGGGGTGCTAGACGCATATTGTTTCATAGTGTCAAAATCTCTTTATCTTTCACTATTCCAGAAAAAAACAAAATCTTTCCTAGTTAATTGGGTTAGGGGTAATGCTATGACCTGATAATTTTTAATATATTTTCTATAGTATCCACAACTTCCCAAAAAAACTTTGGAGCTCTTTAACTGTAGTAGGAGTTTTTACCTGCGGTATGGCTGATACTTTATTCTGGTCAACTTATATCTGTAATCCTGGGACAAGATGACCAAGCACTTTCAAAGAGTAAAAAATAAATTTGCATTTTTTCAAGGCAAGTTTCATATTTATCTTATCCATCTTTTGGAACACTCTACACAGGTGGTTAAGGTGGTCCTCAAATGTCTTGGAGAATGTGATGATATCATCAATATAAACCATTATCTATCCTTCAAATATTTTCCTGATGGAATGTGTTATCTATAACTTTCTGAAAAAATGAAGGGGCTTTTTTGGGGCCAAATGGCTTTCTTATTTACTTATATATACCCATATGAGTAGCAATCATTAGAAAATTCTGTAAATTCTTCTTAACAGGTACCTGGTGATATCCCTTATTACCATCTAAATAGATGATATATTTAGCACGTTTTAAGGTAGCATATATAGAGATAATTTTTAGTAAAGGATAGATATCATCTAAAGTATAAGTATTTAATTCTCTATAATCACCACCTAACCTGGCTTTATTGTTCTCATAATAAATTAGGACAGTTGACATAACACAATCTTTTGGTGTTTCAACTACCTTTAAAATAATATTCATATTTAAAAGGGTAGAGATATTGTCTTCAATATCTTTTCTCTTTGTGTGATATGCAGGGTAAGGCTTCTTCTTTAAAATAGGTGGTATTTCAGTTAATGGGTAAGATAATGAAAGCTTCATTTCTTCTTTTACTAATCCTAATTCATGTGACCCATGAGAAAAGGCCATAGGAAAATATTTTATCAACTGAATGATGGAATCTTTTTCCTCAAAAGAAAGTTGTTCTCCAAAAGAAGCTGTGTCAATTTCAGAAAATAGGGCAGACATTTCTTTTGGAGATCTTCGTATTTGTTGAACCATAGAGTTATATGTGTTCAATCCTGGTGTTAAGAACTTTTTGGAGGAAGAAATTTTAAATCTTCACTTCCCATTCAACACCATTGTGAAGTATTGGTTTGAGGGATCCAATTTAATTCCATGTTTGGTTAAAATATCATTTCCCACAATGAAACAATTACTTAAGTTATCATTTTTCATAACTAAAAAGTCACACATAGCCCTTACAAAGCCATGGATATATTTGAAAAATACTGTAGCTTTGTATTTACTAATGGGGGACAAAACAGAGCCATAACCTCTCCAATTCTCAGAAGTGATACAAATAAGTTTTGATTCATAATCCTGACCCGCTCAAGCAAGTTCTTATCAAGATTTAACACTTCCTCCAGCTCCAGAATCAAAAACAACCTCAATTTTCATTCCATTAATCAAAACTGGTGCCTTGAGAGGGGTAATGATTCTTGAGCTGTCTTCAAGATTTCAAATGATCTCAGCATCTTCAAATGTAGATAAATAATTTTTTTCAATGTCAATGCTATTTAGATAATTAATAACTTCTTCCAGCATCAAGATTTCCTGGTGAGATTCACAAGAAATGTTGCTGGCACAATCACTTGAAGTATCATCCAGTGCAACTGAGTCATCAGCAGGTTCCTCTGTTTGTTCAACAAGGTTTATTTTCTTGTCACAAACATGGCCTTTCTGCAAAGAATTTTAGCATTTAAAGCAAGTGTTTGTTGCATACTTTTTAGGTGCAACAGGGGAAGAAGGTTTACCAAATTTTTCAGGAAGTTTTTTTTGGTAATGGAGGTCTTCTCCATTGAAGGTATAGGAGTGAGCCTTCTAGAATAATAGTTGTTATTTAAAAGGACCTAATCACAAGTATTAATAAAAGAAGAAATTTTTCTTGAGAATTCAGTCCTTGAAACTATTAAGTCTCTCAGAGAATTAGCAATTTATAAAGTAACCTGTCATTACATAATTCAAAGTCCATGTTTGGATCTATTACTCTCAGTATCTTTACTAGTTTCATCAGAAACTCAATAGGTTTTTCTATAAAAAAAGAGCTATATCTAGCTTCCTTATACTACCTTTATTGGGCTAACCCAAATTTTGAACCACCAAACTGTCCTCTAATCAATTTCTCCCAATCTTCCCAGGAGTAGTCATTTTTATCTAAAAGGAAAGATTCATACAACACCAGGGCGACATTGGAAAATAAAGAAATCAATTTGGATACAATTTTTTCATCTGGAAGTTCATAAGAATTCTTAAGGTTATGAATTCTTCAAATAAATTGCTTCCAATCAGAGGAAGAATCACCATCAAATGTTGGTTATTGGTCAAGTTTTGGCCACTTCTTCTGATTTGAGGAAATTTCCTTTATAAAAACTTGTTTCTGTGTAAGAAGAAGTTGTAATTTCTCCAACTGAGCAGTAATCTCATTGTTTAACCCTTCTGTATATGAACAAGGTGCATCTTCAATTTTGGATGAAAATTCAGGAATATCTACCGGTGTGGCATTCCAAATCTGGGTAGGCCACTTAGGTGAAAATATGATTGGAACTTGGTTGGAAGAAAATCATGGTGTTACCAGGTGTTAATTTGTTTGAAGGGAGATAACTGGATTTTTTTTGGGTTGAGTTTTGGTGTTTTGGAATGTTTATATCTGGTATTTCTTTTGTTATTTGATGGTTTTATGGATTTGTATTTTTGGTGAATGAAGTGTGCTCTTGGAATGGCCACTTTTTTCCAGTGCACTGCAGTGCACTCCAGTTTTCTCCAGTGATTTTCCGGTGCAAAAGCAAGGTGTACTGATAAAATTCTGTCATGGTGGAAAAATTAACTCACTCTGGAAGATTTAGCTCATTATGGCAAAAAGAGCTCATTTGGGAAAAAAATTCTCACAATGGGAAAGTTTGGTCAATGCAGAAAAGTCTGGGAACTGTGGTAAAGTTTGGTCACTGTAGAAAAGTCTGATCACCAGTGAAAAGTTTGGTCACTGCAGAAAAGTCTGGGCACTGTGAAAAAGTTTGGTTACTGTACCAAATGTTGGACACTTTATTAAATTTTGGTGACAGTGGAAAAATTTGGTTAGAATTTATTATGCTTGTTAGATAAATAGTTTATTGTAGATCCTATGCATGTAGGGTATTTTTTGAAAGGTCTGGAGTAGGAGAATCAGATAGAGGGGTGAAGAATCTTAGTCTTCTAGATTTTTTTTGTCTTTTAGTTTCGATAATAAGAGTCTTTTTTGATTATTAACAATATTTAACATATAGCCTCAATTTTAATAAAAAATATCAACATTTAGGGTACCATTAGATAGCTCTCATCCTGGGTGACTCAAATTTATTACTTATATTATAAAGTTCATAAAATACAATTATAATTTAGTACACTCTTTAATTTTGGTGGGAAACTGGGTAAATCTGGGGCAGACCTTTAATAAGGCATCTTTGAGAAGATCATCCCAAGGGTAGTTTCTGGGGTACTTTACTGTACTTTTCAGTCTCTGGAGAAAGTGTTGCTGCTTATTCTAAGTATTTGCTGTGACTAGTATCAGTGTTATCTTATCAAAGGTCTTTTATTTAATATAAGCTATTTGTTAGTCAAATAATAAATACTCCATTGAAGTAAATGTATTCAATCACCTTTTATTTAATATAAGCTATTTGTTAGTCAAATAATAAATACCCCGTTTAAGTAAACTTATTCAATCACCTTTCCCCAGTGATTGATGCGCGACACGGGATAGTAACAAATATCAATAATAAATAAAAGAACAAAGAGAAAATAACGCGAAGCGATCAATCAGCTATTGGTAATGGAAAAGTATAAGATTGGATTGCAGAGTGTTGAGAAATAAACATAATAATAATAATACATACCTTTTATTTAATATAAGCTATTTGTTAGTCAAATAATAAATACCCCGTTGAAGTAAACATATTCAATCACCTGACAGGTATACTAATGTTAGTACCAGTTAAACACAGTAGTAATGTAATACATGTACCTGTCCCCAGTGATTGATGCGCAACACGGGATAGTAACAAATATTGATAATAAATAAAAGAACAAAGAGAAAATAACGCCAAGCAATCAATCAGCTTTTGGTAATGGAAAAGTATAAGATTGGATATGGATACAAGAAAGGTATCATCTACTATATATAATCTTATATTATCAACATACACCCTGATTGATTGATCACACCTTAAATCAATAAACCATATAAACTAATCAATGTGTTAAGCACGTATAGAATACTATGGAACATGTCATCCTAACTACCCGTCTCCTTCAATATATCTGGTATTAGGTATTTGTTTTGGGGTGTAATCATTGATTGCACTTAGATTTTTCTTTATTATAGGTTTTCAATGCTTTCAAAGTTTTTCAATAAGGATTTCATCTATTCCACTCTTCAAGTTGATCTTCAAGCATAGTTAATTAAATCTTACATTTACTTAGAGGGACAGGGATTTCTTTTTGTAATTCCAACACCCTTGGATTCTGCCTGCAGCAAGGTGACTGTAGGATTCTACTCTACATTTTTGGTGCCCAATGTGGGGTTTAAATTCTCTAGCTTCTGAAGAAACTTACTTGTTGGACTTCTGGATTTTAGTTTTCTGGTTGTTGGATTTTGATTGGTTGGTATTTTGGTGATTCTGGTAACTGACTGAACCAGTACAGGATCTGTGGTTGTAGGGATCTAGGTATAGGGCTGAACCCTTTCTAGATCTGTTGTTTTTGTTTCTGTTTGTTGGTCATAGTAAAGGGCTGAACCCTTGTAAGATATTGTTGGTTGTCTGGTAAAGGGCTGAACCCTTGCAGATTTTTTTTGGTTTCTGGTGATATTTGGGATGTCTTCTCCATCTGGTGCTGGTGTTAGTGCTGCTGCTGTTGGTGTCAGGCCTTCAGTAAGGATTCAAACTTGGGATGAGCCCAAGTTTGTTGGTGATGATGTAAAGTGGTTTTTGGGCAGATATGAGGCTGCTGCTGGAATTGATGGGGCTTCTCATTTAGATATGGTGAAGCAGGTAATCTTTTTCATTGGTGATAGGGAAGTTGAGAAGGAGATTACTGGTATGGAGGGTTATAAGACTAGGGATTGGAAAAGGCTTAGTAGGGAAATGGTGGACAGATAGGGAGTCAGATATTCGATGGTGGATTTAAATAAGGTTGCTGGAGAATGGCAAGTGCAGGGTGGAATAAATTCTTTGGTGAGTTATAGGAATTTGGTTGGTAGTTTTGAAACTGTGGTGGAATATCTGGTGGAGGTAGAGGAATTGGCTCATGAAAATGCAGCCAAAGATTTATTTTGGTCTGCTTTTGGGAGCAATGTTATGTTTGAGGTGTTGAAGGAGTTGTCAAGGAAGGGTTTGATGAAAAACTTACCTAATGGGGAGAAGAAGTTGCCTGCTCTTAAGTTGGTTAAATAATTGGTGGAGTATCACCTCAAGCTTTTGGCCGTGGAAAGTTATCAAGAAACTTGTACACAGTATGTCAGCAAAATTAATGAAGTTTTGGCGGATAATAAAGATATTATAAAGAAGGCCCAGGAGGCAAGAAAATCTCAGTTGTGGAGACCGGTTCCTAATGTGGATGAGAATGTGGATAAAGAGATGGTGGATCAATTAGCTGACTTAACAAAGCAATTGAAAATTTTTGTTCAAGAAACTCAGAAGGCCAGCATGGTTTCTGCTTCTTCTTCATCTTCTTATTTGAGTAGAGGTTATGATAGGAGGAATGGTGGTACAGTTGATGTTTGGATTTGTTCCTACTGTAACCAACTGTAACCAGAAGGGACATAAGTCTAATGATTGTTGGACTTTGAAAAGGGTTCAGGCTGCTGGTAAAGTCAAATTTTATGGAAAGGTATTTAGTTTCCTGATGGATCTTTAATCAAGCCCAGTAAGGGTCAGGCTCCTTCAGATTTGGTGAGGAGGAATAGTATGGGTGAAAAGAGAGCTAGGTTTGAGGAATTGCCTACTGAGTATTCTTCTGGTTCTGGAAATAATTCTGGAGATAAGCGGAAGGAAAAGGAGGTTAGTAAGGCTACTTTTTCTACTTCATATGGTGGTTTGGAGGTAGTAAAGGCTGTTAAGGCGGATGGTGAGTGTATGGCTGGTGTATATAATGTTGATACTTCTAGGAGGGTGGCTGCTTCTATAGGTAGAAGCAGTATTTCTAATCAGTTAAGGTCAAGAGGTGTAAGTGTGAATGCTAAGAAGGCTGAAGATACCAAGAAGATTTATATGCCTGAAGAGATTAGTCAGATGCGGAAGGGGATAGCTGATATAGGTCCCCCTAGTTTTGGTGCTTTTGATCTTAATGGTGATCCTATGCCTTTGGATGATGGTTCAGATTCAGAGGAGGATGTGCCTTTGGCTTCTTTGCCTAGGACAAGTTTTAGTGGGCCAATGGAAGGATTTAGAACTACTGTTGATGGTTCTGGTTTGGTCTCTGTAGATAAAAAGGTTCATGGGGATAATTCTGATGTTGAGATGCTTGATGTTGTTGGTAATGTGGGACCTCAGGAGTCTTCTAGAGCAAATGTTGCTAGGGGTAAGGCTCATTTTGAGAGGCAAGTGGTTTCTGGTCAAGAGAATGCTATGGATTTGTTTTGGGAAGGGTGAAACAGATTCAGATTCCATTATCTTTGGGTGAATGGTTCACTATTAGTCTGGACCTTGCTGAAAAGCAGAAGAAGCATTTGACTAGGAGAAGAGTGGCTACTGGTGAGGTGGAGTATGTGTGTGAAAATGTGGAGAAGTTTGGCAATGAGGTGGAGACTCATTTTTCTGCTCCTTTGGGATATTTAATGGTTTCTTTAAATGGAAAAGATGTGAAGGCATTGGTTGATTCTGGCTCACAAAAAATTTAATTTCATTGGATCAAGCAACTAGTCTGTATTTGCCAATTAAAGCTGGTGTTGGTGGAAATCTCAGAGGATTTGGTGGGCATGCTACTGAAATGATTGGTACAGCAGAGCATGTAAAATTAGGTGTAGATGGAGCTTTTGGAAAAGTTCATTTTTATGTGGCTAGAGGAGCTGTGAAGACAGTTTTAGGAGGGCCATTTTTGATGGATTTTGAGGCCGAGATTGGTTATCAGTCTGGTGTTTGGATTAGTTTGGAGATTACTGGGGAGAATATGAGGCGGTTACATATGAGGTTGGCACCCCCAGTTGATGAAGGTTGGGAAACTAGGCCTGGTATTTCTGCGGCTTGTCAGTGTTTCACTTGCACTAGGAAGAGAAAAGATTTGAAGTCCTCTTCTGGTGTATTTGAGGATAGCGGTGATCATTTTGTTGGTGAACCTTCTTTATTTAGTGTAGAAGGGGCTGAGCACTCTAATTTTGCAATATCTCCCCAGGATGAGATCCCGGATTGCAATAGCTGAGCTCACTTGGATATAATTCAAGTGGATTCTCAATTATATTCTGTTAATAATATGTTATATTTTTATTATCTTTTCAAATTTTTGGTTTGTCTCACTTCTCTGTCAAGATTTTTGATAACATTCAAGAATTGATCAAGAGGGAAGATGGGAAATATTATGTTGAATAAAATTTGGAATGTTTTATTTTCTGACCTCAAGAAAGAGGGTAAACTTCAATTATTTAGTCAAAATTCTATAAAAAATCTTAGTTTAATTAAAACGCAAAAAATAATTTTTGTGATAATTCGATTCTTGTCCTTCAGCAAGAGGAAAAACTGCCAACTTTTTTTACAGGTGATTTTATGATGGATAAGGGAATTAAAGGTTTTGGAAAATTTGTTGATAAATTAGACAAAGGAAAAGGGAAAAGGGTTAAATTTAAAAATGAAATAAAATATTTTCATACTTATATTGATTCTGATTCTGACAAAGAAGGGAATTCCATTTATGAAATTTTTAATGGCAATACAAAAATAAATATTTTACCTCAAGCATATGTAGATGTGGAAGCAACAAAATATAAGAAGATAGAAAATAAAATCTGACCGATTAATGAACCGCTACCTGATGAATTAAATCTAACTTTGAGAAGACCAAGGCTATCAAGAGATCCTAATGAATGTTTCTTGGTGAAGAATCTGTATAAATTTACTGAAACCTCAAGAATCACTTTTGATAGATTAGGTGTTTTTAATTTTGGACCTGATGGTTGGTTTTCTGGAGAAGAGAAGAAGTTGTTGTTGGATGTGATGGTCAAGCGAGAGAAGGCCATTGCTTTTGTAGAAGAGGAGATAGTTGTGTTGAAGCATTCCTATGGGGAGCCTTACAAGATTCCTGTGGTATGTCATTAACCATGGCAGCAAAAACCAATCCCCATTCCGCCTGCATTAAAAAGTTGCTTATATCAAAGTTGTCAGAGAACGGATTTGCACTGAACTGTATGAGCAATCATCATCAAGATATTCTAGTCCAGTATTTTGTATCAAGAAACTGAATGGCAAAATTAGAGTAGTTCATGATCTCAGGGAATGAAATAGGGTTACAATAAAGAATGCTGGTATACCACCTAGTGCTGAGGAGTTTGTGGAAGCGTTTTCTGGGGGAGTGTGTTATGGTTTGGGTGATATTATTAAGGGATATGATGAAAGAGAATTACATCCGGATTCAAGACCTCTGACAACTTTTTATACTCCTCTTGAAAGGTTACAGCTGACTAGATTACCTCAAGGCGCTACTAATTCTGTTGCTGTTTATCAAGCACAAATGGCTTGGATTCTTCAAGATGAAATTCCACAGTATGCTGGTATATTTATTGATGATGGTGGAAATAAAGGTCCTTCAACTGATTATGACAATGAAGTGTTGGAGGAGAATCCAGGTATTAGGAGGTTAATTTGGAAGTATGCAGTACCTTTTGAAAGGATGTTGTTTAGGATTGAAGAAGCTGGTTTAATTATTTCCGGTTCTAAATTTTCTTGTTGTGTTCCAGCTTTGGAGATTCTTGGTCATGTGGTGTGTAGGGAAGGCAGAATTATGTCAAAGAAGAAAGTCAACAAAATTCAATCTTGGCCAAGACCTAGAAACACTACTGAAGTTAGAGGACTTTTGGGAGTATGTGTTTATGTTAGGATGTTTATTAGGGATTTCTCTTTATTGGCTGCTCCAATGAGAAGGTTAACTAGGAAGGATGCTGATTGGGATTGGGATGAAGCTTGTGAAGAAGCTTTTGTTAAGTTGAATAAGTTGGTTGGTGAAGATATTATTCTTCATAAGTTGGATTATGGTGAAGGAGCTGGCTTCTGGTGCAGTGCTTTCTCAGAGGGATAAGGGTTGTCAGCTAGTCTACTAGACTTATCCAGTAAAATAATTAATTATCTTACTGAGATGAAGCCACGCCTTTTAAATCCTCATTAATAATTAATTATTTATTACCTACTTATGTATTACTAACAACTAACTAGCTAAGTACACTAAGTAATGTAAAAAATTAAAAAAACAAGTAATTTTCCCATAAATTTTTATTCCCTAACACCATGCTCAATAATACAGATGAGAGGGAATAAAAATAGTATTAAAAATATAATAAGAATCTAAAAAAAATTCAAATTCCTTTATTAAGAGATTTACATTTCTGTTGAATCAACATTTTAAATCAAATGTTTTCTACTAAATGTGACAGTCTAAGGGAACTCAAGTTTTATTTAAAATAAAAATGATAGATTTATTGACATACCATTTAGTATATTTTTTATTATTTGACATACTCTCTTTATTTATTTTTTTCCTCTCACACCCTTGTATTAGGAGGTGTTAATTCCGTGTTTTTATCTTCTCACATTTTGCCTATTGAAGGCCCTCCCTTTTTGTACTTTTCGGACCATTCCTTACTTACTTACAAATCTTACAATACATCAATTACATCCTTTATTTCTATACTTTATAACACTTGTACTTACATCAACGTAACTCTAAGCTATAATTTATATTAATATTTGAATCCACCTCTTATAATTTGAGTAAAACAATCAAAAAGATTAAGAAATACGTACCTTGCCTTTGAAAGTCCATTAAACCACTTAGAATCCTTGTAGAACCTTCAGCTTTACCTTCTAGACCAAGAGACCCATTGACAAGGGTGGTTATATTAGAGGGGTTAGGTATGAATCTTTAGTTTTTACTGAGGTGGAATCAAGATATTCACAACCAAAGTTGGAACTCTGTGGTGTGGCAAAAAAAATTCTTAAAGAAACTTCAAAATATCTTATGGGGTAAACATTTTGAACTTCAAGTGGATGCTAAATCTTTAATTCAGATGATTAATTCACCAAGTTTACCTAATGCTCCAATGACTTGGTGAGTAGCTTTTATTCAGCATTTTCATTTGATATAGTGCACAAGCCTGGAAAATCTTTCACTATTCCTGATGGATTGTCAAGAAGACCACCTACAGTAGATGATTCTGATTCAGAAGAATTTGATGAAGATATACCTATAATCAAGTCCAGTACCAAGGGTGCTAAGGACTTTCCATATCTTCCCCATGAGGTTAAACTGGCAGGACTATTGTGTTTAGATGATTGTGATGAAGACCTCCACCAAGAAAATAAACTGGAAAATTACTTTTATGTTGATAAAATTTGTGTGAATAAATTTGGTAAAAAAGAGGTAGAAGAAGATGGAGTGGTAGTTTGAGATAGTAGTAGGTTAAGGAAGGGTGTATATCACCATGCAATATGGAGGGCAGACTTGCTAGCTAGTCTGAAACCTTGAACCCTAATTTAGATCTTTTTGAGCACACATTGAGGAAGTGATGAAACCATCCTGAAGAAGTATTGAATTTACTTTGTACCCACCTTGAAGCTCATGTGAACACTCACTGATGAGTAAATAATTATCTGTTGAGAACATGTTGAAATTGTTAGACAAGGATAGCCTTATGGCAATGGTAATTATCCCAAGTAAGCAACAAGTACGACCTCAAGGGAGTAGTGAGTAATAGATACCTTATGGCAATGGTAATTATCCCAAGTAAGCAACAAGTACGAGCTCAAGGGAGTAGTGAGTAATAGATACCTGCAGAAGTGGTTGGTTAACTTAGTATATTTCAAGTGAGATAATAGTAGCAGCACTAAGTGTAAAACAAAGAGTACCTTATGGCAATGGTAATTATCCCAAGTAAGCAACAAGTACGAGCTCAAGGGAGTAGTGAGTAATAGATACCTGATTGCCATAATGGTGTAAAGGATGTTAATAATGTTTTAGGTGAAAAATAAAGAAAGATAGACGTACCTGCAGAAGTGGTTGGTTAACTAAGGAATAATAGTAGGAGCAGAGTCCTATTTATCCTCGATAGTGCCAGCACTTTCTGCAGGTATGGACATGTACGGTGTTTACTTATTTAACTAAGTTCAATATATATAGAGTAATCAGGAGTAAATAGAAGTTAATCAGGTGGAGGTACGCTAGTATAACTGCAGGATCAGGTAAGGGATAGTGCTAATTACCAATAGTAGCTGAGAAAGGAAACGTAGAGGAAATTTATGCAGAGATTAATAATGAAGGGATAAATGCGATATTAGACTGAAGTAACTACGACAGAGAATTGCCACATTTCTCACACCCTCCTGTCTTGGGGTTTGGAAGGTAGCAAGCCACAAGAGTTGAGGAATGATTGGAGCGATTTTCCGGGCGTCGACTTGGTAAGGCTGTCAGCAAGCATTGCGTTGGTGGGAGTGTAGGGAATTTCGATATTTCCCAGGAGGACTTGTTCTCTTATCCAGTGATATTGGACTTCTATATGTTTAGTTCGTGCTTGGAATACTGGATTTTGAGATAGGGCTATTGCCCCTTGATTGTCCCCATATATGGTGAGTGGACTGGATATTGGGATATGGAGGGATTCAAATAGATTTTTGAGCCAGATTGCCTCTTGCCCGGCGGTAGTGCAGGATCGATATTCGGCTTCTGAGGAGGACAGGGCAACTGTGGGTTGTTTCTTTGATTGCCAAGAAATAGCACCCCCATTAAGTAGAAACAGATATCCTGAAGTAGATCGTCGAGTGCTAGGGCACCCAGCCCAATCAGCATCAGCAAACCCCGTTGGATTAGACCATGAGAAGTGCCCTTGAGGATTAAAGGTTGTGTTTTGCTGGGAGTACGTAAGTGCCAGATCAACACTCCCTGCAAGGTACCGGAGTACGTGTTTGAAGGCTATCCAGTGAGAAATCCCTGGTTGTTCGAGGTGTTGTGAGAGTTGGCTGACCGCGAATGATAGGTCTGGCCTTGTACATTGTACTAGGTAATTCAGGGAACCGACTGCACGACGATAGTTTATTTTGAGGTTGTTAAAGTTCAATATTTCAGAGGGAGTCGCTGGAAGAAGGTGATCGTGCGGGAGTAGAGGTGTTACAACAGGTTTACATGAGGACATATTGTATTCTTTCAACAGGTTTTTGACATATGAGGGTTGCGAGAGACTGATGGTGTTGTGATGGTGGGTGACTTTCATGCCCAAGAAATATGACAGTGGCCCAAGAAATTCCATGTCAAATCGTTCTTTGATTTTCTCTTTGAATTGGGTCAGGTCCTTTCCGAATACTGCTAAGTCATCAACATGGAGATAGACAAAGATTGGATTGTTGGGGTTTTTTGAGATTAACAGGCAAGGATCTGCACTTGAGGGTGTCATATCGATTGTTGAAAAGAATTGATTGATTTCTTTAGACCAACATCTTGGGGATTGCTTGAGCCCGTAGATTGACTTCTTGAGTTTAAGAATTGGTTGATTAATTGAGGGATGTGAGTTAACTCCTGGAGGAACTCGCATAAAGACATCTTCCTCTAGGGTCCCATGTAGAAAGGCCCCTTTTACGTCCATGTGTTCCATGTTGTAACCATTTTGGATGGCTAGGGCGAGAAGGGCTCGGAAGGTAGTGAGTCTACCGGTGGGCGCAAAAGTCTCAAAATAATCAATTCCTTCTTGTTGGAGGAAACCTTGTGCACAGAGACGAGCTTTGAATTTTGCTATACCACCTGAGTCGTTTTCCTTGACAGAGAAAACCCATTTTGCGCCAATGGTTTTAATTGCAGGAGGTTTTTCGATGATTTCCCAGACATGGTGATTTTTCATGTTTTCCAACTCCTTACTGATAGCTCCCGCCCAAGCATCCGATTCCTGGCCTGAGATTGCTTCGTGGAAGGTAGTAGGAACTGGGACTTCTGACGCAAGCGGTGACACGGAGGTGAGAAAAGTTCTATCAGGGGGACGCCTGGTGCGCGTCTGACTAATGATGTTGTTGGGATTGATATCTGAGGATATCTCATGTGGAGGTGGTACATCTTCAGGGATGTAGGTGAAACGTTCATTTACGGGGATGCGCGTGGGTCTGATGAGGTCTAATACTTCCTCGTCTTCCTCTTCAGGGTTAGATTCTGATGTTGAGTCTGACTGGTTCTCCTCAGAAGGGACAGGGGAAGGGTTGGATTCCTCTGGCGACTCTTCATCACAACTGGGTGAGGCTGGTATCGGTTGGTTTGGGGCTATCTCATCACAATCCTCAGTTAGTGGAGGAAAGGGTAAGGTTTGGGTTGTGTCGCTTAACTGTCGGAGTTTCAGATAAGGGAACTCATTTTCATTGAACACAACATCGTGTGAGTAAGTGATATTGTGGGTTTTAGGATCAAGGAGCGGATAGGAGCTTAAAGCTTCGTCATAACCCACTAGGATGTACTGGCTGGCAGATGGATCAAATTTACCTTTGCGCAGTTTCTTAGGAATTAGTGCATAAGCACTGCAACCAAAGGTTCTGAGATGTGAGAGTTTTGGAGGAGTGCCGAATAATTTCTCAAAGGGGGACTTCATCTGTTGGGTTTTTGTAGGTGTCCTGTTGTATAGATAGACAGCAGTAGTGACTGCCTCTGCCCAGAGCTCGGGAGGAAGATTGGCATGGAACAACAGGGCTTTTGCCTTCTCCGTGGTTGTTCTGTTAGCCCGTTCCGCCACAGGGTTTTGTTGTGGAGTGTAGGGCGCAGTGATGTGCATCTGGATTCCCTCACTATGAAGATAATTTTTAAATTCTTTATTGCAATATTCCCCTCCTCCATCATTAACTAAGTGACAAATTTTTTTATTTAGGGCTAATTCAATGGTCTTTTTGAAATGTAGGAAAGTTGAGAAGGTATCACTTTTATTTTTTAGGATATAGATGAAGCAATATGATGTGAAATAATCAGTTAATTGGAAATAATAAAGACTTCCGCCAATAGACGGGGGAAAAATTTTTCCGCTTAGGTCTGAGTGAATGTATTCAAGAGGTCTGGATGCCTTAGGGAGAGATCCAGGAAAAGGAAGCGAGTGATGTTTTGCCTCTATACAGCTTTCACAGAAATTATCTACAGAATCGGACATCTGTATTACATGATGGGTCCGAAGGTGATCCATGACAGCCTTGCCGGGGTGACCTAGTCTATTATGCCAAGTGACAGAGGGGTTAGTGACTGAAAGAAAAGAAGCATTAGCAGAGGGAGACTTACCAGTGAAAACATCTTTGAGAACGAGTAGATCATCCTCAAATTCTCCTCTCAGTCTGAATTCTGACTTGGTAAGGAGAGAGAAATTATTTCCAGAAATAGTAAGCTCCATGCTTTTGAGTCTTTTTCGCAGTGCACCTAGACTGATGAGGTTTAGTTTAAGTGACGGAACGAGGAGGCAGTTTTCCAGTGGAGTTCGTTGGTTGTTAGTCCCTAGAATTACCATTCCAAAACCCTCGGAGGGAACAGTGCTTTCGTCACCAAATGCCACTGTGGATTTAGCAGGCGTGAAGGAACAGAAGTGTTCAATGGAATTGAACATATGTTGTGAGGCACCGCTGTCCAGGACAAAGACTCCGTTGGGGACATTGGCGAAGATAGATAGACATTTTGTTGAGGCCGGTTGGACAGATGATAGATCATGGGGATTAGGAAGCACTTCTACAGCTATGTTGGCCTTGGCCACCTCAGTTTTTTTATTTTTCAGGTGAGGGTGAAGTTGGAAACACTCTGACTCTTGATGTTTCGTCTTTGGGTTATGTTTTCCTCCAGAACATATTTCGTAAGTTCGTTTCTCAGAGGTTTGAAAGGCTTTAGGAAGGTCGGTTTGAGTTATGACTTTTTCCAGATTATGATTATCAAGTGAATCAATTAGGGTTTTGACCGTGATGGATTCTTTGCGAGCTTGCGCATTATGTAACAGGGCATCTCGAAGAGAAGAAAATTCTTTGGGAAGGCGGTATAGGAAGTAGGAAGCAAGTAAGTGCTCCTTTAATTCGATTTTGACAGCAACAAGTTCAGCCTCGATATTTTTAATGAGTTCAATGTATTTGTTGATATCTCCTGGGTAGGAGACTAGTGCAAATTTCTGAAACACACGCATTTGGTTATTCTCGCTCGAGGATTTATAGTGAGACTCCAGATCAGTCCATAATTGGTGGGGATCATTCTTATTGGCAATTGTGACAAATAGTCGTAGGTGGTAAGGGTTCATAAACTGGGTCATGAGGCCAGCAGCTTTTTGTTTCCTGAGTTTGAATGGATTGTGGTCTGGGTCAGATTCGGGTGGAGTTTTGGCATTGTTTATGACGATATCGTAAAGATTTTGTTGCATGAAGATGCTTTCCATCCTGAAAGCCCATAGCTGGTAGTTATCCTTGTCTAGTACAGGAACTCCAGTGAGGTTTACGTCAGAGGTCTGCATGATCGTGTAGAGATAGTGGATGATTAACGACTGGATTAAGGTAAGGTAGACACCCGGTCTCATAATCTGTTAGACAAGGATAGCCTTATGGCAATGGTAATTATCCCAAGTAAGCAACAAGTACGAGCTCAAGGGAGTAGTGAGTAATAGATACCTTATGGCAATGGTAATTATCCCAAGTAAGCAACAAGTACGAGCTCAAGGGAGTAGTGAGTAATAGATACCTGCAGAAGTGGTTGGTTAACTTAGTATATTTCAAGTGAGATAATAGTAGCAGCACTAAGTGTAAAACAAAGAGTACCTTATGGCAATGGTAATTATCCCAAGTAAGCAACAAGTACGAGCTCAAGGGAGTAGTGAGTAATAGATACCTGATTGCCATAATGGTGTAAAGGATGTTAATAATGTTTTAGGTGAAAAATAAAGAAAGATAGACGTACCTGCAGAAGTGGTTGGTTAACTAAGGAATAATAGTAGGAGCAGAGTCCTATTTATCCTCGATAGTGCCAGCACTTTCTGCAGGTATGGACATGTACGGTGTTTACTTATTTAACTAAGTTCAATATATATAGAGTAATCAGGAGTAAATAGAAGTTAATCAGGTGGAGGTACGCTAGTATAACTGCAGGATCAGGTAAGGGATAGTGCTAATTACCAATAGTAGCTGAGAAAGGAAACGTAGAGGAAATTTATGCAGAGATTAATAATGAAGGGATAAATGCGATATTAGACTGAAGTAACTACGACAGAGAATTGCCACATTTCTCACAGAAATCACATTCTAAATAATTGAAACAAAGTTTCATTTTAGAAAGTCCATAAAATTTTCAAGTTGGTGTTTTCAACTTTTCAGATTATTGTTATATAAATTTTTTTTTCCAAAAAAAAAAGAAAATAAGCCAATGATGCCCAAAAAAATATTATAAAGGATAGAAGAAGAGTTTTACATATAATATCTTCTCATTTAAAATATTCTTGTAATATATCATTTTTCTCAATATTAAATACAGAAGGAGAAGTTTATAATAGCTAATATACAAAAATGATTAGTGATAGACAGAAACAAATCTAAATAATATGAATAAATTTTGGTGAATGAATAATAATTAAGAGGAGAAACAATCTGTACAAAAATTTAAACAAGCAGGAAAAAAGTGAAAATATGTTTATAATACTTGAAAATGTTTTTATCTCCTCACCCCTAACCCCCTGTATTCTAATCCACTCAGGAAATTAAGGGGAAATTGTGACCCAGCCAGCATGTATAAATTTTTGAAAAAGTTATCCTAATCTCATGCTATGGAATTTATTCAATTTTTATCAGGTCATTCTCCTGTAAAAGTAACTTAACTAATTCAATGCTTCACCTTCTCCAAACTTTCTCATAAGCCCCTTATGGACCAAAAATACTCAATAATGTGTCATCCTCTCCAGTCCTGCTCACCAAAAACAGTTCTGTGCCCTTCTGAAAGTAGCACAAAAGCTTAAAGATCCCTTTAACACTATAAGTCTTATCTGTCACTCTCCCACTGCCCCATTAGTTGGGCTATTTGTTTTTTCAATCTGCTAGATTTTCAAATATTCTTCCTCTCATGCAATAATGTTTGATGCTGCTGTTTGCCTTCTTTTTTTTGCTTCTTGTTATGTTACAATGCCACTGTCATCATGTATTTACAATTAACTTCTCCATATAATTCATAAGCAATTCTGGTTGAAATTGTATGAAATTAAAAGAAGATATGTCTGTATAGGAAAAATTTAAATAAATAATTGAAGTTAATCATTGACTTACCAATGGTTATCATAAATTGCACACAAAATCAGTTTTTTTCAATTTTTTTTTGTCATTGTTCAAACATTTTTGTGTTGGTAGTGTACATTCTATTCTACAAAATCAGAAACATTCAACTAACTATAGTTAGAAATTGAAATGTAGGTGATTAAAATTGAATTAAGAAATGTTAAATATTTTTTTTGAATTTAAAGATTCATTTATTTTGCATGGATTTTTTTTTGACAGAAAATCATCCTTATTTACATGCCAAATGTTTTTTGACGTTGAAAGTTTCATATTATCCATCTCTGAAGTTTGCTCATTTTATTTGCTTGCCCTCACTTATTTCTATTACTGAGTCTTAATTTGATATTCCCAAATCGTCATTATTCATCAAAAATGCACTACCTACGCTTCCTCCAACAAACTCTTTGACCCCTTGACTTGCTTATGATCACTTCCTAAAGAACCTGTAAATAATTAAATAGTAAGTTTTTTTTTTGGGTGGCTCATCAATGACTGTTTCTTTATTTTTTTTCTCTTTTTAATTATTTGTATATTGTTTCACTCTCTCATTCTTCATTTTTTGGCCTGTAATTATCTTTCATTTTTACTTTGTTTCTTTTCTTATATTTAGTTTCTTTAACTGCTGTCTCACTTAGTGCCTGCCAGACAGCTGTCATTTTAATTTCTGTCTGGCTGGCATCTAAAAATATCTCTTATTATGACCCTGCAAGCCAGCATACCAATTACTTTTAAGCTGGCTGGAAGACATGTCCAAGTTTACAAGGCACTTGCCACCCTTCTCTGGCAAGTATCACCCTAAAAAATTAATTGCTTGCTGTATGCCAGAAAGCCAGTTGCTTCCTAGCTGTCTGGCATGCAGCTAGAAAATAAATTGTAAAGCCCTACCGGCCAGCAACTATATTGCTTCTCAGCTGGCTGGAAGGTTGATTTAGAGTTCAAGTTGATCAATTGATCAACTTGACAGCTGTCTGACAGCCATAAAATGTCTGTATGGATGGCTGACATGCAGCTGTCAAGTCGATATATTGATTGCCACTGCTTGCTACATTAACCTGCCAGGCAGCAAGTTAATCATTTTCTACTGGCTGTCAGTCAAATCATCTTCTCAAATAAAGAATTTTTATCTCCTTCCCCTCAATATTTTTTAAACTTTCTGGAATGAAGCAAGCAAGTCGCTCAAGCAAATTGATCAAATATGATCAATTGCAATCACAACTTGCCATCTAGCAAGAAATATGCTTTTCAGCTGGCTGGAAGGCATTTTCAGGTTTCCACAAAAGCATAGATTTGCTTCATTCCTTCCAGCAAGCTAAGAATCATATTTCCTGCTGAAAGGAAGTAGAAATTGATGCATTTCAGCAACCACAAAATCTGCTACCCTTCCAGCCAGAAACCGAATTGGTTTGTTTCTAGCTGGCAGAAAATTAGGGGCTAAATGAATCATTGATTCACCCAACCTGTCAGTCAGCTAACAAGCAAATTGCTGGCTGGCAGGTACTTGAACCTCTTTTTGGCTTTCCAGCCATCTAAATATTGAATCGGTGGCTAGAAAGTGGTCAAAAAAATTTATTAACATTGTAACCTGCTAGAAAGACTATCATTTAAGATTGCTGGCAGGAATTCAATAGCAAATTTATCCCCCTGCAAATAATAATGTGTTTATTGGTTTACATCCAACTAAGAGTGAGTTAATTGCTAGGAGGCAAGTGATATATATCCGTCACATTTATTGACATTCAATATAGTAAATATAAGACTAGACATGTTACTGGATGGTATCCATTAGCAGCAAGTGGTCTAAAATAATTTCAATTTGACCTTCCACACAGCTTAACATTAAATTTGTACCTTTTTGTGTGATAAATATGTCTATCCTAGCTCCTTCATTAAACAAGTATGATTCTTGGAGATACTTGTGGGGAATTTTTGCCTTTGCAACTTCAGTTACAATTTTTTCTTGCAAAATTGCAAGCTGAGTGCAATTTTGTAGAAACCCATCTTCCTTTTTCCACCAGCCATCCAGAAAATATCTACCCAGATTACTTGAAGATATTTGGTGAAAAAAAAACTATTATTTAAAAGGTATGAGCATGTTATTCAGGCAAATATATTTTTTGATATATGGCATGATGAAGTATGTAAATATTACAAATAATTTTAGTGAATGAATGAATTGATTTTTCATTAAAAAATTATTAAACGTAGTATGAGTGGTTCTGATATTGACCTGAATGTTTTTATTCAGGTTCTGATTAACTCATATCTATTTGAAACTATTTATTGATTCAAAATTATATCATTGCGTAAATAAAGGTATGTAAAATCATTGTTTTTCCATCAAAGAAAATTCTTTAAAATTTTTGGTATTATTATATGATTGAGTTCTAATGCAGTGAGCATGTTGTTAGAGCATTATTGCTCCTCTTAGTAACTCAATAAAGTAATATATATTAAATTAATAAATGTTTTAAATAAATAATTGATTTCACTAATTTTTTTTGAATTTTCTTTTACATGCTCTTATTTGGGAACAGAAGCTGCACAGTCTAAAAGGTATGTAAATGGTTATAATCTTTAAAAATATTACTTTATGATTGTCATAATAGGAAAATATTACATGATTGAGGGCTAAATCAGCGAGCATGTTGTTAGAGAATTATTGCCCCTCTTAGTACCCTCAATCATGTAATTTTTACCAGACATATTTTCATAAAATAATGGATATTTTTACTAACATTATTAATTTTGGATGGCATTTATTTAATTTAGGTTCAGTTCTACTTAGGGAAAATAGACGTTTTAAAATAAGTATGTAAGTAATCTTAGGTTTTCTTCATATTTAATTTTGTAATTTGGGGTAATATTTTCCATGATTGATGACTGATTCAGAAAGAGTGTTGTCAATTTAATATTTTTGCTCATATTCATTCAATCAAAAAATATTTAGACAAGAGATTGTTTAGATATAGTAGTTGTTTGTACAAATACTTTTTATTTTATTTATATTTTTGTATTACAGATTTTCTTCTGTACACAACAACAACTTGAATATTAATGAAAGTATGTGGATTTTTTTATCTTAATTGTTCTCTTCAAGTTGTGGGAATAGTAAATGTTATGTGACTGATGACTAATCCAGCAAGCATGCTGTAGGAGCCTTATCGCCCCTCTTAGTCACTCATTCATGTAATGTTGACTTAAAAGAAATTAATTTCATTTGAGTTTTAATTAACATTTGGTTCTTGTTTTTTTGGTTACAAAATAGGAGGTTGAAAATTTTTTGATTAAAATAAATTAATGTATGTCAAAGTATCTTCATGTTATAACAAAAAATTGTCAAGTGTTTGATTAGTACGAAATAACATGATTGAGTTTTAATGCAGCAAGAATGTTGTTAGAGCATTATTGCCCCTATTAGACTCTGAATCATTTTATTTCAACTCAAACATTTAATTTATGTGATTTAAATGATTTAGAAGTCATATACTGACCATGAATTTATATCTGAATCAAAATTTTAGTAGAGTAACTGATGTGTGATTCAGAAGAAGACTTTGTGAGAAAGGATGGTAAAGGAAATCATTGAGGGAGAAGGGCAAGGAAGAAATAACATCCAAACAAAAATGGAAAAAGAAATATTTTTGCAAGTAAAGAAGCAGAAGAGGGGAGAATTAGTATAATAGACGGAAATCAGATGTTTTGTAGACAATTGAAAGTAAAACCGATACACAACACACAATATGGAGCATTAAACCCACAAGATTTCAAGCAGCTGAATGAGGGAACATACATCATCCATCCCAGAAAAAGAGGTGCACGACCAATCATTATATCATTGATTTCATTGGAGCAGTTAGAAAAGCTCAATAAACTTGACAATACGAGAAAGGCCGTGAGAGATCTTCAGCTATTGGAGCATGTGGTCTCATGTAACGGACCACAAGAAAGTGGAGTAATGTTTTCTGATGGAATTTTGATGGGATGCTCAATTCCTCTTGATTTAAGTAAGCATTTTTTCATGTTTTCCAATTATTTAAACATTAATAGACTGTATTAGGGCAATATGTGAATAAAAAATTACTAAAGCTGAAAGAGATCAAGCAAAAAAAATATTATCAATTTTTTATAGATTTTTCTTCTAGATGTTGTCCAAGAAGTGATATGAAGAAGCACAGGTATTGTCAAAAGAGTTAAATATACCGGGTTGTGAAGAGGAAGAAGACTCATTTTTAGGAAATCTGACATGGACCACGGGCATTAATTGTAACAGATACAGTAACACTCCACACTGCAATAGGTATGGGAGTTGATTTGCATTTGGGATTTGGTACCCCAAAAAAACATATAAAAATGAACTAGATTAGCCCCCATACAATAAGAATAAAACACGACAAGAAGGAGGAGAGCTTATTTTCCCAGAGTTGGAGAGGAAAATAAACTTCAACAACTGTGATGGACTATGTTTTATACTTTGGCCAGAAAATGAAGTACTGCATTACACATCAAAATGTAATGAGGAAGAAGGGTTCACATGTCTGGGATCATCAATTCAAGTTGCCAAGAAGCTATTCAAAGGAATTGAAATTTTTTCTCTTCTAGAAATAGACGTTCCACAGTAAATTTCAATAAAATACAAAACAATAAAAATTAAAAAATTAAAAGAAAAAATTGAAACGACACTACAAAACAAAAATCTGGAAGATAAAGATCATGAACAACTAATAACTTATTAGAAAAGTTTTGATAAATCTCTCAAGAAGAAAAGATGATGAAGAAGATGGTAAGAAAATATTAAATAAATATAATATTAAAGATTTTTTAAAAAGATGAAAATACAGATTATATAAAATTTAGGTTCTGAAACTTTGGAAAAGTAGTGTGAAAAGGCAGAGTAAAATGATGGCTGTGAGTTGGAGGAATAAAATGAGGGTGAAGAATGTTATAAAAAAAGGTTATGGAGGTATGTGTATGTAAGGATCTATGTGAGAGCACCATAAAAAATTGAATAAAGAGGTTCAGCTAAATTAAGAAAAGCAGTATAGAGATAGATAGTAAGGTTTACAAAAAGGTGACATGCGCCACGTGACACTCGTGGCAAAAGCAGCTCATTAAATCAATAATAAGAGGTTTTAATTACATACTCAAAGCGCAGAAAGAAATTCTCCATAGCAACTGCGACTTTCCTTTGTGTACTCGCTATTCAACTGCGCTAGTCTAAACTTTAAATATAAATTAGTCAATCTCTCAATGGTGTGTCTTAGTCTTTTTCTCAATAAGCGACGCACAACACAATACTCAATGTAATACTTCATTAAAAAGGTTTTATGAAATGTCTGTGGATTATTAAAAGGGGAAGTGAGCATGGACGGAATGGTTAGTGGAGGACTAAGGGGTTAACGGATGTTAGTGAGGAGGGTCCAGGTGTAATGGGTGTATTTTAATGGTCTGTGATGTGCGGAACAGTGGATGGGTATGAGGTCAATGCGAGGAGGAGTAAAGGATATAAAAGGGGTTGGTTTTTTGGTTTGATACTCTTTAGAATTAAATTATAAAACATATTTATAGTTAATAGTGGTAAAAGTTTTAAGTTAAATCATTTTTATCGTATCTTTCCTTATTTTCTCAGTAATCATTCCTAAATTCTAAAACCTTTGATTATTGAGTTTCCAACCCTTCGTGAGATCTTAAGAATTTTAATATTACCTTTAAATTATATTAGAATTCTTCTCAAACATAATTCAAAGCAGTAGTTCTTCCTTTGATTCATCTTCAAATCACTTCCTCAAATCATTCCTCTGTGCATTGAAGAAGTTTCTAAATACCTCTCTCCATATCACTTCCAGGAACACCCTCGACCTTGTGCATAGGTTTTCCGGTGACAGTATAATTTAATTCTCCGTATTTATCATTCTTTCCACTACTATGTCCCTTTTTCAGGTGTTTTTTCTCTAAATTCTTAAAATGGCACCTGTTCAACGCACTCTTCCTACGGGCGCTACTACTAGAGCTCGCGCCAGAGGCAGGCCAACAGCCACCCGGCCTGTTTCCCGCACTCACTCCTTGGAGCCACTCGACTTAATGGAAAAGCAACATTCAGTCCAATCTGTAGAAGACATCCCACAATATTTTGATGACTCTAGTGATGATGAAGAAGGAGAGGATACAATGCACGAGGCACCATCCACCCCTTCTAATCACCCTCCTGGTCAACCCTCAGAGCCTGGACCATCTAAATCTCTGGAAGATTTCATGAGACTTTTCATGGAGACACTTTCAAATTCAACATCTTCAGAGGGATCTAAATTAAAAACTCCTTCTATAAAGTCTCCTGATGAATTTGATGGAGAACATCCAGACAGATTGCGACATTTCTTGAAAACCTGCAAGCTCCTGTTTCATAATGACCCTCGTACCTTTAATAACTACCAATCGAAGGTAGTTTACGCTTCTTCATTCCTAGCCGGAAAAGCAGCAAGATGGTTAGAACCTTGTCTTCTCATGCTGTCTTCAACTGAAACACACTTACTCATCAATAATTGGGAAAAATTTGAAGACCAACTTTTTACATTGTTTGGTGACCCTAATGAAACTGACAACGTGGAAATTGAACTGGATTTTCTTTGCATGAGTGATAATGGTAAAGCCTCTGAATATATCTCGAACTTCAGAGCACTTCAAACTCGAGTAGGTTGGAATGATGCTGCCCTCAAGTATCATTTCAAAAAAGGACTTCCTACGAGGATTCTGAATCAGTTAAATCTTCACGGCCAGAAGATGACTACTTTAACGGATTTAAAGGATCAAACACTCAAACTCGACGGCGTTTACCAAGGACAAATTCAACATCGTCGATATGCCAACAATTCTCAAGGCCTAAATTTTAAACCGGGACCTTCTTCACACCCACAGAAAACTCAATCCTCCTCGACTCAATCCAAACCCATTAAGGGAAAGGACAAACCTCAACCAAAAAACTCAACCCCAGGCAATATCAGTAAAGTACTGGATCCTAAAGGGGAACTTAAAGAAGCTGAGAGGAAGAGGGGAGCAGATAATGGGTTATTTATGTATTGTGGAGGTAAGCACAAGCTGGAAGATTGTGTAAAATTGAAGGAAAGAGAAGGTACAAGTTCGAAGTCAAAAAACTAGTAGATAGTTTACTTGTGTGCAAAGAAAAATATCTTATCTCTCCCAGTGCACAGAACCTCCATGTCTTAAGGACTGGAGTTGCCTTAAACCACTTGAGATTCATTCTTTTTAAGGAGTATAACCCCTTCAGTTGTCTTATAGACTCTGGAGCTTCAATTTCTTTTGTCAGTTTATCTTCCGCCGAGAAGTTACAACTGAAATTTACAGATATCGATAGAGCTCCAATTTACTTGGTAGAATCAGACAAACCCAAATATTGGGTCGGTAAGAAAGTTTTATGGGTTTTCAACTTTCCGAACTTTCCCCCCTTAGAGTGGGAATTTTCAGTCTTTGACACCACAAGGATGGATGATACCATTCTTGGCCATGACTTTTTAACACATTGGAATCCTGAAATTGATTGGACACGGGGATTGATCACCCCACTTACAAAGTATATTTCTGATTCTTCAATGCAGGTAAATAGGGAGTTAAACAACCCACCTGAAAATGTCCTGCTAGAGGATAAATCTCTACCAGATGACTTGCAAGCATCTGATCCTTCTTTAAATGAGAAATCGGCTAACCCTTCTAGCTCGATGACTTCACTTGAAAAGGCTTTAAATTGCCAGGAATTAATCAAATTATGCTCTCTCAATTCTGGTATTCCCTCAACAGATTCTCTCAAAGATGATGAAGACGACCAAATCAACGTTGAAGTCATTAAATAAACTCTACCAGAAATCTATCATGATTTCCTCAATGTTTTCTCAATTCGCAAGGCCGATAAGTTACCACCTCATCAACCCTACAACCATCAGATAGAGTTAATAGGTCCAGTACCTCTGGAAGGTCCTGTCTATTCTTTGTTGAAGGAAGAATCTCAACTTCTTTGAGACTACATTGCAGAGAATGTAGCCAAAGTTTTCATCAGAGCCAGTAAATCTCCAACAGGCTCCCCTGTTCTCTTTGTAAAAAAGAAGGATGGTAGTCTTAGGTTGTGTGTTGACTATAAAAAGTTCAACACAGTCACTAAGAAGAATGCATATCCTGTTCCTCCTATGTCATAGCTTCTTACCCTTTTCAATGGTGCTAATTTCTTTTATAAAATTGATCTTAGAGGCGCTTACAATCTGATTTGCATTGCGGAAGGTCATGAACCACTGACTGCAATGCGCACTAGATTTGGTAGTTTGAATATTTAGTTATGCCTTTTGGATTGTGTAATGCACCATCTAATTTTCAAACTTTTGTCAATGACATCTTTCAAGATGTTGTCGTCTATTTAGATGATATTTTAATTTTCTCGAAGACACTAGATGAACATATTCATCATGTTCTACTAGTTCTAAATCAACTTCGAGATCACTGTCTATACGCCAAGCATAATAAATGCAAATTTGACCTTAAATCTATTGATTTTTTGGGTTTTACGTTATCCACTGATGGGTTAGTCATCGACGACAAAAAGGTCCAAAAGGTCCTGGAATGGCCTGAGCCAAAAACTGTTAAATCCCTCCAGGGATTTTCGGGTTTTGCGAATTTCTATAGAAGATTTATTAAAGATTACTCTAAAACTATTTCCAATCTTACTTCTCTTCTTAGAAAAGATATTCCTTTTGCTTTTACTTCCACAGCACAAAAGGGATTTGAAGCATTGAAGAGGGCGTTCACCACAGCTCCAATTATTTGACACTTTGATCCTTCTGCTTCGACAATAGTCGAGACAGATGCGAGCGATTATGCTATCGCAGGGGTCATTTCTCAATTAAATCCTGAAACAAAATTGTTTCATCCTGTTGCTTTTGAGTCACGCAAACTCATTGCAGCAGAATTAAATTATGAAATTCATGCTAAAGAGCTTTTAGCTATTATTCATTGTCTTAAAAAATGGTGCTCTTTTCTTCTCAGCTTAGATAGTCCTTTTCAAATCTTAACAGACCATAATGCTTTAAAATACTTTATGTCTTCCAAAGTGTTAACCAGGCTTCAAGCCAGGTGGGCTGAATTTCTGTCTGGATTTCCTTTTTCTATTTCCTATTGCCCAGGTAAGAGCTGCATTGTCCCAGATATATTGTCACGTCGGGACGAAGTTTACCCACAGCGGGGGGACACATTTTCTGACAAGAACCCAGCAAATGTGAAATCAATCTTCAACAAATCAATGTTAACAACTCATCAACTTAATTCGATGACAATTCAATTGTTTCAAAATCCAATATCCAACATTCTTGAAACTCAGTCAAAGGACAATTATTGTTTAGGGTTAAAAGACAAAATACTCTTGAAGCAAGGGGACAAAAGATTTAGTTTTGAAGCAGGTCTTTTAGTTTTCGAATGCAGAGTAGTCATACCCGACAACAATGAAATAAAATTATGGATTTTCAATAGTCGACATGATTCTCCATTAGCTGGTCATTTTGGGGTTGATAAAACCTACCAGTTAATAGCGAGGGATTTCTTCTGGCCAGGTATGACCAGGGAATTCAAGGCCTATACACCAGGTCAAAAGTTAGATGACTTGCAGTCAAGTGGTTTTTCAGGTATCTTAAAGTAACATCAGAAGTAACCTTTGAATGAATTTTAGTGCATAAATTACTTACAAGACAGACCAAAACTCTGAGTGTCTCTGTATTGAATAGAAAATTAGAGAAATTTTATTGCACTGCTTATTGTTAAAACGTTCTATCTTATTTGATCTTGAGTGGCTTCCGAAAATTGTGTCTCAGTGTTACATTACCTTTTTTTCCTGGAAATAAGTCATCCATGATAACTACTCTTGCACCATTTATTCCAGGCCCATGAAATAACTTGTCATAATTATCTTTCTGTAGGTTAGCCTTGTAGACTTTACCAGAACAAGCATCAATGAAAGCACATTGCAAAGTCTCATACCCTTTTTTTGTTAGGTAAATGTGGGTTAATTTCACTCATTGAAAATTTTTTACATGAACTCATAAAATATCCTTAATTTTACCATATTTGAAAAGTGAAAACTCACAGACAATGTGAAATTTTTAAAATGACTTAGTGAATTTGTGATTCTAGAAGAGTTGAAATCACAAATCAAAAATTCACTTATACTTTCAAGTTTTTTTAAAAAAATATAAACAAAATAATGCACTTACTTAGATTACACTCAAACCTGTAATTTATAAAGTTTCATAATAGCTTCTGGAATTTACTGCACCATATTAAAAAATAATTTAGATGATTTTATCAGGTGAGTTTTTTCCCTATGTTGATAAAATAAGAGGTTGTAAAAACTATAACAGATCAGATAAAGGTATAATAAGTTGAGAAAATATAATACTTTAACCAAAAATTAATAGTGAATCAAACCCCTTATAGTACTAAATTTGATTTTATTTCTACTATATAATAAGTTTTTTTAGCTTAGAGGTAATTTTAGAAACTTAAGGAAAATAAATATAGAGTATATAAAAGGGATTACATGCATCCTCTATTCTATGATGAAAAATAAGGATATATATTAGAATCTTTTTTTGCCAGACACAGTATTGCTTCAGTTACTATAAATAAATCAGAAAGTTTATTTTCTGTGACATTTTAATCTTTTCTTATTTCAAACTGGCTTGAATTTTACAACAGTAAAATTTAATAACAGTTGCTAAATCTTCCAACTTGACCTTTGTCTCAGTATCAAAAAGGGAATTCTCCACCACAGACAAATCATTATAGTTTGCTTAGTAAAAAAAGGCTATTGGAAGCTCTCCAAGAAACACTTCTTCAAAAATATCATCTATAGGAAATCATCTGGGGCCTGAAACATGCTGAACACCTATAACGAGAAGTTGACTGAACTTGAAATTTCAAAAAAAACTTTTCCTGATAGCTTCCCCAGAGGTTTGAGATTTATAATTTGAACAGGATTTAGAAATAAACACTCTGTCAAGTCCATTTGAAAATCAAACCATAAAATCAATTAGCTATGAAATTGAAAGCTAGAATCTACTCTCATCTTGTATTTTCTCAGTATCAGAGTGAATAAAGATATATTCAAATTATTCAGCCATTTCAGGGACAAAAATTGATGAAGCCATGTTAATTTTTCAATCAGGAAAGTATAAAGATGTGATTTTAATTTATAATACCTTATTTAAAGTAATAAAATCAAGATGCTTACCTGACTTCTTTTATAAATTTGAACCTTCACTATGCTTGTTAGAAACTTGCTTGATTTTTTACCTCTGTATGGTTTTAACCTTGAGGATATATTGCATACATGAGGCGACATGTCGCCTCATGTATGCATGCAAGCCACTTGCTTTCTGTTTCACTTCTGCATGTTTTTGAGATCAAGGGTATATTGCATACATGAGGCAACATGTCTCCTCATGTATGCAATAACATTCTTTGAAATCCTTCATTTGGGTGAGCAATGCATTGGTGCATACCTACCATACCAAAAAAATACACATCATGGAACCTTTTTACATGCATACATGAGGCGACATGTCGCCTCATGTATGCAATTTTATTTTTGAAGTTTAACTTATATAGGTAAGAAATGCACTTGTGCATGCCTACCATACCATGTGAGTTTCCCAGAATGTGACTTGTTTACATGCATACATGAGGCGACATGTTGCCTCATGTATGCATGTAAACAAGTTGCATGATGTGGATTTTCTTTGGTATGGTAGGCATTCACCGATGCATTTCTCACCTTAATGAAGAAGTTCAAAGAATTTTATTGCATATATGAGGTGACATGTCACCTCATGTATGCAATATATCCTTAAGTTTAAAACCATGCAGAAGTAAAAAAGCAAGAAAGTTTCTTGCATGCATACATGAGGCAACATGTCTCCTCATGTATGAAATATACCCTTGATCTCAAAAACATGCAGAAGTGAAACAGAAAGCAAGTGGCTTGCATGCATACATGAGGCGACATGTTGCCTCATGTATGCAATATATCCCCAAGGTTAAAAGAATACATAAGTCAAAAAGGAAGCAAGTATCTAACATGCATACATGAGGCGACATGTTTTCTCATGTATGCATGTAGGCAACTTCCCTACCCCTTTCTCATATGACTTTCCACAAAGCATAAGATGAGGCAAATTGTTGCCTCATCCTTATGCAGCTGCAACATTTTCTGATGACATGAGGAAATTCTTTGCCTCATTTGATTGGAATATGGTGTATACTTTGTATGTAGTTCTGTGTGCCAACATAGAAAAATGATTTTATTTTGGATTTGAGCTATTTGCTGAACACATGTGGGGAAAAATGGGGCCATATGTCACCACAATTTTTCCTGCATTTCAGATTTAGTATGAAGTAAAATTATATCCAATATTTGAGGTAAATTATTACCTCTTGTATCATAAGAACCTTGTGTCAGTAAGTGTAAGTAATGCACTGAACTGGGTAATGTATTTACTAATGTAGCTAAAACATTTAATTTTCTTCAAAGGCAGTGCATAGAGAAATATATTTCCAAATTCAGTTCTATTTCAGTTGAAAAATATCTACACTTTCTTTCTACAAATATTGCATATCATTTAAATTTACAGTTCCCAAAATTTTGTCTCATCATTGTAATTGACAGATACTTATTTTAAATTGAGATTATACATCAGTTGAGTTATATAGTTATGTCTGCATGTCATAAAACACCATGTTGCCTCATTTTACCTATTTAAAAGGCATTAAATTTTTCACTTTTCTTTAAATAGTAAGAAGCAAAATGTTTGCTTGTCATTTTACTTAGTAGAGTAAGTAGAGTGGATGTGCAATTATCCAAATATGAGGTGACATGTTTTCTCATGTTGTGATATACTATTAGAATAATTTATTTGCGAATAAAATTGGGATCATATTTTGTAAATTTTATTTAGATATGTTTCAGTTTATTTTCCATATACTAGCACTTTTTAGATTTATATTGAATAATTTTTGTCTTGTTTGTGAGATGTGGTGAATTAAAGCTAAACTTTTGTTGAAAATTTCAGATGATTTATTTAAGTACATAAGTTTATGGAAAACTTCATAGTAAATGATAAAAATAAGCTAAGTAAGAGTAGAAAATTTGAATGAACTAGGTGTCACTTGGTAATGCTTTTGTAAGTCACAGTGGCTGTCTGCATAGGGGCTGGGTGGTGCACCCCAGCAAACAACTCTACATCCCTTTTAGTTGCTGAAGTGGTTTGTAAGTATATACAGATGAATATTTTTTTGTATTGTGTTATTTGTACAGGAAATCAAATTGAATGAGTTGAAATCTGGTTTTACATTTTGGAATGTTTTTGAGAAAAATACAGGGAATAATTATAATTTTGTATTTTGTATTAAAGATAGATTATTTTATTAGATATACTTGTACTATTCAATTTATTAATATTATTTTGACCATAAGCTGTTGAAGCTGTGCTGTGGCTTTTCAAAACCAAACATCTAAAAATACAAAGCATGCGTGATATTGGATTTTATATATAAGTTAGCTGTGATCCACCATAATTTTAACTTATTTTTGTGAAAAGTTTCAAAACATGAATTAAAAATTAAGGGAATAATTCAGGCTCCTTTTTCCTGCATATTTATGGTCATAATACCTATCAGCAGCATGGAACTAGAATTTCTTATATTTCTGTTTCCATAAGCAGATTTCCTCATTCCAAAGGCTGGTTTTTCTCTTGTAACAGTGGAAGATTAAGTATTTTCTTGCATTGTAATTTCTCAAAATCTATGGTTCAAATTTTGCAGAAATATTTTACTAATATTTTTGACTAGTGGAGCTCAAATTTTACATGAATAAACCATTCATCAATATTTAAAAATTTAAGTTGTTAATTTGGATATCTTGTAACTTTAATATATTTGAAAAACTTATTTCAGTTAATATATCTTGCTGAAATATGTTCTGATAGTTTATCTTGACCTACAGTGTTCAACAAAGCTTTACTCACTATGAGAAATCCAGTGATAATTTAGATGATGTGACTTACTTGGAAATGAAATGTTTCTATTCTTGTATAAATACTTTTTTCTTCATAAATTATCCTCTTTACTGTTGAACTTTATTTCTTTCCAAGATAAAATAATCTTTTAATTCCTTTCTCATCTGCATTGGATTTCTTCAATCTCACATATGTGAAATCATAAGCTCCCCAGTTTTGATGGAGAAACCTGTTTCACTTTATCTCTCTCACAAAAAACACACTATCAGGGCTAGGGCACATTCACCTCATATTAGCATTGGTAAAATTTTCCATCTTTTTTTAACATCTTTTATGACCTAAATGGCCCACCAGTCTAATAATTATTAGCTGATCCTGCTGGGGGTCTGCTTCCTGGGTAGGATTCACCGTCTATATGGGTTGATGATACATTATTACCCCAAAAGGATAACAATTATCTCCAAAAAATAAAAAAAATTGATTTCCTATCTTTCTCATTTCCTAGTCAATTTCTCCCAAGTACTTGAATCACTCTTCAGCATGGCTATTCTTCTGTCTGACTATAAACTATAAATTCATTTGTGCTGTGCTTTAAAAGATATATTCAATTAAAATAATTAACTATCTTCTCTCTCCCCTGATTCCTTATTTCTAATCAGAGCTTATTATCCTATAAAAATTATCAATGATGAGGTTTTAGCATAAAGGAAGGCAAAAAACAGGTCAATCAGCAACTTTGCATCTTACAAAAAAAATTAAATACAGAAAATCATGTGATAAAACTGGAAAAAAGATTATATTCTACCCACAACTTTCATATGAAGCTAAGGGAGAAGCAGTGGACAACAGGGAGTAATGGAACGGCTAAAGAGAATAGAGAGAAAAATATTTGGATATCATTGAAAAAAAACATACCTAAAAAAAGGTAAATAAGCAACTGTGAGCCTTGCAACAACAAGTAACTACAACAAAGCATGTTCTTAAACTATAAGGAGCACAGTTATGAGTTTCTGTGATTATATTTAAAAGAATAAGTAGAGAATAAGCATAAAATAAATGAAAAGAGTATGGAGAAAAACTCAATTCTCCCCACACAGTGAAAAAACTGTTAGATGCAGCCAAGGGGGAAGCAGTGGAAAGGGTGGAGCAATGGAAGGGATAAAGATAATAGAGAGAAAAATATTTGGATAGGTAAAATGAAAGCAACAAGAAGAGGCTTAATTATATGTCAAAATATACCATTCAGAACAATAGAAAACAAAATTACATCAACAAAAGCTACTAAACAAAAATACAGAGAAATAGAAAGGTTCAAAATCAAATGCAGAATTCAAATGCAAGGAAAGGCTAAAAATAAAAACTCAAAAATACCATCTTTCACCACAAATTCTTTGTCTCATGACTCAAGTAAAATTAGAAAAACAGTAACTACAGTTTTTAAAGTGATACCACCACTAAGAAAAAAACTCAAGCAAAAACTATCTTTTGAAAAAAGTGCTTGAGAGAAGGCAAAAAAAGCTCAAAAATTGGTTGGGATATCAAGCAGTGCTAATCCACTGGGTTTTAGAGCAAGATCAGATAAATAAAAATCAATTTCTGATGTGGATAGTCCAATTAAATAAGCTTACTCATAATTAGATACATTTTTCTCTAATAGATATCTTCTTTAGAGTCCATACTTCAGAAAATGTCTGCCCATTTTAGAGCTAAAATCAAATTGGGATCATCTGAGACCCCAAATTATTTAAACTCTAATTTAAGTCTAAGGCCTTCCGAATTAAAGATTTTTCAAAATCTTATTTTCCATACACTTATTCCCTCATGGCTAATTTACACTCCACACCATGTAGGGGAGACTGGAAAAATTCTCAAGGAAGTAGAATGGCTGTTATTAAACAAAATTTATTATAGGGTTGCTTTTTTCACAGTTTGGAATAAATAGAGCTTTGAAAGTCAAGAGAAGAAGTCAATAAATTTTCATTCACTTTTGGTATCAATAATCATCCATTTTACTTCCTTTGAATTCAATGAAGATAAAATTATATCTCTTCATAATTATTTGAAGGATTATATGAAATGTCTTAAACAATTTTGACAAAAAGTTGATATCAAGCCTAATGTTAACTTATCCCAAAATTTTCCTAAAGTTCTGTAAAAATTTGGACCAGAAACATAATCAGTAGCTTAGGCTCATAAGCATACCAATTGAAGGTGATTATCTATTTCACACAATAAGAAAAAAAGTATGTTCTCTAAAGTTCTTTATATAACCCATTTTACTTTACATTTTTTTTTGGACTTTAGATGAAATTTTAAAAATTTTAATGAAAATGTTTATCTGGAAAGGGAAGCTTTAATCTTTTCTTGAGTGGAATGACAATTTATTTGTAAAAAAATGAATGATATTTTAAATATAGAAAAAAAAAGACTTCATAATTAATTTTTAATTAATTCTGTGGATAACATGATGTATGGCTGAGATATATAAACAAGATTGATGGAAAAAGTCATTTTTTAATATCTTTAAAAAAGATAAATACAGTGGTGCTTTACAATTTCTTCAATTTAAAATTAATCATCTCCAATAATAAAAACATGATGGTAAGGCTTCTCACCATAATCAAAACATCAAGTTAATGGGAATAATAATATTATATTATAAAATTGAAATAAGAACAGAGTTTTTTTGTAAATGGGGAATTCACTAAATTCCCCAGATATAATCATTATTATAGTTTGATTGTGTGATGCTGTTGAAACTCAAATTGAAAATCCTTTTTCAAAATCAGGATTGAAAGTATTTTGGTGCTACAATAGATGGTCTAAAAATGTTTTTATTACTCATAAAAATATTATTAGACATGCTTCAAGAGCTCTCAATCTAAGTGTCTTTGGTGGTGTTTTATCTGATACTGTCTGTATAATGTCATTAAGTAGTATAGCTGGTGCCTATTAATCACCTTTGTAATATCCATTATGAATTCAATATATGCCTTTTAGACACCAAAGTATGATCTACTGCCTGTTGGAAATTATGCAAAAAGCACTATATAAAGAATTCAAATTGGTCCTAATGATTCAGCTATGAGCTATGTGTCATTATGAAAAATTGTCCCACCAAAGTTCCAACACAGGTTTGACTCAGATTAGACCACAGGTACTAAACAACCACTTGACTGAAAGTTTTCTAACTTTTGACCTGGTGTATATAAAAGCTTGTTACGAATGTAATAGGAATAAGGCTCCCCGTCACCAGAAATATGGGTTGCTTCAACCACTTCCTATTCCCTCTAAACCTTGGGAATCTTTATCAATGGATTTTATTTCTCAACATCCTCTTTCTAATAATTTTGTGGCTATATTAGTAATTGTAGATAGATTTTAAAAAATGTCTATTTTTATTAAAACCACTACTACTGCTAAAGCCGAAGATTTGTTGAAATTGTTTCTAGAATATGTATTTTCCAAACACAGCTTACCTAATGATATTATTTCAGATAGAGGCTCATTGTTTGTATCCACATTCTGGACTCAACTTTGTCGACAAATCAATATCACAAGGAACCTCTTCACGGCCTATCATCCTGAAACCGATGGGCAAACGGAAAGGGTAAACCAAATCCTCGAACAATACCTTCGAATGTATGTCAGTTACCAACAAGACAATTGGACCACATGGTTACCATTGGCCGAATTTGCTTATAATAACTCAACTCATTCTTCGACACAACAATCTCCATTTGAAACTGTTTATGGAAGAAATCCTCGATTCAACTCAATTCATGTAGGAACTAATCATCCTGCGGAACATTATCTTCGAACCATATCACGACTCCAAGAGGAACTTAAATCAAATTTGGAATTAGCGATTCAAAGGTACAAGTAACAGGCCAACAAACATCAACTAACTGCTCCTTATTTTAAACCAGGCGACAAAGTATGGCTTGACGCACAAAACATTCAAACGACTTGACCATCAAAGAAACTGGCTGAAAAACGCTTGGGACCATTCGAAATTGACTCTGAAGTCTCTAAAACTGCATTTTGACTCAAGCTATCTCATAAATGGCAGGCTATTCACCCTGTTTTTCATGTATCTCTCCTGGAACTGGCTCAAGAAACATACCTGGGCAAGAACCAACATCCTCCAGAACCGGTGGAAGTAGAAGACCATCTAGAGTGGGAAGTAAGCCATATCCTTGATTCAAGAATACGCAAGAAGAAACTTCAATACCTCATGGAATGGGAAGGTTTCCTTGATGACTCAGAAAAAACATCCTGGGAATCAGCCATCAATGTTTCTAACGCCCCTGAACTCCTAAAATCTTTTCATCTTAAATATCCTTTATAACCAAAACCTTAAAACTCTCTTTTATTTTATCTTTCTCCTTTTTCTTTCTTTTTCTCTTTTCTTTTCTTCTCTTTAAAATCTAAAACATCTTTACTTTTAAAAAATTCCTTAATTTTGTTTTCTTCTTTATTCTTTTTTCTTTTCAAAATTTTTTAACCTTCTTTAAAATAAATAAAATAAAATTAAATTAAATTAAAATTAAAATCTTTTTCTTTTTCTTTTTTCCTTTTCAATTTTCTATATACATTCTTTCTTTAAAAATTTCTTTTCCTCGAAATATCAAAATTTTCCACAAACGCAACATGACCATCTTCTCAAACTTCACTTCAACCTCTAAATCTCTCTTTTAAAATTCTTCGAACAAATTACTTCTTTTCTTTCAAAATTCTTTTGAAATTTATTTCTTCTCTTCTTTTCTTTCTTTGATTTTTCAAACAAGTAAAATTCCTCAAATAAACTTTCATAAATAACAAATTTTTTCTTTTCATTAAATTTTATTTTCAGCAAAATTATTTCAATCAACTATTTCTTTCTTCTTTCTTTCTTTCTTCTTACTTAATTTTTTTTTTTCTTTTCAAAATTTAAAACTAAAACTCCTTCAATCAAATATTCTTTCTTTTCTTCTTTCAAAATTTAAAACAAAAATTTATTTAATCTTTTTCTTTTTCTCTCAAAAATCTTATAAAAAAATAAAATATTAAAATTTTTAAATAAAACAACAAAATAAAAATAACTAAATACGAATTGTTTCTACTTTTCTTTTCTTTTTTTTTTCTTTTCTCCTTCCATTTTAAATTCTCTCCTTTATTTTCTCCCAAACCAATCCCTTCATCTTCTCCAAAATTTCCCTTATTTCCTTCCTACATTTCTCAAAGACTTCCCCCTCTCCTACCGGAACCACTTCTCCAATTTCCAGTAGTTCCTCGGCCACGTTGAAGGAGGCAGCATCGACAATCTTATTGATTTTGCTGTTTAAATCTTCAATAAACCTCACTCGCCAAACCTGGAGAGGTTTTTTCGACCATACCTGATTGAGGGTTTCATCATTTTCCTCCCTCAAGGCAACCAAAGGTAACTTTTTTTTGGTAGGGATTGACGATGCCACTTCCACAGCAGTGGGTTCCACAATGGTCCCTTCCACATTTGAAGCTTCCACCGTAGGGACTTCTGCGATGACGTCTGAATTCTAAAACAAAATCATCAGTAACTAAATTTATAAAATATCAGGAGAATGAACTTACTTCGAATATGGGGTCTGCTTCTAAGAATAATTTTGGAGTGACCTCCACCGCCACTTCCTTCTCCTCTTCTTCATCCTCGATGACCACCCATCGCTTTTTTGGGGTCTGTCTCAAGATGGAGACTTCCTCCTCCTCTTCAACTAACTCATCTACTTCTTCTTTGACCACTCGTTTCTTGCTCGTGGTCCAAGTCACCCAGGTTGCTACTTCATCTTCAGGCTCCTCTTCATTCTCTCCCACCAATTGATCGTCCCCAATTGAAAAATCCCAAATATTCTCGACTACCTCTTTTGTCTTAGGGATCACCCAATATCTGGTCTTCGTGAACCAATGCTTGATGCCGGCATTCTTTGACAAGGCATCGCACACCACCTGTCTCCAGCGGCAAAATTTGCACTTCTGTCGAGGACCTTGTGTTGCCGTGCTTTCAACGCAAAAATACTCCATTGATTTGCAGGCCGTGCAAGCCTTGGAATATTGCCGGGTAACGATTCCCCCATCCACTTTAGGGTGTGGAGGTGTGGGAGTTGGGGTAGGGAAATCTTTCATAGTAAATTATAGAATAATTAAATAAAGAGGGAAGGGAAACTAATGTGGGAAGTATGTCTTACACTCAACGGAGCTCTCTTTTTTATACCCAGGAATCTGTCACGCGCCACGTGACACTTGAGGCAAAAGCAGCTCATTAAATCAATAATAAGAGGTTTTAAATACATACATGAAGCGCAGAAAGAAATTCTCCATAGCAACTGCAAATTTCCTTTGTGTACTCGCTATTCAACCGCGCTAGTCTAAACTTTAAATCTAAATTAGTCAATCTCTCAATAGTGTGTCTTAGTCTTTTTCTCAATAAGCGACGCACAGCGCAATAGTCAATGTAATAGTACATTAAAAAGGTTTTATGAAATGTCTGTGGATTATTAAAAGGGGTAGTGAGCATGGACGGAATGGTTAGTGGAGGACTAAGGGGTTAACGGATGTTAGTGAGGAGGGTCCAGGTGTAACGGGTGTATTTTAATGGTCTGTGATGTGCGGAACAGTGGATGGGTATGAGGTCAATGCGAGGAGGAGTAAAGGATATAAAAGGGGTTGGTTTTTTGGTTTGATACTCTTTAGAATTAAATTATAAAACATATTTATAGTTAATAGTGGTAAAAGTTTTAAGTTAAATCATTTTTATCGTATCTTTCCTTATTTTCTCAGTAATCATTCCTAAATTCTAAAACCTTTGATTATTGAGTTTCCAACCCTTTGTGAGATCTTAAGAATTTTAATATTACCTTTAAATTATATTAGAATTCTTCTTAAACATAATTTGAAGCAGTAGTTCTTTCTTCGAGTCATCTTCGAATCACTTCCTCAAATCATTCCTCTGTGCATCAAAGAAGTTTCTAAATCCCTCTCTCCATCTCACTTCCAGGAACACCCTCAACCTTGTGCGTAGGTCTTCTGGTGACAAAAGGGAGTAATCTTATTTAAAAGTTTATTGTAAACAATGTATATTGATGTATTGAGACTGAAGAAAATATATGTAGTTTATAGTGAAGCCAATAATAATTACATCAATAACACAAGCACAGTAGCATAAAACTTGAGAATATAATGGAATTTTATGTAGATGTTAAAGTACATTGTAAAATAAATATGAAGATGATAAAATAAGTAGATACAAAGAAAAGATTTTCAAGGAATTATAAATGATGAATAGATTTTTAAGGAGGTTGAAGTCTGGTCAATATTAATATAGATGTGATTATTAAGAAATTATTAAAAATGATGTAATAAAAGGATAGGACCATTTCAGCGGGTAAAAATACCAGGACAGACACTGATTAATGGCTGTTGATCAAGGTACACCTCTACAAATTTCATAAACTTTTTGAATTGAAGCGAAAATACCCATCTTTACACTGATCTTTGCTTGTAGATCAAGGTACAACTTTTCAATTTTTAAGAACAATGTGTTGAAATGAAACAGTATAATGGTAAACCCACTAATATGTATCCTGATATTCTCGCAAAGATCATGGTACCCTTCTCAAAATCTCTGATACAATTTTAATCAAGGCCAATATGCAATGGTGAACTCTGATCTTTGGAAGAAGATGAAGGTCCACCTCTTCAAATATCACTGAACACATTGTTGCAGGCAAAAGTACCATTGTGTACCCTGATCTTCCGCCAAAGATCAGGTTACACCTGTTCAAATTAAAAGAAATATTTGAATAGGAGAAAAAACATATGTACCCAGATCTTTGTGTGAAAATAAGGGTACACATTTTCAATTTTCAAGTGCAATGTGTAGAAAGTAAAAAATACAATGGATTCCTCTGAGGATCTTCAGGCAAAGATCAGGGTCCTCCTTTTGTTTTTGCCTGTATTCAAACTGTGCATGAATTTGAAAATAAATGACCCTTGTTCTAAAACCTTCATCAGAGGCATCCATTCTATTTTTTCTTTTCTACACATTGCACTTTTAAAATTGAAGATGTGTACCCTGATTTACACACAAAGATCTGGGTTCATATGTTTTTACTCCTATTTAAATATTTCTTGAAATTTGAAGAGGTGTACCCTGATCTTTGGCCAAAGATCAGGGTACACCATGGTACTTTTGCCTGCAACCATATGTTCAGTGATATTTGAAGAGGTGGACCTTTATCTTTGGCCAAAGATCAGAGTCCATTATTGCATATTGGCCTTAATTAAAATTGAATTTAAGATTTTGAGAAGTGTACCCTGATCTTCAGGAGAAGATCAGGGTACACTTATGTTTTTTTGCTTCTATTTCAATATGTTTTCGAATATCAATTAGGATTACCCTTAACTACCACTTTAGGTTAGATTACACCATCATAATTTGAATGTGTTAAAATTATTATTTTCCTTTTCTTCATCCAATTATATTTTTGATGAGTATATTATATTCATTATTCTTTGCCTTTGTATACTCCTATTATTATCAGGTATAAAACTGCTCCTTTCTTTCTATGAATGAATATATCATTTTATCATTTGACTAAAGAGTTTTTCATTTTTTATGATTGTGTACTTCATATTTAATTGTTGATGTTTTTTCATTTACCTATTCTTCTTTTCTAACACTTTATACTTATTTAATACATTTATAACTGTCATGTTATTTTTTTGAAGTTGTTTATAATTCTTATTTCTTCATCATTCCACACTTCATTTTCATACCTCATATTTATTATTATTCTCATTTATTTTTAATCCATGTATTATAATAATTTCACATTTTACATAATTCTTGCATTTTTCTAATTTCCATATTTTTTCATTTTTAATTTTTAATTATTATTTTGAAATATTCATATTATTGTAGCTATTTACATAAATATTATATCATGTATAGAATCTATTTACATCAATATAATCAATATTTCCTCTTTAATAGTTGGATTTTGAAAAAAATTTGTATCAGGTTGGACTATTTTCCAATGATTCAAAAAATCCGCAATTATTGCAAGGGCTATTTCCATATGTGATGGCTTACAGAAGTGTTGTGTATTTGCTTGATTTTTGATGGTTTTGTAAAAAAGACCTATGATATAGTTATTGAGATTCTTCCATATACGTTCTTCTGAATTAAATGTGCAATTACTTTTTTTGAGAATACAATCAACCTGACTTATAAATGCTAAACAATCACTGATACCTTAAAATATATAATCATCCAAACATACAAATAAACCACTTAACCCATCTATCAAATACATAATAAAAGGTTGAAAGTTGTTATTTGCTGTGATTTGTTCAATCTGCATTGTTGGATCCAGACTGAATCAATTCTCCATCATCTTTTTCTTTTCTTTTCTCTGAAGCTGTTTTTGGGTTTTCCTGTGATCTTGCATACAATTTCGAGTAGGACTTCAAACAGTTGAATATGACATTTTGAAATTGTAAAAGCGGCGTCATTGATTTGGTCATGGCTTTTTACTTCTTCATCTCACTTGCTGAACTCAAAATTGGTGGAGTCTTGTTCATAAGTTTGTTGATATGATTGATTAATAGAAGACTTTGTGTTACCGGATCATCATTCTCAATCATTTCAGGTGGAGGTGCCTTATGTGTTTAGTTTGCCATTAAATCTAGAGACAAGGCAATCAGGGTCGACCAGTAGTGTTGAGAATGTGGGCTGACAAATTGACATTGACTAAGAAAACAAAACAGGTGGGTTTCTGGATTCAATTTCTTCTTTTTACACAAGTCCCCATAAGTTTCCTTCAATGATTTTGCATTGAACTTGGCAAGTTTTGAAAATTCAATTTGATTAGTCAAGTACCATGCTTGTGTAGATTCATTTAAATCCAAAAATTTAGGGCCTACAGTAAGAGTCATAAAGTTATTAAATATAAAAATTATATTTTCAATAGTGAAAAAATTACCCAATTCATTGATGACTTTAACCCATTCAGCATGAGTGCCTTGGGTGAAATGAAATGAGATCGCATCAATTGACGGTGTAAAAATCTCCTCCGTTCCTCAAAAATACAGAAATAAAGAATTTGATTGCATTCCATGCCTTGTTCACCTTTTTCCAGCTTATTTTTCCTTCAAAAAAATAATAAAGTTCTTTGATATCAGATTTTAAATCCATATCTTTGATGAAGGATGGCTCTTTTGATGCAGAAGATACTACAGAAATGTTAAACATTTAGCCACATTTTTTTTGAATAAAAATATTAAATACACATACTTAATGGTTCCATTTGAGAATGTGGTACCACATCATCCCATTCAGTCGTTTTTTCAGCTGCAGCTGATATCTCTCTGCTGTGATTGTCACTGGAAACAATTGGTGTTTCTTTTTTCTTTTGTGAATTTACTGTATCTATGTCTGTGTAAATATTATAAAAAGAAATTTTTCAGTTTCACAAAATAAATTTTAAATTATCAGCTATTATATTATATTTATCTTTTAACTTCTACAGATTCACCTTGATTGTTTTTCCTGAAGTTAAATTTCACAACAATAGTTTATAAGAAGGGATATCAGTATATCTCATAAAAGTTGTATGATTAAAATTATACTTATGAATTACTTAATAACATTGGGTCTTCTTGTCTTTAAGATTCTTCTTCTCCATCAGGAGTAGGAGATGAAAAATATTCTGGAACCAATGAGGAGCTTAATGAGGTACGTGCTCCTTTTGTCCGATGAGTATGCTCCAAACTCTTGTTTACATTTCTTGAAGCACTACCCGATTCCAACTCTTGTGCCTCCTTGACCTTAATATGAGAATCTTTTGGAACTTGCTTAGTATCCAGATATGCTAATAATTTTAAAAAATAATGTTTTAGATTTAAAAAAATTTATGTATGAAATAACTCACATTTTGTTTAATTTTTAACAAAGTTAAGAAACAATGATGCTGTGTCCACATATGCCCTGTGAACTCTCATTTCCTCCAACTCCCGAACGAAAGATTCTGCTTGCTCCTCCATCATATTAAGTTTTTCATACTATTCTTCAGCTGTAATCTCAATAATTTCTGACTGAAGTGATGGCTCCTTAGATGTTGATTGGAGGGAAAATTTTTTGAAAGTGGCAGTCTCATTGAAATTTTCTTTTATCGCTCAAGCATCTACATACAAAATAAAAAGTAAGCTTTCACATAAATTGTTTTTTATCACTGACTTATTACTAACCGGGTGATGGTGTTGCATTTTTCTTAGAACTTAAAGACAGGACTGTAGATAGCTCGGAACTTGAGTCTGACATGCTATAAGATTAAAAAAAATTAGAATGAAGAGGAAAATAATCTTTATTAATAGATGAATTATTTAAATTTAACAAATCTATCAAATGGAAAAAAAAATTTAGAACAATAATGTTTTGTTTTATTTAGACAAATGTGGGATGATCTGTAAAAGCTTTGAAATCAGACTCTCTTATATAATTATTGAAGCCTTCATTCTTAAGATATGGTAATGTTTTTCCCTGAGCAAACTATTGTGAAATTTGAAAATTGTGATTTCATATGCAACCCCCATTGTTTGATTGTTAGGGAATACCTTTCAAGGAAAGACCTGTGAAATAAGTTTTAAACTAAAAATGCATTTTAAATAATAATCCAGCTAAGCACTAAGTCCTTTAATAACTATACTTCAGCTGGTTGAGCAAAATTCAAATTAAAGGTTTTTCCATACATTAAACTTTCTAACATTCCTCATGCAGAGCATTTAAAATGAATTTAAAATCACTAAAATGGCCTTAGGAATATGCACCATACACTTGAACTATTAAAAAAACAATTATCAAAAATTCACCAGACTAAGTTTGAATATGTACCAAACTTTGCCCCACAACAAGATCTAATCTGTGTTCAACCAGAGTTCAGCATGAGTTTGGCACAAGTTAAAAAGGAACTTAAATATTTTTTAAGTGATATAATTCAAAATTTTTTTAGGAAAAAAAATATGCCACATCATAATCACCTTAAAAATTATAAAACGGCTAATATAAATATTCAATCCAAATCAAAACAGTTATTAAAAATTAAATTGAACATTTGTTAAACATATTGATTAAAATTGGAATTAAACTTAGATTTTAGTGAAATAATACACTTTCAAATTTTTGCTTCTTAATGCCGGTTGGCCTACCTTGGGTTGTCTAGTATTCATGTACTTAAATGTAAAATTATCATTAGACTTTTTTATTCCACTATTGCATATATTTGATCACTATTATTATCCAATGCATTTGTGCCAAAACGGCACATATCACAGATACCCACCTGTATGTCTCAATCAAGCCTACACACACTTAATTGTTCTATAATAAGAATCTGATGATTAAAATGTTAAAGTTTTCACTGAAATTTGGCTCATTTACATTTAAAGATATATTTACAAATAAAACAATTTTTTTCTTACTATTTATAATTATATTAGGAAAAAAGCTGGTTGGCTAGTAAATACAATTTCAGCATTAATCCCCTGTAAGAACAACTTTGTAATATATACAGTAAACAATATATTTCTTATATGATATATGAAAGAGTTTCTTAAAAATATAACTATTTTCATAAATTATTCAAGCTTGGATAAATCTTTTCTAAATAAACTTCATTTTTAGCTTCAAGAATATCACTTTCAATCTTATTTAGACTTTTTAAAAAATCACTTGAGTAGATTTTTTTGGCATATTTTGGGGAACACCAATTATACTTTTTTTTTGAAGATTTTTTCTCAGAAGAGCACTCATATGTCTTTTTATACTGGAGACGAGACCTTTGATTTGTTGCTAACAAAAATGCTACTTTATCAAGTAAATGGAAACACTCAGTGAGTAGTTGGCTTCTCCATGCAGGTATAACACGTATGGGAAGCTTTGTAGACTCTTTTTCTTCCTCAATATCTGATGTTCATTCAGTTTTCAAAAATAGGGGGATAAAATCTTCATTTCCATGGCAGTATTTAAACAATATATTCCAACGTGTTTCAGCTATCTAAAATGTTAAATAAAATCATATATTGTAAGTAGCTTTTATTTTGAAAGGTTAGGGGAAATTCTCACTTTTTTCAGTGTCTTTGCAGTTGTGCCTTGGAATGGTTTATCTTCTTGATATCTGCAAGAGAAGTACCTTTTCTTCCTTTATACTTCCTCAACTCTTTGCCTTTATTTAAAACCCACTGTTCAATGACAATTGAAATAAATTTGAATTTCTCTGCATCCACACAATTCACCATCTTAAGCCAAATCAGTGCAAATTCTTCCAAAATTGCCCATACTACTTGATTCCAGACTGATCCTGAAAATGATTTGCATGACGATTCAAAAGTAAGTCTTGGGAATACTTTTTCTTGCAAAGCCTGCTCAAGATTTTTCTTCAATGTCATTGGGACAGGAGGATCACCAGCAATTTTCAATAAATCTGTCAGTATAGTCTAGTATATAAGTATGATATAATAGTGTTTATTTATGGTCCTACTACTTATTGATAAATGATTTAGTGATTAAACCTCAGGGGAAGACTAATAAAATAGTTATACTCAAATAAAACTCACAATACTTGGATTTAAATGCGTGCTAGTGGTGGAAAATAGATGAATAAAATATAGTTATAGCTTATATAAAGATAATATCAATTTATAGTGGCTTTATAATATATTTCTAAATGCTAATAATTGTATAGTAGTGTTTATTGGAGTTGCAGTAATTGAATGATGATAAATAACCGTCAAAATCCCTCCTTACTTATACCCAAATCCACTGGAGTGCACAGACGTTCAATCCAGATGATGTCACTGCTATCCCAGGCAATTACAGCACTGTGAGGGCCCATCACCTCCCCATGTTGTCAACTTCAAGCAGTTTCAACACCCAGACCTCCAGTAAGGACCCTCCATCACTATTAATAATAACACTGATCCATACCATAAATAGAAAATCCAGATAAAAGCGGATACCATAAAGAAACAGGTAAAATAAACAATCAAAAAGAGATTTAATGAAACTAAAAGCATATAAAGGAAACAAATAAAATTTCCAAGCCCCCAATAACATCCCCAAGCATCCACATTAACCCAGAAACATCCTTCCAACCCATAAATCCGTGAATAACCATCCAAGGAAGTAATTTTAGTTGTCCAAACTGGGTGTATGCGCCTGATATAGGTGTCTATGCTTCTGTAGGCATTGTGAGTCCACTGATTTTGTCCACATGACCTAAAATAAGCAGAAAAACAAAGGTTATAGGCTATTAAGGGGCTAAAACCCACTTATATACCTAAATATACATAATATACCGCATATTTCACTGAATATGAGATTTATGTATACATATAAGCTTATGTATGTCAATAATTACTTCATATCACTTAAGATAAGTATATTATGACTCCATTAACACCTTAATAAATATTATTAGGCCATGGATAAGCTATTTAAACTATTATAAGTTATATAATAGAATAATAATTATATATATATATAATAAAATAATATATATTATTATTTTAACCTTATTTTTAAGATATAAGCTTAATCTACTTATGGTTATCTTACTTTAAGCATAAGAAATACTCAGTCCTAACGATATTTAGGCTGAAAAAATCACTTGTAGGCTGAAAAGCAGGCAAACCAATTTTTCTCCAATGTGAGCATCTGCAGTTCTAGCTAAATAGTCTTTATCAGCAGCAGTTTTTGGTGATGAATTGAGAAAACCTTTTCAATTGCCTGTCAAAGTAGATTCTTTTCATTCTGAGTCCAATTGAGCCAATTTTCAACCTCCTCTCTAGTTGGGCTTTTTGGATAGTGATTCAGTTGTGTCAGGCCACCCAGGCACACTCTTAAGAAGTGATGAATATTTTGGATTATTGTTTCAGAAATTCTGGGTGCATTTCTTGCTTTAGAGATGGATTTTATGACTTTTTCTTGACGACCCTCTGCTGTTCTTCTCTCAGCCGCTTTCCTTTTTTGCTCTTTAATATTATTTCGTAGCTTTGGATCAAAAAGTGCCTACAAAACATGAAAAAAATTTAAATAGGTCATTAAAAGTACGTTTGCATTTATCAAAATAAATTGAAGTACTCAACTTGAAAATTCAGGTTCATATGGATTTCTTTCAGTATTATTGGGCAAGAAATCATTCAGTAACCCGGCAACAAATTCAGCATTCATAGCCACCCCATTTTGATTTGTCTGTTCCTATTGATTTTTATGAGGAGTATTTTTCTGCCTTTGGTTGTTAGATGAGTTAATTTGTAAGTTCAAAAAGTCAAATATGTTTTTTATGTGGTTACTTGATTTAACTGGTCTTCAATATGTAGCTGTGTTTTTATATTAAAAAAAGAAAATTTGTCAGTAATATTCTTTCTAAATGTTAAATGAGTATAAAAACCAATAAAAAGGGATAAAGAGACAAGTTCAAAAGAAAACAATTAATCAGTTTCTATAATCTGGCTTATTATCTGCAAAGATCATAAAATCAATTTGTCAATTGACAGACTCCCACTAAGAGAAATTTTTATGTTAAATTAGTGGTAAAATTATTGATTAGATATCACAAGTTTATTATATAACAGGGCTTCTTTTTCTGAAATCACTATTTTAAAGTAACCCCAACCTTTTGTAATTATCCAAATATTTTTATAGGGATTTTATTTACTTCTAGTCTCTTTTTGAAATTTAACTTACTGGAAGATAACCAACAGATTTTTTGAGGAAAGGTCCCCAATTATCAGGCTGAGATAAAGTAAAGAGACCTTAACTTGCTTGAATAGTCAGTTTTCTAGAAGATTTTAATGGTCCTATATGAAAACTATAGTAAAAATCAAATAAGTATTAAAATATGACACAATAAAAGGGTCTCAGTAATTTAAATCTCACTAATTATATATGGCTTACAATCTTATAGTTGGTAGAAAAAAAGATTTAATAATTCAGATACTATTCAAAGACTTTATTAGTTCTATTGATATTTAATCTAAATTGTATTAGTTATATGCTTTATTCTAATGATAGGAATTTAGAAAACAAGACCAAAAACCCCCTCCTTTTGTACCCAATAAACTCCCCAATGAACCCCTGTATTTACCAGCTCTATACATGCTTAATGACGCCTCATTTCAAATAATAGATTGTTCCAGAAACATAAAGAGTGACCAGTAAATTAATTAGAATGATTTCACCTGCCAAAATCCTGTAGCAATAGGGATAATCCATCAAAAATAAAGAATAAGCAAAAAAGTAAGTGTATGCATGTAATACATTAAAATAAAAGACTAAAAAGGGAAAATTAAGAATAATTATTACTCAATATTAAGGAGGATTATCAGTAGAAAGGATGAGTCTAATCATGACAATAAACTACGTGAAATCACCATTCAAAAATAACTAAAATTGACTGAGAAACCATTTAAAACCCCAAAAAAGGGTGTTAGATGTGGGGTAACTACATGCAGTCCTTGGAAGGCACTTTCACAGGTCAACCCTTGACTAATTTAGGAAAATTTAAGCATGGTAGTGAATTGAAGTGCCAAGCTTGAGGTTATGAATGAAATCAGTGCATATAATAAGGGTTATTGCACCTATAAATAAATTAGGACACTAAATAAGCACCTGTCATCTATTTTAGCCTATTTCCCCACAGTGGGCATAGAATGTGGGGTAATCATAGTGTGAAAAAGCTAAATTTTCTAAAAATGAAGCTATTCACATGGGAAAAATGCAGGCAGTATGTGGCCAGTACACAGAAGCCATTTCTGGCATAAAAAACACCAAAATTAAAAAGTGTTTTTTTAAGAATTTTAGTAGCCAAATCAATAGTTCTAATTAAGAAAAATCAATCTGTCAAAGCGAATTTTTAATTTTATTAAATTTAAAGTGCATATAATCAACTTTTAAGTGATTTAAAGCTCATTTATTGATTTTTACATAAAACAATGAAAACAACAGCTTTAAGTCTACTTAAAAATTATGTAGCCTTAAATTTAGGGTTCTTAAAATTACCCTAACATAATCCAACTTAATACTAAATACCTAAGACTTATAAAAGGTGGATATAGGCCTGTATATAAGGTGTTATAATTGCATATATTGTATTTTATCATAATTTTTACTTATGTATACAACTTCTGTACTGTAATTTATTCTTCCCATGAATAGTCAATGTTTTTAACATAAATCATAAGTACTTTATACTCAGTCCTGGGGATATCCAGGCTTACACCTTCTATACAACACCAACCAAAATTTAACCCTAGGGTCTTTACAACATTCCTGAAATTAGCTCTAAACAGATATTATTCACAACCTTGCCTGGATTTTGTGGTTTACTTGAATTGATAAGAGATCACTAAATTTTCATAAATGATTCTTGTTGTCCACAAAGAGATCCTGCTATTCAAATCTGTGTTGCATTTTGTCATTTTAGTTCAAATTGAAATGGTGCCACATTAACCCATCTTGAAAACCTCTTCCAGATCAGAGATGGAAATAAATATTTTGATTGTAAAATAATTCTTTGAATCTCTCTTATATAAATCACATTCTTCTTATCTTTCTATTTTTTCAGGATTTCAGTTGATTAAATTTTTTGTATTTAAATAATAGTTAATGTTTTTCTCTATATCTACATGAGCGAAAAACCTTCTGAATTTCTATTACTAAATTGATTAAATATGGTTTTTCATCATCTTCATTAAACAACCCTTTTGCAAAAGATACATTAATTCAAAAAATTTATTTTTCTAAATCTAGAAATTTGGCAATACCTTCCGCTGCATTTTACTATATTAGGGGGTGGGGATTACCATTTTTTTCATCTCAAAAATTTTTTTTATGTCTGGAAAAAAACTGGGGATACCTCCCCTTGAATTTTACTGTGGGAGGGGGTGGGGATTGCCATTTTTTTATGTCAAAAAAATATTTATGCCAGAAGAAAAAATGGCAATACCTCCCCCTGAAATTTACTGTGGGAGGGGGTAAAGATTACCAAATTTTCATTTTAATTTCATAAATTCTTAAATAAATCAATGAAAAAAGATAATTAATCAAGTAAAAGTAATGGGATTCACAATACCACCTGCCAATGATTTCATATGTGACCAAAGCCAAAGAAATTATATGACAAGCACTGTATTTAGAATACATCCATTTAATACAAATAAATGATTAAATGAAAACATTTATACAGCATCATGGCTTGATCTCACAAAATTTTTACTTGATTGATTATCTTTATTAATTGATATTTTAAAAATTTATGAAATAAAAATTAAAAAAATGGAAAATCTTCTAATTACCATATTTAGAACCCCTCCCTAAAGATTTACTAGAAATTTACACTTCACTCCTTGCTTTACTTACCTGCTTTATCAGACTTTGGTTGATCTGGAATGAAAAACCAAAATTAGTAAGAATTTCACATTATTCATAAAAAATGAGTAAACTTTTTACAAGATTCCAAACCAGGATTTTTCTTGGTAGTTTGATGATTATCTCTTGTATTTTTGATTGATGATTATCCTGAGAAGAGTTCCAAATAGAATTAATGATACCATTTCCTGAAAAAAATCCAAATCATCAACAAATCAGGGGAAAAAATTTGATTTGTAAAGAATAAAAATTTGAGGAAACAAATGATAAAAAAAAGTTGAGGAATTGAAATACCTTGCGAGTGGTACAATGAAAAGTGTCAGAAAAAATATGTATATTATGGAATATCAAAATTCAAAAATGTAAATTATTTTACATAAAAAGACTCAATTTTAAAAGTAGATATCTCAGAAATTTCTCAGCCAAAATTGATTCTGCTTTCTGGAAATGAAATTTATGTCTCTAGAGAACCTGTAATCAAAATAATCTGAGATTTGAATAAGCCAAAATTCAGCAAATTTTAATATTCATCCTCATAAAAAAACACAAAATAGGAAGGACTCATCCAAAATAGATATTTATTTGATAAAATCAGAGCCAAAATCCTGAAGTATGATTTGAAATAGATTGCATAAGCCCTATATGCATATTATGCAACATTGAACTTAAAAAATGTAAATTAGTCTATGAAACAAAACTCAACTTTGGAAGCAGATATCTCAGCAACAACTGGAACAAATTCAACACAGTTTTCTGGAAAAAAAGCCATGCTTCGGTAGAGTCATTTAAAAAACATATATTTTATTTCAATAACCCTAACCCTATTTCTGCCTCTTTTTTTTGACTTTAAAGAAAATTTAAAAAGGGTTATAAAAATTAATGTCAAGGATTATCAATGGGCTAAAAAGATCTATTTTATTTACCTATTTAGTTTATAAGTATTATATTTGTTCCAGAGTAAGACGTACTTGAGAAGATTAAAATAAGGTTGATGGAAGTTTGAGCCAAGTGGATGATAAATATCTCAACAACCAGTGAGCCAAATAAAATTTTGCTTGGTGGATATGAGAGGCAGGCTTCTGGATAACCTTCTTAAAAAAGGAAATGTGATTTGGGAAAACAAAAAAATAAATACAAACAATAAAAAAACAAATGCAGAAAAGGAACATAAGTTAAAATTGAAAAAAGATTGTGGGAGAATGACTTACCTGATGAGATGTCTTCAAAGATGTAAAAGGACCAGATAGAAGTTCAGGTAGTGATGGATAGAATAAATAGAAGAACAGTTCAGGAATTGAGAGAAGATGAATAAAAGGTTATGAGGGATCATTGAAAAACAAAAAGGATGAAAAATCATGCAATTTCTGAAAATATTCAACTTTATGTTGAGATGATGAACCAAAATTAATAAGGAAGGTAAAAAATTAACTTTTGTTGAAAATTCTAAATAAAAGTCAATATGAAAAAATAATATAAAAAACCCAAGTGGAAAGTACATGCAACTTGATCATTATGAGAGCATGAAAAAGGATTTAAAAGGGTTGTGTTGAGAATTATGTAGTGTGATTAGCATTATGACTGAGTTTTGAAGATAGAAACTTGATCAGGAATTGTTGATAAAGAAAGGAACAAAAAGTGCAAAACTTACTGTGCATGGTGTGTAAAAATTTGTATCAAAAAAGTGGGAGGTAAAGATGTGATGTGTGGTGAATTAGGAGGATCTTTGTATAGGTGGACTGAGCTGTGGTTTAAATATTTGCAAAAAAGTAGGACATTTTTGACCCCATGTTTGAGATGTCAAGTACCAAATCAGACATTTTTCATGGTGTGTTTATGAGGAGGTGTGGTCTTCCAACATTGGTGGAGCCCTTTGTTGGTTTATTTGGGGTTGTTTTGGTATGCCTTAAATGGCAATGTTTAAATAATTAGGTGCTTTTCTGAAATTACATAGAAAATATTGGGACTACTGGGAAGTGGGTACTACAATTGGATAGCCCCGGTTTTTCTCTATATTTTATGTCTTGGGGACATTTTTCATAGTCTAAGTATTTAGGGAATAATTTCTCATTTTTCATTTTTAAAGATTGCTGTTGAATTTTGTTTTTTGTTTTATGGCATAACCTTAAGTCTTAGGGTTAACTGCTTAGTACCATTGGAATGAGCTGAATTTTCTCTACATTTCATGTCACAATTTTGTTATAGCATAATTATGTGTTATAAGGGTTTTAGTAGTTGTAGATGTTTTTTCTAAGTATTTTGGGTGTTTTTGGTGGTTTTCTGGCTTCAGGAGGGCTTCCTGACGTTGGGAGGACTGCCTGCCTCAGTGCTAGAGGGCTGGGAAGCGTTTCTAGGGAGGTTTTATGCAATTTGGTGGTCAGGAACGCCAAATTCCTGGAGTGCATGAGCTCTTAGTTAGTAGTCTGTGTGTATATAGTGAATAAGACAGTTTGGAGAAACTTTAATAATCATCCAACCATCCAGAGGTGATATCCTTTTTCCTCACTCAGTTTTCACTCTTTTTTGGCCACAATTGGCTTTGTTTGTCACAAAGTGAGTTCTTAATTTAACTTAACTTAGCAACTGTTTTCTCTGGTGTAGTCTTGCAAGCTATATCAAGTATTATTGCTGTCTCTGGTGTGGATTTGAAACCTACATCAAGTATCATTTCTTTCTCTGGTGTGGAAATTGGTCTAAATTTCAGTTCTTTGGATTGGTAGTCTTTCTGGAGACTACTTTCTTGACTGATCAGACAGTAAAGTGTGTTGGAAAAGGGGCTTTTGATAAACAGGAACCAATTTACTGTAGCAGGTAAATCTCACTTTTTTTTCTTAAGGGACAGTGGTTTTTCTCTCTGGTTTTACTCCAACTCCCTTGGTCAAGGCCTATAGCTAGTACTTTAGGATTTTCTACAGCGGATATCAAATGATATCAGACAGGCATATTTGTTCAAGTTTTTGACCCCCTACTAAAAAGAAGATGGGTAGAGGAGGATGAAGAGATCCTTAAGAAGATAAATAAAATGTTACTTTAAAAATTTTTTACTGATAAATATTAAATTGAAATAAATTTTGTAGTTATTTTTGTAATTATATTGGTTTCCATTTTTAAATGCAGTTACTATTTCACATGTCACCACACAATATGGGCGGTGGACTTGCTAGCAAGTATGCAACCTTGAACCCTAATTCATCACAAATTGAGTTTTAATTGAGCTTCCTATGAACAATCCAAGAAACAAGGGTGAAAGTTTGTTGAATTCATGGTGAATCATAGTTGAATTATAATTGAAGCCAATGAATTCATTACTTGAAAATTTTTTGAAATCTGAACAATATGATTTTTTGATATAAGGCTGAAATCAGTGCACCCCATAGCTAAAACAGGCTGCTAAACACATAAGATTTTTTTTCAAAAAATGGTGCTTTTTATATTATTTCAAAAATAATAATCCTCATTTTAGATTAAATTGAACTTCATTTTACATAAGCATTCAGATATTTTAGCTCAATTACATATTTAAACTATTAAGTATATTCAGAAATTATTTAAGAAATACTATATAGTGTAGTGATATTAATCATCACATTATTTTCAGGGAAAAATTTAAAAAATATGATATTTTATCTTTATTTATGATTACATAGCAGCAAATCTAATGAACCTTCAAATGATCTGTAGAGCTCAAAAATAATCTTCAAAATGAATAAAAGAATAATATAGTTAAATATATAATTTATAAATATAGTATATAGAGTTTTTTTTACCAGTAAGTACAATCAATGCACAGGTACTATTATTTTTTAAAAACAAATTTCCACCATCTTCAGCATATCTAACTATGAAGGGGGGAACTTTTCTAAAGATTGAAGCACATTAAAAGTTAATGATTCACTAGAAGTCTAATATTTTTTTAAAAAAAATTTCAGGTCATCAGTCTTTCCATTCACTTGAACATAATTCTTCTGTTTTTCTATCATATAACTTTTTTGAAGAACAATCCTTCTCTCTCTGCTCCTACCCTCTCCCCTCTTATGAATCAAAAACTCATCCCCTCTCAGATTACCCTCCCTCTTTAACCTCACTTTTCTCTCCCATCCCTTTCATTTCATTTCCCCTCCATAAAATTCTTCATCTCTCTTCACCCCTCTACATATTTTGGCTCACTTCCCCACTACTCTCTACCCTTTTTACTCCATAGAAAGCAAAAATGGTGGGGAGTGCAGAGAAAGAGGGTAGGGTGAGAATTGAAGGGAGATGAATGGGATGGGTAGGGGATGGGATGGGCTCAGGTGGGCTGGGGAGTGAAGCGAAAGGTGTAGGATGTGAGGTGAGGGTAGCTAAAGGGGTAGGAGGGGTGGGGAGTGTAGCGAAAGGGGAATGGAGGGTTTGGGGGGTAGCCAAATGAGTATTGAGGGGTAAGGAGGGTAGTGAAAGGATTTTCAAGGGCTGAGGAGGGGTGGTGTGAGATGTATGGGGATTAAAGAAGGCTAGAGAAGTGATATATAGGGATGAAAAGATGTGGTGAGTGCAGGGAAGAAATAATTAAGGGCAGGGGTGGTGAGGGAGGCAAAAAAGGTGGCCAAAAACTGATGTTGTACTCTGACGTTCAGACGAACATCAGGGTAAACCTATCAATTAAGTTATCAATTACAGACACAGCTGTAGTTAAAGAGTGTCAGGACTGGTTAAAGGCTATACATTGCTCACCTTGTGCAAATAGAAATATGTATCAATTTTTAAACATACAATGATGGTATATTCTGTTGTATGGTCTTGTTTACATCTTTTTTTTCATTTATAGTACATCTGTAATGTCTATTTTTTATAAATACTAGATTTTTAAGTATAATCATTGAAATATAAAAATTAGAAGTGAAAAAATACTAAAAATTTCTAAAAAAATATTTCATGGAATTCGGTTACACATTATGCCAATGATGATAAAATAAGTAATATTGGTAATTTCTAGAAATAATTTTCAACAAAAAAACCAATATTAAAATCTAAACCATTAATATGGGAATGATGAGTTGAGCTCACTTTCCTTTTAATTTGACTTCCAGCTCTGTTGGTGCGGCACAGAACATATTTTACATGAATTATATAATTAAAAAAATTTAAAATAACATAAAATCTTTGGATATATATCACCTTTTAGATTTTTTTTTGTATTTAAATATTTTTAGATACCTGAATTTATAGATGTAATTATTACAAATTCAAGAAAAAAAATTTTAATATGTCTTTAAATACAAATTATTTTTAATTCATTAACAGGAAAAACTCTTTGAGTTACCTTCATTACTAAATAAGCTTGATGAAAATGAATATATCTACTTTTAAAAAATATATGTCTAAGTTTTTATGGAACTTAGATTGAACTACCAATGCCATCCTGGTTCTGACTATTGTTGAAGATAAGTTAAACTGTGAGAGTTTCTTTTATTTTTTTAAATTTGATGTTTTATTTTTTAATGTATATTAATGTATATTTGTTTATCAACAAGATTTATATTAAATAATACATAAAATTCTGCAAATAAGTAAAACTATAGATAAATTTAGAAAATTTTTGAATTCAACAAATGAGCATGTTTATTTTCACACAGTATAATATGATTTCCTTTCATATGATAGAGAAAGAACAGCTCAAAACTTAGTCTTATAGATCTATCTTATGTAATAAAATAAGTCCCATTTTTGGTTTATATTTAAATCAATATTATAGAAAATAATTCTTGTTTTAAATAAAAACTATACAGCTCCTTCTGAGTATTAAATTTTTTTTTAGATGGATATGTCTTAGCTTATACCAAAAATTTAGGCAATTACTGGTTTAACTTGCAAAATAAAACATTTTCTTTATGAATTGAAATTTTATTACAAAAAATCTCTCAAAAACAATTTTTCATTCATAATAGTTGAAATTCTTCTTGTTGAACTTACTTATATTATAAATATATTTACTCAAGTATTTCTATTTGATAAAGTAATTAACTAAGAGTATATATGTAGTCCTTTTTGGTCAAACAAGTATCAAATATAGTGTATTTTTTAGATTTACTTGTTGTAAATATAAAAATTTACTTTTTTACTTAATAATTTTAGTATTTTATTAATATTAAGCATTGAAAAATCTTTAAACTGTATTGTTTTACCTTAAAATGATGTGGAAATTTTAAGATGTGATTTACCATTGTGAAATATTTTGTCTTTAAAGCAAGCATGTGCACTTTCAACTTTGTACTCTATTTAAACTTCAAAAGAAACATATTAAAATAATACAAACAAAAATTTAAAATATTTTCTTGAATTTATATTAATTACAATATAATTCTTCTAATATATAAGTTTTCTGAGGGAAGAGCTAAAAACATTGATCATTTGTATTTTAAACAAAGTTTTAAGTTAATTTTTTCTATAAATAAACTGGTATAATTATTAAAAAAATCTCCTACTCAATATTTAGAAGAGTCAATGAACAATAATATGGCATAAAATTCCAACTTGAATTCAATACATTCACATAAAAATAAAATGTACAATTTTTTGTATGAGCTACAGAAGAAAAATGTTATTGAAAAATAGTATTCCCGCAAAAATCCAATTTCAAATTGAATTTCAATAAATAGTTATTGCTTTATTATAATTTCCATTTGAATATTTGAGATTATTTTTATGTATAAATTTTTTTCAAAATAAAAATTAACTGACTATTGATTCATTTTTTAAAAAAAAATAAGATCAATTTACTACCCCAAGTAATCTTACAAAAAATAAATGCAAAAAAATAAAAACAAGATTCAGAATTTCAGACATTCAATGTATTTAGTTAAGATATATTATATATTAATTAAGTATTTTTGGATACACTATAGCTATGAGAAGGTAGAAATTATTTTCCTTTAAATTTCAATAATTTTGATACATGAAAAAGGTGCAAAAACATGATTCAAGTACACCACATGAAGAATTAAAGTTATTTGAAGATTCAAAACCAATTATTTATTAGTGATTATTGATAAGTACAAATAAACTATGAAAGTGCTTTATTGAGTTAAAAATTTACCAATAAAACATGACTCAGGTCTTTCTTTTCCTTTTTTCTTTTTGGTTTTGTGTGTTTTTTACTTAGTGCTAGACCTAAAAATTTAAAAATACTGATGGTTGAATGTGCTTCTCATATAATTAATTTAAGTTCAACAAATAATATTTTTCAATCTAAAAATTCTTACATGAAATACAATAAAACTTCAGTTTATATGGTTTCTATTAAAATATTACTATTTTTAATTCTCAATGAACAATTTTTTGACCTTTAAAAGGTACATATTAGGTCTCATATGTTTTGAAAAAGACTTTCTTAAAATACTAAATCAATTTAAAAATCATAACTTTAGAATTAATAATCTATTTTTCTGTAATTTTATTGATAAAATAAAATTGAAAAATAAGATAAAAATATATTTAATGAAAAAGAAATTTTTGTAGTGAAGATTCTTAAACTTTCCTTACTTTAATCTCTAATCAGAGTTCATTGAAGTTTCACAATTATTTCTATAAAGATTCATTTATCATTAATCAAGAGTTCAAGCTGTTGTTAAAGAAGAGTTCAGCATGAGTTCCATCTGCCTTCCATCTGAGTTCCATCTGACTTCAAGTTGAGGACTTTCTAGAAAGTCCCCCCCAAATATTGCGTGGTGTGTACTCATACAAAAATTTGTGAAAGTTTTTTATATAAGCATTTAATATTTAAATAGGAGAAATCACATAATAATTTTCATAAAAACATTTCAAGTGATACTCTTTGATGACTATCTTTATTTTTATTTAAATATAAATATTTCTTTTAATTGAGTACCTGAAGATTTTATTTTCAGTAGCCTGTAGGTATTATATTTTAGGTAAAATTAAAAAAATTATACAAAATTTAGCTTTAAAAAGACTTATTTAATTTGAAGTGATAAGTGACTAAATTATTTTTAAACTTTGAAAATAAGAATGGCATTAGTTATCTCAATACCTATTGTTATTAATATTTGTGATCGAAAAATTTGCTAAATTTATCTATTGCTGCAATTATGTAATTAAAGATATCATTATTGTAAATTAAATTTACTTTCATAACTTTATGGTTTATATTTTGTATGCAAAGTAATGTTTAGGTATGTTAAGGAATAATTTTCATCCTCTAAATTGAAAATCATATTGGATATTCAAAAGCTTATGTTGGAGTAGTATGTGCTCAATGTGTGCTCAATGAAGGATAAAATCATGGTTATAGTTGATCAACTTATGCATAACTTGAGATCAATTGAGGTTCATTTTTGGAGTAATCTAAAAATTAATTTAAATCTAACTCTAATTTACTTATGTTTATAAAGTATTCATAAACCTGGAATAATGAAGGGACACTCTAAAGTTCAGGAGAAGGGATTTCTAGCAGTTAACCCCTAGATTTCTTGTGGGGATTGTGGAGTAATTGTGTATAGAGCAGCCAGCTAACAATTAACCCCAAACTTTCCAATATTAAATTTAAAAGGTTCCTCTGTGAAGACTTCTACCAAAAATAAATACATTCTAACACAACTCTTCACCTTAGAATTAGAGACATTCTGATTTCTAATTTAATGATCATTTATTTTAATGATATATATAAGTTTATACTCTCTTGAAGAGTATATATTCTTTAAAAAATGATAAAGCAGTGTATCCTCATTTTGAAGGAAATCTTCTTAACAATGGTAGGTTATTTATCCTCATTTCCGAGTTAGACTTCAGCACATATTAAGCCCCTAGGATAGAGCCCCTTAACCTGATAATCAGCTACCCACTTCTTCAAAACAACTCCCTCCAACTCTTCCAACACATATGAACCACCATATTCCTATTCATTAACTCTGTATGGTCCATTCCACCTATTTGAAAAAACTCTTCCACACTGATTTTCTTTTAGCCTAAGTATCCCCAGGATTGAGTAATTCTTATTTTTAAAATAAGATAAACATAATTTCATTAAGATTATATGTTAAAATTAAGGTTATAATGCTTATATATATAATTATTACACTATTATATGACTTATTGTAGTTTAAATAGCTTATCCATAGCCTTATAGTACTTATTAAGTTTTTAATGGAGTCATAATATACTTATATTAAGTGATATTAAGTAATTATAGACATACATCAGCTTGTATATATGCATAAACCTCATATTCAAAAAAAATATGTAGTTATATTATGTATATATAGGTCTATAAGTGAGTTTAAACCCCTAGATAGCCTATTATCTTTATTTTCTGTTAAATTTAGTTCATATGGATGTATTCAGTGGACTCACAAGGCCTACACCAGCATATACACCTTTTTCAGGCGCATATATCCAGTTTGGACAACTTAATCTGCTTCCTTAGATGTATTTTCACAGATTTATGGGTTGGTATATAATTACTCAGTTAATATGGATGCTTGAAATTTTATTTGGGGCTTTAAAAGTAAATTTGGTTCCTTAATATGCTTTGGGTTTCATTATATACTCTTTGGATGAGTTATTTTACCTGTTTCTTTATGGTATCCAATTTTATCTGTTTTTTCTGTTTATGGTATGGGTCTATGATATCATTAATTGTGATTAAGGATCCTTACTGGAGGTCTGGGTGTTTTAATTTCTTGAAGTGGACACCATGGGGAGGTAATGGGCGCTCACAGTGCTTTATTTTTCAGGGAGAGCAGTGAAATCATCTTGATTGAAGTTCTGTTCACTCCAGTGGATTTTGGTATAAGTAAGGGAGGATTTGATGGGTTATTGGACATCATTTACTTACTTAAATTCAAATAAACATTATAAAATAATTATTATCATATATAAATATATTTTAAAGCATTTATATATTGATATTATCTTTATATAAACTATAAATATATTTTATTTATCTATTTTCCACCACTAGCACACATATAAATCCAAGTACTGTGAGTTTATATTGAGAATAAATATTTTATTAGTCTTCCCCAGAGGTTTAATCACAAAATCATTTATCAATAAATAGTAGTATCATTAATATTTACTATTGAATCATACTTATATACTAGCATGCACTGAAAATTGGGTGTCTTTCCTTAATTATTACTTTAAGCGTTAGAACATGATTATTAGTCTAGAATATCTCATACAAACCAAATATTTGGGTCTGAAGAACATTAGTGGATCATCGTAACTCAGTGATTGTTTAACAGAACCCTTATGATAATTGTACTAATTTTTTATAATATAAACTAGGAATTTACAGTACTTACTGTACCCAATATAAACCCAATTTAACTTGGTATTTGGTCACCAATATAATAAACAATTAAATTGGTATTTCTTTGAATCTTTGTCAGATAATTATTCACCCTTAAAAAGGTCTAGTTAAACTTATTATTTAATTTTTAGCAGATATTTTTTAATTTTTATTATATTTTATCTTAATAAAAAAAATATAAATTAAGGATAAGCTCCAGAGCTTTTATTAGTATTTATATTGCTAATATTATTTTTCTACTAATTACCATACATATTCTCTCTTTTTTATACATGAAGAATTGTTATTTAAGTAATAATGAGTGCTCCACAGGAAAATGTAAGTGATAAACCTTCTTTTAACACCAGGTCTAAAGCTAAAGACACTGTACCAGGACATCACTGTGGAAGGGCATACCTAACCACAGACAGAAGCAATGAGGATAGAAGAAAAGGACACCCTTTTAAAAAAATGAATATAAAAATAACTTCACCTCCTCTTCAGGATCAACCTTCCCATCTGGAAAAACTGGTTCTGAAATTAGAGGGGTCCAAATCTTCTATAATAAAGGAAGTAGAAAAGGTGGAAAACAACTGCAGGATAGGATTCAAGAAACTAAACAAAACTTTGGCAGAGCTGAAGGGAGTGCAGCCAAAAAAGCAAACCCCTATCAAAGGAGGAACAGTTCAGTTGTAGGAAAAGATCATAGTGGAGAGAAGGAAGTGGGATTGGTCCCATCAGCAGTGGGAAAACCACAATTGCAACAGAGATCAATCCCCTGATCAGACAACCTCATCACGCTGTGGTCTTCCAACATTGGAGGAGCCCTTTATTGTTTTCTTTGGTTTTGTTTTTATATGCCTTAAATGGAATTGTTTAATAATTAGGTGTTTTTCTGGAACTACTTAGCAAATATTGGGACTACGGGGATGTGGATAATACCATTGGATAGCCCCCGTTTTTCTGTATATTTTAAGTTGTTTTGAAATTTTTTATATTCTAAGTATTAAGGGGATAATTTCTAATTTTTCATTTAAAAAGACTTCTGTTTAATTTTGTTTTTTGTGTTTTACTGGCTAACCTTTTGTGTTAGGGTTAAGTGCTTAGTACTGTTGAAATGAGCTAAATTTTCTCTAAATTTCATGTCATAATGATGTTATCATCTAATTACATGTTTTAAAGCTTTTAGTAGTTGTAGTAGATTTTTTAAAGTAGTTTGGGTATTTTTGGTGGTTTTTGGTGGTTTTCTGACTTCAGGGTGGTCCTGCTGCTTCAGGCAGGCCTCCAGACATTGGGAAGACTGCCCGCCTCATTGCTAGAGGGCTTGGAAGTATTTCTAGAGAGTTTTTATGCAATTTGGCAGTCAAGAACGCCAAATTTGAAGGTGTGAATGGGCTCTTAGATAGTGGTCTGTGTGTACATAGTGAATAAGACAGTTTGGGGAAACTTTAATTATCATCCAACCATCTGGAGGTGATATCCTTGTTCCTCACTCAGTTTTCACTGTTTTTTGGCCACAATTGGCTTTGTTTGTCACAAAGTAAGTTCTTCACTTAACTTAACTTGGAAACTGGTTTCTCTGGTATGGTCATGCATGCTATATCAAGTATTATTTCTGTCACTGTTGTGGATTTGAACCATACATCAAGTATAATTGCTTTCTCTGGTGTGCACATTGGTCTACATTTCAGTTCTTTGGTTGGCTAGTCTGTCTGGAGACTACTTTCTTGACTGATCAGGAAGTCAAGTATTTTGGAAAAGGGGCTTTAGAAAACAGGAACCAATTTACTGTAGCAGGTAAATCTCAATTTATTTTTAAAGGGACAGGGGTTTTCTCTCCAGCTTTACTCAAACTCCCTTGGTCAAGGCCTATAGCTAGTACTATAAGATTGTCTACATTTCTGGCACCCAAGGTTGGGTAGAACCTGCTAAATCTTTGGAATCTCAGTTGTCTTTGGTTGGCCCTTTATGGTGATTTTGGTCTGTAATAATGGCTTCTGGTTCTTCTATTCTTGTGGTGACTGTCATTGGGGGGGAAGGTCCTCCTACTTTGATGGTTAGGGAGTGTGTTAGGATTAAAACTTGGTATGGTACCAAGTTTATTGGTGAAGATGTGAATTAATTTCTGGAGAAGTATGTGATTAATTCTGGTGTGGATGGTTCTTTGTACCTGGAAATTATGAAGCATATTATTTTCTTCATTGGTGATAGGGCAGTGGAGAAGGAGGTTGTGGCCATGTCTGGCTACAAGAAGAGTTTAAGTGAATGGCAGTCTTATGGTAGTGTTGGTAACTTTAACAGTTACAGGAAGTTTCTGCTACAGTTTTCTCCTGTGGTGGAATATTTGGTGGAAGTGGAGGAGTTGGAAAATGAAAATGCTGCCAAAGATGTCTTTAAGACTGCTCTGGCTAGGGATTTCATACTGGATGTGTTGAAGGAGCTTTCAAGGAAGGACTTTTTGAAGACTCTTTCTAATGGTGATCAGAAGTTTCCTTCCTTGGAAAAGGTGAAGGAGGCTTTGGAGGCCCATTTAAATTATTGGCTGTGGACACCTATCAGGATGGGTGTGCTGAATATGTCAGCAAATTCAGGCAGGCTTTGGCTGAATAGGAGATCATAGTGAAGAAGGAAGAGATGTATATGTTGAAGGTTCCCAAACAGGAGAGGGACCCAGTGGTGGAGCAGTTGGCTGATCTGAAAAAACGGCTTCATATTTTTGTTCAGGAGGCTAAGAAGGCGAATAAGTCTCCTTCTCAGCCTAGAGAATTTGATAAGAGGGCTTGTAGGAGTGATCCTTGGGTCTGCTCTTATTTCAGAAGGAGGGGGCATAAGTCCAATTATTGTTGGGCTCTGAACAGAGATATGTCAGAGGGAAAGGTGGAGTTTGATGGCAGGGTTTTCAAGTTCCCTGATGGTTCATTTGTGAAGCCCAGTGAGGGGAAGGCTCCTGTTGATTCGGTCAGGAGAAGGAGTGGTCTCAATAAGAGGAGGCCAAGGTTTGAGGAGATTCCTGATCAGGGGAAGTCTTCTGGTAAGGAATATGATGATGTCAAGTGAAAAGGAAAGGAGGTTAATAAGGTCTCTTTTTCTACTTCCTTTGGTGGGTTGGAATTGTATTCTTGTGGTGGACAGTCAAGTGGGGAATGTTTGGCTTGAGTTTATGATGGAGAAGCAGGAAAGGTGGGAAGGCCTAAGAGCAGTTCACAGGCCCAATGAAGGCCTAAGGTTTCTAAGATGGATCCTAAGCTGAGTTCAGCTAGGAAAAAGTACAGCAAAGAGGATCTGTACAACAAGATGCTGAAGAGGATTGGTGATATGGGCCCCCATAGTTTTGGTGCATTGGAAATGAAGGTAGAGCCAATGCCTATGGATTGTTAGTATAATCCAATAATTTTGATTTCATTAAATAATTTGTATCCATAATTACATTGCTAGAACTCAGATCGTCTATTACTAATATTATGTATTAAATCACTCATCATGTTTTGCGTGAGAAGCATAGATATAGTATATATAGTTGTATGATTGAACACCTTCACTCATACTTTTGTCTTCTCACTAAACTGTTTTACTCTACCATATACTCTTGACAAGCAGGTCAGCGCAATACTTCAGGCGTCCCAGCTCTATCTCAGTGTATTAGAGTAGAGTACTAACATCTTAATAAACCTTCTTTCAAACACATTATCAGTACCAGCTCTGAACTGAAGCTTAAAACTAAACAACAACTAGTAACGCATATAATGGACAACGAAAGCATCTGTGAACTCATCAATCCACTTGAAAATAAAAACAATAAAAAACTCAGTAACAACAACTACACTACGTGGGCAGCTCACATGGATGGACCTCTTTTTGAGAACGACCTGTGGGATGTAACTGAAAACAAATTTATTATTACCACTACTGAGAAAGATGACGGAACCATTGTAACGTCACCAAGTGCTAATGAAATCAAGAAAAGACAAAAAGTCAATATGAAGGCTTACTCAATAATTCTTTGACATCTTGATAACAAAAACAGGATACTTATCTGTGACTGTCCTGAGCTCATAGGGGACCCTTAAAAAACTTGGATTAAGCTAAAAGAAAAACATGCTGAAGTCAATCAGTTCAGCAAAGCCGCAGCTTTCAAATCCTTGAACAATTTAACGTACATTACAGACCTTAAATCTTTTATTGCTGACATCTGAAAAGTATTACGAAATCTCACCAACGCTCAAATTTCGTATCAAGGAGACACTGTGGTAACTCAAATTATCATGAAATTGCCCAAGAAGTATCAAACTACCGCTGAAAATATCCTTGCAGCTGGGAAAATAAATATGACAAGTGTTCTAGCCATATTGGAACAAACGAATAAATTTTAAATTCTACAAGATAATCAATAGAGAGAAAACAAAAATAAAGCTTTAATGGCTGATAAAGATGAAATATCTCAAAGACAAATGCTGGGAAAGAGTGGGAAAACCTGACTGGGTTGAATTGCATAATCAATGGAAAGGCGACATGGCTCAGAAGAAGGACAAGCTACCCAATGAATCTGCCATGATGGCTCATGACCAGTATGTCCTTATATCATCTATCAAAAACAATCAAAACCTGAAACCAATACTTGATTCAGGAGCCACTTCAACAATGATTAGAAATAAAAATCTCTTTTGGTCCTATCAAAAGGCTGATTTCGACATCGTCACTTGAAATCAGGACATCAGATGTATTGTAAAAGGGATTGTTGAACTAGTGGAACAAAGCAATGTCATATCTTTAAACTCTCTTCATGTACCTAATCTACCATATGATTTAGTGTCAACTAATTACTTTTGGAGGAGTAACTATCAAATCACTTATTCAAAAAACCCTGAAAAGTGCGTCCTGAGTAATGGAAAATGAGATTTCATGGTGACATAGAGAATGATCTTTGAAAGCTGCGAGGAAAATTTAGACCGGCTGAAACAGTTCTAATGTGCTCTGTAAAATCCTGGCATGAAAGACTCGGACATCCTAACACTAGTTACACCAAAAACACTATAGGCGATACAACTAATGATGACAAGTTCTTCTGTGAGATATGTGAAATGAATAAGGCAAAGAAATTGCAATTTAAAGGTCACCTACTGACAACAAAGAAAACTGTTGAAGTTATTCATACTGATCTAAGTGGTAGAATAATTCCGCCCACAAACAGTGGTTACGAGTATTACATGAAAGTAACAGATGGTTTGACATCAACTAGAGCTGTTTATCTTCTAAGAAAAAAGGATGAAGCCCTATAAAAATTAATAGAGTTTAAAGCTAAGTATGAAATAATATGTGATGAAAGGATAAAAACTATAGTCACTGATGGTGGAGGAGAATACTTTTACAAAGAATTTGAGAATTACCTAAAAGACAACGGAATTACTCATCAAACAAAAGCTCCATATACGCCAGAAAAAAACCCAATCAGTGAAAGAGGTAACAGAATCACTACAGAAAAAGCAAGAGCAATTCTGTATAAGTCAGGTCTACCCCTTTCATACTGGGGTGAGGCTGTAATAACAGCAGTATACCTCAAAAATCTGATTGTGAGTAAAGCAGCAAACATGCTGTACCCTTATGAAGCCCTCACAGGAAGAAAACCAAAAATTGATCATCTACATCCATTTGGTTGCCTAGCAATTGCAAAAATTCCCAAACAATTACAAAAAGGCAAATTTACTCCAACTGGAACAAGATGTGTTTTATTAGGATACTCAGAGGGTAACAATAACTATAAACTCATGGACGTTCAAACAAAAAGGATAATAATCACTCACAATGCCACATTTAATGAGGAAATATTTCCAATGAAAAACAACAAAAGTCCAACAACTTTATTCAACATAATCAATGTCTAACAGTCATCAGAAGAAAACATTACAACCAATGACAATGATGAATTCTTTGATGCAGTTGAAGAGCAACCAACAAATCAGCTAGAAAATTGTGAACAAGAAGTGTCAAGACGACTCATCTGTAGACTTGGACCACCGCCAGAAATCAGTGAATGTACAGGACCAGTGCTTAGATCTCACACAAGGAATCTGGTACAAGAATTAGAAGGTACACATAACGCTCTCATTAATTTTGTCGAACAACAAAATATAGATCCAGAAAATTATAAAAAGGCAGTAAGTGGACCTCAAAAGACAAGTTGGCTTGGCGCAATAAAGGAAGAACTCGATTCTCTCTATGATAATCACGTTTGGTGTACTGTTCCCAATGAGCATCATAAGGTTATACCTACACAATGGATTTTCAAAACTAAGTATGATGAAAATGGTGTTCTCAGTAAGTTTAAGGCCAGACTTTTAATAAAAGGGTATTTGCAAAGACACGGAATAGATTTCAATTAAACTTTTGCGCCAACTGGGAGAATGGCCACATTACGAACCATCCTAGCATTGGCCGCTGTTGAAGAACTACCAATAAATCAATTAGACGTGAAAACAGCGTTTTTAAATAGTACTATGGAAGAAGATATTTATATCCAACCACCAGAAGGCTTCACTGAATGGCTCAAAAGATAAAACTTAATAAGCCAAAGTGACATAGACTCTCTAAACAATCAAAGTAAAGTATTAAAGCTAAAACGAGCTCTGTATGGTCTCAAACAAGCACCAAGAGCCTGGTATCAAGAAGTTTCAAGATGGTTTTATAAACACAAGTTCATCACGAGCAAAAGTGATCACTGTTTATTTATTAGAAAAGATGGTGATGACAACTACCTGTATGTTTTTGTCTGGGTAGATGATATGGCTATTGTGGGTCATGGTGCTCATCAATTTCATTCTGAGATTTCTAAAGAATTTAAGGTGCATGACTTTACAAAAGCAACATATATACTTGGCATTCAAATTTCAAGACTGAACAAGACAACCTTACAACTACAGCAAAGTCAATATATAAAAGATATGCAGGAAACTTTCAGTATGTCTGACTGTAAAACTAATCCAACACTGATGCAATCAAATATTCAGCTTCTACCCTCAGACAATGATCAACACACACAATTCCTGACAACAGGTCTTGATTATCATAGTATCATTGGAAGTCTAGGATATTTAGCACAATGCACCAGACCAGATATAACTCATGCGGTAAACTATTTGTCAAAATTTCTAATAAAACCAAATCAACAACACTGGCAAGCAGCTATGCATATTCTTAGATATCTTAAAGGTACTCCAAACTATGGACTTGTGTATACTAGAAATTTCAAAGAACTTATATTGCCTCAAGTCAATAAAATCATACAAGCACCTACAGGATTTAGCAACGCTGACTGGGCTGGCTGCAACATTACCAGATGTTTGACCAATGGATATATCTTCTTACTTGGAGGGGGAGCTGTATCATGGAAGAGTAAAAAGCAAAATACTGTATCAACTTCAGCAACAGAATCCAAATACAAAGGTTATCTTGACACAGGACTAGAAGGAGTGTGTTAAAGAAAATTTCTAAGTGAATTAGGATATGAAAATAATGAAGGAACATTGCTATATGGGGATAATCAAGGAGCAATAGCACTCTCAAAGAATCCAATTGCTTATAAACAAACCAAACATATAGAAGTTTATTTCAATTGGGTAATATAAAAAGTGCTAGATGGCGAACTGAATCTAAAATACTGTCCAAAAAATGACATGGTAGCCAATATTATGACTAAAGTGTTAGACCAAACAAAATTCATGAACTTTAGAACAGATCTTGGACTTGAAGAATGCAAGAGATCTATAGGTTCTAGCAATGAGGGGGAGTGTTAGTATAATCCGATAATTTTTATTTCATTAAATAATTTGTATCCATAATTACATTGCTAGAACTCAGATCGTCTATTACTAATAGTATGTATTAAATCACTCATCATGTTTTGCGTGAGAAGCATAGATATAGTATATATAGTTGTATGATAGAACACCTTCACTCATACTTTTGTCTTCTCACTAAACTGTTTTACTCTACCATATACTCTTGACGAGCAGGTCAGCACAATACCTCAGGCGTCCCAGCTCTATCTCAGTGTTATTAGAGTAGAGTACTAACATCTTAATAAAGGTCTGATTAAAATACTTTTCTATAGTAATGGTCTATTTTGTTTATGTTTCTTATTACGTTTCTATATTATAGGTTGGCACTTCACCTTAATTTTACTTAAACGTTACAGAGTTGTTTAAATACTATTATATACAACTCAGGTGTGCCTTATTTTTGTAATAAATATACTTTTGTCTTCTCACTAAACTGTTTTACTCTACCATATACTCTTGACAAGCAGGTCAGCGCAATACTTCAGGCGTCCCAGATCAATTTCAGCATTGTTAGAGTAGAGTACTAACATCTTAATAAAGGTTGGCACTTCACCTTCATTTTACTTAAACGTTACAGAGTTGTTTAACTACTATTATATACAACTCAGGTCAGCACAATACTTCAGGCGTCCCAGCTCTATCTCAGCGTTTTTAGAGTAGAGTACTAACATCTTAATAAAGGTCAGAGCAATACTTCAGGCGTCCCAGCTCTATCTCAGCGTTATTAGAGTAGAGTACTAACATCTTAATAAAGCTTCTTTCAAACATGGATGTGGATTCTCACTCTGAGGAGGATGTCCCTTTTGCTTCATTTCCAAAGCCTTCTGGAGTTAGAGGGTCTGGTGAGGGATCTGGTTTTACTTCTGTTGATGGGAAGTCTGTTGGTGGTTCTGGTCATCAGGAAATTTCTAGGACCACAGTAGTGAAGCCAAGGGCTCACTTTGAGAGGCCAGTAGTTTTTGGTCAATCTAATTTTATGGCCTCTTTTCTGGAAAGGATGAATCAGGGTCAGGTTTCCCTCAATTATGGGGAATGGTATGCTATCAGTCTTGGGTTGGCTGATAGACAAAATAATTTGTTTATCATAAGAAGGGTTTCTTCTTGGGAGGTTGAATACATTTGTGATTCTTCTGAAAAGTTTTGTGAGTGGTTGGAAACTCATTTTTCTGCTTCTCTGGGATATGTCAATGTCACTATGAATGGCAGTGAGGCTAGGGAATCAGTGGATTTAGGTTCTCCAATTAACCTTATTTCTTTCTTTGACGCTACTCATATAGGCCTCCCCATCAAAATTGGTATTGGTGGCCATGTCACAGAGTTTATGGGAACCTCTGAATTTTTGAAGTTGTATGTTGGTGGATGCTCAGGGAAGGTTCATTTATACATTTCTAAAGGTGATTTAGAAGCTGTTTTAGGTGGAACATTCTTGATGGATTTTCAGGAAAGAATTGGTTATCAGTTTGGATTTGACTGGTGAAGATGAAAGATGACTTCTCATGAGGCTTTCATCTCCTGGAAATGATGGTTGGGAGACCAGGCCTGGTTTTTCTTCCATGTGTCAATGGATGGATTTTTGTAGGAGAAGAAGGGAAGTGGATTCCACCTCTGTTTTTTTTGGAATGTGGCTCGGGCTCTAGTGAGAGTGTCTTTTTGAGAGTGATGAGGGCTGATTGTCCTAGTGCTACAACCTCTCTCCAAGGTGAGGAAATCCCAGGTTGTATTAGGTCAGCTCCCTTGGAGATATACCAAGTGAATTTTCAGCTTTCTCTTTTTAATTTTTCTATTCACTGCAAGTATTCTTCATTTTTTTTATCAAGTCGCTGTTCTCTCTCTAGATTTTCTATTAATTTTAATTCAAGCTCAAAAAAGAAGATGGGCTATATATCTTTATTTAAAGATATGTGGAAAAGCTGTGGAGTGGTGAGATTGGGGTCTAAAAGTAAGTCCTTCCAATTTTGCGCCGCTAGGGTTTCTTCTACACCTTTCAAAAATATGACCTTGGCCACATCTGTGAGCATTGGGGAAACCCCTGTTTATTTTTGTAGGAATGAAGAAAAGCCAAGAAAATAAAATAAAAATTTCAAGATAATTTAAGAATATCAAGAAATAAATTGGAAGATAATCAAGAAAACAAAAAGAATTATTTTTTTGATGAACATCAAGATCAATTTTTGGGCCTCCAGAAAGAGGTTAAACTGCACAAATTTTTGAGGAAGGAAGATTGTCAAGATCAAGTTTTGAGCCTCCTGCATGAGGATAAGCTGCACAACTTTAGAAGATGTGATTCAGATGATGAATCAAGATTTGAAGTTTTGGAAGATGAAATTGAAGATGCAGATGTGGGATTGCGGAAAAGTTTTGGAGTGGGGAGATCGGGGAGTAAAAGAAAGTCCTCCCAATCGTGCACTTCTAGGGTTTCTTCTACACCTTACAAAAAAATTTTCTTGGCCACATACGTGAGTAATGGGGAAACCCTTGGTTTTTGTTCCAGGTCTGGTGGAGAAGACGTCCTGAAGATCCCTCAAATTTACAGTGGAGCCACAAAGTACAAGAAGGTAGTGCAGAATATTAGTCCTGTCAATGAGCCTATGCCTGTAGGTTTGAATATTCAGTTGAAGAGACCCCCATTGTCAAGAGATCTGTACTGTACTGCTCTGGTGAAGAATCCTCCTGATTTTGAGGAAACTGCTAGGGTGACGGTGGAAAGTTTGAAGTTTGTTAATTTTAGTCCTGATGGTTGGTTGTCTGATGAGGAAAAGAAGTTGTTGTTGCATGTTATTTTGCTCAGGGAGAAGGCGGTGACATTTGTTGAAGAGGAAAGGGGTGTGTTGAAACATTCTTATGGGGAAACTTTCTTGATTTCTGTGGTGTGTCATGAACCTTGGCAAATCAAACCTATTCCAATTACAGTTGCTATCCGGGATGTTTTTGTGGAGATTTTTAGGGAAAGATTCAGGACATTATTGCTTTAAAAATCAAGTTCTAGTTACTCAAGTCCGATTTTCTGTGTTAAAAATCAAAATGAGAAGCTGAGGGTGGTACATGATCTTAGAGCCCTGAATAGAGTTACTATCAATGATTTGGGGAAGCAATGAAGTGCAGAGGACTTTGTGGAAGCTTTTTATGAAAGTTTGTGTTATGGTTTGGGTGATATAATGAGTGGTTATGATTAAAGGGAGCTTCACACTGATTCAAGGCCACTCACAACGTTTGAGAATCCTCTAAGAATATTTTAGCTTACTAGGTAGCCTCAAGGAGCAACCAATTTGGTAGCAGTTTATCAAGCACTAATGGCTTAGATCTTACAGGATGAAGTTCCTACTAATTCTGGTATTTTTTTGATGACGGTGGAGTTAAAGGACCCTGCACTTCTTGTGGAAATGAGGTGCTGAAGGAGAACCCAAGTATTAGGAGATTATTTTAAGAATATGCAATTACTCTAGAGAAAGTATTGTTTAGAATTGAAGAGGCTGGTTTCACCATTTCTGGGTCAAAGTTTTGTTGTTGTGTTCCTGCTCTGGAAATTCTTGGAAATGTGGTATGTAAAGAAGGAAGGATTATTGCAAAGAAGAAGGTTAATAAAATTAAGCTTTGGCCAAGGCCTAATAATACTACTGAAGTCAGGGGATTTTTAGAAGTTTGTATGTCAGGATTTTTATTAATGATTTTTCTTTTATGACTTCACGTTTAAGGAGGCTGACCAATAAAGATGCAGAGTAGGAATGGACTGAAGAGTGTGAAGAGGCTTTTCAGAAGTTGAAGAAGGTGGTGGGTGAAGATATTATTCTTCACAAGTTGGATTATGGAAGGGAAGCTGGAAAAATTTATCTGGAAGTGGACTCAAGTTATATTGCTGCTGGTGCTATTTTGTCTCAGGAAGATAAAGCTGGGAAGTTCAGACCAGTAAGGTATGAGTCTGTGGTTTTTAATGAGGTGGAATCTAGGTATTCTCAGCCAAAGTTGGAATTGTGTGGTGTAGCAAGAATTTTGAAAAGCTACAAACTGTTTTGTGGGGGCAGCATTTTGAGCTTCAGATGGATGCTAAATCTCTGGTTCAAATGATCAACACACCTAGTCTTTCGAATGAACCAATGACAAGGTGGGTGGAATTTATTCAACATTTTTCTTTTGAACTGGTGCACAAGCCAGGTAAAACTTTTACAATGCCAGATGGATTATAAAGAAGACCTCTTACAGATGAAGATTCTGATTCTGAAGATTTTGACACAGATGTCCCTGTTTTTAGGGCCAGCACAAAGGGTTCTGAAGATTTTTCTCTCTTCCCCCATGAGGCTAAACTGGATGATTGTTCTCTCCTCCTCTAAGAGGTTAAACTGGACTGCTCTGATCTTGATTATGGTGATCAGGATTTTTTTGTAGATGAAGTTGGGGCTGTTGTTTGGAATGGCTCAAGTTTGGAAAATGGTGTTTTTGTTAGGGAACTGGATTCTCATATGATTCAGTGGAAGGGAAGGGATTTACCAAAGTTTAGGGATTGGTGTTCTGGATGAGCCGGTTGTGTTGCTCATGTGCACACTGGTGATTTTGATGATAGGGTTTTACCCTTGGATGTTGTTTTGTTGGATTTTGAAGATGAGACCTGGGGTAAGACTGGGTTTTATTTTATTTAGGTTGAATATCTGTTGACCTTGAAGAGGCCAGATATTTGTGATGATGATACTTGGCTGTAAATAAAGAAGAAAAGTCCTGGATTCTATGTGTCAGGGAGAAGGTTTATGAAAAGGAGACATCCAAATCCTTACCTTGTGGTGACTCAGAAGAAGGGTCAGGAGTTGGTGTTGAAGTTCTTTCTTGAAGACCTTGGTCATAGAGACTTCGGGGAGACTTATTGAAGGATGATTTTGAAGATGAGACCTGGGGTAAGACTGGGTTTTATTTTATTTAGGTTGAATATCTGTTGACCTTGAAGAGGCCAGATATTTGTGATGATGATACTTGGCTGTAAATAAAGAAGAAAAGTCCTGGATTCTATGTGTCAGGGAGAAGGTTTATGAAAAGGAGACATCCAAATCCTTACCTTGTGGTGACTCAGAAGAGGGGTCAGGAGTTGGTGTTGAAGTCCTTTCTTGAAGACCTTGGTCATAGAGACTTCGGGGAGACTTATTGAAGGATGCTAAACTGGAAGATTGTTCTCTCCTCCCCCAAGATGTAAAACTGGATGGTTCTGGTCTTGATTCTGGTGATAAGGATGATTTTTTTGATGAAGATGGGTTTTTGTTTGGGTTGGTTCAAATTTGGAAAATGGTATTTTTGTTAGTGAACTGGATTCTCAAAATATTCAGTGGAAGGGAAAGAATGTAACAAATTTTAGGGATGGGTGTCCTAGTTGGGCCGGTTGTGTAGCTCATGTGCACACTTGTGATTTTTATGATAGGGTTGTACCCTTGGATTTTGAAGATCAGACCTGGGGTCAGACTGGGTTCTAAATTTTTTTGGTTGAATATCTGTTAACCTTGCAGAAGCCAGATATTTGTGATGAAGATACTTGGGTGGTAAACAGGAAGAAAAGTCCTGGATTCTATGTCTCAGGAAGGTGGAAGATGAGGAAGAGAAATCTAAATCCTCAAGTTGTGGTGACTCAGAAGAAGGGTCAAGAGTTGGTGTTGAACTCTTTGCATGAAGATCTTTGTCATAGAGGCTTTGGAAGAGTGACAGAAAGATTTTTGATTGCTAGGTATGAAGTTGGCTGTGCGAAATTTGGTTCAATCATGTGAAGAATGTCAAAGAGTAAGTCACTTGAAACCTATGGAATTTAGCCATGCTACTGGTGAATAATGTGTGTTTGGAAGAGTCTATTTGGATGCTGTTCATGTTAAAGAGGGCAGATATAAATATTTGACTGTTTCCAGGGATGATTTGTCTTGTTGGGTGGAGGTAGCACCTCTGGTTAATTTGAATGCCAAAAATATGGAAGACTTTTTGAATAAGGAATGGGTAATTATATATGGGTTGATGAAGTTGGTGACTGTTGATGATGGGCCAGAGTTTGGAGCTGAATTCAAAGAAGCTGTGGCAAGTATTGGTTTTAAAGTCAGGGTGGCTACACCTTACTATTATGAAGCTGAAGGCATGGTTGAAAGAGGCCATCAAGATATCAAGAATGCTTTGGTGAAGATGTGTGGAGATAGTGCTGAAAAATGGAGGCATTATTTACCCTAGGTGTTATTTGCTGATAGGGTCACTGTCAAGAGGAAAACTGGCTATTCTCCTTATGAATTACTGTTTTGTCAGAAAGCGGTTCTACCAGTGGATTTGGAAGCTGTTTCTTATCTTGGAATCAATTGGGATGATGTGTGCTCAAAAGAAGATTTTCTTTGTGCCAGAATGCAACAGTTGCAATGTAGAGAGGAATGTCAAAAGAAAGAATACTCAAGGATGATGAAGATAAGGAATCAATCAGTCATATATTGGGACAAGAAGTTGGATCATAGACTCAGGAATCCCTTTAACCTTGTTTTTGGTTTTGGTGTATAATAGAAGTTTGGAGAGTCAGTTGTGAAAGATGTTTTCTGACAGATGGAATGTACCTTACAAAGTCAGATCTCAGGCGTCTGGAGGCTCATATGTTTTGGAAGAGTTGGATGGTGCAGTCTTAAAGAAGAGAGTGGCTGCTGATCAGGCTAAGAGATTTTACCTAAGAGGAACTAGTAGTGAAGAAGATTGACTCCGCAATGAGGATAAACTATGGACCATTATTTAATTTTGGATTTATAGTGGTGATTCTGTGCATGTGTTTTGTTGGAAACTTTTGTTAGAAGGCACCTATAGGTGGGGCTTCTAGATTTGATCTTAGAAAGTGTGGGGATAACTGATGGGCTGGCTTCTGTGTAGAAAAGTTACCACATAATGTCTGTTTAAAGTTTTTTGTTTGTCCTAGTTTAATTCTAGTTCTGGTTTTTGTTATTAAGGTTCTTAGTCCACTATGACTTTAAATTGGCTTGAAACTGGCTTCTTAATTAATTAGGATTGGTGGCGGATCACTGGTGGTCTCCCTTAATTTTTACTTATTGGAGGGAGCCCACCCAGTGATCATTCCTGTGGAGCCGGACTTTTTCTTCTTTTCTTTTTCTAATTTTTGTTTATGGTTGTGTTAGATAGTAGTTTTAGTTTATTTTCTTTATTTTCTCTTTTTTTTAAACTTTTTATGGGGGTTATTAGGATGTAAAGAAGGAAAAATCACAAAATTATGGTGTTACCACATCAGGGTCACCTGGATGCGGGCAAGCATTGGTGGGGAAAGGCTAATTAATTGGCCGGGAAATGCTATTTTCAATTTACTTATTTCATTTTTTTCTATGTTGCATTTTTTATTATTTTCTTTAATTTCTAATTTTTTATCTCAAATCATTTAAAATATTTAAAGGTGTATCCACATCAAGGTGCACATGGATGTGGGTAAGTTATCAAGGGATCAGCTCAACAATTTACTGGGGGATGCCATTTGTAATAATTATTTATTTCATATTAATTTATTCATTTCATTTTAATTCTCAGCTCCAATAATTTTGTTGAGCAATTTCATTTAATTATTTTCAAAAAAATTAAGTATTTCAGTAGTTTAGTAGTTAAAAATAAAAAATAATAAAATAAAAATAAAAATAAAAATAAAAATAAAAATAAAAATAAAAATAAAAATAAAAATAAAAATAAAAATAAAAATAAAAATAAAAATAAAAATAAAAATAAAAATAAAAATAAAAATAAAAATAAAAATAAAAATAAAAATAAAAATAAAAATAAAAATAAAAATAAAAATAAAAATAAAAATAAAAATAAAAATAAAAATAAAAATAAAAATAAAAATAAAAATAAAAATAAAAATAAAAATAAAAATAAAAATAAAAATAAAAATAAAAATAAAAATAAAAATAAAAATAAAAATAAAAATAAAAATAAAAATAAAAATAAAAATAAAAATAAAAATAAAAATAAAAATAAAAATAAAAATAAAAATAAAAATAAAAATAAAAATAAAAATAAAAAAAAAATAAAAATAAAAATAAAAATAAAAATAAAAATAAAAATAAAAATAAAAAGAAAAATAAAAATAAAAATAAAAATAAAAATAAAAATAAAAATAAAAATAAAAATAAAAATAAAAATAAAAATAAAAATAAAAATAAAAATAAAAATAAAAATAAAAATAAAAATAAAAATAAAAAAAAAATAAAAATAAAAATAAAAATAAAAATAAAAATAAAAATAAAAATAAAAATAAAAATAAAAATAAAAATAAAAATAAAAATAAAAATAAAAATAAAAATAAAAATAAAAATAAAAATAAAAATAAAAATAAAAATAAAAATAAAAATAAAAATAAAAATAAAAATAAAAATAAAAATAAAAATAAAAAAAAAATAAAAATAAAAATAAAAATAAAAATAAAAATAAAAATAAAAATAAAAATAAAAATAAAAATAAAAATAAAAATAAAAATAAAAATAAAAATAAAAATAAAAATAAAAATAAAAATAAAAATAAAAATAAAAATAAAAATAAAAATAAAAATAAAAATAAAAATAAAAATAAAAATAAAAATAAAAATAAAAATAAAAATAAAAATAAAAATAAAAATAAAAATAAAAATAAAAATAAAAATAAAAATAAAAATAAAAATAAAAATAAAAATAAAAATAAAAATAAAAATAAAAATAAAAATAAAAATAAAAATAAAAATAAAAATAAAAATAAAAATAAAAATAAAAATAAAAATAAAAATAAAAATAAAAATAAAAATAAAAATAAAAATAAAAATAAAAATAAAAATAAAAATAAAAATAAAAATAAAAATAAAAATAAAAATAAAAATAAAAATAAAAATAAAAATAAAAATAAAAATAAAAATAAAAATAAAAATAAAAATAAAAATAAAAATAAAAATAAAAATAAAAATAAAAATAAAAATAAAAATAAAAATAAAAATAAAAATAAAAATAAAAATAAAAATAAAAATAAAAATAAAAATAAAAATAAAAATAAAAATAAAAATAAAAATAAAAATAAAAATAAAAATAAAAATAAAAATAAAAATAAAAATAAAAATAAAAATTAAAATTAAAATTAAAATTAAAATTAAAATTAAAATTAAAATTAAAATTAAAATTAAAATTAAAATTAAAATTAAAATTAAAATTAAAATTAAAATTAAAATTAAAATTAAAATTAAAATTAAAATTAAAATTAAAATTAAAATTAAAATTAAAATTAAAATTAAAATTAAAATTAAAATTAAAATTAAAATTAAAATTAAAATTAAAATTAAAATTAAAATTAAAATTAAAATTAAAATTAAAATTAAAATTAAAATTAAAATTAAAATTAAAATTAAAATTAAAATTAAAATTAAAATTAAAATTAAAATTAAAATTAAAATTAAAATTAAAATTAAAATTAAAATTAAAATTAATATAAAATTAAAAACAAAAATAAAACATTATATATCTGTTAGCTGTTATTTTTTTTTCTATTTTGTGAGTTTTTAATTCTTTTAGTTAATGAATGGATGAAGAAGCCTCCGGAAGTGGGTCCGGATGGTGTTGGAAATTTTGGTTTTTTGTTTGGTTTATAGGAAGAACTGTGATCTTTGTAGTGCAGGCAGCTGGAGAAAGTATATGGGTTATAGTGGTCAGGTACAGGGTCAGAAGGTAAACTTTGGGAAGAAAAGGAAGAAGCAGGAATAGAGTGCTGAAATGTGTGCTTGATGATTTGAGACATCTTCCAGTGGTCATCAAGGAGTTGTTTTCTGAGATTCTTCTCAAAATCATTTAACAGACAATAGAGAGCCAAGGCCTTGATCATGTTAGAACACATCATGCTAAGGTGTTTCTTCATATCAGCATAATCCAGTGTCAAAGTAGTTTCTAGGGGTTTTCCAGTTCCCAATGCAGCTGCAGGAGGCTGGGTTCAAACTAAACAGAAGAATTGGCTCAATAATCATTCTCTGTTGAAAAAATTCAATTTTGTTATTTTATTTTGGTACTTACAGATCGGGAGATCTTCAAATTTGTATGCAGCCAGAATCTGGACAGCTGAAGAATGATGAGTAGATGTGGTGGGAGGGTCTACCAGATGGAGGTATGGATTTTATTGGTCATCTTCTTAATGGTGTTGAGAAGATGAAGGAGAAGAAGGAGGCTCCTGTGACCTGGTTGCAGAAGCATGGCTGTTGTTTTTGTTGTTGTTTATATTATTGATTGGCACATGTTTGCCAGATACTGGCAGAGGAGTGCCAGGTTGTGAAGGAAAGACCAGGAGAAGGTGAACTGGTAGCTGATTGTGATCTGCTGGATAAAGATCTAGAAGAAAGGGAACTATAAGAGGAATAATTGGCGGCCAGAGGAGAGGTGAAGTTATTTCTTCTTGAAGTAACTGGAGTTTTTTGTTTAGGGGCAGTATTGGGTGTGCTGGTGATATCAGGGGTCCTCCAGAAGGCCTTCTAGAGATGTTGGAATTTCAGGTGTTGACAGATGAAGAAATGGTGGTGGTTTGCATTGCTCTGGGAGCAATAGGAGGTTGTGGTGTAGAGTTGTTGGTGTTTGATGGAAGAATTTGGCTGTTATCTGGCTGAATTTGGGAGTTTTGGGCCTGATTTTTGCTTTCTGGAAAGGCAGGTGGGCCAGCGGGACACTGTAGAGAGTTCTAAAGTACTAAGAAGTAGACACAATGCGAGATGTGTTAGTTCTTCTTTTCAATTTCTAAAAAGTAGCACCTGCCACTCTTATTTTAAAAACAGTGCAATAATGTGTAACACTAATATGTGATTAGAAAGTTTATAAGTTGAGAACTGAGTTTAAAACATCGAAAATACAAGTATTACTATCCAGATATTTCTATTCTTAACAAGCGCAAATATCCACAGCTACTCCCTCTTGAAGCGCTCACTTCAAATATGCCTTATTATAGCAATAAAATAACTCTAATAATAGTTAATCCTTTGAATCTATATACTCTCAAACAATTGATTGCAGAAAATTCTAATATCTTTGACTTCACAATTATTAACTACTTTTATGTTAAATAACTTTTTTTCCAATCCTCCTCTCCCTATTACTAGATGCAATACCCTCTTTATCTTTTTCCAGGGCTCTAAACACAGTTCCCTAGTGGATCTCTAGCGCTGACTCTAGCGCTACATTAGTAAAACAGTAGCTAATTTATTAGTAGACAACATACACTGCTTGTAACAACTACAGTGCCTAAAACATACCCTATCCTTACAAACACTAGTATTAACTTTTCCGACTCATGCTTGACACCTTTACATGCGTGCCCCTGAATGTACCTTTGTTTGTTTCAGCGCTACTTCCAAGTTTGACTCCTTCTAACACTGATCCTAGTCGCTTTAATTTTCAACTAGTTAACCTCCTATATCACCTGTTTCAGTAAGTTACCACACTAGCCATGGTGCAGTATACTTTGCACTTGAGCCTTTCCTTAAGCCATAATGCCTTCCTTAGTTTGTAATACATGATTATTGGAAAATACAAGTCCATATTGTTCAGCGCTTGCAGTCCTAAATCAATAACACACATTTCCCCATTATGCGGCGCATCCTGCTGCAAAATCCAAGCACACAGACAATGAATCCTCTTCTGCACTTCTATTTCCCTTTGTCCTTGAAACACACAAACACGCATTATAGTTTAGCACTTCCTACTGCGCTATGAATCCCCTTTGTTCTTCCTGGACTATGCGAGCTGATTGGTCCAAAATCAAACTACCTGCTAGGTGCGTACCAAAACGCGGTCTAGCAGCCTAGGAGCTTATTTTGAAGCCATTTTTTCTGAATTTTCTGAGAGAAAATCAGATTCTTGAGAAGATAAAGTAGGTCTTTTAGGAATTGTTTTGAAAATGGAACAGTGTGATCTTCTGTAAGAAGCAGGTTCAAGTTCTGGTGACCTGGTAGGAGATCTTGAAATATATTCATGTAAAGGTGAGGGCAGAGGTATTGGATAGTTTAGATCTCTGTCACCTTTTTTCTTTTTAGAATCGCCACAATCACAGGCCCTGTTATGGAATTTGGCCTTGGGAGTAGGAAGAGTGAATGTTCAAGGTCTGCACATGTGGATGCAATGTTTACAAGCATAGTCCTTTGGAGCAGTGAAGCAGAGAAGGTCCAATGGGTCAAAATCTGGTGATCCAGCCATGATCTGTGAAGGAACAATAATGAAGAGAAAAGAGATGAATGAAAAATTTATCAGTGATGTGTAGATGGTGAAGAAAGAGTGGAGTTTCAGCAAATTGGCTGCGGAGAATTGTGCATGGAGGTGGCTCTGCCTTTGTTAGCAAAATGTGCAGGAAGTTTGTCAAGACTTAAAACTGAAAAGTGCAGGAAGTCTGTCAAGACTTTAAACTGAACATTGGTCAGTCCATCAAGACTTTAAACTGAGAAATGTTAAAGTCCCCCAAGACTATAAAATGAGGATGTTTTAATGGTTGAGTCCTTCAGGACTAAAAACTTATAATGGGAGTTGGTGTGATTCTGGAAGAGGGCATCCAAAGGGGAGTCTCTGAGTTTTGTTAAGGAAAGTGTGAGGGTTGCTGATGATCTGGCTGCTCTGTAGAACAGTTACCCCAGAAAGTTAGTTTTTTTCTTTGGTCTTAAATGTTTTGATCTCTGTTTTTGTCATTTTTATTTAGGTTTTGAGTTTCCCAAGACTATAAACTGAGGGTTTTAAGTCCCCCAAGACTATAAAATGAGGGCTGTTATTCCCCAAGACTTAAAAATGAGGATTAGTCCCCCAAGACTGTAAACTGAGGAACTTTTTTATGATGATTGGCTACATTAAGAAAGTCTCGAGAGGTCAAGTATTTTTTTAGTTCTAGGTCAAGAGATTAATCAAGAGTCAAGAGGGAGAATAGAGTCAAGATATGTAACAAAATGTTCAGCATTGGCTTTGAACTGGTGTATGAGGTTCTTTCTTTTCTCAAGGTCCTGTGGATTCCTAGCAGGAGTGGATTGGATTAGTTAAGTAAGAGATGCTTCTGTTGAGAAGAATGTTGTTGGAATTTTTCCTTGATGGTGGGAAATGGATTAGGTGGGGGTTCTTCAATGGTTCCCACATAGTCATCATCACTGTCAGGAGGGAAATGAACTGGAAATTTGTCAGATTGAATTTCAGTATGAAGAAGTATTGGGCTTACCATCAGAAGGACCAGGGATGGTAGAGCTAGTTGTTGTAGTGGGGTTGGAACTCTTTTTTGAAGGATGTCATTTGTTGACCAGTCTGGGGATCAGGATGGATGGCCTGGATTTTTTGGTGCTGGTAGAAAGTGGATAAGGTTGTGGGGAAGGAGAAGATTTTGAAGAGGAAAATGAACCAGGTCTGAAACAAGTTTTCTTCCTAGAGTGAAAGGCATAACAAGAGGTTCTATTGGGATAAGCCTGTGGTGTGTTAGTACAGATGACATAGTTTTCAATGAAGTATTGGCAAGGACCCATGTCAGTAGCAGATTTGGAAAGAAAACTGAACATGGTGGTTGTGATAAAGGAGAATGTGGACATTCTCTATTGGAGGGAGGATGTGGTCTTCTAACATTGGAAGATCCCTTTGTTGGTTTATTTGGTGTTGTTTTGATATGCCTTAAATGGCATTGATTAATAATTAGGTGTTTTTCTGGAGTTACTCAGCAAATATTGGGACTACAGGGATGTGGATACTACAATTGGATATCCCCAGTTTTTCTCTATATTTTATGTTGTGTTGACATTTTTTATATTCTAAGTATTAAGGGGATAATTTCTCATTTTTCATTTAAAAAGATTGCTGTTTAATTTTGTTTTTCATGTTTTACGGGCTAACCTTAAGTCTTAGGGTTAAGTGCTTATACTTTTGGAATGAGCTAAATTTTCTCTACATTTCATTCATCAATTTTTGGTAGTCTAACTACATGTTTTAAAGTTTTTAGTAGTTGTAGTAGATTTTTCTAAGTAGTTTGGGTATTTTTGGTGGTTTTTTGACTTCAGGGTAATCCCACCCCCTCAGGCGGGCCTCCCAACATCTGGCAGACTGCCTGCCTTGGTGCTAGAGGGCTGGGAAGTGTTTCTAGAGAGGTTTTATGCAATTTGGGGGTCAAGAACGCCAAATTCGTTGGTGTGAATAGGCTCTTAGATAGTGGTTTGTGTGTACATAGTGAATAAGACAGTTTGGGGCAACTTTAATTGTCATGCAACCATATGGAGGTATATCCTTGTTCCTCACTCAGTTTTCACTGTTTTTGGCCACAATTGGCTCTGTTTTCTGCAAGGTTAGTTCTTCATTTCACTTAACTTGGCATCTAGTTTCTCTGGTATTGTCTTGAAAGATATATCAAGTATTATTGCTGTCTCTGGTGTGGAATTGCAACCAACATCCAGTATCATTGCTATCTCTAATGTGCAAATTGGTCTACATTTCAGTTCTTTAGTGTGGTAGTTTGTCTGGAGATTATTTTCTTGACTGATCAGGCAGTCAAGTGTGTTGGAAAAGGGGCTTTAGCAAACAGGAGTAAATCTCACTTTATTTTTCTAAAGGGACAGGGGGTTTTTCTTTAGTTTTACTACAACTCCCTTGGTCAAGGCCTACAGCTAGCACTTTAATATTGTCTACAACACCCCTTAAAAGGCAAAGAAAAAGTTCCAAAAGTCAGGGCCTGCTCCTATTCCTTGGTAAGTAGATTACCTTCTCAGTTTGCACACAATACTGATGATTAATTTTCAGGTAATATAATTGATTTGAACTTTCTTCAGAAAATTGAGGAGGACTCAAGACAATTAGGTTTTGATGTAGATACACCTGATTTATCATTTTTTAATTACAATAGTAATATTCACAATAATAATACAGTTAACACTCAGATTCAACCACTTTTTAGTGAGGTAAGAGCTTCATAAAATAGAGTAAAATGTGAGAAGGAAGATGTGGATTATTTTAATAACAATCTAACTTTCCATAGAATTATTTTATAATTACAAAATAGAATGACTAAGTGTGAAGAAAAAAAATTTAGCTCACAAGTGTAAAAAATTTGTCTTTGACATTGATTATTTCTCAACTGGAAACAATAAAAAAGAATAAAGGAAATAAATCTTGGCTCTAACTCTTTAATATTATTTCTTAATTAATAAATATAGTGACCTTTCAAAAAAATTCTGTGAGTTAAAAAAAGTGTATTAGGTACATTTATTGAAATATGAATGAAGAACAAAGTTATCTTTTGCTCAAAAAAATCAAAGTTTCTCTGATTTGTTACAAAGATTAACTATGGTTGAGATTGAAACTGCTAATCTACTAATGGGTCAGGATAATCATAAGTATAAACAGTATAATAATAATACTTTCATTTGCAAAAATGAATCTTATCATTCCTTATGCCACCACAAGTAAAACCATCTGGTGGAAGTGACAAGTCCAAGAAAACAAATTTAAGTTAAAAATCCATGCAAGAGGTAATACAAGACCATATATCCAAAGGAAATGAGTTATTGAATTTTTCTAAGATTAGTGAGATTAAATCCAATCCAAAGAACTGGCCAATGATTGATCAGTACCCAATTTATGATGGGGAAGCCAGCTCTGATTGGAGGCATTTTATTAAAGAAATTGACAATTTAAAATTCTCATATAAGTTACCAGATGAAGAAATAACATGAAAACTTATTTCTTTGTTTAAGGATGTTGCTTTATTATGGTTTGAAGCTGTGTTAAGTGAGGGCAAATATTAATCTTGGGCTGAACGGAAAAACCTGATTGAAAAACAATTTGGAGGCTCTAAATTCAGACTAACTAAAGAAGGATTATATGAGAAAGTAAGGTATAATCTGTTGAATGATGACAAACCTATGGTATTTTTAATGAATTTAAATAAAATATTAAAAGCCATTGAGCAAAATATGGATTTTAACTTATGGAAAGGTAAAATAATATATAAATTACCTATATCAGTCAGAGTCATTGTTGTAGCTAGAACAATAATAGTTAATAAATACTCTGAATTTATTAATATTTGTAATGAAATATTATTAAACCATAAGTATGAAGCAAGGTTCACCACTAATAGACAAAATAATAAACCTGTGAAAAATCAGAATTCAAAAACACTGCAGGAAAAGCAGAATAGCACCTGTGGTGCCTAAAAAGTATGAGATTAATACTTTTTATAAGTGTAATAAGCCTTGAGTTAAAGTTCACAACTGTGAGAAAAACAATAAATATTGTTGAAAATCAGCAAGAATCTGAAAATGAAACAGAAAAAAGTAAAGATTCAAGTGATTATTACAGTAACATCTCATATTGTGATAAAAATTAGGTCTGTATGTTGGAAGATAATTTGTCCATCTTTGAAAATCCAATATTAAATATGGACTCAAAAGTATCTTTAATGAAATTTGAAGATGCTGAAATCATTAAGGATATACAAGCTGATAACTTAAAAATGACACCTATCACTGTTCCAGCAATTATTTTTGCAGAAAATGTAAATATAGTATTGGACACAGGAGCTTCTGGTTATGTTGTTTCTGAAAATACATTGATAGTGATTATAAGTGAAATATTGAACCTCTTCGAAGTAAACATTGGAGAGGTTTTGGATCAGTACTAAACCCCATTGGTAGATACAAAGCTGCTTTTTTCTTTAAACATCAATATGGTTATGTTAGAGTACCTTGTGACTTTGAAGTAATGGATAATACTAATTGAAGTGGCTTTTTTATCATTGGAAATGACATTTTGACAAAGTTTGGTGTGAAATTTGACCATTCTAGTAATAATTTTACAATGCGCATGAATGGTAAAAGAAAATTTAAAATAAATTCTTTAAACACAGTCTTACACATTGAATCAGTTATAGATATTCCTTGCAAAGGAAAAGAATCCAATGAGATAGAACTTCTGGAAACAAAAATTTCTAAAGCATAATTTGGCAGTTAGATAAGTGAAGCTGAGAAGACAAATTTTATGGAATTAATTAAAGCATTTCAAATGGATTTTGCACATGGGGCAAATGAACTTGGCCTTGTAAAAGATCATTAAATGAAGAGTAGTTTAACCTGAAAAATGGATAATATTCCTGCTAGTCTTAAAAATAAACCATACCCTGATTAACCAATGAAACGAAAAGACATAGAGGATACAATTATTATGTTTTTAAACATGAAAATTATTGAAAAGGTTGAAACTAAACCAAAATATTGTGTGATATCATCAGTGCTAATTTATTGTGAACAAGACAAAGCAAGACTGTGCGGTGATTATAGAGCATTAAATACATCTACAGTAGATGATATTTACCCCTTGCAAAGCATTGTCTCTATGCATGCTACCTTTAAAGGCGCTAATTACATTAGTTTCCTAGATTGAAATAAAGGGTACCATCAAATTCCTGTTGAATAGAATTAACAGAACTTTTTGTTAATAAAAACACATATGGGAATATATAAATATTTTGGTTTGCCTAGGACCAAAAAATTATCCTTCAGTATTTCAGAAGTTAATGGATATAACATTCCATAATGAAATGACTGAGGGATGGTTAATGGTATAGATTTATGACATCATAATGTTCACAAAGACATATGATGAACACTTAATCCATTTAAAGAAGGTATGTCAGAAGATGGATGAAATAAAAATGACCCTTGCATTTAAAAATGTAAATTTGTGTTTGAGTCTTTAAAAGTGCTAGGTCATATTGTATTGGGCTAAAAATTATGTGTAGACCAAAATTAGGTTGCTCTAATCAAGAAAATTAGGATTCCTCAAAATTAAAGGATGTATAATCTTTTCTTGGTATGTGGCTATTATAGACAATATATAAAGAGCTACCAATTAATTGCTGCACCATTGACCACACTGATAAAGAAATCAGAAGCATTCATTTGGAACAATGAAAGACAAAAGGCTTTTTATAAGTTTAAAGAATATTTGATGACAGCTTCTATCTTGTGATTACCAGATTTCCAATTACCTTTTTTATTGTATACTGATACAAGTTGAATTGGTTTTGGTGCTGCTTTGTATCAAAAACAACTTATTGAAGGGAAAATGTCAGAAGTAATAATTTGCTATATTTTACATACTCTAAGAAGTACTGTGTTAAAAAATGGTGCTACTCAACTTGAATGTTTGGAAGTAGTATGAGCTCTTGAGAAGCTACATTATTACCTTGAGGACCAAAAATTTGAGTTAATAACTGGCTGTAGTGCAGTTGAGTCACTATTAAACATGAAAACTCCTAATAGAAATATGTTTAGATGGAAATTAGCTGTACAAGAATATAGAGGATGGATGACTATTACACATAGAGCAGGAACTTTATACTCTAATGTAGATCTGTTATCTAGAGTACCTCTACCTAATAATAATTATAACCCTCTTTATGTTCCTGAAACAGGGATTATTGACATTTATGGCATTTATTTTGTAGATCTTGAGGATGAATTTATGCAATCAATTCTTGATAATTATGCTTCAGATCCTGACTTGATTCATCTTACTAACACATTAAATGATCCATCTAATGCTTCAATGAGTGTTTCGATAAAAAAATTACCACAAAACTATAGGGAAGCATTTGAAAATGGATATTTTTTCATTGAGGATGGTTTTATATATTACAGAAAGAAATTTAGTGATGTAATTGTGATTCCACCTTCAATGAAAGAGTTAATGTTAAGTACATGTCATGATTATATATTAGCAGGTCATTTTGACTTCCATAAAACATTAACCAGAGTAATAAATACAGCTTGGTGGATTAACATGTTTGATGATATTCAATAATATGTTGAGACATGTGATTCTTGTCAAAAATCTTAAAGATTAAAAGGCAAAAGAGTTGTTTTTTTACAGTATATTGAGAAACCAAAAGCTCCACGGGAAATAGTTAACATGGACTGTTTAACATGTATTACAATAGCAGGGCATAAGAGTTATAACTCTTGTTGGGTAATTGTAGATAGATTTACAAAAATGTGTAAATTTATTCCTACCCACAAAGAGGTTTCTGCAAAGGACTTTGCTTTTTTATGGTGGACACAAATGTTGAATATAGCAGTATTCCGCAAAGAAATAGTTTCAGACAGAGATAAAAAATTTACTTCTTAGTTCTGGAAATCACTTATTGATGTTTCAGGGTGTCAATTGAAACTTTCTACAGCACACCATCCACAAATTGATGTGCTAGCAGAAAGAATGATACAAACTTTAGAAGATATGATAAGAAGATATTGTGCTTTTGGTCTTGACTTTAAAGAACATGAAAAATTCACTCATTATTTGGTAACCCTTATCCCAGTTTTAGAATTTGCATGCAATAGTACAGTACATTCTGTCACTGGAAAAAAGGCATTTGAGTTATGTTTGGGTTATGTACCTAATACCCCTGCTGAAATTCTTAATAAATTGCCTAGATTGGATATCAATCCAGGTACAAAATCTTTTCTGAAGATACAACAATTATGCAGAAATAATGCTCAAGAATGTATAAATAAGTCATTTGAGTATGAGAAGAAAAGATGGGATAATGCCCATAAAGAGAAAATTTTTAAAGAGGCTGATGAATTCTTTATTTATACACTAAATTTCTATTTAAATGTTAATGTTAAATTGAAAGATCCATTAATTGAATCATTTTTAGTAAAAAATATGGTTGGTAACAATGCTGTTGAAGTTATTCTATATTCACCATATGATAGAAAACATCCAGTTTTTTCTATTTCTCTTATAAAATCATACCAATCTAATGATACTACTCTATTTTCAAGAAGATCAGGAAGGCATAAACAGAAAACTGAAGAAATAGTTGAAAAAGAAGAAATTGAAAAGATACTTAAAAAGAGACACCTTACAAAAGAAAAGGAATTTGACCATCTATTAAGGTTTAAAAATAAATCAATTGAATATGACCAGTGGATTCCTGAAAATGAAATCTCTGATCTTAAAAATCTCTTTAAAAAATTAAAAACAAATAATACTGTTAAATTTGGTATATTAATAATAGAATTTTAAAAAACAAATTTCTATTCACTCCTTAATTATTAATGAAATTGTCTTCACATTTTTTTTATTTTTTTTTGGTGATGGATTCTCAGCCTAGGTATCCCCAGCACTGAGTATTTCTTATTTTTAAAAAAAGATAAACTTGATTGCATTAAGCTTATAAGTTAAAATAAAGGTTATAATACTTATATATATGGTTATAATGCTTATATATATAATTATTACACTATAATATGTCTTATAATAGTTTAAATAGCTTATCTGTAGCCTATTACACACCAAGACCATATCTCAAATTACCAAAGTATTCCTTAACCTATGAGCCAACTTCTTATCTCAATATCTAACTGACTGATTCCTAATATTCATTATTCTCAAATATTCCTTTTCTAGAGACTCTTCTATCTTTTCTAGCTGAACCATTTATGCACATAATAATTCTTCATTAGTTTTGACTGTGTCCTAGTCTACTCCAAGATATGATTCTACCTCTAAATCAACTGGTAAGACTGCTTTCTGTACAAAAACTTGTTTGTATGGTGAGTATCCAGTGATCCTTTTTGAAGTGATTCTGTCAGCAAATAAAACTAATGGTAAATAGTGCCTCCACTTTTCAACACTTGATTCTTTCATTTTAACTAAAGCATCCTTGATAACTTGATACCCTCTTTCTTCCATTCCTTCAGCTTCAGGATAATATGGGGTCACTACCCTAACCTTTTTTCTAACTTTTGAAATAGCCTCTCTAAACTCTCTTCCAAATTCAGGACCTCTATCAACAATTACCAACTTCATCACTCCATACCTATATACCCAATTTTTCATCAAAAAATCTGCCACATTCCTGGCTTTAAAGTTAATAAGAGGTGTTTTCTCTACCCAACCAGATAAATCATCTCTGGATAAAATCAAGTACTTATATCTCCTCTCCTTAATATGAACAGCATCCAAACTAACCTTATAAAAAAGAGTATATTCACCAGTTGCATTTCCAGGTTAATTTGGCTTTAAATAACTTCTCCTTTTACATTCTTCACATGAATGGACCCATTTTTTAACAGTCAATTTCATTCCTGGCCAAAAATATCTATCACCAATTTGTCTATAAGTTTCACCAACTCATCTATGCCCAGGATGTTCACGCAGTGATTTCATAGCTAATTTTTTTTCTTTCTTTTGAGTAATAACTACTTGATGATTTAGATACCTCCTCCTCATTAATCTTCTACCAGATAGATAAAATTCTGGTTACTTCCTTTTTGATATTCACCCATTCATCATTATCACAACTATATGGCCTTCCTAATGTTTACTAATATTTACCCATTTTAAAATAAAATCTTGTCTGTACCAAAACATCATCTTGAAAGAATTCTTGGGACTTAGCCAGGACTGAATTTTTTTTACTTTCTTCTTTGAATAATCCCACCCTCTCTATAAACCACATGACCTAAAATTTGAAAATCTGGCACAAAACAAGAAAATTTGGAAACTGAAATTTTTAAACCACCCTCTTCTATCCTAAACAAAATCTTCTCTAAAATAATGGTGTACTCCCAGATAAATTTTTGTATCTGTGGATTCTCCTTTGATAATTCATTTCCATAATCTGTTAAAGGTCTTTTTATTTTTCAATCATCAATAAATATACCAGCATATTATGGAATTTCATCCTGTAGAATCCAAGCCATCTGAGCTTGATAAAGGGAAACCAAATTTGTTTCTCCTAGAGGGAAACTTGTAAGTTTTAGTCCTAAAAGTGGTCTAGAGTCCATATGCAACTCTCTTTCATCACATCCCCCATTATATCTCCCAAACCATAACACTCTCTCCCTGAAAACATTTCTATAATTCCTCCTCACTACGTGGTATTCCTGAAACTTTTATTGTAACCCTATTTAGTTCCCTTAAATCATGAACCTCCCTAAGCTTGCCATTAGGTTTTTTAATACATAATATTGGACTTGAATAACTCGTTGTGGTAGCCTAAAGTTTAGTACGGCACCTAAATATGTAAATGGAGTTATTACGGCGTGCAAGATTGGCGTTATTATTTTTTATAAAAAGGGTTTTATTTAATTTATTTGAGTTTTAAATATGAAGAAATTGGTCACGAGCGAATGCCTACACGAAAACAATCTATTTTACGGAGAAAACTTATTTTTACGGTCTGAAAAATTTATAAGTATTAAGTCGAGTCACTCAAGAACCTTGGGAAATTTTCCCAGAATTTTTACTATTTTTCTTATATTTTTAAATGAATTTTAAAGTTTTATAGAAATATTTACGTTTTCAAAAATTACTTAACTTTGATGAGTTTTCACGGGGTAATTAGAGCTGCGCAGACTACGAAAATTAGTTTGGTATGTAAAGGGGAAATAGCTCTATTATGTGTAATTTTTCTAGATTTTTTTTTATGGTTTTAAGGTTCAAAATTGAGTCCGGAAGTCCGGACGGACTCCGTTTCGACTCCGTACGGGCTCCGGATTGACTCTGGAAGAGCTCTGGAGGGGAAAATTTAGGCACGTGACTAGGAATACTTAAGCGCTTCTCAAAATCGAAATTGAGAGGGGGACACATCATACAGCTTAATCATTAACCACCACAGTCTCATTTTTTATTACTCAACAAATTAAAATAACTTGTAATACCCTTATAACATTATTATTTTTACATAACATTTTAGAAATACAATTCAACAATTTAAATCACACTTCATATAGGGTATCTTTAGAAAGGTCTTCATCGCTGGGACTTGATTATTGCTGTCTCATATAAATTCAAATTATTATAAAAACATAAAAGTCAATCTTTACAGATCTTTCACTGGTACACTTTAATTGTTGTTATCAGTATTTCTTTATCAACAGCCACTTTCTTTTAATCTCAATAAGCGTTAATTATTTTAGAGTTTCATTATTTTTATCAATCAGATTCAAGTAGATTGGTTAGCTTAGTGATTTAGAATTCCCATTTTGTTATTTTTATTGGAAGGATGGGGTTTTCAGCTAAATCCACATATCTCCTCCGGATTCTGCTTACAGCAAGGCGACTGTAAGAGTTTACCTTACCATATCGTTGATGATTATTTGTATAATCCATTTTGAATTCTTTCTCTAATGACTTCAAGATAATCTTCTTTTAAAGAAGTCAATATTGAAATTGGCTTCTATTGCCATGGTTTATGGAAAACAGCTGGAATCTTGTAGGGCTCCCCATAAGAATGCTTTAACACACCTCTTTCCTCTTCTACAAATGAAATGGCCTTCTCCCTCTTAGATTTTACATCTAAAAACATCCTATTTTCTTCACCTGACAGCCATACTTCTGGTACAAAATAGAAACCTCTAAACTCTTGACAGTGATCCTAGAAGTTTCCAAAAATTCAGGCAGGTTCTTGACTAAAGGACAATCATATGGATCACTTGTTAAATTTGGTCTTCTCAAATGAAGATTTAATTCAGCTGGCTGAGGTTCATTAATTGGCCTAATTTTATTTGCTACCTTTTTATATTTTTCAGCTCCGATTTCCACTTTTACTTTAGATACTTGACCCATTATAGTTTCTCAATTATGTAATTTGCTATAATAGTTTTCTTCAGTTTCAGAACTATAATGAGAAATAGAGTAAGTTGAAACATAATTTTTATTTTCATTTTTTTCATTATTATCACTACCACGCCCTTTTCCTTTGTCTAATTTATCATATAATTTTCCAACACCTTTTTCCCTTTCATCTTCCACCATAAAATCATTATTAAATAAATTTAGCAGTTTAAATTCTTGTTGAAGGAGGGAAATTGAAGTATCACAAAAATTATTTTTTTGTGATTTAATTATACCAAGATTTTTTTTGTTGATTTTAATGTGATAACTGCAGTTTATCCTCTTTCTGGAGGCTTTAAAAAATTCATGACTAATATTGTCAGCCAGGCTGTCCCAGGAGCCCAGTAAATAAACATACAATTTATTGGAGTTAAATAAAGACATAATAATTGCAGAGTATGCATTTAAAATTAATATTATATTACATAATAAATTTATATTAATATTTTATTTATATAAATAAAGTAAATATTATTTTAATTTTATTATAAGATAATTCAAAAGCATTGAATTCCATAACAAAGGGCACATTGTTTATTTAATTATTATAAATTAATTAATTAAAAACTTATAAGATAATTATATTCAAGTGTTTATCTTATATTGTAATTACTTTAATTAATTAAATTTAATTATTAAAATATAATTTTTCATATACTATTATCCATAATTATTGCCGCTGTTTTTTGGACCCTTAATTGTGTCAATAAAAAATTAAATAAATTATAATACTTATTTTAAAAAAATAGTATTAAAATTCTCAACTTAATTTAGTAATAAATTAATTACTTGTTTCATTTAAATTAATTATTTAATTACATAGTTGGAACAATTAATTAATTTCTTTATACTAAATTAAAATTGATTACATATTTTGTTGCATCAAAATATTTTTTCTTGTTCCACTTAAAAACCCTTAAAGCAGACTGTACCATCTGTTTTGAATTATTTTTCTCATAGTTCCTATGTCACAGGCTTTTTTAGTTACTCACTATTTTTACTTACTTATTTGGGAATTAGTTGTGGGGAAATTTGGTTCTTATTTGGGGTTTTAATTATCTGTTTCATATTTTTCTCTAAATTGTTATGTTTCACTTATTCTTTTATTTTCTTGTTTCATCTTATTATGATTCTTGTATTTACAAATGTAGTAGCACTTCAGAGGACCCATTGCCTATAAAAAGGCCTTGGATAATCCCCTGTAGCCTCATCACTTACTATACAAACATAATCTGAACCAATTGTCAATATAATACTTTTATTATTATTTTTATTAGTATTGAAATTCTAATTAAAATTCTATATAACTATTTAAAGGTTGCTTTAAGTCTGAAAGTAACTATAAGTGTTATCTGCGCAGAACCCTTACATTAAATAATATTGTTATTAAATAAAACCTCATTGTTGTGTCATCTCTCAAGTAACTTGTCATTGTCTCACTTTAAATAAAATAATTCTTTATTTCTTTTACTTTCTATAAACCTTTATTTCCTTTTACCCGTTCCTCCTCTGTTCCTTTTCCCTTTTCCTACCTTCTTCTAGAAGACTGGCTGACAAATATCACCATAATTAACAAAATTTCCCTTTCCAAATTTTATCAAACATTATTAATCCCATCTTTCCCTTTGAATTATTTTTGAGTTTTATAGAATGATTTGATAAAGATAATATACATATAGAAAAATCCAGCACATAATGACATTCCAATGAAATATTAACAGAAAATAATTACAAATCCACTTGATTTATCCCCAAATGAACTGACTCATTGCAATCTGGGATCTCTTCTTGAGGAGAGATTGCAACATTACAAAAATCAGCCCATTCTACCCCAAAAAATGAGGGTATTCACAGTAACCATAAGCTGAACTTTTAATTCGCCTCTTCTTGGTGCACATACAACACTGGCACATTATGTTAAGACCAGGCCTTTTTTACCAGAGATCATTTCCTGGAGGTGCTAATTTTAAATGAAGCCTTCTCACATCATCACCAGTGATTTCTAAAATAATTCCCATGCCCCTCTGATAACCTATCCTAGCTTCAAATTCCATCAAAAAGGGCCCACCAAGAACCATTTTTACTGATCCTGTGGCTGCATAAAAGTTCTCTATTCCAATAAATCCACTAATACATAACTTGACATGCTCTGCTGTACTCATAATTTCAGTAGCATTTCCACCTATACCTCTTAATTTACCACCAGTACCATTTATAATTGGAAATCTTATGATTTTTTCTTGCTCTAAAGAAATTGAATTAATTTGTTACCCATAATTCACCAGGGTCTTAACCTCTTTACCATTTAAAATCACCATTAAATACCCTAGAGGATCAAAAAAATGTGGTTCCACTTCCTCTCCAAACTTTTTCTCATTTTTACATATATATTCCACCTCTCCAACAGATACATTTCTTCCTACCAGATGCTTCCTCTGCCTTTCTGCAAGGGCTGGACTAATTGTAAATAATTCCCTTAATGATATAGAAATCTGGAGATGATTCACTCTACCCAAAACAATATCCATAGCATTTTCTTGACTAGATACTACTGGCCTTTAATATTTATCTTTTGAATTGATGGCCTTGGCCCTGGGCACCTTTTGATGACCCACATTACAATTTACACCCTCCATAATAAAATTTTCATCTACAATAGCCCTAGCTCCATTTCCAGCTTCTTTCACCAATCAAGATCTATTATTGATCCTCCTTACCCCTTCCATATGAGTAGGGCGAGAAAAACTTGGTTTTAGAAGAGACATTGTTGGTAAATCTCCCTCAAAATCAGATTTGTCATCTTCAGGCATAGTCTCACCCTTTAAATCAAATTTTCCAAAACAGGGAGGCCCCATATATGCTATTCCTTTTTGAATTTTATAAATTTTGTCCTAAGTAAAAGATTGCTTCTCAATCTTTTTAATTTCCACCTTGAATGGTTTTTCCCTAAGTTAGCTCTGAATTTTACTTTTTGAATTAGTAGCAGCTGCTCTTCTAGCAACTTCAACATCATATTCACCAATCATAAAGTTTCCATTCACCCAAGCAACTGTTACCAACTCTAATCCACCAAATGAGGTTGTAAAAGTGGCCTTACTGACCTCCTTTTTTTTACCCTTTTCTAAATTTTCACCATCATTACCATCTTTAGTATTTTCATCATCATCACCAGTTAATTCTTCAAATCTGGCATTCCTTTCAGCTAACAAATACTTCCTTACTAAATCCAAAAGTGCTTTCCAGTAACTGGGCTTGATGAAAGATCTATCAGGGAATTTGTAAACCTTTCCATCATATTTTACTCCACTAGCCTGAAAGTCCTTGTCCAAAAAATAACAATCTTCTGCCTTCTTCAACCTCCTATTACAATAGGAGCACACTCTATGTTCACCATAACCACCTCTATAACAATTTTTACCATTACCATAACTACCAACATTGCCATTTCCATTCCCATTAAAGCGGTTTCAATTTCCATTAAATCCATATTTCCTTCTATCATAACCCCTAGATTGATAAGAAGAAGCCAAAGGAAATCTGTTGGCCTTCTTATTTTCTTGAAATAATATTTTGAGCTTCATAGTTAAGTCAGCTAAATTATCCACCATTTTATTATCAACATCCCCCTTAACCTTGACCCAACTGATCCTTCTTGTCCTGTTGATCCTTGATTTTGGCCAAAAATTCACTAATCTTTCTAAAATATTGAGTGGAGTAATCCTAATACTTGTCCAAAGCCATTAATTGTAAATACGCCTGAATGCTTTCTTTGATGACCTTTAGAGCAGGAAGTTTCTGCTTTCTATTTGGTAAGTTGTTCATCAATTTTTTTCTAGACAGCTCCTGAAACACATCCATTATAATTTCCCTGCTGAATCACCACAAAATATGGGGGGCGGACTTGCTAGCCAGTCCACAACCTTGGACACAAACTCACCACAGATTGAACACACATTGAGCTATTGAAAAAGGAACCATACAATCAGGGATGAACAACACTCTGAATAACATTTTTAGGTGGGTGTTCAAGTAAAGTTCAGTATGAGTTTAATATGAGTTCAGTCTGAGTTCCATCTGAGTTCAGGTTGGGGACTTGCTAGCAAGTCCACCCCCTACATTTAATAGTGAAAGATGACCAAAATAAATCCTAAGCGTGATCTTCATGGCTTATTTCCTCCAGCAGAATCAAATATTCCACCACTTCATCAAACTGCCTACATAAATTTTTGAAGTCCATCATATTTTAAATTCTAATCACTGAAAATCTTGTTAAGGTCCACAATATTATATCTGACTCCCCATATATAAAACATATCCCTTAAAAATTTCATTCAGTCCCATCTTTTATATATATCCATAGCAATGACCTCCATTTCCACCTTTCTTTCCACAATAAGGAACCTAATCTGCTTCACCGTGTCCAAATGTGAAACACCATCAACAGAATCAGAAGCTCTATAGTGATTTAAAAACCATATAAATTCTTCCCCATTAAACGTGGGCCATACCAAGAAATAAACCTGTCTGAAGTAGCAACTGGAAAATAAACACCAGATACAGCAGCAGAAGACATCCCAAAAGTATAAGATAAAACTTTTAAAAAATTAGATAATCATTTGCTTAATAAGCCTCTTTCAGGCTAAGAAATTCCAGATACAAAGTAAGATTGACTAAAATCTAGATAATTCAAACCCTACGTTGGGCCCCACCAATGTAGAAAGACTCTTAAAGTCACCTTGTTGTAAGCAGAATTCAAGGGAGTTGGATAAAATGAAGAAACCCCTGTTGCTATAAGTAAATAAAGAGTTCAAAATTAAATAAGCTAAATTCTCTACTTGATAAGTAATTATCAATAAACTATTTGTTATTAACTGTGTTGAGATATAGAATCATTGTTCTTTATAATGAGATTGAGAAACACAACAGTGAAGCTGTATTCAGAAAATTTATATAAATTATTGAATAATATATTTTTAAGAGGCTTTTAAATTTATGATTAAGTTGTTATATCTGATCCCTGGTGATAAAACCTTTAAAATTGTACCCTATATGTTATTATTTATGATGATGAGTGAAATTAATAAATTTTTATCTAAAATGTTATATTTATAAGGGTATTACAATTTTATTATTTTTTATGAAAATCATAAATGATTTTTATAATATGTGTTTTTGTGGTTGTTTTCGAAATGTATGTATAGTTATCTTCTATATGTTGTCTAATTTCAAGTCTACAGACTTTATATACATAGTATGTCATGTGCCCTTCTTTCCCTAACTAGAGCATTCCAAAGCTTGTCAGGAGATCACAGGATTTTGTATGGAGCTTTTACAGACTTCTGGACTCAATTAGAATCTCTAAAATATTAATATAAAATCTAGAAAAATTAAATATGATATACCAACTTCTCCTTTATTATATTAACTAATTTTTTCAGTTCAGGCAGCCTTATTCACCTAGGTAAAAATTATCAAAGTTAAGTAAATTATGAAAAATTAAAAATAACCAAAAATATTTATAAAGTCATTAAAAATAGTAGAAAAATATTATAAATTCCACAAAAATCCCCAAGGGTCATTGAGACTCCTGAATTTAATTTCATTGAACTTTTAAACCTATACTTTATTTTCCTGACCGGTAATTATTTGTTAAATCTTGACTTGTAAAATTAACCCCTTTTAACAACTTTTAATACTCAATCTTTTTAATAAAACCATTTTAAGATTAGATTTTCATTTAAAACCTCAGTAATCATCCCCCAAAAATTCTTTTATAATAAACTTAAGTACACTACTAAACTTTAGACTGCCACACCAGAAGTGGAGCGTTTTCAGCTGCTTCTATTTGAAGACTTTGATTGTGTTGAACAAATTTAAAAATTTTAAATTTCTTTCTAAAAAATTGTTTTCAAAATTTAGTTTCAGCTATGCCTTTAGGGGGATAGTATCTGTAATTTTTTAGAATGTTTTTAACATCAGAAAAATCTTAGTTGCTAATCACATGATGATTAACATTTGTTGTGGCAGCCTCAAGTATATTATGGCACTAATTTTTACTAAAAGAGGGTTTTTTGGAGATAATTATAGAGATAAAAAAAGCCAATCTAATTTTATAACTATTAATATTTTAAGGAATGAGTTTTTAATATGGTTAAAAAGGGTTAGTTTTACTAGTCAACATTAAAAAATTAAATAACAGTCAGAATATGCAAGTATAGGTCTAAAAGTGTATGGAAACTAATGTCAGTGGTCTCAAGAATAATTAGGAATTTTGGGGGAATTTTTACTATTTTTCTTCTATTCTTAATATTTTTTATAAATTTTTTTTGAATATTTTTGATTTTTAATGACTTAATTATCTTTTATAATTTTTGTTAGATGAATAGGGCGGCACAGACTACAAAATTTATTTGGGATTATAAATGAGAAGTACCTCTCTCATCTTTGAATTTTCTGAATTTTCTATTAGTATTTAAAGGTTCTAAATTAGTATAGTTTCTGTTCAAGCTTCAGAATGCTCTGAACAAGCTTTGTACAAGCTCCCCGATGCTCAGGCTGGGGAAAATAAAGCTTGTAGACTCAAAATAAGAATATCATAGGACATCAGACAGGAATCTTGAACTTAAACAACAACATCACATATTAACAGCCACAATATTATTTTGCATAACAAAATATAAATTGTAACACCCTTTCAAATATGGCAATTTTACATAACACTTTAGAAATTCACTCAACAACTCATAAATATATACTTATAGGGTATCATTATAAAGTTCTCAACATCAGATACTTGAATTGAACATCTATTTTTAATAAAAATAAAAGATTCATATAAACATATTTTTCAATAATTTAAATAAATTTTATCAATACAGCTTCACTTTTGTATATCTTTCCATCATTACAAAGAACATTGATTCTACATCTAAACACTGTTAATATCCAATATTTTTTACTCATTTTGTATCAAGTAGAGATTTTAGCTTAGTAAATTGTGAACTCTTTAATTAATTAAATGGATAGGGTTCTTTTTGGTTTATCCAACTCCCTTGGATTCTGCTTACAGTAAGGCAACTGTAAGAGTCTTTCTACATTGGTGTTGCACAACATAGGGTTCAAGTTTTATAGCTATAAATTGATCTTAATTTGTATCTGGAAATGCTTATCCTGCAAGAGGCTTAATTAATTAACACTTATTCTGTTGTAATTATTTTATCTTATACCTTTGGGATGTCTTCTGCTGCTTGATCTGGTGTTTCTCTTCCTGTGAATGTTTCAGTCAAGATTGTATCATGGGTTGGGCCCAAGTTTAATGTGAAAGAAGTTAAATGGTTCTTAAATTGGAATAAAGCTGCTACTTCTGTTGATGGGGCTTCACATTTGGACGTGGTGAAGCAGATTAGGTTCTTCATTGTGAACAGAGAAGTGGAAATGGAGGTCATTTCTATGTACCTATACAAAAAGAGGGACTGGTTGAAATTTTCAAAAGAGATGGTTGATAGATGGGGATTCAGGTATTGTCAGGCTATGATAAACTAAAAAGACATTAACTAGCTTAAAAATTCTTTGTCTAGAAGATTTATATGGTCGTATATGAATACTGTAGTATAAATCCAACAAATAGTAATGTATAATTCAAAATAAAGGTCTCAGTAATATAATTCTCACTATTTTTATATGTGGCTTACAATCTTTTTAGTTGGTAGAAAAATAGAGTTTAATAATTCAGATACTACTCAAAAGACTTATAAAAGTACTAATTGATTTGTATTGTAATTGATTTGGTTATATGGTGTAATATGTAATGATAAAGAATGTAGAAACAAGACCCAAAAACCTCCTTCTTTTATACACACTGAGTTCCGCAATGAATCCCTTGATGTACCACTCCAATACACAGTTAATGACGCCTCAAGCCAACTAATAGACATGCCCATCAACATCCCCAGTAACCCATGACATAATTAGAAGAGTAACAACTGTCAAAATCTTGTAATAATAAGGAAAATCCATCAAAATTAAAGAATAAGATTAAAGAGAGTATATGCATATTAAACAATAAATAAAAAGACTAAAGAGGGAATTTTTAAGGTCAATAATAGCTTAATAATAGGGGGATTCACTGTAGAAATGATGGGGCTAATCCTGAAATTATACTACGTTGTAGACAATCCTATAGTACTAGCAATAGGCCTTGACCAAAGGAGTTGGAGAAAAACCAGAGAGAAAAACCCCTGTCCCTTTAGAAAAATAATTGAGATTTACCTGCTACAGTAAATTGGCTCCTGTTTACCAAAATCCCCTTTTCCAATACAATTGACTGCTTGATCAGCCAAGAAAGTAGTCCCCAGACAGACTACCAGACCAACAAACTGAAATGTAGACCAATTTCCACACCAGAGAAAGCAAAGATACTTGATGTAGGCTGCAAATCCACACTAGAGACAGCAATAATACTTGATATAGCTTGCAAGACTATATCAGAGAACCTGTTGCTAAAGTTGAGTTAAATGAAGAACCTTTCAACCAACACAGCCAATTGTGGCCCAAAAACAGTGAAAACTGAGTGAGAAACAGTATATAATTACCAGATGGTTGTATGATAATTAAAGTTGCCCCAAACTGTCTTATGCAGTATATACACACAGACCACCCATCTAAGATCCATGCACAGCAACGCATTTGGCACCTGTACCAGCCAAATTGAATAAAAACCCTCCAGAAGCGCTCCCCAACCTTCTAAAACAGAGGCGGGCGGGCCGCCTGAAGCGGCCCCGCCTCCCTGAAGCCAGAAAACCAATAAAAACATCTAATCTACTTAGAAAAATTCACTTCAACTACTAAAACCCTTAAAACACAAAATTAAGCTATGACAACATTGTGACATGAAAAGTAGAGCCAAATTAGCCCTATCTAATGGTGCTAGGCACTTAACCCTAAGAGTTAAGGTTAGCCCGTAAAACGTGAAAAACAAAATTAAACAGCTATCTTTTATAATGAAAAATGAGGAAATGACCCCTTTAAACTTAGAATATTAAAAATGTCAACAAGACATGAAATATAGAGAAAAACTGGGGCTATCCAATGGTGGTACCCACATACCCGTAGTCCAAATATTCCGAAATAAATTTAGAAAACACCTAATTCTTCAACCAATGTCAAATAAGACATGCACAAACAGCACCAAATCACACAACAAAGGCCCTTGCTAATGTTGGAAGACCACAACATGAAATTCCCATTTAAAAATGACCAATATTGGCTGAGAAACCACCCAGAAACTCAAAAAAGAGCGTGAGATGTGGGGTAACTACATGCAGTCCTTGCCAGGCGCTTGCATGGGTAAATCTTTGACTAAATTTAGGCAAATTTAAGCGTGGTGATGAAATAAGATGCCAAGAATGAGGTTATTAATAAAATTAGTGCATATAAACAGGGTCAATGCATTATTAATTAAGCTAGGACACTAAATAAGCGCCTCTCACCTATTTTAGCGTGTTTCCCCACAGTGGGTGTAGAATGTTGGGTAATTATAGTGTGAAAAAGCTAACTTTGCTAAAAATGAAGCTATTCACACAGGAAAAAAGCAGGCAGTATGTGGCCAGTACACAGAAGCCGTTTCTGGCATAAAAAACACCAAATTTGAAAAGTGTTATTTTTATGCATTTAAGAAGCGAAATCAATAGCCCTAAATGAGAAAAATTGATCTGTCAAAGCACAATTTTGATATTCTCAAATTTATGGCGCATATAATCAACTATTAAGTGAAATAAAGCACATTTCTTGTTTTTTTCATAAAAAAGTGAAAATAACAGCTTTAAGTGTACTTAAAAATTATGTAGCCTTATACTTAAGGTTCTTAAGATTACCCTAACATATTCCAACTTAATATTAAGTACATAAGAATTATAAAAGGTGGATATATGCGTGTATATAAGGTGTTATAATGGCATTTTTTGTGTATTATTATAATTTTACTTATGTATATTGTTTTGTCTACTCTCAATTATTATTCCCATGTATATTTCATGTGTTTAACATAACTTATAAGTACTTTTTACTCATTCCTGAGGATATACAGGCTGACAGGTATACTATTGTGGACCTAAACAAGATTGTCAGTGATTGGCATGTTAAAGGTCTATAGTGGACTTTAAAAAGTTATGTAGGCAGTGTGATGAAGTGGTGGAATATTTGATTCTGTAGGAGGAGATAGGCCATGAAAATCAGGCAAAAGATTAATTTTGTTCATCTTTTTAGAAGGTACAGCAGAATGTGTGTTTTGAAGGTGCTTTCTAAGAAAAACTTGATGAATGATTTACCATATGGAGAACAGAAACTTCCAGCTCTAGAGGTCAGAAAAGAGAATATTCAGGCGTATTTAAAATGAATGGCTTTGGACAAGTATCAGGAGTCCTGCACTCAGTATGTTAGCAAGTTTAGTGGAGTTTTGGCCAAGAATAATGACATTATGGTCAAGGCTTTGGAGGTAAAGAAGGCTCAGTTGGGTCAGCCTTTTGATAAGGTGGAGGGGGATGTTGATAATAAAATGGTGGATCATTTAGCTGACCTAACTAGCAGCTTAAAATATTTTTCCAAGAGACTCAGAAGGCCAATAGTGTGCCTGTGGCTTCAAATTCTACTTCTTCATCTTTTTAATTAAGGGTTTATGAAAGGATGACTTATGGAAATAATGGTAATGGAAACTATTTGAATGGGAAAGTAAATGAAAATGGTGGTAGTAATGGTAATTGAAATATTGGAAATGGTTATATAGGTGGTTATGTCAAAACTAGGGTGTTCTCCTTTTAAAATAGGAGGGTGCACAAAGCACTAGACTGTTACTTTTTGGATAGAGACTTGCAGGCTGGTAGAGAAAAATTTGATGGAAAGGTTGACAAATTGCCTGATAGATTTTTCATCAAACCCAGTGATGGGCAAGCACCCTTAGATATAGTTAGAAGTAATTTTATGGCTAAAAGGAAAACCAGATTTGAATAATTAACTGGTTGTGATGATGAAAATTTCAAAGGTGGTAAAAAGAATGGTGGAAATGATGGTATAATTGTAGATAATGATAAATAAAAGGAGGTCAGTAAGCAAATTTTAAAAATTCTTTTGGTGGATTGGAGCTGGGAGCAGTTGCTAAGGTAGATTTTGACTGTATGATTGGGGAGTATGATGTTGATTCTTCTAGAAGAGTAGCTGCTACTAAAGCTAAAAGTAGCATCAAATCCAACTAAGGGAAAACCTAGAAAATGCTGAAATTAAGAATATTGAAAAGAAACCTTACTATAAGGACAAAATTTATAGAATACAGAAGGGGATGGCGGATATGGGGCCTCCAAGTTTTGGAGAATTTTATTTAAACAGTGAGCCTATTCCTGAAGATTACAAATCTGATTTTGAGGAAGATTTACCAACAGTGTCTCTTAAAAAATTTAGTTTTTCTGGTCCTACTCATATTGAAGGGTTAAGGAGGACCAGTAATGGATCTGGCTTATAGAAAGAAGCTGGTGATGGAGCTAGTGTTATGGTAGATGAAGATGGCAATGTGGGTCCTCAAAAGGTGCCCAGGGCTAAGGTTATTAAAAGTAAAGTTCAATATGAAAGGCCAGTAGTATCTGGTGTGGAGAATGCTATGGATATGGTGTTGGGTAGAGTGAATCATCTTAAATTCCTCTATCTCTGGGTGAAATATTTATAATTAGTCCTTCTCATTCAAAGAGAAAAAGAAGCATCTGATAAGGAGTCAAGTATCTGTAGGAGAATTGGAGTACATTTGTGAAAATGTGGAGAAGTTTGGAGAGAAGGTAGAATCTCATTTTTCTGGCCCTTTAGGGTATTTAATGGTAATGTTGAATAGAAATGATGTAAAGACCTTGGTGTATTCTGGGTCTCAAATTAATTTAATTTATTTAGAGCAAGAAACTATTATAGTCTTGCCAAACAAATCTTTTTCTGGTGGAAATCTATGAGGAATAGGTGGATATGCAACCAAACTTATAAGGATAGCTGAAAATTTCTATTGAGTTTAGATTGATCTGTTGGAAGGATGCATTTTTATGTGTCCAGAAGAGCTGTTAAAATAGTTCTTGGTGGTCCATTTTTGATTAATTTTGAGCATATTAAAGTGGAATGAGATTAGTTTAGAGATTACAAAAGATGATATGAGGCAGCTTCATATGCAGTTGTCACCTTTAGGAGAAAATTTTTGGGAGACAAGGCCTGGCTTAACCACTATTTGCCAGTGTTGTATGTGCACCAAGAAAAGAAAATTAAAAGGTCAGCTTCTGGTGAATTCATGAAAAAAGATAAGTATGAAAACCCTCATTTTTTGGAGTAGTGAGGACAGATTATTTTAATTTCACAATATCTCCTCAAAAAGCGATCATGGATTTAAAACGGTGTGGCATTCCAAATCTGGGTAGGCTACTTAGGTGAAAATTTGATTGGACCTTGGTTGGAAGAAAATCATGGTGTTAGCGGGTGTTAATTTGGTTGAAGGGAGTTAACTGGAGTTTTTTTTTGGGTGGATTTATGGTGTTTTGGAATGGATATATGTTGGGATTCCTATTTTTATTTGATGGTTTCATGGATTGGGTATTGGTTTTACTGAATTTTCTAGGGCTCTCTTGGTATGTTTGGAAGATGCAGTGTGTTCATGGAGTAGCCATTTTTTTTCCGGTGCGCTCTGGTGTGCTCCGGTGATTTTCCGGTGCAAAAGCAAAGTGTACTCGAAAAATTCTGTCATTGTGGAAAAGTTTGGTTATGGTGAAAAGATTAACTCACTCTGGCCAAATTAGCTCATTATGGCAAAATTAGCTCATTATGGCAAAAGAGCTCATTGTGACAAAATTTGCTCACAATGGGAAAGTCTGATCACCAGTTCAAAGTTTTGTCACTGCAGAAAAGTCTGGGCACTGTGGTAAAGTTTGGTCACTGTAGAAAAGTCTGATCACCAGTGCAAAGTTTAATCACTGCAGAAAAGTTTGGCTTTTGTGGCAAAATTTGGTTAGAATTTATCATGCTTGTTAGATCAATAGTTTATTGTAGATCCTATGCATGTAGGGTATTGTTGGAAAGGTCTGGAGGAGGAGAATCAGATAGAAGAAGGGGAATCTTAGTCTTCTACATGTTTTTTTGGTCTTTATTTTAGTTTCGATAACAAGGGTCTTTTTGATAATTAACAATATTTAACATATAACAACAATTATAATAAAAAATATCAACATATAGGGTACCATTTGATAGCTCTCATCCTTGGTGACTCAAATTTATTTCTTTTCTTATAAAATTTATAAAATAAAAATATAATAAAGAACACTCTTTAATTTTGGTGGGAAACTCGGTAAATCTGGGGCAGACCTTAAATAAGGCACCTTTGAACAGATCATCCCAAGGGTAGTTTCTGGGGTACTTTACTGTACTTTTCAGTCTCTGGGGCAAGTGTTGCAGCTTGTTCTAAGTATTTTCTGTGACTGGTATCAGTGTAATCTGGTATTAGGTATTTGTTTTGGGGGTGTAATCATTTATTGCACTTTTTTTTTCTATATTATAGGTTTCCAACACTTTCAAAGTCTTTCTCTCATATTTTCAACTTATCCAACTCTTCAAGCAGATCTTCAAGCTTAGTTAATTGAATCTTACGTTTACTTAGAGGGACAGGGATTTCTTTTTGTTTTTTCAACTCCCTTGGATTCTTCCTGCAGAAAGGCAACTGTAGGAGTCTACTCTACATTTTTGGCGCCCAATGTGGGGTTCAAATTTTCTAGCTTCTGAAGAAACTTACTTTTTGGACTTCTGGATTTTGGTTTTCTGGTTGTTGGATTATGATTGGTTGGTTATTTGGTGATTCTGGTAACTGGATGAACCAGTACAGGATCTGTGGTAGTAGGGATCTAGGTATAGGGCTGAACCCTTGCTATATCTGTTGTTTTTGTTTTTTTTTGTTGTTTTATCCTAGTAAAGGGCTGAAACCTTGTAGGATATTGTCGGTTGTCTGGTAAAGGGCTGAAACCTTGCAGATTTTATTGGTTTCTGGTGCTATTTGGGATGTCTTCTCCATCTGGTGCTAGTGTTATTTCTGCTGCTGCTGATGGTGTCAGGAGTTTAGTAAGGATTCAAACTTGGGATGGGCCCAAGTTTGTTGGTGATGATGTAAAGTGGTTTTTAGGTAGATATGAGGCTGCTGCTGGAATTGATGGGGCTTCTCATTTAGATATGGTGAAGCAGGTAATCTTTTTCATTGGTGATAGGGAAGTTGAGAAGGATATTACTGGTATGGAGGGTTATAAGACTAGGGATTGGAAAAGGCTTAGTAGGGAAATGGTGGACAGATGGGGAGTTAGATATTCAATGGTGGATTTAAATAAGGTTGTTGCAGAATGGCAAGTACAGGGTGGAATAACTTCTTTGGTGAGTTATAGGAAATTTTTTGGTAGTTTTGAAACTGTGGTGGAATATCTGGTGGAGGTAGAGGAATTGGCTCATGAAAATGCAGTCAAAGATTTATTTTGGTCCGCTTTTGGGAGGGATGTTAAGATGGATGTGTTAAAGGAGTTTTTTAGGAAGGTTTTGATGAAAACCTTACCTAATGGGGAGCAGAAGTTACCTGCTTTTAAGGTGGTTAAAGAATTGGTGGAGTCTCACCTCAAGCTTTTGGCTGTGGACAGTTATCAAGAAACCTGTACACAGTATGTCAGAAAGATTAATGAAGTTTTGGCTGATAATAAAGATATTATGAAGAAGGCTCAGGAGGCAAGAAAAGCTCAGTTGGGGAAACCGGTTCCTAAGGTGGATAAGAATGTTGACAAGGAGATGTTGCATTAATTGGCTGACTTAAAGAAGCAATTGAAAATTTTTGTTAAAGAAACTCAGAAGTCCAGCAGTGTTTCAGCTTCTTCTTCATCATCTTATTCAATTAGAGTTTATGATAGGAGGAATGGTGGTACTGTTGATGTTTGGATTTGTTCCTACTGTAACCAGAAGGGACATAAGTCCAATGATTGTTGGACTTTGAATAGGGATCAGGCTGCTGGTAGAATAAAATTTGATGGAAATTTATTTAGGTTTCCTGATGGATCTTTTATCAAGCCCAGTGAAGGTCAGGCTCCTTCGGATTCAGTGAGGAGGAATAATATGGGTGAAAAGAGAGCTAGGTTTGAGGAATTACCTACTGAGGCTTCTTCTGGTACTGGAAATAATTCTGGAGATAAGGTGAAGGAAAAAGAAGTTAGTAAGGCTACTTTATCTACTTCATATGGTAATTTGGAGTAAGTAAAGGTTGTTAAGGCGGATAGTGAGTGTATGGCTGGTGTATATGATGTGGAGGCTGCTAGGAGGGTGGCTGCTTCTAAAGCTAGAAGCAGTATTTCTAATCAGTCAAGGTCAAGAGGTGGAAAGGCGGATTCTAAGAAGGCTGAAGATCCTAAGAAGATTTATACGCCTGAAGAGATTGATCAGATGCAGAAGGGGATAGCTGATATGGGTCCCCCTAGTTTTGGTTCTTTTGATCTTAATGGTGATCCTATGTCTTTGGATGATGGTTCAGATACAGAGGAGGATGTTCCTTTGGCTTCTTTGCCTAGGCCAAGCTCTAGTGGGCCAAGGGAGGGAGTTAGAGCTACTGTTTATGGTTCTAGTTTGGTCTCTGTGGATGGAAAGGTTCATGGGGATAATTCTGACGTGGAGATTCCTGATGTTGCTGATAATGTGGGACCTCAGGAGTCTTATAGGGCAAAGTTTGCTAGGAGTAAGGCTCATTATGTGAGGCCAGTGGTTTCTGGTCAAGAGAATGCTATGGATGTTGTTTTAGGAAGGGTGAATCAGCTTCAGATTCCATTATCTTTGGGTGACTTGTTCACTATTAGTCCAGCCCTTGCTGAAAAGCAGAAGAAGCATTTGACTAGGAGAAGAGTGGCTACTGGTGAGGTGGAGTATATGTATGAAAAGGTGGAGAAGTTTGTTAATGAGGTGGAGACTCATTTTTCTGCTCCTTTGGGATATTTGGTGGTTTCTTTAAATGGAAAAGATGTGAAGTCATTGGTTGATTCAGGCTCAAAAAATAAATTCAATTTCATTGGATCAAGCAACTAGTCTGGATTTTCCAATTAAAGCTGGTGTTGGAGGAAATCTCAGAGGGATAGATGGGCATGCTACTGAGTTGATTGGTACAGCAGAGCATGTAAAGTTAGGTGTAGGTGGAGCTGTTGGAAAAGTTCATTTTTATGTGGCTAGAGGAGCTGTGAAGACAGTTTTAGGAGGGCCATTTTTGATGGATTTTGAGGCCAAGATTGGTTATCAGTCTGGTGTTGGGATTATTTTGGAGATTACTGGGGAGGATATGAGGCGGTTACATATGAGGTTGGAACCCCCAGGTGATGAAGGTTGGGAAACTAGGCCTGGTGTTTCTGCATCTTGTCAGTGTTGCACTTGCATTAGGAAGAGAAAAGATTTGAAGTCCTCTTCTGGTGTATTTGAGGATAGTGGTGATCATTTTGTTGGTGACCCTTCTTTTTTAGGGTAGATAGGGCTGATCAGTCTAGTGCTGTAATCTCTCCTCAAGAAGAAATCCTGGATTGCAGTAGGTCAGCTCAAGTGGAGATATATCAAGTGGAATCTCAACTTTTTGTAGATAATATTACTTTATTATGTCAATTTTTGTCAAATTATTTGTCTGGTTTCAGTTTTTCTTCAAGTTTTCCTTCAAGTTTATTTCAAGTTGTGAAGATGTTTTAGGGAAAATTTTGTTAGAGCAGAAAAGTTTTGGAGTGGTGGAAAATGGGTCTAAAATTAAGTCCTCCCAATTGTGCACTGCTAGGGTTTTTTCTACACCTTTCAAAAACATTACCATGGCCACACATGTGAGCATTGGGGACACCCCGGGTTGTTTTTCTAGGAATAGCAAGAAACAATTTGACAAAAATCAAGAAAAAAAATCTCAAGATAAATGAAAATCAACAAAAAAATTATTTATGTAAAGATATTGTCAATAGGGCTGAGCCTACTTGGCATGCTGGTAACCTCATGCATGAGGATAGACTGCCAACTTTTCATACTTTTGATTTTTCTTTTCTTATTTCTAAAAATAAAAATCAAATTACAAATTGTCTGCATAATGAAAAACTAGATAACAATATTTTTGAAAATTCCAATAATTCTGTTTCTAAAAACTTTAATAATTCTTTTTCAAAAAATTAAAATAAAAATAAAACTGATAAAATTTCTTTATCTGATTCTAATAATTCTTTTTGTAAAAATTCTGTTACTCTTAATTCTGATGAACATGAAGATTCTGTTGATTAAAGGAGCTCAATTCCTCAAGTACATGTGGAAGTGGAAGCAGCAAAATATAAGAAGGTTGCTGTGAAAGTTAAACCAATCAATAAAGCGCTGCCAACTGGATTTAATCCGCCATTGAAGAGACCAATTTTGTCAAGAGATCCATATGAAACTCCTTTAAGAAAGAATCCGTCTGAATTTTCTGAAATGTCAAGAATTTCTTTTGGTAGGATTGGTGTTGTAAATTTTGGGCCAGAGGGTTGGTTATCTGGTGAGGAGATGAACTTGTTGTTGGATGTGATGGTGTTGAGGGAGAAGGCTATTGCATTTATGGAGGAAGAGAGGGGTTTTTTAAAGCATTCTTATGGTGAACCTTACAAGATTCCAATTTTTTTCATGAACCTTGGCAACTCAAGCCAATTCCGATTCCTGCTGCTCTTAAAGATGATTATATTGAAGTTGTTAGGGAAAGGATTAGGACTGGACTTTATGAACAATTTTCATCAAGCTATTCAATTCCAGTTTTTTGTATCAAGAAGCCTAATGGAAAGCTTAGAGTGGTTCATGATCTTAGGGAATTGAATAGGGTGACTATAAAAGATGCTGGTATTCCTCCAAGTGCCAAGCAATTTGTTGATGCTTTTTCTGGAAGGGTATGTTATGGTTTGGGTGATATTATGGGGGGCTATGATGAAAGAGAATTACATCCGGATTCCAGACCTCTGAAAACTTTTGATACTCCTCTTGGACGTTTACAGCTGACTAGATTACCTCAATGTGCTACTTATTCTGTTGCTGTTTATCAAGCCCAAGTGGCTTGAGTTCTTCAATATGAAATTCCACAGTATGCTGGTATATTTATTGATGATGGTGGAATTAAAGGTCCTTCAACTGATTATTATAATGAAGTGTTGGAGGAGAATCCAGGTATTAGGAGGTTTATTTGGGAGTGCGCAGTAACTTTGGAAAGGATGTTGTTTAGGATTGAAGAAGCTGGTTTAAATATTTCTGGTTCTAAATTTTCTTGTTGTGTTCCAGCTTTAGAGATTCTTGGTCATGTGGTGTGTAGGGAAGGCCAAATTATGTTAAAAAAGAAAGTCAACAAAATTCAATCTTGGCCAAGACCTAGAAACACTACTGAAGTTGGAGGATTTTTGGGAGTATGTGTTTATGTCAGGATGTTTATTAGGGATTTCTCATTATTGGCTGCTCCATTGAGAAGGTTAAATAAGATAGATGCTGATTGGGATTGGGATGAAGCTTGTGAAGAAGCTTTTTTTAAGTTGAAGAAGGTGGTTGGTGAAGATATTATTCTTCATAAGTTAGATTATGGTGAAGGAGCTGGTAAGATTTATTTAGCTGTTGATTCTAGTCAGCTGGCGGCTGGTGTAGTGCTTTCTCAGATGGATAAGGATGGTTATATTAGACCAGTTAAGTATGAATCTGTAGTTTTTACTGAGGCGGAATCAAGATATTCACAACCAAAGTTGAAACTCTGTGGTGTGGCAAAAATTTTAAAGAAACTTTGAAATATCTTATGGGGTCAACATTTTGAACTTAAAGTGGATGCTAAATCTTTAATTCAGATGATTAATTCACCTAGTTTACCTAATGCTCCAATGACTAGGTGGGTAGCTTTTCTTCAACATTTTTCATTTGATTTAGTGCACAGGCCTGGAAAATCTTTCACTATGCCTGATGGATTGTCAAGAAGACCCCCTACAGTAGATGATTCTGATTCAGAAGAGTTTGATGAAGATATACCTATAATCAAGGCCAGTACCAAGGGTGCTGAGGACTTTCCATACCTCCCACATGAGTTTAAACTGGCTGGTTCTATTTTTGTTGAATTTGATGAAGTTGATGATCTAGTTAATCATGAGGTTTTTGTAGATGAGGATGGTGTGGTTGTTTGGGATAATTGGAAGTTGGCTAATGGTGTTTATGTTTGGGATCTGAAGGAGGATAGTGGTAGCATGGAAAAATATTTGAATGAGGTGGATTATGTGAATCTCAGCAAACAGCTGAATGCTCAGAGAATGATTGCTCACTCACAAGTGGGAGATATTGGGGACAGGGAGTTTCCTTTGGATGTTATATTATTGGATTTTTCTGATGAAATTTGGGGCCAGACTGGGTTTTATTTTTAATGGTGAAATATTTGTTGTCTCTGGGAAAACCAGAAGAATGTGATGAAGCTAAATGGGTGGCTATCAAAAAGAAGTCACTGGTTTTTATTTGTCTGGTAGAAGGTTGATGAAAAGAAGACATCCAAATCTTCAAGTTGTTGTATCTTAAAGAAAAGGTCAAGAATTGGTGATGAAATCTCTTCATGAAGATTTAGGGCATAGGGGCTTTGGAGAAACTTATAAGCAGATTGCTGATAGATTTTGGTGGCCTGGAATGAAGATGGCTGTTAGATCTTGGTTTCAGTCATGTGAAGAATGTCAGAGAAGAAGTTATTTAAGGCCAAAAGAACCTGGAAATGTAACTGGTGAGAATACTATCTTTGGACGTGTTAGTTTGGACGCTTTTCACATCAAGGAAGGTAAATAAAAGTACTTGATTGTGGCAAGGGATGATTTGTCTGGTTGGGTTGAGGCTGTCCCTCTTATTAGTTTATCTGCTAAAAATGTAGCAGAATTTTTGATGAAGGAATGGGTGTATAGGTATGGTGTTATGAAGTTGGTAACTGTCGATGGGGGCTCAGAGTTTGGTTCAGACTTCAAGGAAGCTGTTTCAAAAATTGGCTCAAAGGTTAGGGTGGCAACCCAATATTATCCTGAAGCAGAAGGAATGGTTGAAAGGGGGAATCAAGTTATTAAGGATGCTTTGGTTAAAATGTGTGGAAAAAGTGCTGAAAAGTGGAGGCATTATTTACCCCTTGTTTTATTTACTGACAGGATTACCACCAAGAGGACAACTGGTTATTCTCCTTATGAATTTGTTTTTGGTCAGAAAGCTGTTTTATCGGTTGATCTTGAAGCTGAATCTTATCTTGGTGTTGATTGGGATGTAGTCAAAACTACTGAAGATTTGCTCTGTGCTAGAATGCAACAGTTAGAAAAGAAGGAGGAATATTTGAAGAAGGCATATGATAGGATGATCAAGATCAGGGATAAGTCTGTCAGGTATTGGGATCAAAGGTTGGCTCATAGAATCAGAAAGCCTTTGAGGCCTGGTGATATGGTGTTGGTGTATAATAGGAGCTTGGAAAGTCAGTGGGGGAAAATGTTTGCTGATAGATGGAATGGACCATATAGGATTAGAGAACATGTTTTTGTTGGTTCATATGTTTTGGAAGAACTGGATGGTGTTATCTTAAAGAAGAGGGTAGCTGCTGATCAAGCGAAGAAGTTTTACCCTAGGGGCACAAAGAGTGCTGAAGTTTGACTCCGAAATGAGGATAAACTACAACATCAATATTTTAGGAAATCTCACAGTCTTTTGAAAAATCAGTCATTACTTCAATTTTAAAATTTTATTATGTGGTGAAAATATGAGGGGGAAACAAATTTTTTTAGGAGTGTTCACAGAAGAACCTTCTAGATTTTATATTGGAAAGTTTGGGGGTAATTGATGAGTTGGCAGCTCTATTCACAATTACCCCATAATGTTCGTTTCCAACCCTTCTCTGTTTCTAGTTGAATCCTGGCTTTGTTTTTTGTTATATAGGTAGTCCTCTATAACTATAAACTGGAACCTTACGTCAACACAGCACAATCTTTTGGAAGTCTGGATTCAAGAATTTTGTTTTGTTTAATTTTTTTTGTTGTATTGGGGTGGATGATCACTTGTGGTCTCCAATCAATTTTACAAATTGGAGGGAGCCCACCCATTGATCATTAGTTTGTTTTCTTGATTTTAATTAAATTATCATTTTTCAAATCATCAAATTTTCAAAAAAAATTTTAAAAAAAAAATTCAAAATTTAATTTTCAATAAAAAAAAATTATTTTTTTCAAAAATAATTTGTTTTCAAAAATTTCATTTTATGTTATATTTTTAATTTTGCTTTCCTGTGTATCCACAATCAAGGTGCACTTGGATGTGGGTATGATGTCAGGGGTTCGGCTCATCCAAATGGCTGGGGGACATCTTTTATTTTTTTATTTATCTTTAATTTTATTTATATTTTTCTTTTATTATATATTTATTTTATTTATTCTGCTAGTCCATCAAGACTTAAAACTGAAATTCTTTTCAAGATCATTTATGATTGGTCCTAAACTTCAAGACCGTGGAGAACTGAAGATGTCAAAAAAACTAGGAATTATAATGGTCAAGATTTGAGGAGGATTTCTTTTAGTTAGAAGTGTTAATTGGGGAACCTTCTAGATTTTATATTGGCAAGTTTGGGGGTAATTGATGAGTTGGTAAGTCTATACACAATTACCCCACAAAGTTTGTTTATATGCTTTATTGTTTATAGATTGATCTCTAGCATTGGTTTTGTGATGCAGGTGGAAGTCCTCTGAGACTATAAGCTGGTGAAATTCGCGCTTGATGACTCAAGAAAATTCAAGTGGAGGTTGTTTTTGGAAATTGGAGGACCTCATGGTGATTTCCAAATCATTGCAGTTCTGGCTCAGTGGAGATGAAATCACACTCTCTAAATTTTCTTTTCTGTAGTTGGTGATTTTGGAAATTGGAGGACCTCATGGCAATGTCCAGATCATTGCAGTTCTGGCTCAGTGGAGATGAAAGCCCACTCTCTTAATTTTTTTTTTTTGGAGGTGAATGGTAGAGGAGTTTGGAGGACCTCATGGAGGTGTCTAGATCATTGCAGTTCTAGCTCAGTAGGGTTTAAAGCCTACTCTTTCATACTCAGCGGATTGAAGCATCAAAAATCAAGTGGAGTCAACTTTAGAAGCAAAATTTTTATTGAAATGATGGTGGAAAAGTTTTTTATGTGATTCAGAATGAAATGGGGACATTCCATATTGGAGGGAGGATGTGGCATTCCAAATCTGGGTAGGGTACTTAGGTGAAAATTTGATTGGACCTTGGTTGGAAGAAAATCATGGTGTTAGCGGGTGTTAATTTGGTTGAAGGGTGTTAACTGGAGTTTTTTTTTGGGTGGATATATGTTGGTATTCCTATTGTTATTAGATGGTTTCATGGATTGGGTATCAGTTTTACTGGATTTTCTAGGGCTCTCTTGGTATTTTTGGTGGAAGCAGTGTGCTCATGGAGTAGCCATTTTTTTTCCAGTGCGCTCTGGTGCGCTCCAGTTTGCTCTGGTGATTTTCCGGTGCAAAAGCGAAGTGTACTGGAAAAATTCTGTTATTGTGGAAAAGTTTGGTTATGGTGAAAAGATTAACTCACTCTGGCCAAATTAGTTCATTATGGCAAAATTAGGTCATTATGGCAAAAAGAGCTCATTGTGGCAAAATTTGCTCACAATGGGAAAGTCTGATCACCAGTGAAAAGTTTGGTAACTGCAGAAAAGTCTGGGCACTGTGGTAAAGTTTGGTCACTGTAGAAAAGTCTGATCACCAGTGCAAAGTTTGGTCACTGTAGAAAAGTTTGGCTATTGTGGCACAATTTGTTTAGAATTTATCATGCTTGTTAGATCAATAGTTTATTGTAGATCCTATGCATGTAGGGTATTGTTGGAAAGGTCTGGAGGAGGAGAATCAGATAGAAGAAGGGGAATCTTAGTCTTCTACATGTTTTTTTGGTCTTTATTTTAGTTTCGATAACAAGGGTCTTTTTGATAATTAACAATATTTAACATATAACAACAATTATAATAGAAAATATCAACATATAGGGTACCATTAGATTGCTCTCATCCTTGGTGACTCAAATTTATTTCTTTTCTTATAAAATTTATAAAATAAAAATATAATAAAGAACACTCTTTGATTTTGGTGGGAAACTGAGTAAATCTGGGTCAGACCTTAAATAAGGCACCTTTGAGCAGATCATCCCAAGGGTAGTTTCTGGGGTACTTTACTGTACTTTTCAGTCTCTGGGGCAAGTGTTGGGGCTTGTTCTAAGTATTTGCTGTGACTGGTATCAGTGTAATCTGGTATTAGGTATTTGTTTTGGGGGTGTAATCATTTATTGCACTTATTTTTTTCTATATTATAGGTTTCCAACACTTTCAAAGTCTTTCTCTCATATTTTCAACTTATCCAACTCTTCAAGCAGATCTTCAAGCTTAGTTAATTGAATCTTACGTTTACTTAGAGGGACAGGGATTTCTTTTTGTTTTTCCAACTCCCTTGGATTCTGCCTGCAGCAAGGCAACTGTAGGGGTCTACTCTACAACTGTCAGTACAGTCTAGTATATAAGTATGATATAATAGTATTATTTTATGGTCCTACTACTTATTAATAAATGATTTAGTGATTAAACCTCAGGGGAAGACTAATAGAATAGTTATACTCAAATTAAACTCACAATACTTGGATTTAAATGCGTGCTAGTGGTGGAAAATAGAAGAATAAAATATAGTTATAGCTTTTATAAAGATAATATCAATTTATAAGGGCTTTATAATATATTTCTGAATGTTAATAATTGTAGTGTAATGTTTATTTGAAGTGTAGTAATTGAATGATGATAATAAATCGTCAAAATCCCTCCTTACTTATACCCAAATCCACTGGAGTGCACAGACCTTCAATCCAGATGATGTCACTGCTATCCCTGGAAATTACAGCACTGTGAGGGCCCATAACCTCCCCATGGCGTCCACTTCAAGCAGTTTCAACACCCAGACCTCCAGTAAGGACCCTCCATCACTATTAATAATAACACAGAGTCATACCATAAATAGAAAACCCAGATAAAAGCGGATACCATAAAGAAACAGGTAAAATAAAAGATCAAAAAGAGATTTAATGAAACTAAAAGCATATAAAGGAAACAAATAAAATGTCCAAGCCCCCAATAACATCCCCAAGCATCCATATTAACCCAAAAACATATTTCCAACCCATAAATCCGTGAATAACCATCCAAGGAAGTAATTTTAGTTGTCCAAACTGGGTGTATGCGCCTGATATAGGTGTCTATGCTTCTGTAGGCGTTGTGAGTCCACTGATTTTGTCCATATGACCTAAAATAAGCAGAAAAACAAAGGTTATAGGCTATTAAGGGGCTAAAACCCACTTATATACCTAAATATACATAATATACTGCATATTTCACTGAATATGAGATTTATGTATACATATAAGCTTATGTATGTCAATAATTACTTCATATCACTTAAGATAAGTATATTATGACTCCATTAACACCTTAATAAGTATTATTAGGCCATGGATAAGCTATTTAAACTATTATAAATTATATAATAGAATAATAATTATATATATATATAATAAAATAATATATATTATTATTTTAACCTTATTTTTAAGATATAAGCTTAATCTAGTTAAGGTTATCTTATTTTAAGCATAAGAAATACTCAGTCCTAAGGATATTTAGGCTGACACTCCCTCACCCCAAAAAAAACAATAAAAAAAATGTTAAGACATTTTAATTAATCTTAAGGAATGAAATAATAAAATAAAAATAATTTTTATAATACATATACTGAATGAACAGTATTATTTAGATTTAAATTTTTTCAAGAGATTTTTAAGATCAGAGATTTCATTTTCTGGAATCCACTGGTCATATTCACTTGATTTATTTTTAAATCTTAGTAGATACTCAACTCCCTTTTCTTTTGTAAGGTGTCTCTTTTTGAGTATCTTTTCAATTTCTGCTTTTTCCACTATTTCTTCAGGTTGCTGTTTATGCCTTCCTGATCTTCTTGGAAAGAGAGCAGTATCATTAGAATGGTATGGTTTTATAAGAGAAATAGGAAATACTGGATGTTTTCTATCATAAGGTGCATATAGAATAACCTCAACAGCATTATTACCAACCATCTTTTTAACTACAAATGGTCCAATGAATGGATCCTTCAATTTAACATTACCATTTAAATTGAAATGTAGCGTTGAAATAAGGACTTCATCACCCTCTTTGAACATTTGTTCTTTATGGGCTTTATCCCATCTTTTTTTTTCATACTCAAAAGCCTTATTTATACATTCTTGAGCATGTTTTCTCCATAATTCCTGCATCTGAAGAAAAGATTTAGTACCTGGATGAATATCCAATCTAGGTAACTTATTAAGAGTTTTAGCAGGGGTATTAGGTACATAACCCAACCATAACTCAAATGGCTTTTTGCCAGTGACAGAATGTACTGTACTATTGTATGCAAATTCTAAACCTGGGATAAGGGTTATCCAATCATGCGTGAATTTGTCATTGTCTTTAAAATTAAGACCAAAAGCACAGTATCTTCTTATCATATCTTCTAAGGTTTGTATCATTCTTTCTGCTAGCCCATCAGTTTGTGGATGGTGTGCTGTAGAAAGTTTTAATTGACACCCTGAAACATCCATAAGTGACGTCCAGAACTCAGAAGTAAATTTAGGATCTCTTTCAGAAACTATTGCTTTGGGGAAACCTGCTGTATTTAACATTTGTGTCCACCATAAAAAAGCTAAGTCCTTTGCAGAAACCTCTTTGTGGGTAGGAATAAATTTACACATCTTTGTAAATCTATCTACAATTACCCAGCAGGAGTTATAACTCTTATGCCCTGCTATTGGCAAACCTGTTACAAAGTCCATGTTAATGATTTCCCATGGAGCTTTTGGTTGCTCAATTTGTTGTAATAAACCAGCTCTTTTTCCTGTTAATCTTTTAGATTTTTGACAAGAATCACATGTTTCAACATATTTCTGAACATCCTCAGACATGTTAGTCCACCAAGCTGTGTTTTTTACTCTGGTTAATGTTTTATGGTAGTCAAAATGACCTGCTAATATATCATCATGACATATACTTAACATTAACTCCTTCATTGAAGGGGGAATTACAATTACATTACTTAATTTTTTCCTGTAATATATAAAACCATCCTCAATGGAAAATTTTCCTTTCTCTAATGCCTCTTTATACTTATCTGGTAATGTTTTTATTAAAACATTCATTGAAGCATTAGATGGATCATTTAATATTGTAGTTAATTTACTTAAGTCAGGATCTGAATTATAATTATCAAGAATTGATTGCATAAATTCATCCTCAAGATCTACAATATAAATGCCATAAATGTTAATAATCTCTGATTCAGGAACATAAGCAGGATTATCATCATTATTAGGCAGAGGTACTCTAGATAACAAATCTACATTAGAGTGCAAGGTTCCTGCTCTATGTGTAATAGTCATCCGTCCTCTGTATTCTTGTACAGCTAATTGCCATCTAAACATGTGTCTATTAGGAGTTTTCATGTTTAAGAGTGACTTAACTGCACTACAGTCAGTTATTAACTCAAATTTTTGGTCTTCAAGGTAATAATGTAGCTTTTCTAGAGCCCATACTACTGCCAAACATTCAAGTTGAGTAGCACCATATTTTAATTCACTACTTCTCAGAGTACGTGAAATATAGCAGATTACTACTTCTGACATTTTACCTTCAATAAGTTGTTTTTGATGCAAAGCAGCACCCAGTCCAATAAAACTTGCATCTGTATATAATACAAAAGGTAATTGGAAGTCTGGTAATCCCAAGATAGGAGCTGTCATTAAACATTCTTTCAACTTATTAAAAGCTTGTTGTCTTTCATTATTCCAAATGAAAGCTTCTGATTTTTTTATCAGTGTGGTCAGTGGTGCAGCAATTGATTGGTAGTTTTTTATATATTGTCTATAATAACCACACATTCCAAGAAAAGATTGTACATCCTTCACATTTTGAGGAATGCCAATATTTTTTATTGCAGCCACTTTATTTTGGTCTACACATATTTGTAAGCCAGATACAATATGACCAAGCACTTTTAAAGATTCAAACCCAAATTTACATTTTTTCAATGCAAGGGTCATTTTTATTTCATCCATTTTCTGAAATACTTTCCTTAAATGGATTAAGTGTTCATCAAAAGTTTTAGAGAACACTATGATGTCATCAATGTATACCATTAACCATCCCTCAATCATTTCATTATGGAATGTTATATCCATTAACTTTTGAAATACTGATGGAGCATTCTTTGGTCCAAATGGCATTCTGACATACTTATAAATTCCTATGTGTGTTGTTATCAACAAAAAGTTCTGTGAATTCTTTTCAACAGGAATTTGATGGTACCCTTTATTTCCATCTAGGCAACTTATATATTTAGCACCTTTAAGGGTAGCATGTATAGAGGCAATCCTTGGCAAGGGATAAATATCATCTACTGTAAATGTATTTAATGCTCTATAATCACCGCACAGTCTTGCTTTATCTTGTTCATAAGAAATCAGCACTGGTGATATTACACAATATTTTGGTGTAGTTTCAACCTTCTCAAGAATGTTCATCTTTAATAACATCTTAATATTATCCTCTATGTCTTTCCTCTTCATTGGTGAAGCAGGATATGGTTTCTTTTTAAGACTAGCAGGAATATTATCCATGTCACAGGTTAAACTAATTTTCATTTCATGATCTTTTACAAGGCCAAGTTCATTTGTACCATGTGCAAAAGCCATTGGAAAAGCTTTAATTAATTCCAAAATATTATCTTTCTCAGTTTCATTTATCTGAGTGCCAAATGATGCTTTTGAAATTTCTGTTTCCAGAAGTTCCAACTCATTGGATTCTCTTCCTTTAGACGGGGAATTTGTTACTGACTCAATGTGTAAGACTGTGTTAAAAGAATTTATTTTAAATTTCCTTTTACCATTCATGCCAATTGTAAAATTATTATTAGCAGGGTCTAATTTTACACCAAATTTAGTCAGAATATCATTTCCAATGATAAAACAGTTACTACAATTTGTATTATCCATTACTACAAAGTCACAAGTTACCCTTACATAACCATGTTGGTGTTTAAAGAAAACAGCAGCTTTGTATTTACCAATGGGGTGTAGTACTGATCCAAAACCTCTCCAATTTTTATTTTGAAGTGGTTCAAGCTTAAACTTATATTCACTATCAATCTTCTGTAATGTATTAGTGGAAACAACTGAACCAGCAGCTCCTGTGTCCAATACTATATTAACATTTTCACCAGAAATGATAGCTGGAACCGTGATAGGTGTCATTTTAAAGTTATCAGCTTGTATATCCTTAATGATTTCAGCATCCTCAAAATTCATTAAAGATTCATTTGAGTCCATATTTAATATTGGATTTTCAAAGATGGACAAATCATCTTCCAACATACAGACTTCATTTTCATCACTATATGAGATATTGCTGTCATAATCACTTGATTCTTTACTTTTTTCAGTTTCAGTTTCAGATTCACGTTGATTTTCAACAATATTTATGTTTTTCTCACATTTGTGACCTTTTACCCAAGGTTTGTTACACTTATAACAAGTATTTGTTTCATACTTTTTAGGTACTACAGGTGCAGTAGGTTTTTTCTGCTTCTCCTGAAGTGTTTTTGAATTCTGAGATTTTACAGGTTCAATATTTTGTTTATAAGTGGAATACCTTGATTCATACTTATGGTTTAATAATATTTCATTGCAAATATTAATAAAGTCAGAATATTCAGTAACATTTAATGTTCTAGCTACAACAATGTCTCTGACAGATATAGGTAATTTGTATATTATCTTATCTTTCCATAAGTTAAAATCCATATGAGGCTCAATGGCTTTTAATATTTTGTTTAAATTCATTAAAAATACCATAGGTTTGTCACCATTCAACGGATTATACCTAGTCTTCTCATACAGTCTCTGCTGAGTAAGCCTGAATTTAGAACCTCCAAATTGTTTTTCAATAAGTTGTTTCCATTCAGCCCAAGAGTAGTCTCTACCCTCACTTAAGACAGCTTCAAACCATAATAAAGCAACATCCTTAAATAAAGAAATTAATTTTGATGTTATCTCTTCATCTGGTAACTTATATGAGAATTTCAAGTTGTCAATTCTTTGAATAAAATGTTGCCAATCAGAGCTGGCTTCCCCATCATAAGTTGGGTACTGATCTATCTTAGGCCAGTTCTTCTGATTGGATTTTATCTCACTAATCTTAGGTAAATTCAATAACTCATTTACTTTTGATAAATGGTCTTGTATTTCTTCCTGCACGGATTTGTGACTTACATTTTCAGATTTGACACTACCACCAGATGGTTTCAATTGTGGTGGTATAGGGAAGGAATGAGATTCACTTTTGCCAATGAAAGGATTATTATTATATTGATTATACTTATGATTATCCTGGTTCATTAGTAGATTGGCAGTTTCAATCTCAACTTTAGTTAATCTTTGTAGCAACTCAGAGACACTTTGATGTGTCTGTGCAAAAGATAACTTTGTTCTTGATTCAGATTTTAATAAGTGTGTTTCATATAATTTTTCTAACTCACAAAATTTGTTTGAAAGGTCATTATATTTATTACTCAATGAATCATATTTAAGAGTTAGAGACAAATGTTCTTTCTCTAATTCTTTATTACGTGTTGCTAATTGAGAAATGTTCAATGTTAAGGATGAAATTGTATCACTAGTGAGCTTAACTGTCTGTTCCTCACAATCAGTCATTCTATTCCACAATGCTGAAACAATTCTATGGACAGTTGGATTATTGTTAAAATATTCCATGTCCTCCTTTTCAATTCTCTCACTCTCCTGTGAACTACTCATCTCACTAGTAGGTGGTTGCAACTGAGGATTAACTGTATTATCATTGTATATAGTACTGTTATTATGGATAAAAGACAAGTCAGGTGTATCTACTCTAAAACCTAAATTTCTTAAATCCTCCTCTATTTTTTGTACAGATTTAACATCAATAGAATTACCTATATTGTAATTATCAGTATTATGTCTAATCTGAGAGGGTAAGTTACTTACCAAGGGATGGTTGCCAGGCCTGATTTTTGGCGCTTTTTTCCCTTGTAAGGGTGAGCTGAGGAAGTCAGATGAGGGGGTGGATCCCTGTTGCAACTGTGGCTTGTCCACTGTTGGTGAAACCAGTCCCATTTCCATTTGTCTACCAGGATTTTCTCCTGGGAGTGAGTGGACCCTCCTTGGGTAAGGGGTTGCTGATTTGATTGACTGGGCTGGCCTCCCTTTAATTCTGCCATTGCCTGATTCATCTGCTGAAATCCTACCTTGCAATTGTTTTGCAACTGCTCTACCTCTTTGAACATGAGAGATTTTGATTCCTCTAGCTTCAGAACCTGTTTGGCCAGGTGGGACAGTTGATCCTGAAGAGGAGGAAACGTCTTTTTGATAGTTATCTTTTTTAAGAGGGCGTCCTTTTCCTCTATACTCATGCTTTCTGGCTGGGGGTACTGTTGTCCCTCCATGGTGATGTCCTGGAAAGTTTTTATTAGTTTTAGACCTGGTATTATAAGCAGGCTGTTCACTTACACTATCCTGAGGAGCACTCATATTGTTCAGAATAACAATATTTTACGTCTACAAAAGGAAAAAACTCTTTGGAATTAGTAGACAAAAGATATTAGTAATTATATTACTAATAAAAAAAAAGCAATGGAGCTTACCCTGAATTTATATCTTTATTTATTTAAATAAAATATAAGAAAAATTCGAAAAAATCTGTTAAAAATATAATAATAAGTTTAACTAGACCTCTATAAGGGTGAATAATTAGCTTACCAAGCTTTAGCCAAATACCAATTTTATTGAATGTTATATTGGTGTCCAAATACCAAGTGAAATTGGGTTTATATTGGGTACAGTTACTACTGTAAATATCTAATTTTTATAATAAAAAATTAGTACAATTATTATAAGGATTCTTTTCCGCAATCAATGAGTTATGATGACCCACTAAAATGCAGCAGACCCAAATATTTGGTTAATTTTGAGTTGTACTAAGGTAAAAATCACGTCCCAAGGCTTATACTAAATAATAAGTAAAATATAAGGAAAGACCCCCAATTGTCAGTACAGTCTAGTATATAAGTATGATATAATAGTATTATTTTATGGTCCTACTACTTATTAATAAATGATTTAGTGATTAAACCTCAGGGGAAGACTAATAGAATAGTTATACTCAAATTAAACTCACAATACTTGGATTTAAATGCGTGCTAGTGGTGGAAAATAGAAGAATAAAATATAGTTATAGCTTTTATAAAGATAATATCAATTTATAAGGGCTTTATAATATATTTCTGAATGTTAATAATTGTAGTGTAATGTTTATTTGAAGTGTAATAATTGAATGATGATAATAAACCGTCAAAATCCCTCCTTACTTATACCCAAATCCACTGGAGTGCACAGACCTTCAATCCAGATGATGTCACTGCTATCCCCGGCAATTACAGCACTGTGAGGGCCCATCACCTCCCCATGGCGTCCACTTCAAGCAGTTTCAACACCCAGACCTCCAGTAAGGACCCTCCATCACTATTAATAATAACACAGAGTCATACCATAAATAGAAAACCCAGATAAAAGCAGATACCATAAAGAAACAGGTAAAATAAAAGATCAAAAAGAGATTTAATGAAACTAAAAGCATATAAAGGAAACAAATAAAATGTCCAAGCCCCCAATAACATCCCCAAGCATCCATATTAACCCAAAAACATATTTCCAACCCATAAATCCGTGAATAACCATCCAAGGAAGTAATTTTAGTTGTCCAAACTGGGTGTATGCGCCTGATATAGGTGTCTATGCTTCTGTAGGCGTTGTGAGTCCACTGATTTCGTCCATATGACCTAAAATAAGCAGAAAAACAAAGGTTATAGGCTATTAAGGGGCTAAAACCCACTTATATACCTAAATATACATAATATACTGCATATTTCACTGAATATGAGATTTATGTATACATATAAGCTTATGTATGTCAATAATTACTTCATATCACTTAAGATAAGTATATTATGACTCCATTAACACCTTAATAAGTATTATTAGGCCATGGATAAGCTATTTAAACTATTATAAATTATATAATAGAATAATAATTATATATATATATAATAAAATAATATATATTATTATTTTAACCTTATTTTTAAGATATAAGCTTAATCTAGTTAAGGTTATCTTATTTTAAGCATAAGAAATACTCAGTCCTAAGGATATTTAGGCTGACAACAACGGTCAGCTCACTTGGAGTTAATTCAAGAGGAGTCTCAATAATTTTCTGTTTATATATCTTTTGAATGTCATTATTTGTTGGAATTTTTCATATGTTTATTATCATTATCAAGTTATTTATTAAATTTAAGAAAGATTTAAAAGGAAGGATGGGATGTATTATGCTTTATAAAATATGGGAAGGGAGTATGGATGATAGTGGTGAAATATGTGGTCAATTATTTTATTGCCTCCAGAAAGAGGGTAAACTTCAATTATCACAAATATATCAACAAAAACATCTTAGTAACATCAATTCACAAAAAAATAATTTTTGTGATGATTTAATTTATTTCCTCCAGCAAGAGGTTAAACTGCCAATTTTATTTACTGGTGATTAAATGGTGGAGAATGGTTGAAAAGGTGTTGGAAAATTAGATGAAAAATTAGACAAAGAAAAGGGGATGGAGATAAAAATACCCTAAATAAAAATTATATTTAAACTTATTTTAGTTCTGATTCTGAAGAGAAGAAGAAGAAAATTCTGATAACAAATTATATAACAGTGATAATATGATGGATCAAATATCTCAAGTCAAAGTGGATGTTGATGCAGAAAAATATAAAAAGGTAGCTAATAGAATTAGACCAATAAATGAAACACTTCCTGCTAAATTAAATCCACCCTTGAGAAGACCAACTTTATCAAAAGATCCATATAGTTTTCCTTTAGTCAAGAACCTTCCAGAAATTTCTCAAACTTCAAGGATTACTTTTAGGAGATTAGAGGTTCTTTATTTGGGACCTGAAGAATGTCTTTCAGGTGAAGAAAAAAATTTTTTTTGGATGTGATGGTAAAGAGGAAGAAGGCCATTGCATTTGTATAAGGGGAGAGAGGTGTATTAAAGTATTCTTAAAGAGAGCTCTACAAGGTTTCATTTGTTTTTCATGAACAATGGTAACTGAAACCAAATCCTATACCCACCACTATTATAGAAGACTATATTTAAGCCATTGGAGAACAAATTTAACCTGGATTATATGAAAAGCCGTCATCAAATTATTCAATTCCAGTTTTATGTATTAAGAAACCTAATGGAAAGCGCAGGGTACTTCACAATCTTAGATAATTAAATAGTGTTACAATAAAAGATTCTGGAATACCACCCAGTGCAGAGTAGTTTGTAGAGACGTTTTCTGGAAGAGTGAGTTATGGTTTGGCAAAAATAATGGGGGATATTATTAGAGAGAGTTACATCTGGATTTTAGGCCACTCACAGCTTTTGATATGCCACTTGGAAAATTACAGCTGAAAAGATTACCTCAAGGAGCAACAAATTTTGTTGCTGTTTATCAAGCAGAAATAGCTTGTATTCTACAGGATGAAATTCCACAATAATATGGAATATTTATTTATGATGCTGGAATTAAAGGCCCTTAACCAATAATGATAATAAATTGTTGAAGGAGAATCTATGAATAAAAAATTTATCTGTGAATATGCTTTTTTCTTAAAGAGGATTTTGTTTAGGATTGAAGAAGCTGGATTAAATATTTCAGCTTCTGAATTCTCTTGTTGTGTGCCTGATTTGGTTATTTGTGTCAAGTGATATGTAGAGAGGTTAGAATGATATCAAAGAAGATGGTGAAAAAAATTCAGTCCTGGACAAGACCCAAGAATATGACCAAAGTTAGAGGATTTTTAGGTGTATTTGTTTATGTTAGAAAATTTTAAGGACTTTTCTTAATTGGCTGCTCCTTTGAGATGTTTGACTAGGAGTGGGATAAAGAGTGTGAAGAGGCATTTGAGTGATTGTAGAAGGTTGTTGGGGAAGATATTATTCTGCATAAGTTATATTGTGGGAAAGATGCAGGTAGAATATATTTGGCAGTTGATTCAAGTCAGATTGCTTCTGGGGCAGTTCTGTATAAAATGGATAAAGCTGGTTATATTATGCCAGTCAGGTATGAATATGTGGTTTTTACAGAGGTGGAATCAAGATATTCAAAACCAAAAGTGGAACCTTGTGGTTTGGAAAATTTTTTAAGAAGCTTCAAAATGTTTTATGGGGACAACACTTCAAACTATAAGTGGATGTAAAATCTTTAATTCAAATGATTAATTCCCCTTGTTTACCAAATGCACCCATGACCAGATGGGGAGCTTTTATTCAACATTTTCTTCTGATCTAATTCATAAGCCTGGAAAGAAATTTACTATGCCAGATGGATTTTTAAGAAGGCGGCCCAAAGAAGAGGATTCTTACTCAGAAGAATTTGATGAAGATATAACTTTTATCAAGGCCAGCACAAAAGAAGATGAAAGATTTCCTTACCTACCACATGAGGTTATACTGGGAGGAATAATAGATGTAGATAATGAAGACCTCCCCCATGAGTTTAAACTGGAAGGATTAATAGTTGTAGATAATGAAAACCTACACCATGAGGATAAACTACATAATAATAAAAACATGGTAAGTTATGTGCTTGGGGAGTTTGATGATGGTGGAGATTAATTTTGTAAAAAAGAGGTTGGAGATGTGGTGTATATGGATGAGGATGGTGAAATTTTGTGGGATAGTAGAAAATTGGTGAATGGTGTAAATGTGGGATTATTATTAAATTTGGTTAAAGAGAGGCTGGGTGATTGTAAAAATTAGGTTAAAAAGAGTTTGGAAAAAGTTTAGGTTGATGAATCTGAATAGAGTAAAAAAGGAAAAGAAGATAATTTGGTTGTTAAATGGTTGAAAGGTCCAAAAGTGGAAAATTTAAAATCTTTTATGATAAAAAGGCAAAGTCAAGGATTAAAGTTATTGGCTCACTCATGTACAGGTTATTTAGCATATAGGAAAGTTCCTGTTGATATTATATTAATAGATTTTCAAGAAATATTCTGGGGACAGACAGGCTTTTATTCTCAAAAGGTGAAATATATATTAATTTAAGAAAGGCTGGATGATTGTGATAGTGATTAATGGGTGGCTATCAAAATGAATTCACCACAATTTTTTATTTCTGGAAAAAGATTAAAGAGGAGAAGGTATCCAAATCCTCAAGTTGTTATTACTCAAAAGAAAGGGCAAAAGTTGGTTATTAAATCACTGCATGAAGTTCTTAGGCATAGAGGACTTGTTGAAACCTATAGACTAATTGCTGATAGATATTAGTGAACTGTCATGAAATTGGCTGTTAAACATTGGGTTCATACATGAGATGAATTTCAAAGAAGGAGTTACTTAAGGCGAAAGGAACTTGGACATGCAAATGGTGAAAACACTCCTTTTGGTAGGGTTATTTTGGATGCTGTTCATATTAAAGAGGGTATATATAAATATTTAATTGTAGGTAGAGATGATTTATCTTGTTTTGTAGAGGTAGAACCTCTTAATAATTTGAATTCCAGGAATGTGGCAGATTTTTTGATGAAAAATTGGGTATATAGATATGGAGTGATGAATTTGGTAACAGTTGATGGAGGTCCTGAATTTGGGACTGATTTTAGGAAGGCTATATGAAAAGTTGGATCAAAGGTTACAGTAGCAAGCCCATATTATCCTGAAGCTGAAGGAATGGTAGAAAGAGGGCATCAAGTTATAAAGGAGGCTTTAGTTAAAATTGGTGGAAAAAGTGCTGAAAAGTGTTGGCACTATTTACCATTAGTTTTATTTTCTGACACAATTACTGCCAAAAGGAAAACTGAATATTTACCCTAAAAACTAGTTTTTGGTCTGAAAGAAGTTTTACATGTTGATCTAGAGGCTGAATTATATCTTGGAGTAGACTTGGACACAGTGAAAACTACTGAAGAATTATTATGTGCATAAATGGTTCAGCTAGAAAAGAAAGAAGAGGCTCTAGAAATGGAATATTTGAAAATAATGAATATTAGGAATTAGTCAGTTAGATTTTGGAATAAGAGGTTGGCTTAAATATTAAGGGAACCTTTGATAACTGGAGATATGGTCTTGGTGTTTTATAGGATTGTGGAGAGTCAGTGGGGAAGAATGTTTGCTAATTAGTGGAATGGGCCATACAGAGTCAGAGAACAAGTATCTGGTGGTTTATACGGTTTAGAAGACTTGGATGGAGTTTTTTTGAAAAAATAGGGTGGCTTCTAAAAAAGTCAAGTGGTTTTAGCCTAGGGGCATTGGGAGTGTGAAGTGTGACTCCAAAATGAGGATAAACTACTCTCTATTGTTCAAAGAAGACTTAATCCAAAATGAAGATAAAATATTCAACAATTGTTAAAAGATGATCTAATCTGTAAAAGGGTATCAACTAAAACTATCATTATAAATAAAATCATGAAAGATACAAATGTTGAAAAATCTAGGGTGAATAATTGTGATGGAATGTAATTCACAGAGGATCCTTCTAAATTTAATATTGGAAGGTTTGGGGGTAATTGATGGGCTGGCTGCTCTATAAAAAGCTACCCCAGAAAGTTTGTTACTGTCATTTCACTGTTTCTAGCTAGATCCTCATTTTTTTCTTTATATAGGTAGTCCTCTAAGACTATAAACTGGATCAATATGACATCATTACAATAACACTCATTCAAAGTCAGATTCAAGGAGTTTATTTAATGTTTTATTTTTAATTAAAGAAATTTTTTTATGATTATATGTTTGAATTTTATTTTCATTTCATTTTTTTAATTTTATTATAAAATAGCTTGTTCAGGGACAATGATCACTGGTGGTCTATAATCATTTTTACAAATTCAAGGGAATCCACCCAGAAATCATATCTATTTTTTCATTATGTTTTTCAAAAATTTTCAAAAATTATTTACATTTATTTTAAATTTTTTTATGTTTAACCCACATCAAGGTGCACTTGGATGTGGGTATGATGTCAGAGGTATGGCTCATCAAATGGCTGAGGGACATCTTTTAAAAAAAATTATTAAATTTTAATTTTTAAATTTATAATTATATATTTTCTATTTCAAATTTTTTTACTTTACAATTTTATTTTTTGTGTTAAAAATTTAAAAAATAAAAATAAAAATAAAAAAAGAAGTATATTTTTAGGATTTATATATATATATATATATATTAGTTGCTTTAAAGTTTCTAGCAGGAGCCTGAAGAGCTAAGGAAATTTTTTCTTGGTCAAAGAAAGCAAAGTAAAGGTGTAAGGAGAGGCTATAGTGAATCATTCTATTTCTTCAAATTGACAATGTTGTTTATGGTAAAGCCAAGTGGCCATTTTAAAGTGAAATTTCAAAAATTGCTCTCATGCAAATACTTCTAAAAAATCTTTTGAAGGATAATATTTGTAATGGGCCAAGTTAACGTTGAAAATAGAATAAAGCTTTTGAATGACTTCATTAAATTCCACCATAGTTGAAGTCGGTTCTGGATCAAGAGTATAATAATCAGACTGAGAATAATGGGATCTAGATGAGTCTAGATAAGGTCATCAAGAAAAGTCAAGATATGAATTAAAAGAAGAATGAAAATTATAATTACTTACTAGAGTCAACTGTGTCAAGCTCATTATTTAAAGGCAGGCTTGGTAGAAATTTTTCTTCAAGAAGGGAAGAGTAGGGATTTTTAATGCTGTGATAAGAAGTTGGTTTTAGAAATGTTAGGAAGTCTCTTGGAGGAGCAGTGATAGGTGATCCATTAAAATTTGGAATATTTCTTTTCTTGTAGTTAAAGGATGAAGTACTGGGAGATCTGGGTCTCTTTGAAGAAAAAGAAGAATGAAAATAGGGTTGCTCAATTTAGGTCAAGGATAGATAGGCTCTGATATAAGAGGTAAAGAGAAAGCAGAAGAAGAAGGAGAAACATCTAGAACTGATTTAGGTGGATTCAAAATTGCTTTAGGAGAAGTAGGAATTCTAGGAATGTCATAAGAGAGCCTTGGTTGGAGAGATAGAGCAGCAAGAAGAGTAGATGGAGGTAGACCCAGAGACTCAGAGTAAGAAGGAATATTCAAAAAGGCTGATGGTGTGAAAGTAGAAGGAATTTCTGAGGTATATGGTTTAGGAGATGGAGTGGAAGGCTTGCAATGGAAGGCAAAGCTGGTGGCAGGAAGAGGGATTGAGACATATTTAAGACCAGAGCATTTTAACTTCTTTTTAAAGCAGTTGGAACAAGCCCTGTTGTAGGTGTGTCTTTTTTGGTTATTAGTGTAGGTGAAATCTTGATGGATAAAGGAACAGTAATAACAGACTTAGTCTCTAGAGGCAGTGAAGTTGGAAGGAGTCATCTTGAAAATTTGATAATTAGGATGGAAAAAACCACCTGGATAGGAGAATAGGGATTGGAGAAAAAGGATGGTGGAAAAAATGGGCTCAAGGAAAGTAGCAGGCAGTTGGAATCAATGGAATGTCTTGGGTCCTTCATGACATTAAACTGGAAAATTTTTAATAATTGGTCCCCCATGACCTTAAACTGGAAAAATAATTTCTCTTTGGTCCACCAAGACATTAAACTGGAAAATCAATCATAGTATGGGGAATTTATAAGGATTTTGCAGGAGGGTATTCTACCAAAATTATAAACTGGTAATCAATTAAAATTTTGGTTTTCAAGGTTTTAGGATGCAAATGTTAATCTAGAAGTATGTTCAAATCAATCATTTTTAGTTTATCACTCATTCATCAGTACTAAAACTGGTACTCCCTCATTTGGACAACTGAGTCATTAATAAAAACAGTAAGAATAATTTTAGGTAATGAAGATGTCATTAAATTATTTATTAGTGTTAAAGAATGATGGATATTCTAAAGGTTATTGTTGGAGATTGTTAAAATTTTTAAAATAAAGGTGCTAAGCTAATCTGGAAAATATGGATTCTGATAAATATTAAGAGTGATTTAAAAAGGGTTGGAAATTTATTTGAATGTTATTATGCTGAATCATTGAAGATGGATAGGAATTGGAATATTAATGTGTCTCTTTGGTAGACTATTTAGGTGAAATCTTGGAGTACCTTATGGTGAAAATGGAATCTGGATATTTGGCTCAGGGGAAAGCCCAATGGGAATGGAATCAAATGTATTTGGCTAATTAGGGAAGCCCACTCTCTCATGCAGTTTAAGAAAGTAGAGACCGGTAGAGGGGAGTGTGAAGGGATTCAAACCTTTCTCTCAATAGTGAATTAATAACAAGGCAAATATGGCTTACTTGATGTTTATTTTAATTATGGTAAATAAAAGATGATATAAAGAATTCCAGAAAAAAATATTTTTCAACACCAAAAACAATTAAATTATTTAACTTTAAAGAAGGGAATTCAATCTTTGAAATCTTTCAACATCATTATCAAAACTTTGCATTAAAATTCTTTTCTTTCTTAAATCTTCAGTATTATTATTAGGAGTTTCCTGAAAATATGTTAAAAATTTATGCTTCATATCATCACAAAAATTAAGATAGAGATATCTATAAAGCCTAGGATAGTTATTAATATTATCATTTGGCACCTGGCCAAAATCATTGGTATTTGTGATTTTGATAGCTTAAAAAAAGAAATTAAGAGTTGGAAGAGATAGCAGTTGGATTTGGAATTAGTAGGAGGATTATTAAAATTATAATCAATGGAAAAACCTTTAAAGCCAGAGAATAATGTTTCAGAAAAACTGAATGGAGAAACTGGCATGATAGGATTAGGATCCTGAGAAGGAGGATAAAGCTCAAGATTAGGTTTTTAAGATGATGAAGCTTATTTGGCAATCATGTTTCTAAAGAAGGTGGGAATTTCAGATAGTCTCTTTTTAGGTATTTTAGGATCAGGAAGGGCATTTGGTCCAGTACAGACATTAGTTCTGGAAGGAATAATTTGAAAATTACACTTAATTTTCTTAAGCCTGAAAAAATTACAAGCAGTTTTTCCAGGAAGACCCGTTTTAAAAATCAGACAAGGTACCTTGATTTGGTGCATAGCTCACATGGGACAGAAATGTCTTTTTAAAACATTTTGATGAATATACTGATTATAAGATAAATTCATAATTTTTATTTAGTATTTGGAGTAGATGGTTGAAGAAAATGAAGAGAAGAAGAATATGTGATCAAACAAACATGCAAATTTAATGAATGGGGAAATTCTTCATTGGAGGGAATATGTGGCTGCCTAAAGTTTAGTATGTCACTAAGGTTTATTAAAAGAGGATTTTTTGAAGTTTATTGTAGAGATTTGAAAATCCGACCTAATTTTATAATCATTCATGTTTGAAGTAATGAGTATTTAAAATGGTTAAAAAGGGTTAATTTTACCAGTCAAGATTAAAAAATTAAATAAAAGTCAAAAATTCAATTATAGTTCTAAAAGTGTATGGAAATCAATTTCAGGAGTCACAAAAATAAATATGAACTTTTGGGGAATATTTACTATTTATCTTGTATTCTTAATATTTTTTATAAATTATTTTTGATTATTTTTGATTTTTCATGATCTACTTTACTTTGATAATTTTTTATTATATGAATAGGGCTGCAGATACTACAAAAGCTAGTTGGGATTGTAAAGGAGATGTAGCTCTATCATCTGTAATTTTTCTGGGTATTTTATTAGTATTTCATGGTTCTAATTGAGTCTGGAAGTCTGTACAAGCTCTGTACAAACTCTGGAAACATCCAGATGAGCTCCAAGATGCTCTGGCTGGGGAAAATAAAGCACATAAAATACTATGCATATAAAGCTTGTAGACTAAAAATTAGAATGTTATCATACATCAGACAGAAATCTTAACCTTTAACAACAACATTTCATATTAACAGCCACAAAATTATTTTACATAACAAAATATAAAATTTTAATACCCTTATAAATATAATACTTTTATGTAACACTTTATTAATTCACTTAAAAACTAATAAATATATACTTCTAGGGTACCATTATATAGGTCTTAACATCTGGGAATTTATTCTAATAAATTTTCCCTATAAAAATTAAAGATTCATAAAAACTTATTATTCAATCATTTAAATAACTGTTTTGAATACAGCTTCCCTGTTGTATATCTTTCCCTCATTACAAAGGACACTGATGCTACATCTCAAAACTGTTAATATCCAATAGTTTTTTTATCATTTTATATTTATTAGAGGTTTCAGCCTACCAATTATTAATTCTTTTTTTACTTAAAGGGACAGGGTTATATTTGGTTTATCCAACTCACTTGTATCCTGCATACAGAAAGGCGGCTGTAAGAGTCTTTTTTCAATGTGTATGATAGATCTGGTTCAGGAAGATGTTTCTAAGAATGAGGATAGTAGGGTCCACATGATCCTAACAACAACATTTTTAATTTTCAAGAAAGCATTCTATGAAAATCTTTAAAATGAAACTTACCAGAATCAACACTATCAAGATTATGGTTTATAGGTTGGCTGGGTATAGATTTTGGTGTTAGGAGGCAGGAATAGGGACTTTTTATTTTTTGAATTATATATTTTCTGGAGGAGTCTCTGATAGAGGGAGTTGAAATGTTGAAGGGAGGAGAGCAGGAGCTGGAGAATTCAGGTTTCTTGGATGGTATAGAGGAGCTATGAGAAGGAGGAAGACTGTGTGATATAGATATTTTTCTAGCATGACTTTTGACAGGGCTGGAAGATGGAATTGAAGAAGATGAAGAGATCTCTAGCACAGACCATAAAGTAGAAGGTTGAAGAATATCTTTGGGAGAAGTTGGAGCCTTGGGGAGAGATGGAGACCTATAAGGTTCACTAGCTCATCTACATTGAAAGGAGGTAACAACAGGTGAAGTGAATGGAGGATTAGGTTCCTTAGATTAGGTGGATTCAGATGGAATGTTTAGATGATCAGAGGTGCTGAAAGGGGGTAATTTGATCAAATGATGGGGAGAAGAGGCTGATGGAATGGGGGAAGGCTTGAAAAAAGAGGCAAATATGGTGGCATGCATAGGAAAAGAGCCATATTTCTGGACAGAAAATTTTCTTTTATTTTCATAACAGGTAAAACAGGCTCTATTTTAGATGTTCTTTATTCAAGTTATAAGTGAAAACCCAGTCTCTGTTAGTGAAGGAACAATAGTTGCAAGCTTGATCAGGAGTAGCAGTGAAGTTGGATGGAGACATCTTAAAGAAGGTTGAAAATTTAGGATTGTAAAGAGTACTGGATAAAAAGTTTGAATGGGAAAAGATTTGGCGGCAAAATTGTGCTCAAGATTGTAGTAGGGAAGTTGGTGATTAATAAAAAGCTTGGCCTTCCATGACCTTTTACTGGAAACTAATCATTCTTTGGTCCTCCATGACCTTGACCTGGAAATTCATTCATTTTTGGACAATATATGTAGGAATTTTCAGAATGGTAGTCCACCAAGACTTTAAGCTGGAAATTTATTAAATGTTTGGTTCCCTAAGGATTTTAACTATGAATGATAATATTTATGGACAATCAATTCAATAATTTTTAATTCATCATTTGTTCATCGGTACTCAAACTGAAACTCACTCATTTGGAAAACTCAATCAATGATGGATATGGTGCAGATAACTTAAGGAAATGAAGATGTTATAAAATGGATCTTTTTTTAATGGTTAAAGAAAGGTAGAAATTTTAATGGGTTATTGTTAGAAATTGTTAAAATTGAATATGGTTACCCTGCACTTTAGAGAGTTTAGAGGTGTTGGATAATAGGGTGCAGTAATGGGATGTACTCAAAGGCTTGAAATAAAGGTCCTAAGAAGGTCTGGAAAAATATTATAAAATCTGACTATTTTTAAAGTGGTTTAAAGGGTTGGAAATTCATTTGAATTTTGTGGTGCTGAAACTTTTGAAGATGGAAAGGTAGCTGGATTATTAGTGGGTCTCATCATTAGATTCTATTGTAGGAAGCTTGGAGGACCCTGTGATGAGAATTTAATCAAAGTATTTGACTCAGTGGGTGAAGAGTGTGGAGAATGATGCCTTGCAGAACCAGGGAAAGGTCTCCAATGTATTTGGAGGCTACACTATATACTGATGAGAGACTAGCTAAGTACATAGTATGGTAACACCATAACATCCCCCCCACTTAGTTTGACGAACATCACCCTACACTAATAATAAAAGATTGTAACGAGTGACAATGAAAGAGAATAGTAAACTAATTTAAAAAGTGTGTGTTAAAAATGTTAAAAGTCAATACACTAAGAAGCTAAATTATTCCAGTTTGTAGTTTAAAAGTATTTAATGAAAGTAAAGAAAATTTATAAGAAAAAGTTGTACATCCCCCCCATCAAGACATCAACAAATCACCAAGTATTGGAGTAGAAATTGAAGGAAAATAAGAAACTTGATGGAGTAGGTGAGGTGAGAGTGAACTGAGATTTGAGATATTTGGTATGAAAATTGAGGATTGAGCAAGAAGGGAATTGTGAGCGGTGTGCAAAATGGTAGATTTCCGGACTTGCTTCTGATTGATTGGTGACTTTAGAGAAATGAGATAATGGGGTTTTGGGAATGCTGCCTGTTGAGGCCAACTTGTGGCAAAGGTACAAGATTTAGAGAAAGGGATGGTTAGCAAGGTGGGTTTTGAGAATATTTTTTGGCAAAATGTTTTGCTTGTATTGTTGCAAATCACAATGAGGGAAGATGCCTCACACACCATAGCGGAGAGGATGCCTTTCTTAGGCAGGATGATAAGATGGCGCCCATACACCAAATTTAGAGAGGAAAATGCCATTTTTTTTTGGCTGAGGCTAGAACAGCGCCCATACACTTTTTTGAGAGTAGAATTGAGAATATGGCTCCCATAAACCATGAGGAGGAGGGAAATTGCAGTATTGTTGCAATGAAAGGGGCTCTACAAAGAGTTCTCCACGAGCGAGACGGCCCATAACCTGTGGAGAATGATGCCTTGCAGAACCAGGGAAAGGTCTCCGATGTATTTGGAGGCTACACTATATACTGATGAGAGACTAGCTAAGTACATAGTATGGTAACACCATAACAAAGCGTCCCCTTTCTCATGATGTGCAAATTAGAGATTTGTAGAGGGGATTCTGAAGGGATTCAAACCTTTCTCTCAGAAGTTTAATAATGTGAAGCCAAATACATTTTTCTTCAGTTTATATCAATAAAAAGTCAGACAGAAACTAGGTTTATCCAGATATCATGTTAAAAAGCACTAAGACAATTTTAAAGAAGAGAAGAACAAGAGAAAAAAATAATCTCTTTGATATCTATCTAAATCAGCATCAAAACTTTGCATTACTAATCTTCTCTTTGTAATGTCTTCATTAGGGGGTTTCAGTTCTGGAGAATATGCACTTAACTTAAGTGTGGATTTAAACCCAAATCAGCACTTACAAACCAGCACTTAAATTTTGCAAATAAGTCACTTATTTCATAAATGGGTGTCAGTTCTGACCTCAAATCAGCACTTTTTTTTTAATTTTTATTTTGACAACCACATGTTGGCCACATTATCTCATTCTTGCCCTAACCATCCCTGTCACATGTGACACATGGATCTCTATCCCGTCCTCCATCCTCACTGAAATTTGAAACATTTATTGTGACATTTTAACTAGGCATGTTTTTCCCTTGTTTTTTTAACCTCTTTCTTAATCTCTTTTCTTGTAACATACCAGTTTCATAATGCTTCCATGAAAATACAACACTCTAAAGGCATCTCAACACAATTATTCATCACAAAAGTCTCTGCGTAATGTTAGCCCTTCACCTGAGAAACCAAAGTCTGGCAGCTAAAAAAGGAAGATTATCTTGTCATCATCAACTTCCTCAAAATAAAATTAAGTTATGATCCATGTTTTGGATGTGAGAATTCCACCTGCATTGGATTTCCACCTTCATCAAAGGTAAATGGATTCTCGTTGATGGCAAATGAAGTAAAGAAAAAAACAAAAGGGAGAAGGTACATCACTCCTGAGCAAATGAAGGAGAGTTTCAAAAGTTATCAATAAAAATAGAAAAAGGCTCATTTTCCTTCAACTTCTACTGGCTTTGGTGTCAACAATTAGAACTTAGATATTGGAATTAGTACTGTTTCTGAAAAGCTCAATGTCATTTGTCATTACTATGATGAAGTGGATATTCTTTTTGGTTTCCAAGTTGATATCAACCATTTGTTTCTACACAATACTACTAAGTATATAACCTCTGAATCCAAACCTTCCTATAATCATTCTGACACACCTTTACTTGAAGGAGATCAATCCCCTGAAGCCTCTCACCATTGTTCAGCCAAAGATGATCATGACTATCAAGCAGAACAATTGGTTCGGAGCAGATCTGAGTCCTCAGAGCCTGATGTATGTTTACTTTTTCATTTTTGGTAAATTCTTCTCTAAATTTCTCTTTCTCTCCTTCTTTTCTAGTCTCCTCCTACAAATACTCAAATTCAAATTTAAAAAAAGATTATCAATCCCAAAAATGAGAATCATGCTTTGGAAGTTGCTTTATAAGAACTTCCTGAACACTCTATCTCAAATTCCAAACAAAAGCATCAGGCCTCAACATTAATGAACTTGAACCATCTTTTAAAACATGATAATACTTCATCCAGCTCTTTGGCTTCCATTGATGATTATTTTGAGAAAAAAGATATAAGTAAGAACAAGTCACTATATATTTTATTCAATAAAATTTTTCATTTCTATTTTTGTAGAAAAATCCTGTATTGCAAGAAATGCCCTTTACTTTGACAAGATGAAGCTTGATCATATGCTAATGAAAGATCATAGGGCCTTAGATTTTTAGGGAAAAAAATTTTTTTCTTCAATCTAATTTTGAAAAGGCCAGATTTGAGGCAGAGGAGATGGAAAGAGTTCATCTTTGCTCATAGAAATCAAAAGACTGTGAATTTCAAATATAAATGGCAAGTCATGTTTTGGAAAAGTATGAAAATTAAAAAAAAAGAATTTATTACAGTGTGGTACACGCATCGGAGGTAACCTATCTTTTGGAACAATCATCTTATGTATCCCAGGAAGAAAAAAGGGGAATCATAGCGCAGAAAATAGCGCTATTATAAATATGTAATTATGGTTTTAGAAGAACAAAGGGAACAAGAAGCACAGATGAGGATTTAGGGTCTTTGCGCTTGGATTTGGCAGTGGGATGTGCCGCATAAAGGAACTATCAACTTAGGAGTGCAAGAACTGAAAATTATGGATTTGGATTTTCCAATAATTTTGTGTTAGGAGTTAAAGAAGGAATTATGGCTCAAGGAAAGCCTTAATTACATAATATACTGCACTGTTGCTAGTGTGGTAACTTACTGAAACAGGTAATGTAAGTTGCAGAGGCTATCTAGTTAAGTGAATTGTCAGAACTATGGACTTAGTAATGAAGCGAGGAGGATGGGGACTTAATCACAAAAACCACCCAAGAGTCGAAGAGACAAGGAAGAGTGCTGAAAGGTGATAATATGGAATTAGTTCTAAAACAATGCAAAGGTACAGTCATAAGCACGCATGTGGAACATGAGTGAAACAAGTAAATACAAGTTTTAGTAAGCATAGGTTATGTTTAGGTGCTGTAGTTGTTACAAGCCATGTATTTAGTTTACTAATGAATTAGTTAGTGTTTTACTAATGTGGTGCTAGAAACAGCACTGGAGATCCAGTAGGGAACTGTGTCTGGAGCGCTGAAAAATATAAGAAGGAAAGGCTATCTAATAGTAGTGGTGATTAGTTGTTAGGTAGATAAATTATTATTCAGATCAGTCATTTGATTACAAACATTAAAGCCTCATATTATATACTTTCAAAATATATTGTGGTATATAGTGATTTTATCTATTTTGTGATTACTCTGAAAAAAAGTTCGTGCATCTGTGTGTTTATTTCATGTAGTTTAGTAAAAAAGTGCAACACAGAGGGAATATATAGATTCAGTATATTAGGGGGTGTCAGTTCTGGCAAATCCGCACTTACAAATCCGCACTTAAATAAGTGCGGGTTTCCAAAACACACTAGCCCCAATACTGGTGGATTTCAAAATGAAATAAGTCACTTATTTCACTCAAATCCGCACTTTCTCAACCAAAAGTGCTGATTTCACCATCAAGTCCCATTTCACTGATTTGTCAGCATCATCCCATTCATACGCAGCACTCCGCAGAATAACACTTCATAACTCAAAACATCGTACATCACTTACATCTTCATATCATATCATATAAGAGTCATGCCTTCCTCACTTTCAAATCGTGATAAATTACATAAAGCAATGACTTTCATGGCGCTTGAACTGCTCTTGGCCTCTGATTCCGATTCTGATCTAGAAGAAGATTTTGTTGTTATATCAAAAATGGCCAGGAAACGTTACCTTCTTCCCAGAAAGCCTCAAGTACTTCATACCCCCAAGTACACCATCCAAACACTTCTTAAACTATCTACACCCAGTTTTAGATGGCTGTTCAGGACTTCTCAGGAATTTTTCCTTAAATTGCTTGAGCTTATTCAGGATCATCCCATATTTCACAATAATTCTCAAAAAGAACAACGACATCCTTCAATTCAATTGGCCATCACACTATGCCGTTTGGGTTCAAATGGTAATGGAGCCGCTTTGAAACGTTTAGAAAATGTCTTTGATTTAGGGTATGGTTCAGTTAACACTTATACCAAACGATGTATCACTGCCATCAACTCCTTGGAATCATCCCCCTTTTCCCCCCTTTGGCTGCCTCATTCACCCCTCCTTGGCTCACTCTAACCTCCCTTTTCTCCCTCTTTGGTCTCATCTCTCCCTTTCTCCCCCTTCTTGGTCTCCTCATATCTTCCCCTCATTCCACTCCACCCCCCACCAAATCCCCCAAATCCTCCCTCCAAATCCCCACCAAACCCGCCTCTAACCCCCTCTGTTCTTCGGGCAAAGAACAGAGTTCACTTCCATTCACTTATATTTCTTTTTTCTCAACTCATCTCTCCAGGTAAGTCATTTTATTCTTTTTAAACAGAGTGTGAAAATAGGAGGATGAACTCTGTTCTTCGGGCGAAGAACAGAGTTCACTTCCATTCACTTATATTTCTTTTTTCTCAACTCATCTCTCCAGGTAAGTCATTTTATTCTTTTTAAACAGAGTGTGAAAATAGGAGGATGAACTCTGATCTTCAGGCGAAGAACAGAGTTCACTTCCATTCACTTATATTTCTTTTTTCTCAACTCATCTCTCCAGGTAAGTCATTTTATTCTTTTTAAACAGAGTGTGAAAATAGGAGGATGAACTCTGTTCTTCGGGCGAAGAACAGAGCTCACTTCCATTCACTTATATTTCTTTTTTCTCAACTCATCTCTCCAGGTAAGTCATTTTATTCTTTTTAAACAGAGTGTGAAAATAGGAGGATGAACTCTGTTCTTCGGGCGAAGAACAGAGTTCACTTCCATTCACTTATATTTCTTTTTTCTCAACTCATCTCTCCAGGTAAGTCATTTTATTCTTTTTAAACAGAGTGTGAAAATAGGAGGATGAACTCTGTTCTTCGGGCGAAGAACAGAGTTCACTTCCATTCACTTATATTTCTTTTTTGTCAACTCATCTCTCCAGGTAAGTCATTTTATTCTTTTTAAACAGAGTATGAAAATAGGAGGATGAACTCTGTTCTTCGGGCGAAGAACAGAGTTCACTTCCATTCACTTATATTTCTTTTTTCTAAACTCATCTCTCCAGGTAAGTCATTTTATTCTTTTTAAACAGAGTGTGAAAATAGGAGGATGAACTCTGTTCTTCGGGCGAAGAACAGAGTTCACTTCCATAAAATATTAGCTGAAACATAGTTTTCAATTCTGTAAAAACAGTTGTAAGTAATAGAAAAAGTCACTGATTTTTTTTATATGTAATCTGAAATTTTTTAATAAAATTATTGTATTTAAGAATTGCAATATTGTCAATCAATCTTTATTGATCAACTTAATTTAATAAAGTATTATTTAAATAAGTTGCTTCAAAAAATACTTTGCATTGAACCTAGTTTCTAGACTTGATCTGCATTTTGGCTTAAGGAATTGTCATTACTTTAAAAGTAGTATACTTGACATATCTTATTTATATATTAATTAATTTATGTAATTATATTGTATTTTGATGACTTTCACCCTTTACTTCAATAAAATGCAGGGGAGGGTATTGCCAATTTTTTAAATCTGACATGTGAAATTGATGACTTAGAAAAATTTGGTGGTACCCACCCCTTGTTTCAATAAAATGCAGGGGAGGGCATTGCCAATTTTTTAAATCTGAAATGTGAAATTGATGACTTAGAAAAATTTAGATAAGCAAACTTATTGACTAGAAAGTAAAGATAGAAAATTTTTATTATACATTCAAATTTTTGACAAAAATAACGTACTATATTCTTTTCCTTTTATAAGTCAGCATATAAGAAAATATTACCAAAATTAAATTAACTAGAAAAACAATTTATCAATTGAAAAGGTCAAGTAATTTTTTAATGTCCTCATAAGATTGGCCATTTTTAACACATTCCATAATGAAATCTTTTTTTTTAAAACTCTCTTGTTTTTCCAATTCACAAGTAGCCATTTCTCTTTGAAATTGACGGTCATTTACTCTTTCCATCTGCTCTACCTCAAATTTTTTTTCTTCCAAATCTAAGGCTTGCTGATCTTTCCTTAGCATATGATCAAACTTCATCTTCTCAAAGTCAAGGGCATTATTTGCAATAGTTGATTTCGCTGAGAAAATTAAATTGAAATAAATAAATAAATGAGTTAATGATTAAGATATATAGTAAACAAAACTTACTTATATCTTTTTTTTCAAAATAATCCTCAAGGGAGCCAAATGAGCTTGTTGAAGTATTACCACGTTTTAATAGATGGTTCAAGTTCATTGAAGTTGAGGCTCGACGCTTTAGTTTGGAGTTTGAACAAGAGGCTTCAGGAAGTTCTTCTAAAGCAGCTTCTAAAGAGGTATTCACATTTCCAGAATTGAGATTATTTAATGGAGATTGAGTTTGAGTAGGAGGAGACTAGAAAGAAAGAGAAATTCAGAGAAGAATTGAAGAAAAAACAAAAAGTAAACATACATTTAAATTTTGGGCCTCTGAGGATTCAGATCTTCTGCGATATAATTGTTCTGCTTGATAGTTGGGATCATCTTCAGCTGAACTATGGTTAGAAGGTGGAGGGGATTGATCTTCTTCAAGTAAAGGTGTGTTGGGAGGATTATAGGAAGGTTTGGATCCAGAGGGTATATGCTTAGTAGTATCGTGTAGAAACCAAGGGTTTACATCAACTCGGGTGCCAAAAAGATTATCCATTTCCTCATAGAAAGGACACATGACATTGAGCTTTTCGGAAACAGTAGTAATTCCAATCTCCAAATCATCATCGTCAATACCAAAGCCAGTTTCATTTACAGCATGATGAGTCTTTTTATATTTTGAATGGTAACTCTTAAATCTCTCCTTCATTTGTTTAGGATTGATATCGATTCTCCCCCTTGTTTTCTTCCTTACTTCATTGGCCATCAACAAGTAGCCATTAACCTTTGAAGAAGGTGGACGTCCAATACGAGTGGACTTTTCACATCCAAAACATGCTTCAAAATTTGATTTTATTTTAAGGAAGTTGATTATGATGAGATAATCATCCTTTTTAAGCTGACCTGAACCTGCCTTTGATTTTTCAGGTGTAGGGCTTGCTTTACGAGGAGACTTTTGTGACGAAGCAGATTTTTGAGTTACCTTTTGAGATTTGGAATGTCTGGGAGGCATTATGAAACTGGCACATAACAAGAAAAAAGATTAAAAAGTAGAAGAAATAAGTAAAAAAGAATGTAAACATGCCTGGTCAAAATATTGAAAATGTCAGGAAGGGGTGTGTGCCGAGGATTGATGGGTAGGTAGCGAGGAAGGTCAGTGTGTCACATGTGACAGGGATGGGGTAAGAAAGGAAGGGATGTTTTGTGGCCAAAATGTGGTTGTGAAAAAAAACGGGAAAAAAGTGCTGATTTGAGGTCATAACTGACACCCTTTTTTGAAATAAGTGACTTTTTTGCAAAATTTAAGTGCTGATTTGTAAGTGCTGATTTGGTTTGAAATCCGCACTTAATTTAAGTGCGGATTTGCCAGAACTGACACCCCCTAATAAACTATTTTTAGAGTTATTTTATTACTATAATAAGGCATATTCAAAGAGAGAGCTTCAACAGGGAGTAGCTGTGGATATCAGTGCTTATTAATAATAGAAATATCCAGATAGTAATATTAGTTTTTCCTTACCTTATAGCTCATCTCTCAACTCATGAACTATCTAGTCAGATACTAGTATTACACACTATTGCGCTGTCTTTAAAATAAGAGTGGAAGGCGCTTCTTTTTAGAAATTAAAAAGAAGAACCAACCCATCTCGCATTGTGTATAATTCTTAGTACTTTAGAGCTCTCTACAATGAAATGTATAAAAAATGGCCAAAATTATGAGGACATTAAAAAATTACTTTACTTTTTCATTCATTAATTTTTACTTCAGTTAATGTGACATTTTTTCACATTTATAATATTTTATAAATTTTTTTGTACATTTTTAAATAATTTTTATGCCTGAATTGTGATTGAGGCATGTGCTGAAAAGATGCAGCCTCATTTCCATCATGTGACTTTATTTCAATTTATGTAGTTCAAGTTGTCAGCTAGACCTCATTAATTTCTTTCAAATTTACTGGTGCAATGCAAAACTTTCAAGTGAGCAGAAAAGACACTGCTTCTTTTCAGCACATGACCTGTCTTTTCTCAACACTACATTCTTTTTTTCTTCCTTTTGATTGACCATACATGATGCTAAATCAAGGTTTATCTGTCTATTCTACCTCTTTTATTTCTTTCAAATTTACTGATTCAATGGAAAACTTTAAAGTGAGCAGAAAAGACGCTGCATCTTTTCAGCAAGTGACCTGTTGTTTACTAACACTACATTCTTTTTTTCTACTTTTTGATTGACCATACAAGATGCTAACTCAAGGTTTATCTGTCTTTTCTACCTCTTTAATTTCTTTCAAATTTACTGATGCAATGGAGAGCTTTCAAGTGAGCAGAAAAGACGCTGCATCTTTTCAACACATGACCTTTATTTCTTAAAAATTCATTCTTTTTTTCTCATTTTTGATTGACCATACAAGATGCTAACTTAAGTTTTATCTCTCTATTCTACCTCTTTAACTTCTATCAAATTTACTGATGCAATGGAAAACTTTCAAGTTGGCAGAAAAGATGCTGCGTCTTTTCAGCACATGACCTTTTGGGTTAAATTGTTGAAAATGATGCAGTGTGATGTTAGTATTACATTTCTTTTACTTAGTTTCACCACAATTTTTCTTTCCTGTAGTCCATCTGACATTTTGAACCAGAGAAATGGAAATAAAGTCATGCAACAGAAAAGATGCTGTGTCTCTTCAGCACGTGAATACAATCAAATTTTAAGCATCAAAAAATTAAAAAAAAGCAAGAAAAAGAAAAAAATATTAAATTAAAAAAATACCAAAAAAACTACATTCATGACCACTTCCCTCTACTGGAGCCATACCACTACCAGGCCTAGATAAAACTTAATGAATAAAAATAAAGTCATGTCAAGAGAGAGCACACAGCATCATTTTTTTCTTTAAGACAAAAATTTTTCAAGCATGAATTTTTTTTTGCAAGTTGCTTGCAAACGGAAGCAACTTGTGCCAAGTAGTTGCCCCAGCAGAAGTGAGTCTGCTGGGGCCAAAAAAAAAATTTAAAAATGGGGCTTTAACAAAATCTGAAGGCATAAAAGGGTGGCCTTTTTGAGGCACTCAGAAGAATCTTTCCTAAACCCCAACTAGGACCAAATTGTTTCGAATTCCTTTTCAAAATTTTCTTAAGATACTCTGCATGTTGGTTTATTTAGTTTTAGACCTTATGCTATCATAAAAAGTTGCTGACAATTTTTTTATTTTTCTTTTATTTCTTTTTTCTTTTTCTTTTATTTAATTTTTTTATTTCATAATTATATTAAACCCAACCAGGACAAATTTGTATTGATTTTAAATACAAAATTTTTTTGAGATACTGAGAATGTTGGTTTAGTTAGTTGTAGACCTAATGCCATCTTAAAAATTTGCTGATTTTATTTTTTTATTTTTTTGGTTTTTTCTTTTCTTTTCAATATAATTGTATATTTTTTTAATTTCAGAACTATATTATCTAAATTGGTGGAAAAATGCACAATGTTTGACCAAAATAAGCTTCTCAAATGCAAATGTCTGGTTAAAGTTTGAAGCATGATGTTGGTTCTGACTTTGAAAAGGTTTGGTATAAGGAGTATCCACTTCTGGAGGGATTTGAAACAAATGAGCCAATACCCTCATCATGTCCTGGATCACATGATACAGGAACCTACCAAACTGCACATGTCTCAGAAAGGCCTTCAGTTATTCAACCTAAAAATCAAAATATTCATCCTGTTATAGTGAAGTCATTTGAACAAAAGGAATTGGCTGAACTTGGTAAATTGGAGGATGCTAAAACATTCTGCAGGTACATCAAATTTTTAAGACACCAGATCAAGACCAATGGTGCTCATCTGGAAGCAGGGGGAGAGGGGAATATGTTTTCTGCTGGAGAACGGTTAGGGAGTCAACATGTATTTGATATAAGTAAGCTACAAATTTTAAATTTCCTAATTCAAAAAGCTGAATTATGCTTCAGGTCTCTACCAAAATTTGAAAATAGATGATGGGGAAGTGAGGTAGTCACTTGGATTGATATTTTCATTTTTTTTCTTATCTATTTAAACTATTAGCAAAGAAGTACTATGAGGAATATTTGAATTTTGGAGCTGAAATAGATCTTCCTTGTTATGATGGGGTGGAGGCTTTTGGGGGAAATCTAACATTGACTTTAGATGGGTTTTTGAACTCTCCCCATAAGGATTTGGACAACAGTGAACTTAGTTTAGTTTTCTGGTTTCCAAGAACTTTAGATGAGCTTTTTGATGAATGCTCATGGGAAAGCAATAGGCCAAGGAAGAATGGATGTCATTTTGTATTTCCTGAATTGAAATACATGGTTGAGTTCAAAAAGTGTGATGGAATATGGGTTGTTATATGGCAATCTAATATGCTATACCATCAAACAACACCTGTCAAATAGTTTGAAAATTTTACAAGGCTTGGGTAATCCATCCAGATAAGTAAAAAATTAGCCAATTCTGTTAAAACTTTAATCATGTCAATTCAAAAAATAGATTTGTCACACTATATTTCTATGAAAGAAAATTAAAAGTTGGATTTTTTGCATGATAACTTTCTTTCATCAATTTTAGATGATAATACTAAAAACATGGAACAAGTGTATTATTATTACCAAAAATAATGTAAATCATTAGAAAAGTATATTTAGTAAATGATTTTTAGAAATTATTATGTGATTACAAAGTTTAAACATAAGAGAAAAGTTTAAGACACTACGAAATATAGGGGGTGGACTTGCTAGCAAGTCCTCAACCTGAACTCAGATGGAACTCAGATTAAACTCAGACTGAGCTCATACTGAACCCATACTGAACTCTACTTTAACACCCACCTAAAACTTTTCTTCCGAGTGGTGTTCATCCCTAATTTTATGGTTCCTTTATCAATAGCTCAATGTGTGTTCAATCTGTGGTGAGTTTGGGTCCAAGGGTGCGGACTTGCTAACAATTCCGCCCCCATATTGTGTGGTGAGAATAAATAAAAGCTAATAATACCAATGTGCTAGTGTGATTTGAAGAATTTTTTCCCTTATGCTAGTGGTTTTAGTAGTTTTAGTGTTGGATATAGTTGGAGGTGTTTCAACTTCTTCATTGTCATACAACTCTAACCATTGATCTTTGAGGTCAGTAAGTAGGTTATGGAGTATGGTGCAACACAGAATCCAGTTGATGACAGCCTTCATTTTTGAACTTTTTCAAAGAGGACTTCTTAATTACTTTAAACTGGAAAAATGTCCTTTCAGGATTACAATAGAATGTTCAATATTGACTCTTGACTTTGCCAAATTATTGTTGTACTTGGAATTTCGACTGTCTTCTGAAGCTTCTCAATGAAATGCAGGAAGTAAATATTTTCCATTCACATAAGCTGAATCAGCCAGAAGATACTGATATTCATTCAAAAAAATCAGGCTCTTTTGAGATTTGCATTCTTTGATGGATGTAGGAATCATGACATGATCCAGGATAGCCAAAAAAGAAAGATATATATCTTTTGTTGACATCACAAATAAGCTGAACAGAAATTGAATATCAATATAGAAGATATAGTTGCTTGTGTTATTATGAAAAAGAATGTAAAGAATTGAAAATAAGCTACCAATTTTTACAGTCAAAGTATTTTTTTCCACTATGAGCAGGTTTCTGACTCAAAGGAATAGTAGTACCATCAACAAAACCAATACATCCTGGGAAGCCCTCTGCTTGCATAACCTGAGATGATTCAAGTTGCTCTTTTTTGTTGTCCAGGAGAGAAGTTGAGATTCAAACAAGTTGATAGCAGTGATGCAACATTTTGTATAAGTGTTAACAGAACCATAGCCTAAATCAAAGACATTTTTCAAATGTTTCAAGGCAGCTCCATTACCATTGGAACCCAAAAAACATAGTGTGATTTCCAATTGAATTGATGGATCATGGTTTGGCTTTTTAGAATTATTGTGAAAGACAGGGTGATCCTCAATAAGATGAAGAAATTTAAGGAAACATTCGTGAGAATTCCTGAAAAGCTCTCAAAAACTGGGTACAGATAGGTTTAGAAGTATTTGGATAGTGTACTTGAGGGTATGAATTACTTGAGGCTTTCTAGGAAGAAGGTTATGTTTTGTGGCCATTTTAGATAAAAAAAGAAAATATTCTTCAAGTTCAGAATCAGAATTTCAATCAGAGTCCAAGAGGAGATTAATAGCTTTGAAAGCCTTTGCTTGATGTAGCTTATCAAAATTTGAGAGTGAGGAAGGCATGAATCTTATATAGTAGAAAAATGAAAATGATGCACAATGTTATGAGATATGAAGTGTTATGCTGTGGAGTGCTGTGTGTGAATGAGAAGTTTTAATCTGCGGAGGTCTGCATATGAATGAAATAATGCTGAAAAATCATTGAGATGTGGGAAGTGGTGAAATCAGCACTTTTGGTTGAGAAAGTGGGTATTTGAGTGAAATAAGTGACTTATTTCACTTTTGAAATCCACCAGTGTTGGGGCTAGTGTGTTTCATAAATCTGCACTCAGATAAGTGCAGATTTTCCAGAACTGAAACCCCCTATTATTATTTTCTGGACTCTCCTGAAAAAAAGTTAAAATTTTCTGCTTCATATCATCACGAAAATCTAAAAAAAGATATAAATTAATTTAAGGATAATGATCTATATAATCAATATGTACCCAGAAAACATCATCTTTATTGGTTATTTCAATAGCTTAAAAGTAAAAGGGATGGAGGAATCAGTATGATGGATTATAAACAAGTAAATGATTGACATACTTTTGGAGCCAGGAAAGATGGTTTCAGAAAAAATGAAAGGAGAAAATGGCATAATAGGATTGTGATCTTGAGATGGTTAAGGAAGTTCAGGATCAGGATTAGGTCTTTTAAAGGAGGAATCTTTTTTCGTCCTAATATTTTTAAAGAAAGTTGGTATTTTTGATAATCTATTTTTGGGTAAAGTAGGATCTGGTAAAGCATCTGAGCCTGTGTATAAATTGGTTCTGGAAGGAATTACTGGACAAATACATTTGACTTTTTTTAGCCTGCAAAGATCACAGGTAGTTCCTCCAAGAAATCCAGGATTAGAAATTAAACAAGGAACCTGGTATCTGGTGCATAATTTGAATGGGACAGCTAAATCCTTTGAAGAAATTTTAGTTTGATGAAGATGATAAAGATTAAGCCAATTTTGTGGAATAGAGGTGATAGTTGAAGAGGATGAAGAGAGGATGAATATATAATTGATGAATTTTTCAAATTTAAGAATGGGGACATTCTTCATTGGAGAGAGGATGTGGCAGTCTAAATTTTAGTATGGCACTTAGAAATATTTTTTAAATGATTCACGATGATTATTTTGGAGATTGGAAAGGCCAATATAATTTTATATATTTTTATTATTTTTAAAAAATGAATTGTTTAATTGCATAAAAGGGTTTAATTAACTGATTCAAGATAAAAAATTATTTAATGGTCAAGTAATGCAAGTATAGGTTAAAATGTGCATGGAAATGAAATTTAGGTTTCTAAAGAACCTTTATAAATCTTTGGGGAATCTTCACTATTTTTCTTATATTTTTAATAATTTTATAAAGTATTTTTGATTTTTGATAGTTTACTAAAATTTAATGATTTTTAGCTCAGTGAATTGGGTTGCGCTGGCTACCAAAATTTAATGGAAGGTTCCTCAGAAGTAACCCTATCATATTTAAGTTTTGCAGATTTTTTATTAAGGTTTTAAGGTTGTAATTGATTTATAAAAGTTCCAGAATACTCCAGATGAACTCTCTAGAAACTCTGGGATACTCTGGAGGGAAAAATAGGGCATGTGACTTAACTATGAATATAAAGGCTATAGACTCAAAATTAGGGACATCCATTAGCAAGTAAGACTTAACATCTAACAACCAACAACACATATATCAAAAACCATCATGACATTTATATAACTTTTTCATAATTTGTAATACCTTTTAAATATAATGCTTTCATATAACACTTCATAAATTTTACTCAACAACTCAGAAATATATACATATATGGTACCATTGTAAAGGTCTCAACTTCAGGGACTAAATTTTTTTATCTGTTTATAAAAATAAAAACTTCATAAAAACATATATTATTAATTATTTAAATAACACTATACAATATAGGGGGTGGACAGGCTAGCAAGTCCCCAACCTGAACTTAGATGGAACTCAGACTGAACTCATACTGAACCCATACTGAACTCTACTTGAAAACCCACCTAAAACTGTTCTGCTGAGTTTATTTCATCCCTGATTTTATGGTTCCTTTGTCAATAGCTTAATATGTGTTCAATCTGTGGTGAGTTTGGGTCCAAGGTTGCAGACTTGCTAGCATGTCTGTCCCCCATATTGTGTGGTGTAACTTTTCTCAGTACAACTTTACTGTTGTGTTTCTTTTCCTCAACTATAAGAACACCAATTCAACATCTCAAAACCATCTAAAAAATTGTTCAACTGGTAATTTTATATCAAGTAGACATTATAGCTTAGTTAATTGTGATCTCTAATTCAACTTAAAGGGACAGGGCTCTCTTCTGTTTATCCAACTCCATTGGATTCTGCTTACAGCAAGGCAACTGTAAGAGTCTTTCTACAGTATAAATCTGCAAGTATAACACTATTTGTTGCACCAGCAGGATAAAATTTTTGATCATCATCTCTTGTTCTTGAATCAGTGATCTTTTGGATGCATTTAATGAAAGACTTGGATTTGTGTGGTGATTGTGAGAGACATCTTCATAAACTAATTTTGTTGGAATATTTTTTCATTACTGTTATTTATATCTATGCCATCACAAGGAGATTCAATGAGGATATCCTATGGAAGTGGAATATTTCATTAACCTTTGATTAAAAGAACTAATGAATTACATTTTTTGATGTCTACATTACTTTCTGTATTTTGCATGTTTTCTTCACACAGATCTTGAGAGTAATGCTTAATCAATCAGTGTTCATTCCACAAACAACTTTGGCTCTCCATGAGCATTTACATTGAAAAACTTTCTTTTTCCATGTAGGTAAATTTTCAGGAAGCTGATATTGCTAATCAACATATTTGTGAGAATTTTTGCAACCAAGGAGAATTTGTTTAATCTTATCACATACATCCTTATTTGATTGGATATGAATCAAACTAGCTCCTTGATGGGAGGCAAAGTCTTGGGCAGCTTTTTGAGCCTCATTCAAGGTCTAATATAACACAATTGGTGATAGAGAAGAATCTGTTGCGTTGGTACAGCTAGACCAAGAAAGCTTTGTGCAAATGAAAAATTTTTTACAACTTTTTTCCTTTCCCGGTACTCCTTTTAGGCACAATGTGAACTTGAAATGAACCAATTGATCCTGTTGTCACGTGCCACGTGACACTCGAGGCGAAATTAACTCAATAAATCAATAATATCGAGTCCTAAATCTATACTCGAAGCGCAGAGAGCAATTCTCCATAGCAACTGCGATTTTCCTTTGTGTACTTACTATTTAACTGCGCTAGCCTAAACTCTAAATCTAAATTAGTCAATCTCCCAATAGGGTACCTTAGTCCTTTTCAATAAGCGACGCGCAGCGCTAGGATCAACGAAATAGTATAGCAGTAGTTTTTTTCATTAAAGTTTTGTTAATTAATTAAAAAGGGGTAAATTGAGCATGGACGGATATTTAGTGGAGAGGGTCTAAGTGTATGTTAGTAATGGTCAATGGAATGGGAATGCTGCAATGGAAGGGAGGTCAATGCGAGGAGGAACAAAGGATATAAAAGGAGTTGGGTATTTGGTTTGATATTCCTTAAAATTAAATTATAATATCGTATTTACATTAATAGTGGTAAATCCTTAAAAGTTAAATCATTGTTATTGTATTTTTCTTTTACTATCTCAGTATTCATTTCTAAATCCTAAATCTTTGATTATTGAGTTTCCAACCCTTCTTGAGATTTTAAGAATTATTATTACCTTGGAACTAGTTTATAATTCTTCTCGATCAAACCTCGAACCTATAGCTATTACTTCGAGTGACCTTCGAATCATTTCCTCGAATCATTCCTCTGTGCTTCGAAGAATTTTCTAAAATCCCTCATCTCACTTACAGGAACATCCTCGACCTTGTGCGTGGGTCGTCCGGTGACAGTATAATTTAATTCTCTGTAGTTCTCATTCTTTGCACTACTACGTCCTTTTAGGTGTTTCTAAAATTTTAAATGGCACCTGTTCAACGCACTCCTCCTATGGGCGCTACTACTAGAGCTTGCGCTAGAGGCAGGCCAACAGCCACAAGGTCTGTTTCTCGCACTCACTCTTTGGAACCACTCAACATTAGGGAACGGCAACATTCAGTTCAATCTGTAGAAGACATTCCACAAGATTTTGAGGATTCTAGTGATGAAGAAGAAGGAGAGGATACAATGCATGAGGCACCATCCGCCCCTGCCAATCACCCTTCTGGCCAATCCTCAGAACCGGGACCATCTAACTCTCTGGAAGATTTAATGAGACTTTTTATGAAAACCCTTTCAAACCCAATGTCTTCAGAGGGATCTAAGTTCAAAACTCCTTCTATGAAATCTCCTGACAAATTCGACGGAGATCACCCTGACAGATTGCGACCCTTCTTGCAAACCTGCAAGCTACTGTTCCATAATGACCCTCAAACCTTTAACAGCGACCGATCAAAGGTTGTTTACGCTTCTTCATTCCTAGCCGGAAAAGCAGAAAGATGGTTCGAACCTTATCTACTCATGCTTTCTTCGACAGAAACCCACTTACTGATCAATAATTGGGAAAAATTCGAGGACCAACTTTTTACGTTGTTTGGGGACCCTAATGAAATGGAAAACGCGGAAATTGAACTTGATTTTCTTCGCATGAGTGATAATGGTAAAGCTTCTGAATATATCTCGAACTTCAGAGCACTTCAAACTCGAGTAGGTTGGAATGATGCTGCCCTTAAGTATCATTTCAAGAAAGGACTTCCTTCGAGGATTCTAGATCAATTAAATCTTCACAGTCAGAAGATGACTACTTTAACGGACTTAATGGATTGAACCCTCAAACTTGACGGCGTTTATCAAGGACGATTTCAACATCGTCGATATGTCAACAAATCTCAAGGCCTAAATTTTAAATCGGGACCTTCTTCACACCCATGACCAAATCAATCCTCCTTGACTCAATCAAAACCAAATAAGGGAAAGGATAAATCCTGACCAAAAGGCTCGACCCCAGGCAATATCAGCAAAGTACTGGATCCTAAAGGGGAACTTAAAGAAGCTGAGAGAAAGAGACGAGCAGATAATGGCTTATGTATGTATTGTGGGGGTAAGCACAAATTGGAAGACTGTGTAAAGTTGAAGGAAAGAGAAGGTACTAGTTCGAAGTCAAAAAACTAGTAGATAGTTTACTTGTGTGAAAAGCAAACTATCTTATCTCTCCCAGTGCACAGAACCTCCATGTCTTAAGGACTGGAGTTGCCTTAAACCACTTGAGATTCATTCTTTTTAAGGAGGATATCCCCTTCAGTTGTCTTATAGACTCTGGAGCTTCAATTTCTTTTGTTAGTTTATCTTTTGCCAAGAAGCTTCAACTAACATTTACAGATATCGATCAAACTCCCATCTATTAGGTCGAATCAGAGGAACCCAAATATTGGGTAAGTAAGAAAGTTTTATGGGTTTTCAACTTTCCAAATTTTCCCCCCTTCGAGTGGGAATTATCAGTCTTGGACGCCCCAAGGATGGACGATACCATTCTTGGCCATGACTTTTTAACGCATTGGAATCCCGAAATTGATTGGACTAGGGGATTGATCACCCCACGCTCTAAGTATATTTCTGATTCTTCAATGCAGGTCAATAGGGAGTTAAACAACCCTCCTGACAACATCCTGCTAGAGGACAAGTCTCTGCCAGATGACTTGCAAGCATCTGTACCTTCTTTAAATGAGCAATTGGCTAACCCTTCTAGCTCTATGACTTCACTCGAAGAGGATTTAAATTGCCTCGAAGTAATCAAATTCTGCTCTCTCAATACAGGTATCCCCTCGACAGATTCTCTCGAAGATGAAGAGGACGACCAAATAAATGTTGAAGCCATCAAATCAACTCTACCGGAAATCTACCATGATTTCCTCAATGTTTTCTCAATCCGCAAGGCCGATAAGTTACCACCTCATCGAACCTACGACCATCAAATAGAGTTAATAGGCCCAGTACCTCCGGCAGGTCCTGTCTATTCTTTATCGAAGGACGAATCTCAAGTTCTTTGAGACTACATTGCAGAGAATGTAGCCAAAGGTTTCATCAGAGCCAGTAAATCTACAACCGGCTCTCCTGTCCTCTTTGTAAAAAAGAAGGACAGTAGTCTTAGGTTGTGTGTTGACTATAGAAAGCTCAACACAGTCACGAAGAAGAATGCATATCCTGTTCCTCCTATGTCATTACTTCTTACCCTTTTCAATGGTGCTAATTTCTTTTCTAAAATTGATCTTAGAGGCGCTTACAGTCTTATTCGCATTGCGGAAGGTCATTAACCACTGACTGCAATGCGCACTAGATTTGGTAGTTTTGAATATTTAGTTATGCCTTTTGGATTATGTAACGCACCTTCAACTTTTCAAAATTTTGTTAATGATATCTTTCAGGATGTTTTTGAACAATTTGTAGTCGTCTATTTAGATGATATTTTAATATTCTCGAAAACACTGGATGAACATATTCATCATGTTCGTCAGGTCCTAAATCGTCTTCGGGATCATGGTCTCTACGCCAAGCATAATAAATGTGAATTCCACCTCAAATCAATTGATTTTTTGGGTTTTACGTTTTCCACTGATGGTTTAGTCATGGATGATAAAAAAATCCAGAAAATCCTGGAATGGCCTGAGCCCAAAAACATTAAATCACTCCAAGGATTTTTGGGTTTTGCAAACTTCTATAGAAGATTTATTAAAGATTACTCTAAAACTATTTCAAATCTTACTTCTCTTTTTAGAAAAGATATTCCTTTTGTTTTTACTTCTACAGCACGAAAGGAATTCGAAGCACTAAAAACGGCGTTCACATCAGCCCGAATTCTTCGGCATTTTGATCCTTCTGCCTCGACAATAGTTGAGACAGATGCGAGCGATTATGCTATTGCAGGGGTCATCTCCCAATTAAATCCTGAAACAAATTTGTTTCATCCTGTTGCTTTTGAGTCACACAAACTCATAGCCGCAGAATTAAATTATGAAATTCATGACAAAGAGCTTTTAGCTATTATCCATTGTCTTAAAAAATGGCATTCTTTTCTTCTCAGCCTAGATAGTCCTTTTCAAATTTTAACAGATCATAATGCTTTGAAATACTTCATGTCTTCTAAAGTGTTAACCAGGCGTCAAGCCAGGTGGGCAGAATTTTTGTCTGAATTTTCTTTCTCTATTTCCTATCGCCCATGAAAAAACTGCATTTTCCCAGATATCTTGTCACGTCGGGACGACGTTTACCCACAGCGGGGGGACGCATTTGCTGACAAGAACCCAGCAAATGTGCAATCAATCTTCAACGAATCAATGTTAACGACTCATCAACTTAATTCGATGACAATCCAATCTTTTTGAAATCCACTATCCAACATCCTCGAAGCTCAGTCAAAGGACAATTATTGTTTAGGGTTAAAAGACAAAATACTCTCGAAGCAAGGGGCCAAAAGATTTAGTTTTGAATCAGGTCTATTAGTCTTCGAAGGTAGAGTAGTCATACCCGACAACAATGAGATAAAATTATGGATTTTCAACAGTTGACATGATTCTCCGTTAGCTGGTCATTTTGGGGTTGATAAAACCTACCAGTTAATAGCGAGGGATTTCTTCTGGCCAGGTATGACCAAAGAAATCAAGGCCTATATAAAAGCTTGTTACGAATGTAATAGGAATAAGGTTCCCCGTCACCGGAAGCATGGGTTGCTTCAACCACTTCCTATTCCCTCTAAACCTTGGGAATCTTTATCGATGGATTTCATTTCCCAACTTCCTATTTCTAATGATTTTGATGCTATATTAGTAATAGTAGATAGATTTTCAAAAATGTCTATTTTTGTTAAAACCACTACTACTGCTACAGCAGAAGATTTGTCAAAATTGTTTCTAGAATATGTATTTTCTAAACACGGCTTACCAAATGATATTATTTCAGATAGAGGCTCATTGTTTGTATCCACATTCTGGACCCAACTGTGTCGACAACTCAATATCACAAGGAATCTCTCCATGGCCTATCACCCTGAAACCGATGTTCAAACAGAAAGAGTTAACCAAATCCTCAAACAATATCTTCGAATGTATGTCAGTTACCAACAAGACGATTGGACCACATGGTTACCATTGGCCAAATTTGCTTATAATAACTCGACTCATTCTTTGACACGACAATCTCCCTTCGAAACCATTTATGGACGACATCCTCGATTCAACTCAATTCATGTAGGAACTAATCATCCTGCGGAACATTATCTTCGAACTATATCACGACTCCAAGAAGAACTTAAAACAAATTTGGAATCAGCGATTCGAAGATACAAGGAACAGGCCGACAAACATCGACAATCTGCTCCTTCCTTTAAACCAGGCGACAAAGTATGGCTCGATGCACGAAACATCCGAACAACAAGACCATTAAAGAAACTGGCTGAAAAGCACTTGGGACCATTCAAAATCGACTCTGAAGTCTCTAAAACTGCATTTCGACTCAAGTTACCTCCTAATTGGCAGGCGATTCACCCTGTTTTCCATGTATCTCTCCTGGAACTGGCTTGAGAAATATACCCGGGCAAGAACCAACCCCCTCCGGAACCGGTCGAAGTAGAAGATCATCTAGAGTGGGAAGTAAGTCGTATCCTTGATTCAAGAATACGCAAGGGGAAACTTCAATACCTCGTGGAATGGGAAGGCTTCCTCAATGACTCAGACAAAACATCCTGGGAACCAGCCATCAATGTTTCTAATGCTCTTGAACTCCTAAAATCTTTTCATTCGAAATATCCTTTAAAACCAAAACCTTAAAATTTCTTTATTTAAAATTTTCTTTTCTTTTTCTTTCTTTCTTTAAAATCTAAAACACCTCTTAATTTTTTTTTAATCTTGTTTTCTTCTTTCTCTCTTCTTTTCTTTCTATAAAATTTCCTCCAAAACCAACTAAAATTAAAATCAAAATTAAAATTAAATAAAATAAAATAAAATCAAATCAAATCAAAATTAAAATTAAATAAAATAAAATAAATAGAATAAAACATAAATAATAAAATAAAAATAAATCTCTCTAAATATTTTCTTTCTTTTATTTTCAATTCTTTAAATACATTCTTTTCTTAAATTTAAAATTCTCTTTCAAAATTTCTCTTCCAAAAAATTTATTCTCTCTTTAAAAAACTTTCTTTCCTTCGAAACATCAAATCTTGTACGACACGACCATTTCCTCGAACTTAACTTCAACCTCTAAATCTCCCTATAATAATTCTTCGAAACAAATAATTCTTCTTTTCAAACTACCTTAAATTCTAAATTCTGTTTTTTTTTTCTTTTCTTTCTTCTTCCTCTCTTTTCAACTAAAATTTCTTAAAAAAAAAAAAAAAAAATCAAAATCCTCAATTTAACAAACTCATCTCAATCACAAAACCGTTTCTTTTTCTCTCTCTTTTCTTATATAAAAATTTTTCTTTTTTTTAAAAAAACACTAAAACTTCCTTCAATTAAAACAACCTTTTTTCCTTTCTTTAAAATTCCTCTTTCAAATTCTAAAATTTTTTATTTAAAACTTCTTTTTCTTTTTTCTTTTCTTTTTCTCTCTCTCTCAAATCTTATAAAATTAACAACATTCACCTACAATAAAAAAAAATAATACTAATAATAAAATAAAATTAAATTAAAATAAAATTAAAATACAATTTTTTTTCTCTACTTCTTTACATCTCCTTTTCTTTTAACTTCTCTCAAACCAATCTTTTCATTTTCTCCAAAACTACCCTTATTTCCTTCCTGCATTTCTCAAATACCTCCTCCTCTCCTACCGGAACCACCTCTCCCATCTCCAATAGCTCCTCTGTCACGTCAAAGGAAGCAGCCTCAATAATAGCGTCGACCTCCCCACATAGTTCTTCCGCGAACCTTACTCGTCGGCCTTGATGAGGTTTCTTCAACCACACCTGGTCCAGGGTGTCTTCGGGCTCTTCAACTACTTCCGTGGCTGGAGGGTTTGCCTCAGTTGGTATAACCGGCGCAGGCTCCGCAATCGGCTCTTCAAGGTTATTCAATGTCTAAAACAAAAAAAAAAAAAAAAAAATCTCTCATCAGTAACTTCATCCTTAAAACAAGCAAATAAAACTTACCTCGAAGATGGGGTCAGGCTCTAGAAATAACCTGGGTTCCACTTCGACCTCTACCTCTCTCTCTTCCTCATCGTCCTCAATGACCACCCGTTGTTTCTTGGGTGCCCGCCCTGGAACATGGACTTCATCTTCATCCTCCTCCACCAATTCATCGACCTCTTCCTCGACACCTCGCTTCGAACTCGTGGACTGGGTTACCCAGGTGAAGATCTCGTTGTTCAACTCCTTATCATTTTCCCCCACCGATTGTTCATCTTCGATTGAGACATCCCAAATGTCTTCGACCACCTCTTTGGTCTTCGGAACTACCCAAAACTTAGTTTTTGTAAATCGTTTTTCGATTTCCGCGTTCTTCGTCAACACATCACACGCCACTCGCCGCCAACGGCAAAACTCGCATTTCTGGCGAGGGCCTCAAGTCGCCGTACTTTCGACACAGAAATATTCCATGCTTTCACAAGCAGTGCAAGTCTGTGAAAACTGTCGTGTGATTATTCCCCCATCCGCTTTAGGGTGTGGAGGCGTGGGTGTGGGAGTAGGGCAGTTCATTTTAAAATAAATAATTAAGAGGTGAGGGAAATTAGTGTGGGAAGATGGCTCAAGCTCAACGGAGTTCGCGTTTTTTATACCCAGGCATCTGTCACGCGCCACGTGACACTCGAGGCGAAATTAACTCATTAAATCAATAATATCAAGTCCTAAATCTATACTCGAAGCGCAGAAAGCAATTCTCCATAGCAACTGCGATTTTCCTTTGTGTACTTACTATTTAACTGCGCTAGCCTAAACTCTAAATCTAAATTAGTCAATCTCCCAATAGGGTACCTTAGTCCTTTTCAATAAGCGACACGCAGCGCTAGGATCAACGAAATAGTATAGCAGTAGTTTTTTTCATTAAAGTTTTGTTAATTAATTAAAAAGGGGTAAATTGAGCATGGACGGATATTTAGTGGAGAGGGTCTAAGTGTATGTTAGTAATGGTCAATGGAAGGGAGGTCAATGCGAGGAGGAACAAAGGATATAAAAGGAGTTGGGTATTTGGTTCGATATTCCTTAGAATTAAATTATAAAATCGTATTTACATTAATAGTGGTAAATCCTTAAAAGTTAAATCATTGTTATTGTATTTTTCTTTTACTTTCTCAGTATTCATTTCTAAATCCTAAATCTTTGATTATTGAGTTTCCAACCCTTCGTGAGATTTTAAGAATTATTATTACCTTGGAACTAGTTTATAATTCTTCTCGATCAAACCTCGAACCTATAGCTATTACTTCGAGTGACCTTCAAATCATTTCCTCGAATCATTCCTCTGTGCTTTGAAGAAGTTTCTAAAATCCCTCATCTCACTTACAGGAACATCCTCGACCTTGTGCGTAGGTCGTCCGGTGACACCTGTAAACAGCCATTAACGGTATCCCATCCTTCCAATAGGGGGTATCAAAGTTAAAAAGCTCCCATTTTAAAATACCTATTTTTTCCCCCAAATAAGCCATGATTAGATTTAAAATATGCCATATTGTGCCCCAAAAAAACCTTTTTACTGAGAATTAATGTCAAGTTTCTGGATTTCTTTTTGTGTTGTGAAATGCCTTTTAAATCATTTCAAATTCCTAAATTTGATACCCCCTAATGTATGTATGTATCCACAGTGTACAATTCAATTTCATACTAGAAGTATTATTTTTTGAAATCAATTTAGCTTTGCACTCAAATCAGACCAATGCATGCTTGCATCATGTTCCAAAAGGAGAGTGGAAAAAGGCAAAAAGTTGTAATTTTTTTTTTCATTTACACAAAGCTTTCTTATTCCAGCTGTATGAGATAAGCAGGAAACCACATCATCATTCACTATGCACCAAGTAAGATATCCCTGATTGGGATATCCAGCGCGAGTTGGGGATATTTTAGGGAGGGACATAACGTCAAAAAAATAATTGTAAGAAAAATAAGTACGTGAAAATTACCTGTAAGAAAAATCATTTGCTCTTATGAGATTTTGTTTTTGTTTTCAAAATCTTTTATTAAAAAAATAGGAAAAAATAAAAAATGAGATAAAAAATCATTTTTTTGAGAGAAAAAAATTAAAAAACAAAATTTCCCATGGTTGCAAGATATTTTTCTTACACTTATCTTTGTCACGTATTTTTTTTGCACATATTTTCCTTACACATATTTTTCTTGCACATATTTTTCTTACACATATTTTTCTATCCTTATGTCCCTCCCTACAATAGGGGGTATGAAAGTTTGAAATTTTCCATTTCAAAACACCTCTTTTTTCCACCAAATCAACCATGATGATTTTTTTAAATATGCCACATTGTGCCACCAGAACACCTTTTTAATGAGTATTAAAGTCAAGTTTTTGGCTTTCTTTTTGTGTTGTGAAATATCTTTTAAATAATTACAAATTTCTAAAATTGATACCCCCTAATATCCATATTCGGGATATCTTACTTGGTGCGTAGTGATTGGTATATACTTACCACATTATCACATACTATGTGATGGTGGAAAGCTAATTGAAATGCAGAAACTAATTTGGATACTTTAGCCAAGAAGCACCAAAAAGATAAAGGTGGTCTCCAAAGCAGCAAAAAAGGTGGTTCCTTTTCTAGAGAATGATGCCTTGCAGAACCAAGAAATGATCTCCAGTGTGCTCAGAGGCTACACTATATACACCATGTGCAAACAGCCAAGGTATCCACCGCTACTTCAGTGCAATGTAGTGTAAAGGTATTTCAAAAGCTGGCCCGCTACGTTGGCTAATTTTTTCTCAAAGTATTTAGGCATTCCTCCGCCCCAAAAAGTGAGATCCTGGTCACCTGATGCAGTGCATCGGAACATTAAATATGCAATCAGTGCCCCAACAATTCTCCTCTTGCCCCCTTGCCCTACTCTTGTCTTAAATTTCCTCTCTTCCATTTTGTTGGTCCTGGCCATAAATGTAAGTTTTTCTTTTTCCTTTTCTCTATTTTCAAAATTCTCCCCACTCTTGTTTTCCTCAAAACTGACTATTGTTTTTTTTGTTTTCTGTTTTTCTTTTTTTTTTATCTAGCTACCCATTTATGGTTTATTCTGTAAGCTTTTCATTTTTTCATTATATTTTTTTCAACCTCAACTTTCTTTACTTCAAACCTGACTGTTGCACTTTTTTTTCATTTAGCTCTTCCCTATTTTCTTCTATCATAAAATATTATTTTTCATTTTATATTTTTGTATTTTTTTGTTATTTTAGCTACCTAGTCATTTTATTTAGCAAACAGCACCCAAACTTATCTTTGACTATAAAAGACATTAAATTTAATTTGAAATAATTTTTTTTAAAACTTTTACTAAAACTTGAGCAAAAACAAGGGTGAGGTGTTAAAGGCTCTACCTTTTTGGATGCTTCTGAGATCACCTATCTATTTTTGCTTCATTTGACCAATTTCACTTTAACCAGATACCAGAGCAATAGCACTGACTTAAAGTATGATAAAAAAAAGTAATGGTTAGCCTAATGCTAACCTTTAGGTAATGAAATAGTGATAGAAATCTAACACTAACCTTCACAGCAGGAGAATGCAAGGGTAATCTTACACACTCACAGTGGAGGGCAGCCATGAGCAAAAGATATTGCATATTAAATGACCCGATGTACTGTGTCAGGTGACCAGGATCTCACTTTTTTGGGGGGAGGAATGCCTGGATACTGTGAGAAAAAATTAGCCAACATAGCGGGCCAGCTTTTTATTAGTGAAACGGTAGTGTTTTTAGGAAAAAGGGGAAAAAGGATTAATTCTCCATTGCTGTTGTGGTGACGCAAACTATATACAATGCTGTGGCGTAGTCAGAACCTAACACTGGCCCCTCCGACAAGACGCTCATTCCAGTATATATAAAACTATTTACAATTTTTTATAATCTTATTATGATAACTATTATGAATATAAAAGAGAGAAGTGAATAAACAATGATAAAGAAGTTATTATTGTTATTATTTGATACCTAAGTTTTCACATCCCCTTTCATGTAACTGTTTGTTTTGTTGTTTTGTCTTTATATCTGCTAGTTGTTCTGATGTAGATACCCATGATATTGTAGCTTTTCTTTTGTGTAGTTGTTCATTGACAAAAAAGAATTCCCTGTTGCTGTGTCTCGTCCTTATATTTGAGCTTTTGTCATTTGATACCTTTATAGATGCTTGATTATTGAATTTTAGATGGAACGGGCCTGTGAAATTAATAAATCATTGAGTAAATTTCGAATCCATAAGCCCATTCTAGTCGCACCCCCAAGAGCCATGTATTATGCGTGGCATGTTGAGAAAGCAACAGATGGCATGCGTTTTGAGGACCAGAATATTAGGGAACCTTGCATGTTAATAATCATGCCTCCAGTTGATCTTGAAAATTCCCTGCCCCAGTTTGCATCTGAGTAGACATAGAGATTAATGGTATGTGAGGTTGATAGTGGATATAAGTGTAGTTTCTTTGTGGATGTATATTGTAAATAACCGAGTAAGTGTCTCAAAGCTCTCCAGTGTTTGTTAGTGGGGTTTTTAGAGTGTCTGGCCAATTGATGTACAGAGAAACTGAGATCAGGACAAGTTTCTGTGGTTAGATAAGTCAAGGAACCAATAAGTGACAGATCATCTCCTGGATTAATAGCTTGGTGGTTTGGTGGGGCTGTGGAAAGGTCTATATTGGTCGGCAGTGGTTGATGGTGACATATCCCTTTTATATGATGAGTTGTTAAAATTCTATCAATCAAATTTTCTTGACTAAGTTTAAATCCTCTTTCATTCCTTTCTATCTTGATGCCTACTATTGCATCCAGTCTATCTTGCCATTTAATGATGAGAGTTTGGCTTAAATATTTTTCAAGTTGTTTCAGAACCTCATTGTTGTTGCCAGTTACAATTCCATCGTCAACATGAACCCAAAGCATAGCATTCACCACACAATATGGGGGGAGGACTTGCTAGCAAGTCCGCAACCTTGGACCCAAACTCACCATAGATTGAACACACATTGAGCTATTGATAAAGGAACCATACAATCAGGGATGAACACCACTCAGCAGAACAGTTTTAGGTGGGTGTTCAAGTAGAGTTCAGTATGGGTTCAGTATGAGTTCAGTCTGAGTTCCATCTGAGTTCCATCTGAGTTCAGGTTGAGGACTTGCTAGCAAGTCCACCCCCTATATTGCGTAGTGATTTGTGTTGCTATTCTTTAAAAAATAAACACTACTGTCATAGGATGGCATTTCCTAACCCAGGTTTTTTAGTTGCTGTCCAAAATGTTGCCACCAGCAACGTGCTGCTTCACATGTGCCATAAAGAGCTTTGAGTAATTTGAAAAATTTTCCATCTTTTCTTTCAAAGCCGGGTGGGTCCTTTACCCACACTTCTTTGTCTATTGGTCTGTGTATGTATGCTGCTGTGACATCAAAAGCATGGACTGGCCAGTTATACATTGCTGCAATTGTGAGAATGATTCTTTGGGCTGTAAGTGAGGCTGTTGGAGCAAAAGTTGAAGAGTAATCTATAGCTTTTGCCAGGTATCGAGCCTTCAGTTTTGTGTTTCCTGTTGATGCATCTTTCTTTTCTGCAAAAACCCATCTAGCATACAGTATTCTGGCTCCTTCAGGTGGTTCTTTTCTCTCCCAGACCTTCATGTTTGTTAAGTTATCTATTTCTTGTTGACAAGCTTTTTTCCATTCATCACCCTTCTCAGATTGTAAGGCTTCTTTAAATGTTTTAGGTAGCTGAGTTGCAAATTATTCACAATTTATTTGGATGTCTTCCACCAGACAATCTTGTTCAATCATTTGCTCTTCCAGATCAAAATTTCCTAGTATGAGATTGCTGTTGGTTAGAGTGTTTGCACTGTTCATTACAAAATTGAGGGACATTTTGTTTTCACTTTTTGTTTCACATTCTTTGAAGCTGGCCCACGCAGATGTTAAGATTTTCTTTTCTATTGGGTCGCAAAAAATCCAGCCTTTCATACCAGCTGGAAAACCTACTGTGTAACATCTTCTCGCTCGGACATCTAGCTTTTTCCTTTTCTCTTCAGGTGTGTGTAAATAAGCCACTTCACCGAATTTCCTAGGAATATCTATTTGCGGTTTAGTGCTGAAGAGTGCTTCATAGGGTGTAATTAAGTTGCAAATAGTGTTGGGTATTCTGTTTAGGAGATATGAAGCCCATTTGAAAGCAAAAGACCAGAAGGTTTTTCCAAGACGACTGTCAAATAGTATAGTTCTTCCCATTTCTGTAATAGTACAATTAAATCTTTCAATATTTCCATTTTGTTGATGAAAATATGGTAAAGATTTTTCATGTATTATTCCATTTTTTGTTGTGAACATGTCCATCAGTTTATTGTTGAATTCTCCTCCATTGTCTGATCTAATTATTTTGACCTTCTGATTTGTCTGTTTCTCCAATCTTGTTATGATGTTGATGACAGTATGTGTTGATTCAGATTTGTTTTTGAAGATGTGACACTCACTGTATGTTGTAGCTAAATCTCTGAAGGTTAAAGCATATAAACCACTGTCAACTGATTCCTCTTCAATTGGGCCTATTAAGTTTATAGTTACTATTTCAAGTTTGTTAACTTTTCTACCAGTTGACTCAAGAAAACATTGTCTTCTACTTTTGCACATTTGACAAGAGTCACATATAATATTTCCATTAGGCAGTTTATCAGGTAAGCCGTGAACCATTCTCTCTTTGCACATCCTTTGTATTTGTCTCAGACTCGCATGGCCAAGTAGGCAGTGCCAAGTGAAGAGGATTTCTTCATCTTTGTTTCTTTTTCTTAATTCAGGATACTTAGTTGGGATCTCAAGACTAAATATTCCTGGTTGTATAGGTAAATCATTTAATTAATCTCTAGTATGGTCAGCATGTGATAATTTAGTAGTTACATCAGAAGATATATTTAAATTATTATAATGAATTGGACTATTAAATGTCCATTTCCTATTGATGAACATGGCTGACAGAATTGGAAGGCTGTGATAGCTGATGAGAAAATCATTGAAGCTAACACATGAAAAGTTAGCACCACTCTTGATTAGGGATGCTGGAGAGATTAGCGTACTTCTAGCATCTTCATAGTAGTATACTGGTCTAATATTGATGATTTCCCCATTGAGACCACGGAAGCGTATTGTCCCTTTTCCTGTAATGAGAGGAGAGGAGCCATTAGTGGCCACTTTCAAAGCAATGGGGTTTTTCAGGGGGGGGGGAAATCAACTAACTCATTTAGATAACCAGAAAGATGATGAGTTGCACCTGTGTCAAAAATAGGGTTTGCCAAGTACGCTTCATTATCTGAGAGTTGCATTCTAGCAAATGCAGCTGCAGATGCTTCTGGGGAGTCATCAGTGAGTTCTACTATTTGTGCTGAAGCAGATTTTGCTTGAGGTGGTTGTGAGGTGTTATGACGGTTTGTTTGTTGTTGAGGATAAATTGGGCGGTAAAAATCCATTTTCTGTTGTGTGGGCCTCTGATGGATGGGTAGATTTGGTTTGGGTGGAGGATTGTTGTTAGGAACGATTGTTGGTTGTATTATAGAGGGCAGTACTACCATTGGATAGTGTGTGCTGTAGCCGGCTTGCCTGTTTTGGAAAAAAGAATTGTAGTTGGTACGGTTGTTGAGGGTTCTTTTAGGACAGTTGGCTTGCAGATGACCTGATGAGTTACAGATATAGCAGTTGCCTGGAGATCCTTGAGTAGCAGCATTAGATTCATAGACGTTGACAGAACCAGAGTCAGAGAGAGGTAGCTTAGCAGAAACAGAAGCAGAAGATTCATTTGCAGTGATTGTAGTATTAGTAGTAGTATTATTCAGAAGTTTATCATCATGTTTAAGTCTTTCCCAGTAGTACAGAAGATTTTGTTGAGAACTGCAACATTAATTGACTTGTCTGATTCGCATAGCTGTTCTGTTTCTTTGAGGACTTCTGAGCTGAATCATGGGTTGTCTTGAATGATACTTTGGCAAAGACAGCCTAAGATATCCTTTTCACTGAGTCCTTGAGCCCATAAGCAAGCACACGCATCTCAAAATTTGTTCATCAATTCTATAGGATTGTCACATTCTTTAGAATGAAGATCAATCAGTCTCTCTATAGCATTTAGTTGAGCTGCTCTAGAAATGGTGTTGAACACACTTTTGATATGTCGAAAAGCAGTCTTGCTCGGTGAAACATCAATGATTTGAGATTTCATTTCCGGCCCAACAGAATTGATCAGTATCGCTCGACCTATTTGCTCTTTGATGGAAGTTTTTGAGGCCCCTTTTTGCTCTAGAAAGTTGGTTTCACCAGTGAATTCACTGATGATGCCTCGTAATTCTCTATGCCACTCGCGGAAATTTGAACCATCGTCCTTTAATGTATGTCGCCAGTCTTTCAGTAGCATCCTTGCCTTGACAATGCTGTCCCGAATATACGAGTCTTCTTGTATTCTCAGTAGCACACGTGGATTGGGTGCATCTTCCATGTCAGACGTTGCATCTTCATCATGAATTTGAGCTTCATTTTCGTTTGTGGTATTGTCTTGAGGTGGTCGTTGTGGATAACTAGGTATTGGACGAGAGGTTGGTGTTTCGTAGTCTTGAGGAGTTGGTTGTTGATTGGACGGCATCATCAAAGTAGTAAAGTGAGGATGTTGAAGAGAAAGAAAGAAAAAGTAGAAAGGAAAAAAGAAAATAGAAAATGGAAAAGAGAGAAAAAAAATAGAGAAAAAAAAAATAAGATAAAATAATAAGGACGAAAGAGGAAAAAAAAGGAGAAAGATGAAGAAAAGGATAGAGAACGAGAACGGATACTGGGGTAAAAGGAAAGGATATATATATTAATTAATTTTTTTATTGATTATATTTTGCTTTCGGAGAGATAGGGCCACTATCTCGCTTTGATGCTTGGTGAGAGCAACAACCTAATCGCTTATAAGATCGAGGTTATTATTTTTGAGAAAAAAAAAACAATGAGAGAAAGACAGCGAGAGAAAAAAGAGAAGAGAAAGGAAGCGAGAAGAGACAGAAGAGAGAGAGAAAAAATAAATCGCTAAGAAGAAAAAAAGGCGATTGACGAGAGGAGTAAGATAGGTCACACGTGAACCGAAAAGGCAATTGACAAGAATCAAACGAAATTGGTGATAGACGAGAGTCAATGAAGTCCAAAGAAAAGGAAAAAAATGGGGGTTGACGAGTCCGTTTTTAGAGTCAATTTAGAGGAAAAAAAGAAAAAAGGACTAGGAAACTAGGCGCAAGAGCCCATAACCTATTAGCGCAACGGTAGTGTTTTTAGGAAAAAGGGGAAAAAGGATTAATTCTCCATTGCTGTTGTGGTGACGCAAACTATATACACTGCTGCAGCGTAGTTGGAACCTAACACTTTTGAAATACTTTTCCGCTACGTCACGCTGACGTAGCGGTGGATACGTCGGCTGTTTGCACGTGGTGATACTGATGTGAGACTAGCTAAGTACATTGTATGGTAACACCATAACACCTTTAAGGCCTCCCATATAATATATACTCAGAGAGATATAGAATGCAGATAGATGGATATAGTTTTTTATATTTCAAGCACACTGGATTGACTCATTTCACAAAAATGCTGGCAGCAATCAACAGATTCAAAAATATGAAAAAAACATATAAGAGAGACCTGAGCTCGTCATGACTAACTAACTCGGCGGACATCCATATCTAACTGCCGTGAAGTTTGCGTAAGGGTGACAGGGACTGGAATCACCAGCATGAAACTTCTCGCTTTGATTCTTACAGGCTGCGTCTTTGCATCCTATCGCAAAACATGAAGCTGGATCACCGCGCGCGAGAACAATCATCAGAGATTGGCCTTTTTCTTTTAATGAAGAAGATGGTGAGTTGGAATATTTTCCAGCCGCCAAGGGAAACTGATCAGCCAAACGAGGCTGGCACTGAGCTCCCGAGTAAACAAATAGAGTTCCTTGTTCAGAATAGCCAATTAATAGCAGGATCGATAGGATAAACAAATATATATTCATATCTTAGGATATTAAAGGACGTCTACAAGAACAATTACAAGGTTATTCATAAACTCTGACAACAAAACTGAGCTATAAGTTACCTAGATGTATTTCTCCGCGTTAAAGCTGTTAGTAATTCAAACTGCCACGGATGAGCGAACGACCCGATATTGCTGTATCAACAAAAGTGTTATATATCAGTCAACGAAGATATAAAGGCAGCGCAGAGTGAGCACCTAATAAAGCTGGAAAGACAGAAGAAAGGGAGATGGCGACAACGCAGTAAGAGCTGCCATCTTTTGAAGTCATTCACTGACGTTAATTGTGGCTTTTTTCCATGTTCATATATTTCACTACGCACCAAGTAAGATATCCCTCATGGGGATATCCAGCGCGAGTTAGGGGTATTTAAGGGAGGGGCATAAGGTTAGAAAAATAAATGTAAGAAAATTAAGTGCAAGAAAAATAAGTGCGAGAAAAGTAATTGTGAGAAAAATCATTTGCGACCATGAGATTTTTTTTTTTTCAAAAAAAAATTGTAAAAAAACAGAAAAAAATAAAAAATGATATAAAAATCTTTTTTTTGAGAAATAAAAATCATTTTTTTTGAGAAATAAAAATCATTTCTTTCGAGAAATAAAAAAATTAAATTTTTTTTTTCCCATGGTTCACTACGCACCAAGTAAAATATCCCTCATGGGGATATCCAGCGCGAGTTAGGGATATTTTAGGGAGGGACATAAGGTCAGAAAAATAACTGTAAGAAAAGTAAGTGCGAGAAAAATAAGTGTGAGAAAAGTAAATGTAAGAAAAATCATTTGCGACCATGAGAATGTTTTTTTTTTTTCAAAAAAAAATTGTAAAAAAACAGAAAAAGATAAAAAATGAAATAAATAATCATTTTTTTGGAAAAAAAAATAATTCCCATGGTTGCACGATATTTTTCTTACGCTTAATTTTCTCACATATTTTTTTTCCACATATTTATTTTCCTTCCACATATTTTTCTTGCACTTACTTTTCTTACATTTATTTTTCTGACCTTACACTACGCACCGAGTAAGATATCCCTGATGGGGATATCCAGCGCGAGTTGGGGATATTTTAGGGAGGGACATAAGGATAGAAAAATATGTGTCAGAAAAATATGTGCGAGAAAAATATGTGTAATAAAATATGTGCAAAAAAAATATGTGAGAAAAATAACTGTAAGAAAAATATTTTGCAACCATGGGAAATTTTGCTTTTTAATTTTTTTTTCTCCGAAAACCAGATTTTTTATTTCATTTTTTATTTTTCTCTGTTTTTTCACAATTTTTTTATGAAAAAAAAAAATTCTCATGGTCGCAAATGATGTTTCTTACACTTAATTTTCTCGTACTTATTTTTCTTGCACTTACTTTTCTCACATTTACTTTTCTGACCTAATGTCACCCCCTAAAATATCCCCAACTCACGCTGGATATCCCCATCAGGGATATCTTACTTGGTGCGTAGTGTTATGTCCCTCCCTAAAATATCTCCACACTACACACCAAGTGAGATATCCCGGATGGGGATATTGTAGGAAGGAGCATAAGGATAGAAAAATGTGTGTCAGAAAAATATGTTCGAGAAAAATATGTGTAAGGAAAATATGTGCAAAAAAAATATGTGAGAAAAATAAGAGTAAGAAAAGTATCTTGCAACCACAGGAAAAAATTTTAATTTTTTTTTCTCCAAAAAAAATTGATTTTTTATTTCATTTTTTATTTTTATCTGTTTTTTTACAGTTTATTTTTGAAAAAAAAATTCTCATGGTCGCAAATGATTTTTTTACACTTACTTTTCTCGCACTTATTTTTTTCACCTACTTTTCTTACATTTATTTTTCTGACCTTATGTCTCTCCCTAAAGTATCCCTAACTCGCGCTGGATATTCCCATGAGAGATATCTTACTTGGTGTGTAGTGGTTGCAGATATTTTTCTTACACTTATTCTTCCCACATATTTTTCACGCACATATTTTTCTTACACATATTTTTCTATTCTTATGTCCCTCCCTACAATATCCCCATCAAAGATATCTCACTGCGGGCAAAACTGTGGCATGTTTTCATTTCAGGTGACAATATCCCGCAATGAAATGTGACATTTGCGGGACCCCATGTCATGCACATATTATGTGACATGAAATCATGCAACTGTCCCAAATTGAATACATCATGCACACACTGCCCAACTCAATTATGCCCCCATACAAGCAATGTGCTGACATGATGCATTCCTCGTGCGTGACATGTGCGAGAACAGCTGTCATGTTTTAAAACCACACATAAAGTCACATTTTGCATGCGGTGTAGACAATCCTATAGTACTAGCTATAGGCCTTGACCAAGGGAGTTGGAGAAAAACCAGAGAGAAAATCCCCTGTCCCTTTAGCAAAATAGAGTGAGATTTACTTGCTAAAGTAAGTTGGTTCCTGTTTTGCTAAAGACCCCTTTTAAACACACTTGACTGCTTGATTAGCCAAGAAAGTAGTCACCAGATAGACTACCAGACCAAAGAACTGAAATGTAGAACAAAGTCCACACCAGAGACAGCAAAGATACTTGATGTAGGCTGCAAATCCACACCAGAGACAGCAATAATACTTGCTATAGCTTGCAAGACTATAACAGAGAAAACAGTTGTCAAAGTTAAGTTAAATGAAGAACTCACTTGCAACAAACAAAGCCAATTGTGGCCAGAAAACAGTGAAAACTGAGTGAGGAACAATGAGATCACCTCCAGATGGTTGTATGATGATTAAGGTTGCCCCAAACTGTCTTATTCACTATGTACACACAGACCACTAACTAAGAGCCCATGCGCACCCACCAATCTGGGGCCTGTACCTGCCAAATTGCATAAAAAACCCTCCTGGAGTGCTCCCCAACCTCCTAAAACAGAGGCGGGCGGGCCACCCGACGTCAGAGATGCCGCCTGAAGCGGCCCGGCCTCCCTGAAGCCTGAAAACCAATAAAAACCACTAATCTACTTAGAAAAATTAGCTACAACTACTAAAACCTTTAAAACACGGAATTTCACTATAACAACATTGGGACATGAAATATAGAGAAAAATTAGCTCTATTCAATGGTACTAAGCACTTAACCCTAAGACTTAAGGTTAGCCCATAAAACACAAAAAACAAAATTAAACAGCAATCTTTTATAAATGAAAAATGAGGAAATGACCCCTTAAAACTCAGAATATGAAAAATGTCTACAGAACATAAAATATAGAGAAAAACCAGGGCTATCCAATGATAGTACACACATACCCGCAAACCCAATATCCACGGAATAAAACCAGAAAAATACCCAAATCCTTAACAGATGTCAATTAAGACGTGCACAAACAGCGCCAAATCACACAACAAAGGCCCCTGCCAATGTTGGAAGACCACATCCTCCCTCCAATTGAGAATGTCCGCATTCTTTCTTCATCCAACCACCATGTTTAACCTCCTTTCCAAATCTGCCTCTGAAATGGGCCCCTGCCAATACTGCATCAACAATAATTTAATCTGCGCCATAACACCACCTGTTCATCCATACAGAACGTCCTGCGATGTCTTCCACTCCAGAAAGAAGACCTGCCACAGACCTGGTCCACTTTCTTCTACAACAGATTCACCTCCACCTCAACCTGGTCCTTCTTCTGCCAGCACCAAAAGATCTAGGCCATCCATCCTGATACCCAGATCAATCAAAAGGCTCCATCCTTCACAGAAGAGTGCCACAACCCATAAAGCAACTAGTTCCCCCATCCCTGGTCCATCTGATGGTAAAAAACATTCATTTCTTCCTTCAACTTTAAAACTTATAACTTCTCAGTTCCTTCCTCTTCTGATAGTGATGATAACAATGTAGGATCCATTGCACCACCAACACCAACGCACTTGCCCACTATCAAGGCCAAGTTCCAACAACACACATCTCAACAGAAACAACTTCTGCTTCATTATTTCCAATCCACTCCTGCTAGAGATCCACAGGACATTGAGAACAGAAGACACCTCATTCACCAGTTCAAGGCTAATTCTGAACACTTTATTTCATCTCTTGATTCCCTCTGTAATTCCAATAGTACTTGAGTTTGATTCAGAACCAAAAAAAAATTGACCACACCCTCTATAGGATGTAACCACAAACAACCCTCAGTTTTAAGTCTTGGGGGACCATCCTCATTTTATAGTCTTGGGGGACTCAAAAACCCTCAGTTTAAAGTCTTGGGGGACTCAAAAACCTAAATAATAAACCCAGAACCAGAGATCAACCACATTAAGACACAGAGAAAAAACTAACATTCTGGGGTAATTGTGAATAGAGCTGCCAGCCCATCAATTACCCCCAAACTTGCCTTTGCTAAATTCGGAGGCTTCCCCTGTGGATACCCTCCACCAATCTTTCAAAACAACTCCAACAACAAAAACTTTTCCCTCAGTTTATAGTCTTGGGGGACTAACACAGTGTTCAGTTTAAAGTCTTGACGGACTACTTCTTGATAAAATCTTGAAACCAGCCAGTTTAAAGTCTTGGAGGACTAATAAATTTTCCAGTTTAGAGTCATAGAGGACTGACAGAATCTTGCATGAATCTGACCCAGCCAATTTCATGTAATACACACACAGCCAGACCCACGGAGCGTCCACCTTCACTTCATCTTCTACTCATCACTGACAAAATCGTCTCTTATCCTTTTCATCACCTTTCAAACCACAAATCATGTCTGGATCCCCTGCTGTTGACTCCTCTACTCTTCCTTGCTTTACTGCTCCAAGGGACTGTGCCTGCAAACAGTGCATACACATGTGCAGACCCTGCACATTCACTCTTCCAAATCCAGAAGCCAAATTATACAACAGGGCTTGTGACTCCTGCTATTCCAAAAAAAAGAAATGTGACAGAGATGCCCACTATCCTATTCCTCAGCCTTCTCCTTCTCACAAGTACATCTCTAGATCCCCTACCAGGTCTCAAGAACTTGGTCCATCCTCTTCCTCTCTATCTTCAGCTCCTTCCAGAAGATCCAGAAGCTCAGCTTCCGGCACTCTTCCAAAAAGACCAGCCTTAGCTTCTCATGAAACTGCTTTTATCACTGCTAAATTAGCTCCAAAAGCTTCGAAATCAACCCCTAGGCTTCTAGACCGCGTCCAGGCGGCCCACCCGCCTCACCAAACAGCGAAAATCAGGGCCAAAACCTCCAAAAACGGCCAGAAAATAGCCAAATTCATCCGGATAACAATAACAACTCAACCCAACTACCTCCTACTGCTCCCAGAGCAATGCAATCCACCCTTCCGAAATCCAAAAACACTAAAATTTCCCAGATTTCTAAGAGAACTTCCAGAGAACCCCAAGAAGAAACCAGAACACCACACACTGCTCCACAACAACAACTTTGTCCCCAACTAAGACAAAGAAACTACACCTCTCCTCTGTCAGACAACTAATCTTCTGAAAGTTCCATCTCTTCAAATTTTCCATCCAGAAGAGAGCAGTCTGCTTCCAAATCCCCCTCTCCTGCTCCATCCTTTAACAACCCTGGTACCCCATCAACAGCACCTCTTCCAGCTGAATCCAACAGAAATAACAACCCCAACAACAACAACAATCTCACTGCTCCAACTAGGCCCCAGGAACATCAGCATCCCAGTTCACCTTCTCAGGATCCTTCAGAGGAAGACCATGAGAATCCATATCTTTCCCTAGTTGATCCACCCACTATGACCATAAAAAAATCGTCAGAGATCCAAATCCCAGCTACTTACAGATTTGATGAGCTTCCAATCTGTAAGTACCAAATTAATTATTCCATTTCTTCAACAAAAATAATTACTGATCCAATTCTTCTTGTCTAGTTGGCACCCCTCCTCCTGAATCTATTATTGGAGTTGGCCAAACTCTTGAAACTTCTTTGACCCTGGATTATGGAGACTTGAAGAAACACCTAAGCACCATGTGTTCCAATATGCTAAAAGCCTTTGCCCTCCATGGACCCTTGAATGACTTTGAAAAATCCTTGAGAAAGCGCCTACTGGACGACCACTGGAAAATGTCTAGGATCATTAAACACACCCTCCAGCACTCCATTCCTGCCTCTTCTTCTTCCTCCTCTGAACTTCCCTCTAATCCAATCCCTGATCATTACAATCCCTATAATCTCTCCAGCAGGATGCACTTCAAAGAACACAGTGCTTCCCACAATCCCAACAAAAAACAAAAATGTCATCACAATCCGGACCAGCCTCCAGAAGCTTCCTCATCCAGAAAATGAGCTCCTGCAAAAGATTAGAAACATAAAAATAATATAAAACAAATAATAAAAATAATTTTAGAATTTTTTTTTTTTTTTTACGGTCTACTGATATACTAAAATAAAAAATTAATAATTAAAATGAAATGAAATAACATAAATGAAATAAAATAAAATATAAAAAATAATACAAATGGTATCCCCCAGCCAATTGATGAGCTGATCCCCTGATACCTTACCCACATCCAAGTGCACCTTGATGTGGATACACAATTAAATCTTTTAAATGATTAACAGAAAAAAAACAAAAATTTAGAAATTCAGAAGATAAAAAAAATGAAACACAGAAACACATGAAATAAATAATGTATAAAAATAAAATAGCATTGCCCGGCCAATTGATGAGCCTTTCCCCACCAATGCTTGCCCACATCCAGGTGACCCTGATGTGTTAACACCCTATATTTTTGACTTTATAATTCTAAACAACCCCCATAAAAAATTAAAAGAAAAAAAAAGAAAAAAAGAAAATAATCTAAAACATCTATCTAGCAAAAACATAACTGCAAAATCAAAGAAAGTCCAGCTCCATAGATGGTCCAATAAGGGAAAGTCCAGTCCATAGAAATGATCACTGGGTGGGCTCCCTCCAATAAGTAAAAATGACGGGAGACCACCAGTGATCCACCACCAAGCTTAAAGAACCAAAGATAAAGAAGCCAGTCCCAAACCAGTTTAAAGTCATAGCGGACTTAAAACCTGAATAATAAACAACAGAACTAGAATTCAACTAGGAAAAACAAAAGACTTGAGACAGACATTCTGGGGTAACTGTTCTCCAGAGCAGCCAGCTCATCAGTTACCCCCACACTTGCCAAATAAAATCTAGAAGCCCCCCCTGGGTACCTTCTAACAAAAACACAACGTCCAACACAAAAAAAACCAAAACCAATAAGAGTGAAGAATACAGCACTTGAAAACCAAAGGAATTTCCAGTTTAAAGTCATAGAGGACTAAAACCTGTGAAAAATAAACCAATACTAGGGTTCAACCAAATTAAGAGAAAGGGTTGGAAACAGACAATCTGGGGTAACTGTTGATAGAGCAGCCAGCCCATCAGTCACACCTACACTTGCCAAGATCAAATCTAGAAGCCCCACCCATGGGTACCCTCTAAAAAAAGTTTCCAACAAACAGATGCATAGCATCACCACAAAAAAAACCAAAATTAAAGAATGGTCCGTAGTTTATCCTCATTGCAGAGTCAATCTTCTTCATGCCTAGTGCCTCTGGGATAAAACCTCTTCACTTGGTCTGCAGCCACCCTCTTTTTCAAGACTGTACCATCCAACTCTTCCAAAACATAAGAACCTCCAGACGCCTGAGATCTGACTCTGTAAGGTCCATTCCATCTGTCAGCAAACATTTTGCCCCACTGACTCTCCAAACTTCTATTATACACCAAAACCAAACAACCAGGTTTTAAGGAATTCCTGAGTCTATGAGCCAACTTCTTGTCCCAGTACCTGACTGATTGATTCCTAATCTTCATCATTCTAGAGTATGCCTTCTCTTGACATTCCTCTCTACATTCCAGCTGTTGCATCCTGGCACAGAGCAAATCTTCTGTTGAATGCATGTCATTCCAATCAATTCCAAGATAAGAGACAGCTTCCAAGTCCACTGGTAGAACAGCTTTCTGACCAAACATTAACTCATAAGGAGAATAGCCAGTTGTCCTCTTCACAGTGACCCTATCCGCAAATAAAACCAAGGGTAAATAATGCCCCCACTTTTCGGCACTATCTCCACACATCTTCACCAAAGCATTCTTGATAACTTGATGGCCTCTTTCAACCATGCCTTCAGCTTCAGGATAATACGGTGTAGCCACTCTAACCCTAGAACCAACACTAGCCACAGCTTCTTTAAATTCGGCACCAAACTCTGGCCCACCATCAACAGTGACCAACTTCATCAACCCATACCTATAAATCCACTCCTTCTTCAAAAACTCTGCCACATTCTTGGCAGTCAAATTAACCAGAGGCACTGCCTCAAACCAACCAGACAAATCATCCCTAGCAACAATCAAGTATTTATACCTGCCTTCTTTAATATGGACAGCATCCAGACTGACCCTTCCAAAAACAGGTGATTCACCAGTAGCACGGCCCACCACTTTAGGTTTCAAGTGACTTCTTCTTTGACATTCTTCACAAGATTGAACCCAACCCTGCACAGACAACTTCATATCTGGCCACCAAAATCTGTCCGCTACTCTTCTATAAGTCTCCCCAAAGCCTCTATGACCAAGGTCTTCATGCAAAGACTTCAAAACCAACTCTTGACCCTTCTTCTGAGTCACCACCACTTGAGGATTAGGATGTCTCCTTCTCATCAAGCGCCTTCCTGACACATTAAATCCAGGACTCTTCTTCTTGATTGCCAACCAAGTATCATCATCACAACTATCTGGCCTCTCCAAGGTCAACAGATATTCCACTAAAATAAAATAAAACCCAGACTGACCCCAGGTCTCATCTTCAAAATCCAACAAAACAACATCCAAGGGTACAACTCTGTCATCAAAATCACCAGTGTGAACATGAGCCAATTGAGCAGCCCAACCAGGACACCAATCCTTAAATTTTGGCACGTCCTTCTCTTTCCACTGAACCTTGTGAGAATCCAGTTCACTAAAAAAAACACCCTTTTCCAATTTTGAGCTGTCCCAAACAACAACTCCATCTTCATCAACAAAAACATCCTGATCACCAGAATCAAGATCAGATCCAGCCAGTTTAACCTCTTGGGGGAGGTCAGAACAATCATCCAGTTTAGCCTCATGGGGGAGGAAAGAAAAATCCTCAGCACCCTTTGTGCTGACCCTAATCACTGGAACATCTTCTTCAAACTCTTCAGAATCAGAATCCTCATCTGTAGGTGGCCTCCTTGATAACCCATCAGGCATAGTAAAAGTTTTACCTGGTTTGTGTACCAGGTCAAAAGAAAAATGTTGAATAAATACCACCCACCTAGTCATTGGAGCATTTGGAAGACTAGGTGTATTGATCATCTGAACCAAAGATTTTGCATCCACCTGCAGCTCAAAATTCTGCCCCCACAAAACTGTCTGTAGCTTCTTTAAAATTTTAGCTACGCCACACAATTCCAACTTAGGTTGAGAATACCTAAATTCCACCTCATTAAACACCACAGACTCATACCTTACTGGCCTGACCCTCCCAGTCTTATCCTCCTGAGACAAAACAACACCAGCAGCAATATAACTTGATTCCACTGCCAGATAAATCTTTCCAGCACCAACACCATAATCCAACTTGTGAAGAATTATATCTTCACCAAAAAACTTTTTCAGCTTCTGAAAAGCCTCTTCACACTCTTCAGTCCATTCCCAATCTGCATCTTTTCTGGTCAATTTCCTTAAAGGTGAAGCCAACAAAGAAAAATCCTTAATGAAAATCCTGACATATACACATACACCCAAAAATCCTCTGACTTCAGTAGTATTTTTAGGCCTTGGCCATGCCTGAATTTTATTAATCTTCTTCTTCGCCATAATCCTTCCCTCTTTACATACCACATGACCCAGAATTTCCAAAGCAGGAACACAACAACAGAATTTTGACCCTGAAATGGTCAAACCAGCCTCTTCAATCCTGAACAACACTCTCTCTAGAGTTATTGCATATTCCCACACAAACCTCCTCATTCCTGGGTTCTCCAATAACACCTCATTAACATAATCAGTGGATGGTCCTTTAATTCCACCATCATCAATAAAAATACCAGCATGAGTAGGAACCTCATCCTGCAAAATCCAAGCCATCTGTGCTTGATAAACTGCCACCGAATTAGTTGCTCCTTGAGGCAACCTAGTGAGCTGAAATCTTCCCAAAGGAGTCTCAAAAGTTGTGAGAGGCCTTGAATCCGTATGTAGTTCCCTCTCATCATAACCACCCATAATATCACCCAAACCATAACACACCCTTCCAGCAAAAGCTTCAACAAAATCCTCTGCACTTGGCGGCATACCAGCGTCCTTGATAGTGACTCTATTCAAGGCTCTAAGATCATGAACCACCCTCAACTTTCCATTCTGCTTCTTTACACAGAACACCGGACTTGAGTAACTGGATGTTGATTGTTCATATAACCCAGTCCTGACTCTTTTCCTAATAATCTCCACAAAATCCTCTCTGATAGCGGCTGGAATCGGAATAGGTTTGATTTGCCAAGGTTCATGACAAACAACAGGAATCAAGTAAGGTTCCCCATAAGAGTGCTTCAGAACACCCCTTTCCTCCTCAACAAATTCCACCGCTTTTTCCCTTAGCACAATAACGTGCAACAACAACTTCTTTTCTACCTCAGACAACCACCCATCAGGGCCAAAATTAACAACTTTCAATCTTTCCATGGTCACCCTAGCCGTCTCTTCAAATTCTGGAGGATTCTTCACCAAAGGAGTACAGTATGGATCTCTTGACAAAGGAAGTCTCTTCAAAGGCAGATTCAAACCCACAGGCATAGGCTCATTGACAGGCCTAATCTTTAGCGCTACCTTCTTATACTTTGCCGCTCCACCTTCAACTTGAGGGATCTTCAGGAATTCTTCTCCACCAGACCTGGAACAAAAACCAAGGGTTTCCCCATTGCTCACATGTGTGGCCAAGGTAATGTTTTTGAAAGGTGTAGAAGAAACCCTAATGGTGCACAATTGGGAGGACTTACTTTTAGACCCCAATCTCACCACTCCAAACCTTTTCCGCAATTCCACATCTTCATCTTCACTTCCAACTTCCAAATCTTCAAATCTTGATTCATCTTCTGAATCACATCTTCTAAATTTGTGCAGTTTATCCTCATGCTGGAGGTCCAAAAATTGATCTTGATGATCTTCTTTCTTCAAAATTTTCTGCAGTTTAACTTCATGCTGGAGGCCCAAAAATAGATCTTGACGATCTTCACAAAAATATTTTGCATCTTCTTTCTTCATTATCTTCAGATTTTTTTCTTGATTTTCTTGAATTATCTTGAAATTTTTATCTTTTTTTCTTGAGTTTTCTTCCGTCCTACAAAAATAACCAGGGGTTTCCCCAATGCTCACAGGTGTGGCCCAGGTAATGTTTTTGAAAGGTGTAGAAGAAACCCTAGCGGTGCACAATTGGGAGGACTTACTTTTAGACCCCAATCTCACCGCCCCAAAGCTTTTACGCATATCTTTCAATAAAGATATATAACCAATCTTCTTCTTTAAACGTGTATTTAAAAATAATTAAGAATCTTGAGAGAGAACAGAGACTTGATAAAAAACTTGATGAATACACTATGCAATATAGGGGGTGGACTTGCTAGCAAGTCCTCAACCTGAACTGAGATGGAACTCAGATGGAACTCAGACTGAACTCATACTGAACCCAAACTGAACTCTACTTGAACACCCACCTAAAACTGTTCTGCTGAGTGGTGTTCATTCCTGATTGTATGGTTCCTTTATCAATAGCTCAATGTGTGTTCAATCTGTTGTGAGTTTGGGTCCAAGGTTGCGGACTCACTAGCAAGTCCGCCCCCCATATTGTGTGGTGATACTTGCAGAGAAGAGAAACATTAAAAAGAGAAAGTTGAAAATCCAATTGGTATATCTCCAAGTGAGCTGACCTACTACAACCTGGGATTTCCTCATCTCGGGGAGAGGTTGTAGCACTAGGGTGATCAGCCCTCATTACTCTAAAAAAACAGACTCTCAATAGAGCCTGAACCGCACTCCAAAAAACCAGAGGCAGCACCCACTTCCTTCCTTCTCCTGCAGCAGTCCATGCGCTGGCACATTGAAGATAAACCAGGCCTAGTCTCCCAACCATCCTCTCCAGGGGATGATAACCTCATGTGAAGCCTCCTTTCGTCCTCACCAGTCAACTCCAAACTGATTCCCAAATCAAATTGATAACCAATTCTTGCCTGAAAATACATCAAGAATGGCCTGCCCAAAACTGCTTTTACATTACCTTTAGCAATGTAAAAATGAACCTTCCCTGAGGCTCCTCCAACATCTAACTTCACAAACTCTGAAGTTCCAACCAATTCAGTGACATGGCCACCGATCCCTCTCGAATTCCCACCAATACCAGTTTTGATGGGGAGGCCCATATGAGTTGCCTCAAACAAAGAAATCAGGTTTATCTGAGAACCTGAATCCACCAATGCCCTTGCCTCCCTGCCATTCAGAGTGACATTGACATATCCCAGAGGAGCAGAAAAATGAGTTTCCAACCCCTCACAAGACTTTTCAGCAGAATCACAAATGTATTCTACCTCACCAGAAGAAACCCTTCTCCTGGTCAACAACTTCTTCTGCCTATCAGCCAACCCTGGACTGATAGCATACAATTCCCCATAAGATAGGGAAACCTGACCCTGATTCATCCTTTCCAGGACAGAGTCCATAACATTAACTTGACCAGACACTACTGGCCTCTCAAAGTGAGCTCTTTGCTTCACCACCTTGGTCCTAGAAGATTCTTGAGGACCAGCACCGCCAACAGATTTACCATAAACAGGAACCAAACCAGATCCCTCACCAGAACCTCTGACTCCAACAGGCTTTGGCAATGAAGCCAAAGGGACATCCTCCTCGGAGTCAGAATCCACCTCCATTGGCATTGGCTCACCATTCAGGTCCAATGCACCAAAACTAGGGGAGCCCATGTCAGCCATACCCTTCTGCATCTTGTACAGCTCCTCTTTGCTGTACCTCTTCCTAGCTGCACTCAGCTTAGGATCACCCTTTGAAGCATTTGGCTTTGGTTGGGCCTGAGGACTGCTCTTAGGCCTACCCACCTTTCCTGCTTCCACATCATAAACACCAGCCAAGCATTAACCACTTGGCTGTCCACCACAAGAATACAACTCCAAACCACCAAAAGAAGTAGAAAAAGAGACCTTATTGACCTCTTTCCCCTTTCCCTTGACGTCCTCATCTACCTTAACAGAAGACTTCCCCTGATGAGAAATCTCCTCAAACCTTGGCCTCCTTTGATTGAGACCACCTCTTCTCCTGAAAAAATCAACAGGAGCCTGCCCCTCACTGGGCTTCACAAAAGAACTGTCAGGGAACTTAAAAACCCTGCCATCAAACTCCACTTTTCCTTCAGACACATCTCTGTTCAATGCCCAATAATCATTGGACCTGTGCCCCCTCCTACTGCAATAAGAGCAAACCCAAGGATCACTCCTACCAGCCCTCCTTTCAAACTCTCTTGTCTGAGAAGGTGCCGCCTTATTAACCTTCTTGGCCTCCTGGACAAAAATGTGCAGCTGTTTTGTCAGATCAGCCAGATGCTCCACCATTGGGTCCCTCTCCTGTTTGGGAACCTGCACCAAATTTTTCTCCTCCTTCTTCTCCCTAACTTCCTCTTCAGCCAAAGCCTCACTGAATTTGCTGACATACTTGGCACACCCCTCCTGATAGGTGTCAACAGCCAATAACTTCAAATGGGCCTCAACAGCCTCCTTCACCTTATCCAAGGCAGGCAACTTCTGATCCCCATTAGAAAGAGTCTTCATCAACTCCTTTCTTGACAACTCCTTCAACACATCCATCCTGAAATCTCTAGCCAGGGCAGACCAAAAAACATGTTTGGCAGCATTTTCATGTGCCGTCTCCTCCACTTCCACCAAATATTCCACCACAGGATCAAACTGTAGCAGAAACTTCCTGTAACTATGTAAGTTAACAACACCACCATAAGATTGCCATTCACTGACAACCTTGTTCAAGTACACCATAGTGAACCTGACACCCCATCTATCCACCATTTCCCTACACAACAATTTCCAATCCCTCTTCTTGTAGCGAGACATGGCCACAATCTCCTTCTCCACTGACCTATCACCAATGAAGAAGATAATCTGCTTCACCATGTCCAGGTAGGAAGCACCATCCACTCTAGCAGCAGTTTCATACTTCTCTAGAAACCACTTGAGATCCTCCCCATTAAACTTGGTACCATCCCAAGTTTTAATCCTCACACACTCCCTAAACATCACAGAAGGAGGACCATTCCCCCCACTGACAGTCACCACAGGAATAGCAGAACCAGAAGCCATTCCTCCTGACCAAAACACCAAAAAGAGACAACCAAAGAAAACAGAGATTCCAAAGAACTAGCAAGTTCCACCCCACGTTGGGCGCCAGAAATGTAGACAATCCTATAGTACTAGCTATAGGCCTTGACCAAGGGAGTTGGAGAAAAACCAGAGAGAAAATCCCCTGTCCCTTTAGAAAAATAGAGTGAGATTTACTTGCTAAAGTAAGTTGGTTCCTGCTTTGCTAAAGACCCCTTTTAAACACACTTGACTGCTTGATGAGCCAAGAAAGTAGTCACCAGATAGACTACCATACCAAAGAACTGAAATGTAGAACAAAGTCCACACCAGAGACAGGAAAGATACTTGATGTAGGCTGCAAATCCACACCAGAGACAGCAATAATACTTGCTATAGCTTGCAAGAATATAACAGAGAAAACAGTTGCCAAAGTTAAGTTAAATGAAGAACTCACTTGCAACAAACACAGCCAATTGTGGTCAGAAAACAGTGAAAACTGAGTGAGGAACAATGAGATCACCTCCGGATGGTTGTATGATGATTAAGGTTGCCCCAAACTGTCTTATTCACTATGTACACACAGACCACTAACTAAGAGCCCATGCGCACTCACCAATCTGGCGCCTGTACCTGCCAAATTGCATAAAAAACCCTCCTGGAGCGCTCCCCAACCTCCTAAAACAGAGGCGGGCGGGCCGCCCGACATCGGAGATGCTGCCTGAAGCAGCCCGGCCTCCCTGAAGCCAGAAAACCAATAAAAACCACTAATCTACTTAGAAAAATTAGCTACAACTACTAAAACCTTTAAAACACGGAATTTCACTATAACAACATTGGGACATGAAATATAGAGAAAAATTAGCTCTATTCAATGGTACTAAGCACTTAACCCTAAGACTTAAGGTTAGCCCATAAAACACAAAAAACAAAATTAAACAGCAATCTTTTATAAATGAAAAATGAGGAAATGACCCCTTAAAACTCAGAATATGAAAAATGTCTACGGGACATAAAATATAGAGAAAAACCAGGGCTATCCAATGATAGTACACACATACCCGCAAACCCAATATCCACGGAATAAAACCAGAAAAATACCCAAATCCTTAACAGATGTCAATTAAGACATGCACAAACAGCGCCAAATCACACAACAAAGGCCCCTGCCAATGTTGGAAGACCACAGCGGGACATTGACACCCGAAGTGCAAACATGACAACATTTTGCCTGTGGTGTGTTACTTGGCGCATAGTGGTAAGCACTACTCACTAAGTAAGATATCCCTTATGGGGATATTGTAGAGAGGGACATTAGGATAAAAAAATATGTGTAAGAAAAATATGTGTGAGAAAAATATGTGTAAGGAAAATATGTGTGAAAAAAATATGTGAAAAAAATAAGTGTAAGAGAAATATCTTGCAACCATGAGATTTTTTTTTTCTGATAACAATAGGGGGTGTCAGTTCTGGCAAATCCGCACTTAAATTAAGTGCGGATTTCAAACAAAATCAGCACTTACAAATCAGCACTTAAATTTTGCAAAAAAGTCACTTATTTCAAAAAAGGGTGTCAGTTATGACCTCAAATCAGCACTTTTTTCCCGTTTTTTTTCACAACCACATTTTGGCCACAAAACATCCCTTCCTTTCTTACCCCATCCCTGTCACATGTGACACACTGACCTTCCTCGCTACCTACCCATCAATCCTCGGCACACACCCCTTCCTGACATTTTCAATATTTTGACCAGGCATGTTTACATTCTTTTTTACTTATTTCTTCTACTTTTTAATCTTTTTTCTTGTTATGTGCCAGTTTCATAATGCCTCCCAGACATTCCAAATCTCAAAAGGTAACTCAAAAATCTGCTTCGTCACAAAAGTCTCCTCGTAAAGCAAGGATTACATAGAAAAAAAATCAGTGACTTTTTCTATTACTTACAACTGTTTTTACAGAATTTAAAACTATGTTTCAGCTAATATTTTATGGAAGTGAACTCTGTTCTTCACCCGAAGAACAGAGTTCATCCTCCTATTTTCACATTCTGTTTGCACCAATCTCCAACATTTTCAATATTTTGACCAGGCATGTTTACATTCTTTTTTACTTATTTCTTCTACTTTTTAATCTTTTTTCTTGTTATGTGCCAGTTTCATAATGCCTCCCAGACATTCCAAATCTCAAAAGGTAACTCAAAAATCTGCTTCGTCACAAAAGTCTCCTCATAAAGCAAGGATTACATAGAAAAAAAATCAGTGACTTTTTCTATTACTTACAACTGTTTTTACAGAATTGAAAACTATGTTTCAGCTAATATTTTATGGAAGTGAACTCTGCTCTTCGCCCGAAGAACAGAGTTCATCCTCCTATTTTCACACTCTGTTTGCACCAATCTCCATCCCTTTCAATTCTATCAACACATGCTTGTCTTCCCTCCCCATGCCTTTCGCTATCCTCCCAGCCCCATTGTATGCCATCCTCTTTTGATCCCCATTTCACCACTCCCAACCTCTTCCCTAACCTTTTCTTCATTCAAAATGCCTCGGAACCCTTAATCTTCCCTTCCAACTCTTTCCCAACCTTTGAGTGACTGAAAAAATATGTGTTTGCTGAAAATATGCAATTTCATGTTGAGTTGATGAAAGAAAACACAGAGAGAAAAAAAAATAAGACTTTAACAGCAAATTCAAAAACCAAAAAAATATGCAAAAAAATTTTCCATTCTCAGTGAATAATACATGCAAATTGATAATTTGAAGAGAAAGAGAAAAAAATTAAAATTGCGTTGAAAAATGTTGGAGTGTTATTGGAAGGATTTTCGCCCTTATACTAGTTGATTGAGAAATAGAAGTGTTGGATATAGTCGGAGGTGAATCAACTTGTTCATCTTCATACAGCTCTAACCATTGATCTTTGAGGTCAGCAAGTAGGTTATGAAGTATAGTGCAACACAGAATCCAGTTGATCACCGCCTCCATTTCAGATTTATTTCTAAGAGGACTTCTTAATTCCCTTAAACTAGAAAAACGGCCTTTCAAGATTCCAATAGAATGTTCAATACGGACTCTTGACTTTGCCAAATGATTGTTGAATTTGGCATTTTGACTGTCTTCTGAAGCTGCTCCCTGAAAAGCAGGAAGTACATACTTTCCATTCACATAAGCAGAATCTGCAAGAAGATACTGATTTTCATCAAAGAATTTTTCAGGTTCATTTGAAATATGCATTCTTTGGAAGACGTAGGAGTCATGACATGAGCCAGGATAGCCAGCGAAGAATGATATAAATTTTTTGTTTACGTCACATATAAGCTGAACGTTAATTGAATATCTATAAAGAAGATATATTTGTTTGTGTTAGTTTCAAGGAGGATGAAAGGAGTTAAAAATAATCTACCTCTTTTTACGGTCAAAGTAATTGTTTCCACCTTGACCAGGTTTCTGGCTCAAAGGAATAGTAGTACCATCAACAAAACCAATACATCCTGGAAAGCCCTCTGCTTGCATAACCTGAGATGATTCAAGTCGCTCTTCTTTTGTTGGCCAGGTGAGAAGTTGAGATTCCAAGGAGTTGATGGCAGTGATACATCATTTGGTATAAGTGTTAACTGAACCATACCCTAAATCAAAGACATTTTCTAAACGTTTCAAAGCTGCTCCATTACCATTTGAACCCAAACGACATAGTGTGATGGCCAATTGAATTGAAGGATGTCGTTGTTCTTTTTGAGAATTATTGTGAAATATGGGATGATCCTGAATAAGCTCAAGCAATTTAAGGAAACATTCCTGAGAAGTCCTGAACAGCTGTCTAAAACTGGGTGTAGATAGGTTAAGAAGTGTTTGGATGGTGTACTTGGGGGTATGAAGTACTTGAGGCTTTCTGGGAAGAAGGTAACGTTTCCTGGCCATTTTTGATAAAACGACAAAATCTTCTTCTAGATCAGAATCGGAATCAGAGTCCAAGAGCAGTTCAAGCGCCATGAAAGTCATTGCTTTATGTAATTTATCACGATTTGAAAGTGAGGAAGGCATGACTCTTATATGATATGATATGAAGATTTAAGTGATGTACGATGTTTTGAGTTATGAAGTGTTATTCTGCGGAGTGCTGCGTATGAATGGGATGATGCTGACAAATCAGTGAAATGGGACTTGATGGTGAAATCAGCACTTTTGGTTGAGAAAGTGCGGATTTGAGTGAAATAAGTGACTTATTTCATTTTGAAATCCACCAGTATTGGGGCTAGTGTGTTTTGGAAATCCGCACTTATTTAAGTGCGGATTTGGTCAAATTTAAGTGCGGATTTGTAAGTGCGGATTTTCCAGAACTGACACCCCCTAATAATAGTAAAAGATTAGTGGACTTAGTGGACAGAAAGGAGATGGACATGATAAGAAGTTGGAAAAGGAAAAAAATTGTCAGTATGTCTAGTATATAAGTATGATATAATAGTATTTATTTATGGTCCTACTACTTATTGATAAATGATTTAGTGATTAAACCTCAGGGGAAGACTAATAAAATAGTTTTACTCAAATGAAACTCACAATACTTGGATTTAAATGCGTGCTTAGTGGTGGAAAATAGCTAAATAGAATATAGTTATAGCTTATATAATGATAATATCAACTTATAAAAGGCTTTATAATATATTTCTAAATGTTAATAATTGTATTGGAGTGTTTTATTGAATTGTAGTAAGTAATTGATGATAAATAACCGTCAAAATTGCTCCTTACTAATTCCCAAAACCCCTGGAGTGCACAGACCTTCAATCCAGATGATGTTACTGCTATCCCCTGCAATTAAAGCATTGTGAGGGCCCATCACCTCCCCATGGCTTCCACTTCAAGCAGATTCAACACCCAGACCTTCAGTAAGGACCCTCCATCACAATTAATGATAACAAAGACCCAAAACATAATTAGAAAATCTAGATAAAAGAGGATACCATAAAGAAACAGGTAAAATAAGTAATCCAAAAGAGATAAAATGAAACCCAAAGCATATAAAGGAAAAAAATGAAATGTCCAAGCCCCCAATAACATTCCCAAGCATCCACATTAACCCAGCAATGACCTCCCAACCCATAAATCCGTGAATATCCATCCAAGGAAGCAGATTAAGTTGTCCAAACTGAGTGTATGCGCCTGATATAGATTTCTATGCTTCTGTAGGTGTTTGAATCCACTTATTACGTCAATATGACCTAAAATAAGCAGAAAAACTGTCAATGGGTCTCTTGGTCTAGAAGGTTTAGCTGAAGGTTCTACAAGGATTTTAAGTGGTTTAGTGGACTTTCAAAGGCAAGTTACATATTTCTTAATCTTTTTGATTGTTTTACTCAAATTATAAGAGGTGGATTCAAATATTAATATAAATAATAGCTTAGAGTCACATTGATGTAAGTACTAGTGTTTTAAATTATAGAAATAAAGGAAATAATTGATGTATTGTAAGATTTGTAAGTAAGTTGGGAATGGTCTGAAAAGTACAAAAAGAGAGGGCCTTTTATAGGCAAAATGTGAGAAAATAAAAATACAGAATTAACACCTCCTAATACAAGGGTGTGAGATGAAAAAACTAAATAAAGAGAGTATGTGAAATAATAAAAAATATACTAAATGGTACGTATATAAATATATCATTTTTATTTGAAATAAAACTTGAGTTCCCTTAGAATGTCACATTTAGTACAAAACATTTGATTTAAAATTTTGATTCAACAGAAATTTAAATTTCTTAATAAAGGAATTTGAATTTTTTTTAGATTTTTATTATATTTATAATACTATTTTTATTCCCTCTCATCTGTATTATTGAGCACGGTGTTAGGGAGTAAAAATGTATGGGACAATTACTTATTTTTTTCAATTATTTACATTACTTAGTGTACTTAGCTAGTTAGTTGTACGTAATACATAAGTAGGTAATAAATAATTAATTATTAATAAGGATTTAAAAGGCGTGGCTTCATCTCAGTAAGATAATTAATTATTCTACTGGATAAGTCTAGTAGCCTGGCTGACATTCCCTCACTCTAAAAAAAACAATAAAAAAATGCTATGATTCTTTCTTTTTATACTTTTTTAGTAGAGTAGGAAGATTAGATATCTCCTTCCCAGGTATCCAAGAATCATATTCAGATGATTCATTTTTGAATCTCAATAAGTATTCTGTACCTTTTTCAGCAGTGACTATTCTGTCATTCAGAATTTTTTAATTTCTGCTGTTTCAGTGATTTCATTTGGGGTTTTCTTTGGTCTTCCCCTCCTTTTTGGAAATGAATCACTATTGGGTGTGTAAGGTTTCAGAAGAGATAATGGAAAAACACGATGTTTTCTGTCATATGGAGAATACAAAATAACCTCAACTGCATTATCTCCAATCATTCTTCTGACAACAAATGGACCAACAAATGGGTCTTTCAATTTGTTATTACCTTGTAAATTGAAGTGGACTGTAGAAATCAACGCTTCATCACCCTTTTTAAAAGTGTATTCTTTATGGGATTTGTCCCATCTCTTCTTCTCATATTCAAATGATTTTTCAATACATTTTTGAGCATGGTTTCTGCAAAGTTGTTGCATTTGAAAAAATTATTTTACACCAGGATGTATCTCCAATTTAGGTATTTTGTTATTGAGAATTTGGGCAGGAGTATTTGGAACATATCCAAGCCAGAGCTCAAAAGGCTTTCTTTGAGTAACAGAATGAAAAGTTCTATTATAAGCCAATTCCAACCCAGGAAGTAAAGTAACCCAATAATGAGTGAATCTGTCATTATCTTTATACTCATGACCAAAGGCACAATACCTTCTTATCGTGTCCTCTAAAGTCTGAATAATTCTTTCAGCTAAGCCATCAGTCTGTGGATGATGGGCAGTAGAAAGTTTCAGATCACAACCACAAACATCCATCAGACATTCAAAATTCAGAAGTAAATTTAGGGTCTCTGTCAGAGATTATGGCTTCAGGAAAACCAGCAGTATTAAACATATGAGACCACCATAAGAAAGCTAATTCTTTAGTGGAAACATCCTTGTGGGTAGGGATAAATTTACACATTTTAGTGAATCTGTCCACAATAACCAAACAAGAGTTATAACTGTCTTTTCCATAAATAGGTAATCCTGTTACAAAATACATGTTTATTATCTGCCATGGTGCATCAGGAGGCTCAATATGTTGCATTAATCCTGCTCTTTTACCAGTCAATCATTATGATTTTTGGCAAGAATCACAAGATTCAACATATAATTTTGTGTCTTCAGACATATTAGCCCACCAAGCAGTGTTCTTAATTCTGATCATTGTTTTTTCAAGATCAAAATGTCCAGTTAATATGTCATCATGACAAATTTTCAAGATGATTTCTCTCATAGAAGGAGGAATAACAATAACATTACTCAACTTCCTTCTATAATATAGATATCCTTCATCTATAGAAAATTTACCTTTTTCCAAAGCCTTCTGTTACTTTGTTGGAAGGGTTTTAATTAATGCTTGTATTGAATCATTCTTTGGATCATTTAATATGGTGCATCAATTTTTTAAATCAGTGTCCTTATCATATGAATCCAGAATAAGCTGTAATAGCTCTTCCTCCATATCAACCACATATATCCCATGAATATGAATAATTTCATCCTCAGGATCATAAGCAGGATTAGAGTCATAATTTGGTAAAGGTAATCTTGATAACATATCCACATTTGAGTGAACAATACCAGCCCTATGAATAATTGTCATTCTCACTCTGTATTCTTGAAAAGCCAACTGCCATCTGAACATATGTCTGTTTGGTGTTTTCTGGTTTAAAAGGGATTTAACTGAACTGCAGTCAGTGACATGTTCAAATTTCTGGTCATCTAGGTAATAATGTAGCTTCTCTAGAGCCCACACTACAGCTAAACATACCAATTTAGTAGCACCATATTTCAATTCACTATTTCTCAGGGTTCTTGAAATATAACAAATTACTACTTCTGATACTTTATCATTTATTACTTGTTTTTGATGGAGGGCAGCACCAAGACCAATAAATTTGGCATCAGTGTACAAAACAAATGGCTGATTAAAGTCAGGTAAAGCAAGAATTATTGCTGACATCAAACAGTGTTTCATAGTTTCAAAGTGTCAAGGTACACTTTTGGTCTAGAAGATTTGGTATGGAGTTTGTATTAAGATTTTAAGGATTAATTGGACTCTCAATAATTTGGTACGTATTTCTCAATCAAAGATGATTTATACTCAATGATAAGAGGAAGATTTAAGATATTAATATAAGTTATAGATTAGAATTACGTCCTTGTAAATACTAAAGATATAAAATATAAGAAATAAGTATTATATTGTTATTGTGGTAATAAAGTAAGTTGGTAAAAGAATGATTAAAAGACAACAAAAAGAGAGGACTTTTATAGGCAAAGGAGAGACAAAGCATGGCAATCAAATTCTAAAAACAGTAGTATGAGAGAGAGAAAAGAATATTCCAGAAGGAGTATTTCAAATAATAAAGTTATTCTAAAAAGAAGGTGTCAAAAAGATGTATTTACAGAGTATGTCAGAAATACATCAATTTATTTAATATTTACTGTAGAAGTCAATTCTAAATAAGAAATTTGAATTTTTTGTATATATTTAATATTATTTTAATATTAAAATCTTATTTTATCTTAATATCTATTTTTTAATATAAAATTTTATTTTTTCCAACCTGTCAAATGAGCACGGTGTTAGAGAAAAATATAAGGGACAATTTTATATTTTTAATTTTAATTATTTATTTAATTTTTTAATTTTATCATTCTGTAATTATTTAATTTATTATAACAAATTTTAATTTAACTAAATTATAATTAAATAATAATTAAAATGATAAGGTGCGGCTTCATCCAGTAAATAATTAATTATTTCACTGGGTAAGTCTAGTAGCCTGGCTGACACTCCCTCACTCTAAAAAAACAATAAAAAAATGCTATTATTTTTTCTTTTTATACTTTTTTAGTAGAGTAGGAAGATTAGATATCTCCTTCCCAGGTATCCAAGAATCATATTCAGATGATTTATTCTTGAATCTCAATAAGTATTCTGTACCTTTCTCAGCAGTGACTATTCTGTCATTTAAAATTTTTTCAATTTCTGCTGTCTCAGTGATTTCATTTGGGGTTTTCTTTGGTCTACCCCTCCTTTTTGGAAATAAATCACTATTGGATGTGTAAGGTTTCAAAAGAGATATTGGAAAAACAGGATGTTTTCTGTCATATGGAGAATACAGAATAACTTCAACTGCATTATCTCCAATCATTCTTCTGACAACAAATGGACCAACAAATGGATCTTTTAATTTTTTATTACCTTGTAAGTTGAAGTGGACTGTAGAAATCAACACTTCATCACCCTTTTTATAAGTGTATTCTTTATGGAATTTGTCCCATCTTTTCTTCTCATATTCAAATGATTTTTCAATACATTTTTGAGCATGATTTCTACATAGTGGTTGCATTTAAAGAAAAGATTTTACACCAGGATGTATATCCAATTTAGGTATTTTTTTATTGAGAATTTGGGCGGGATTATTAGGAACATATCCAAGCCAGAGTTCAAAAGGCTTTCTTTGAGTAACAGAATGAACAGTGCTATTATAAGCAAATTCTAACCCAGGAAGTAGGGTAACCCAATCATGAGTGAATCTGTCATTATCTTTATACTCAAGGCCAAAGGCACAATATCTTCTTATCATGTCCTCTAAAGTCTGAATCATTCTTTCAGCTAAACCATCAGTCTGAGGGTGATGGGCAGTAGAAAGTTTCAGATCACAACCACAAACATCCATCAGAGACATCCGAAATTCAGAAGTAAATTTTGGGTCTCTGTCAGAGATAATGGCTTTAGGAAAACCAGCAGTATTAAAAATATAAGACCACCATAAGAAAGCTAATTCTTTAGTGGAAACATCCTTGTGGGTAGGGATAAATTTACACATTTTTGTGAATCTGTCCACAATAACCCAACAAGAGTTATAACTGTCTTTACCAGCAATAGGTAATCCTGTTACAAAATACATGTTTATTATTTACCATGGAGCATCAGGAGGTTCAATATGTTGCATTAATCCTGCTCTTTTACCAGTTAATCTTTTTGATTTTTGGCAAGAATCACAAGATTCAACATATAATTTTGTGTCTTTAGACATATTAGCCCACCAAGCAGTGTTCTTAATTCTGATCATTGTTTTGTCAAGATCAAAATGTCCAGCTAATATGTCATCATGACAAATTTTCAAGATGATTTCTTTCATAGAAGGAGGAATAACAAAAACATTACTCAACTTTCTTCTATAATATAGATATCCTTCATCAATTGAAAATTTACCTTTTTCCAAAGCTTTTTGGTACTTTGGTGGGAGGGTTTTAATTAATGCTTGTATTAAAGCATTCTTTGGATAATTTAATATGGTGCATAACTTTTTCAAGTCAGTGTCCCTATCATATGATTCCAGAATAAGCTGTAATAGCTCTTCCTCCATATCAACCACATATATCCCATGTATATGAATAATTTCATCCTCAGGATCATAAGCAGGATCAGAGTCATCATTTGGTAAAGGTAACCTTGATAACATATCCACATTTGAGTGAACAATACCAGCCCTATGAATAATTTTCATTCTCCCTCTGTACTCTTGAACAGCCAGCTGCCATCTGAACATATGCCTGTTAGGTGTTTTCAAGTTTAAAAGGGATTTAACTGCACTGCAGTTAGTGACAAGTTCAAATTTCTGGTCATCTAGGTAATAATGAAGCTTTTCTAGAGCCCATACTACAGCTAAACACTCTAATTGAGTAGCACCATATTTCAATTCACTATTTCTCAGGGTTCTTGAAATATAACAAATTACTACTTCTGAAACTTTATCATTCATCACACCACAGAAAATTTGGGGGGGTATTGCTAGCAATACCCCTCATTTAAAAATGTTGGGAAGTGGTTGGAAAGCTGTTGGAAGGCTGTTGGGAGTTCATTGTGAAACCAGATTTAAATTAATTGGACAAAGATTTGGTAATCAGTTAGACCTAGGTTCAACCAAACTCAATCACAGGTTTCTTGGAGCTTGGTGATTACTTTGATTTTGAGCTCAGCACAGATTGAGCAAAGCTTGAACATATCACTTAACATATCATAATATTCACTTTCCCATCTTGTGGAAAAGCAAAATTTGATATTTGTTCTAAGAATATCTACATATATTTTCTTGCCAAGTTGGTAACAGAAGGTTAAACTGTAGTATCTCAATTATTACACTAGACTACATAGATATTTGATAAAACATACAATTCAAATCAATTTTAATATTATTGAGATCACCATAAGTGTCTTTCCAAAGACTTACAAAAAGTATGTTAGTATCAAGACATTGTTCTAGGTAGTAGTTTCAATTTGGATTTTGAACTGACATCTAAAGCATTTTACTATTAGACAGAAACATAAATAAGTGTAATAAGAGTGAAATTATTCTATTTTGTGATTATAATGTAACAATAAAGCACATTTTTATTGAGAAAATTTTTCTTCCTCCACAAACCAAAATTTACTCTATAGGCTCAAGATTTATTTTTAAGCCATATTATTCATTTCAGTTATCATTGATTTACTTCCAATATTTATTAAAAAGATAATAATAATACATGTGAAAGAATTATGAGCTTAGCATAGCATATGCTAAAAAGTTATTTCGTCGTTTTATTCAAAACTGATTCTTCATTTTTTGCTTCAATTCATCTTTTAACAACCACTATCTTCAGATACTATTCTTACTTAATATGTCAAGTCTCAGATGTGTTGGACAGTTCTCAATAACAATCAATCAAATTTATATGAATGTAATTTCAAGATTTCAAAACTCACCGACCCCCACAATTTTACAGCGAGGCCATTCGAATGTTCATATTTTTGGACTGTTTGAAGAAAGAAAACCAACCCTTGTCGGTAATCTTTCTCAAGTGCAGAGTCAGCACATTGGACCACTATTGGGTGACATTGGCTCTGGATCTCACCATTTAAACCAAAGAAGTGCCTTGAATCCTATGAAGCCTTTCTATTTTCATGCTTACATGGTTCCAGTTTTTGGTAATCAGTATCAACTTTGGGGATGCCTCTTTTCTTCAAGTGCACCAATCAGTCTTGCTAAAGAAGCATTTTCTTCTGCACAAATCGATTTATGTCCAATCCTGAACTACGACTCCACTATCTTTTTTAATATCCCGCATGTAATTTTTGAAGGCTCTTTCCAAATATCTCAGAGTACTCAAGATTGGAAAGCTGATCAACTTATCCGAGGAATCAAAACAGTTCTCAAAACACATCAACTTCAAGCAATAAATTTTATGATTGACAATGAACGAATGTTAAAGGAAAAGTTGGATATCATGTGGAGGCACCAGGACAACCATTGGCTTAGAACTGGATTCGATGACTATAAAGATCAGTTTCCTAACAATCAATTAACGCCTGAAGGAAACGGGTCAATACTTGCTGATGATATGGGTTTGGGAAAGACACTTTCAACTCTTTCTCTTATAAGTGCAACTCAAGGTAAAGCAAGAAAATTCCAGGTATCAGAAAATCAAGAAGGTATTAATCGGGGTTCAGCCACACTGATTATATGCCCCCTGGCAACACTATCGAATTGGATCAATGAAGTAAGTGTGCACTTTGAAGATAATGCGCTTCCTTTCAAGGTTCTTTATGGGAAGGATTGTCAAAATACTAATGTCAATGAGCTACAGGACACTGCTATTGTTTTAACGACCTATGAAATAGCTAGCCCAACGATGTCAAAAAATCAAAGCCAAAAAAAGATACCGGTGACTCAAATGCTCTTTTGGTATAGAGTTGTTTTAGATGAAGCTCAGTTAGTGCCCATTTCTATATCTAAAACTTAAAACTTAATTTTTATAATCAATTTTTATAAATATTCTTTTAGTTACATTAAAAATCCTTACTCGCAGAGGGCTCAAACAATATTTGACTTGGAATCCCAACACCGACTATGCTTGACTGGAACTCCACTTCAGAACAGGCCCACTGACCTTCAAAGTCTCATATTTTTTCTTAGAATCGAAAAGTGGCAAGAAGACTGGTTATGGAAGAATTTCCTTTTTCCAGGTTTGCAAAAAGGAAAGGCTAATTCTATTAAATCAATCAATCACTTAATGAAAGTCATAAGCCTACGTAGAACAAAGGATGCAATTTTGTCTCTTCCAAAAAAGATTCAAAGGGGGATATCGGTTCAATTAGCAGATCCATGGAGGTCTAAACTTGATGTGCTTCAAGAAGGATTCACTGAGCGATATGGGCCCTCCAGAAGCACTGACTTCCCTTGGGACTCATCTGAGTTTCTAAGAGAGCTGATGATTTTAAGAAAATTCTGCAACCATCCAATCTACGAAAATCTGGATGAAACTCCAACTTTTGATTTCACCTGGCAGCATTCCGCAAAGATTTGTCATCTTATAGGCCACTTAAAAAACTTTTTGTCTGGTGAAAGGGATATAAATTTTCCAAAAGCTGTTATATTCTCCAACTTTGCAGACTTTTTGCAGATGTAAGTGATTCTATAATGAATTGTTTTACAAAATTGTGTTGGCTTATTAAAAACAATTTTCTAATATTTCAAAATAGAATAAAAATGGCTTTAGATGACCACAATATTAGGTATACCCAGCTTACGGGTGAACTCAGCCGGACAAAGCGAGACAAAAATATGCATGAATTCCATTTTAATAAAAATTGCCAAGTTTTGGTTGGAACGATTCAGGCTGCAGGAGTGGGTATAGATCTCAGGTGTGCTCAAAATGTATATATAATGGTGAGCTCAATGTCTTTTATTTCATATTAAGAACAAAAATATTAAATTTTTTATATGTTCAATGTTGAAATAGGAGCCAAATTGGAATCCAGCAGTTGAGCAACAGGCTGTTGATCGGCTGTATAGAATGGGGCAGCAAAATGAAGTATATGTTTTGAATTATTTTGTACAAGGAAGTATAGAATTCAGCATGTATAAGATTCAAAGGAAAAAAATGGAGCTAACAATGTAAGCCAAATTTCATTTCTATAAATTTTAATGATAATAGTAATCATTAAAATTATGTTTTTGTTTTCAAGGCTAAGTGTCCCAAACAGTGGAAATGAGGAGTATGAGTGTGCAAACCTATTATTAAGGGAGTTTGTCAATCACTCACATTAGAGGAAGAAAGAATTTCAAGGAGAGCAGGTAAATTTATGGGATTTTGAGGATTTAAAAGTCTGAGTTGTTGAGGATTTAGAGATGCAAGATATAAGGGAGAATAACAGTCATTCGGCAAACCCCGGGGGACATGAGAAGGATTAAGGTTAGGGGATAATGTTGAAACCAAACTGATTCTTTTGTACAAGGCCAAGTCCTTTAGCACACTTCCAGAGTAGGTTGAATTATCTCGAATATCAAAGTGTTGTTGGTCAAGATATTGTGCAACTTTAGAAAAATCTTCAGACCTCCATTGCATTAAGATACGTCTTAACGATCCATCATTATCAATTTTGGTGTCTGAACAACACTTGATGTTTGTGAAAAGGTTGTGATAAGTTTCACAATGTGGAAGTTGTTTAAGAAGTTTAGTTCGGTTAACTGAATTCTAAGAATCTTTGTTATTTGAAATAAAGGTCATAAATAAAAACGGTTGAAAAAAAAGGGATTTTCATACTTTTTTTTTATTCTATATTTATGCTTTCTCACTTTGATTATTTCTTGAGAGCTATGAGAATCCTTCCCAAGTCTTAATCTATCAGCATGACCTAAAAACCAATGGTGAAGAACTCCTATTTGATTTGAGAAGCTAATTTGAGTTGAGTCAATTGGATATGCAATCAAATTATTGGTTTTTAAGGCATTGTCCCAGTGTTTAATAAGAATATTTGCCAAGACCTGGTTCCATTTGTCAAACCAATCTAGGTTCCAAGCGAAAGTTGATCCTGGGAAACCACACATGCAAAGGTGCTCAATAAAAGATTCACGGAAAATTGGTGGAAACTTTTCCGAAACCGCTGAATTTGATTCTGGATGAGGTAGTTCAAAGGCAATGTTGCAAGAATTCATGTCAAATGATGAAAATCTGTCTAATTGCTCTTCAGTAGGGTTTTGTTTCCATCCATTTGATTCTGGTGACATATCCAAAAGTGAAAGACAAAAATTGTGTATAGATCTACAAAAGTGAGAATTGAATGGAGGCAAAGTCTCATTAAAAATTCTATTAAGTGTTCTTGTGTTTGTGGGCAGGTTTCCATGAGGAAAGTAAGAGCTACTAGGGTTCATAAATAATTAGATTAAGAAAGTGTTCAATTAAATTAAACAAAGAGGAAGGATAAATTGTTGAGCTCCAAAACTTTATGATCAAAGTTGATTTAAGGAGAAATATCACAAAAATTAAGAATAAGAAATATTTCGACTTTATGGAATTATAATATGCATAAATTATATTTTTATATGCAACTTGAACTCAAAAGGAATGGTATAAAATAAAGAGAATGATTATGTGATAAAAGCAGACTCATTTAAGAAACGGATTTTTTTTTCTTTTCAAAAAATTCTTCCACAAAAATAATTTGTTAAATGTGAGGCTATGTTCATTTTTTGATTACCAAAAAATTATTTTTGGTCCAATATGATAGTAATACATATTCTATTGAGGAATTTTTTTTAACCTGAATAAATAGACTAGAGTGTCACTTCATCACATTTATGTATGAAAAGTTATATAAGGTTTCAGCTTTTATGTAATTCTTTAAGGTTTACACTTTTGTAGCATCTATTATTTGAGTATTTTTGATTTTTTCTTTATAGAAAATTCTACCTAGTACAGACCAATTTTCAAATTGAAAGAAATATGTTTGTGATTGGTTTTTACAAAATATTAAACTTATTTTTGGGGTAATTTTTTAAAAATTATGTTAAAAATATGGATTACTTTTCTTATAGTCCATAACTAAGAATTTTTATCAAAATCAAATAATTATAGGGTAGTTAGATATAACTCAGAAGGCATTTGATAGAAAAATAATTAAGATGCTTGTGCGTACAACAGAATTTTTTCTATGATAGAAAATATTCTGATAAACATGCATGCATTGTTTTACAAATGCAGAGAGTATACAGAATACAAATAAAGTAGACTGCATAACTTTAAATTAATATATAATTTATCCGATTAAAAATTAAACATTTAAACTTAAATAATTTCAACACATATTCCATCATATTCTTTTGATAAAAAAATGTAGCTTATATTAGCTAGTGCCTTTCAAAAAAAGGAATACCTTCAATCGGTAACTTCGAATAGCTAACTTATTCCTACAATTATCACAATTACAATGCCTCCATTTTTTCATGTATGTCAATGTCAAGATCTTGGATGTGTCAATAGAAAGTATTAAACTTCTTCTGGGTCCTTTGAAGTTGGTATGGCTTTCAAAAGCTCTAATTCTTATGCAAAACATCAAGAGGAAAGAAATAGGAAGGCCCAGATGGTTATTTCTTCCAACAATCCACTTAACAATGGAAGTTCCCGCTCCACAGAAACAGTAAGCTGTATATCTATAGTTCAATGTTAGAATTAAAGTCTTTATGATGTTTCAATGATTTATCACATAGGGGCAGTTGCTATTGGGGGCAGAAGTATCTTCAACAGTCTCTAGAAACTCAAATCTTGGGGAACGGTATAGCCAAATAATTATGTGGCAGGCAGCAAAGCTTTCTCTGATTCATCATTTGAGCAAAGAAGGTTGTACTCAATTTTTGGATGAAGAAATTAAGAAGCTCAAACTTCTAGGTGATAGTGGAATACTGGATTCTGATAGCATTGTCCGCCTGGTCCCACGCTCGATAGATACAGTTTTTAGTCGATTAAAGCTCAATCAATCATTTTTCACTAAAACATGCTGTCCTAAATGCTTTGCTCTTTATGAGTATAACTCTGAATCTCAACCATCTATACTATGTTGCAATCAACCGTTTCTTTCATCATCAAAGCGCTATTTAAAAATGTTTGGAGCAGGACAAATTGCAGTTAAATGTGATGAAAGGCTGTATTTGATGGAGGAACATCAAGAACATGTAGAATACTTATCTCTTAAAACATTTCATCACCATTCTTTTATCGACTGGCTTAAGGAAAAGATCAAACTGTTCAAATTTGAGCTTCTGATTGAGAAGAAAACCCCTGTGGCAGAACGTGTAGAGTGTGATTTGATGAAGGATGTTTGTGATGGTTCAATTTGGAAAAACTTTCCCATAACCACTCCAGCTCTGGATAGCAATGATGATGAATATACGATAACTTCAGGCAACTTAATGTTTACTTTATATGTCGACTGGTTTAGGCCTGGTGGCAATAGGATTGGAGGTCATCAGAAGTCTGTAGGCAATATTATGATGGTGTGTATGAACCTACCTCAAGAAGATAGATACAAAATGGAAAATCTTTTTTTGTATTCTATTATACCTGGACCAACAGAACCCACAAGTGAACAGCTTAATCACCTTCTAAAGCCACTGGTTAATGATCTAAAAACTCTATGGGATGGTATATTGATTGAAAAGACACATCTTTATCCACGAGGCCGGAAATTAAGAGTTGCATTGTTCTCTTTGATAGGTGACATTCCTGCAATACGAAAATTGGCTGGCTTTTCGAGTCACTCTGCAAAAATGTTCTGCTCTTTCTGTAATATCTCTAAAGATGAAATTAGTGAAAAGAATGTGGGAAATTTTTCATTACGGAATCATGAGGATCATATGTGCTGGGCAACAAAGTGGAAAAATTCTAAGTCACATTGGGAGCGTGTATCAATTGTTCAAAATCATGGGGTACGATGGAGTGAGCTGAATAACCTTGAATATTGGCGTCCAACTGAATATTGCTCAATTGATGTTATGCATTCACATATGCTTGGCAACCTAAAAGATCACAGTCTAAGCTATTTTCAAATCCAAAATGCAGCAAAAGATCTAGAAAGAAAGCTGGAAAAGGATAAAAATTGGCATTTAAGAGAAGAAGATGATGATTTCTTTTCTGATACTTCACTGCACAAACATTCGAAAAAACGCAGAAGTAGCTTAAGCACCACAAATAATGATGATGATGATACAGGACACACAAGACAGCACAAGCGGCAAAGACGTACGAGTTCAAGACAGTCATCAAGTCATCATGGACTAGATAATGAAGGATTGGGAACAAATCGATCAAGAAGCCAGAGTAGGTCATCCAGCTCCAAATTTATTCCTCCATATAGCGATGTGGCCTCAATATAGTCTCACAGAAGTGACAGTAGGAATTCATTGTATAACTTAAGGCAAAGAAGCATTAGCATATCACAGAGTGAAGGATCTCACTCATCAAATGAGACAGCTAGAGATGAAGAAAATAAAAGGAAAGGTAAGGAGAAAGAAAATGAAGGTAGTAGTAATCCACGAATCACAGCAGCAGAGCTACAGGTTGTATGGAAGATGATTGATCAAGTAAGAAGACCTTCCTGGCTAACACGAGTTCCAAAATCAGTAGGATCTAAAAAGGCAGGATCCCTCAAGGCAGCAGAATGGCACATGCTGTATACTCTCTACTTCCCTTTGTCACTTATACCCCTTTGGTTTGAAAAATTTAAAGAATCTGAATCTTCAGCTTCCTCAGCTGATAAACCAAGAGAATATTATCTTCTCAAGTCACTTGTAACATTATGCTCGATCACCAATTTTTTGACATTAAAAAATATACAGACTAATGAGCTTAAAGATCTAGATCAATTTCTGTTAGAGTATCGTGAGTGCCTTGAAGAGGGTTGGAAGAATATTAATGCAAAGCCAAATCTGCATATCACTCAACATTATCCTGAAATGATAAAGCGTCCTGGTCCACCATCAGGTACAGCTACTTGGTCTGGAGAGCGGGTGAATCATATATTATCTGAAATTCCAAACAATCACCATCCACGTATGTAATGTTTGTAAGCAATGATTTAAAAACTCAGCTGTGCTAATTTATTAATATTTACCACAGGAGAGATACTGCTAACAATGCTCAAACATTGGTATCAGAAGTCTAGGGTATTAGATCTTGGTGAAGCTGAAGATAATGATCAATGTGAGACTAAAAAAATTCATATTGATCTCAATAAACAAAACAAATGGATCCATCTAAGTATGGCATTATTTACTAAATGGGTAAGGGCAAGAATGGGAAAAGAAACTTCAAGACAGGCTTTGACACCATCGGAGAAAAGTGGGGATCGGGTAGTTGAAAATGTAGCAAGCATATTGATACATGGAAAGAGGTTTACTAGTTACCATCGACACATTGCTAATTCAACAATTGAATTCAACTATGGAAAAGATAGCCAGTTTGGGCAAATTGATGATCTTTTCAGATCAAAGGAAGAGATTGATCAAATATATTTAATAGTAAGTCCTTTCAAGGAGCTCTGTCCAGAAGAAACATCAAAGGATCCCTATGAGCTTTTCCCACAAGTGCATTGTCGGTTAGTAAGAGTAGCCAAAGCAACTCAAATTGTGATTAAAAAAGATGCAATAATTGGACATGCAGCTACTGTCGAGCACAAAAAAGGAATGTTTGGAATGAAAGACGAGGTTGTCACTGCCATTGGACTGCAAACAGTAGTGAGTGAAAAAATTAATCAAATTTATTTTCTGTTGACTAACATCTTTGTGTTAATTTGGGATTGGGGAAATTTGTAGGATTGGTGATATTTGTAAATGGTGAAAGAAATAATTCAATGCTCGATTAAAAAATGCAATGCATCCAACTTACCTTATCATAAATCAGTGAAAAATTACTTTGGTTGCTTTTATTGCGAGAGAACCCATGCTTTCAATGAGTCATTTTTATCTTAAATGTAAGAATGAAAGAAATAAAATCATGATAATGAGAAATATGATAAAATTTTTACTTAATGAATGATCTTCTTGCTCATTCATCTACTATAAATAGTTTGACCTTCCAACTTTAGCTGATAGCTATATATTATTCACTTTATTTTTCAACAAGAGAACATACACGTTTACAAGACTATATACATTACATAGTATCTTTTTTTACTTTAGCTTTGATAGGTATAAATTTTAACAACTGATTATTTTTATTTTATTGCAGTTCATTATGGATGATAATTTTGAAGGGATGTCTGTTGACCCAACCGATTCTGATTGTTTTCCGCCTCAACATACTAATACTGGAAATACTCCTCCACCACCCTCTGCTGATCCACCTCCAGATGCATCTCAATCTGTACCACCTAATCCTAACCCACCACCTAATCCCAATCCAGGCCAAGAGTCTCATTCAGAACCAAGAAATTTTAATCCCAATCATCCTTCTGCTTCTGAAAGTGCTAATCAGCAAGCTGATCAGCTAGGAAGAGATTGGGCTAGTGAAGTATTGAGGGAATTTTTCAGAGACCAATCATCATCTGCTCAGCCTAACCAAGGAGCAAGCACAAGTGGAGCAGGTAAGTCAAATTTGTAGTGTATTCTTTTATTGAAAAAAAACCAATTTAATTAACTTATTTGAATTGTTAGTGAATCCCTCAATCATTATGGGTATCAGTGATTACCACAGACTCAGTTCAGAAGAGTCTCATGAGCCAGAACGGGGGTTAAGGGCTGTAAGAGGCTTAGTTAGAAGGAATGATGTTCCCAGGAGCTCAGACAGTCTAAATAGAAATATTTACCACTTTCTGAAGTATTGTCTTGGGGGACCAACACAAATATCAAAATATCCTGCGAGCCCAACACCTTTTGAGATTGAAAATTGGAAAGATTGGAGCCAATTCAAACTAAAAACCATTCAAACTGTCCTAACCCAAGTCCAATCTTCTAACCGTGCCAATTCTGCAGCTGATCGACAATTTCTGATAACCAATTCTATAGCCTTCTTGCGATCCAAAATTCGACTACCCAAATTTTTTCCAGCACCTGAGCCTCGAGGACTTAAAGGAGGAGCACCGATCCCACTTTCTGTCAAAAGAAACTTAGAGCGTGAATTGCAAGAAAAAGGTTTTCGGAAATTCGCGTTTGATTGGACTTGCCGTGATTTTTCAGAATCAACTTGGAATCAAGTCATGGGAAGCATAGTATGCGACCACTGTACCAGATGGCTCACCACCTTGAATACAATCGATCAGTCAAAGCTTCAGTTCACTCAATGTGTTATTGAGAAATGGGTAGTTAATAAGGGGAAGGAGATGATAAGGTTGTTTGGGCAAGAAGAGGAAATGGTAGCAAGAGAAAAGATTGAAAAGAGGGCAAGGGCACAAGTAAAACGTTATCGGACCAAGGTAAGTTTTTTATTTTACTTTGCTTTTTGTTATTATGAAGCTGATTTAGTTGGAATTCAGATTGCTAGTGCACGCTACAAGTTAGCAAGAGATCTCTGCAGTGATGTGCCAGGTTTTGTTGTGCTTTTTCATGATACTAGGTGCATCTCTGATATCGAGGAAGGCCCAGCACCAGCCCCAACTGCACCTATCCAAGCTATTCCTGGATGGCAAAATCCTGAACTCAATGATTTGTTTAAAAAAATGGATAAGATGACAAAGGACTTAGCCCATACACCAGCTCAAAAAAAATCAGCATTAAAAACATATTCACAGTCATCAGAAAGGACAGTTGCACAAAATGGTATATTCAATGTTGCCAAATACCTCCCCAAGAATTGCTATTCAGCAACATTTTCGCAAGGATTATCTGTGAATGAACGTGAGTCGCTTGGGGTTGGAGCTGATATTGATCTGGTAAAGATTCGGGAATCAATTAATAGAGCATCAACATCATCATAACTTAGGTATAACGGTGATCTTCTGTGTAATATAGCTATCTTATATTGAATTTTATGTATTCTGTTTTTTTTCAAAGCAGCTTGGTAAATGTTATAAAGTGATATTGAGAGAGAGTAACATTTTATTTAAGAAAAACAAATAATGTATGAGATATAAAAATGTATTTTCAACAAATTGATGGTCCATACCTCTTTATGTCACATTTATGTATCCATATTAATTTCAATCGAATTTAATGTTGACCAATACATAGTGAATACACGCTATGCCACTTATACTTGCCAGGCATTGCTACCATTAAATATGCCAGTATCAAAAATTAATTTCGATCGAAATTAATGAGCATGATAATCATGAATTTCTGGAGTCAACTGCTTATTTTTATGCATGGTGCCTTGCCAACATTAATTTCGATCGAAATTACTTTTGATACTGGCATATTGCATGGTGTCTATTCCTGGAAAGTGTAAGTGGCATAGTGTGTATTCATTACGTATTGGTCAACATTAATTTCAATAGAATTTAGTATTGACATTTTCATATTGAACCCAAACCAGCAAACGACCCAAAAAATTCTTCATAAAACTGCTCATTAATTTCGATCGAAATTAGTGAGCACCATATACATATTGAATGTTAGTTATATCTGGTGTGTGTAAGTTGTAAAGCTTGTGTTCAATGTTTATTTGTCAACATTAATTTTGATTGAAATTAATATTAATGTGTAAATGATATTTACATGCTCAATATGCATTGTAATGTGTTTACTTAAGAATAGAGTGCCCTCCTTTTCATCTTACATAAAAATGCTTGGTGGCATGTCAAATTCAATTTTTATTAAAATTAATGTTGACATGTTACCATGCATAACAGTAAGCAACTGACTGAATAAATTGATGATAATCATGAACCTTAATTTCGATCGAAATTAATGTTGCCAAGTGCAGATTGAAAAAAAGCTATTCCACTTACACTAGCCAGGCATATCTACTATTTATTATGTATTGGTCAACATTAATTTTTATAGAAACTAATATGGATATGTAAATTTTATATTTACCCTCAACATGTATAGTAAATTTCAATACTTAAGAATACTTGCTGTCCTTTACATGTCATGCAAAAAAGCATTATATCATTTCAACATTAATTTTGATCAAAATTAATGTTGGCATGCCATTATGCATTGAAACAACTAACTGACTGAAAAAGTTCATGATCAAAATGCTCATTAATTTTGATCAAAATTAATGTTGACCAATACATATTGAATATAAGTAATCTCTGCTTACTCAGACCAGATATAACTACCATTCAATATGTATATGGTCAGCCTTAATTTTGATCGAAATTAATGGGAAGTTTTATGAAGAATCTTCTGGGTTGTTTTCTGGCTTGGGTTCAATATGCAAATGTCAACATTAAATTCGATCGAAATTAATGTTGACCAATACATAATGAATACACACTATGCCACTTACACTTTCCAGGCATATATACATGCAATATGCCAGTATCAAAAGTAATTTCGATCGAAATTAATGTTGGCAAGGCACCATGCATAAAAATAAGCAGTTGACTCCAGAAATTCATGATTATTATGCTCATTAATTTTGATCGAAATTAATTTTTGATACTGGCATATTTAATGGTAGCTATGCCTGGCAAGTGTAAGTGGCATAGCATGTATTCATTATGTATTAGTCAACATTAATTTCAATTGAAATTAATATGGACATGGACTATGCATAAAATTCCTATAAGTATAGGTAAGCTAAGCAGTTAGATAAACTGGTTTGATCAAGTACACCATATAAAAATTTATGTTTTAATGCCTTGGTTAATTTTGATCAAAATTAATTTTAAGCCATGCATGTTGAATTTTATCTATGTCTGTGTAGTCCATGTGAAATGGATTGTATTCAATATGCAGGGGTCTATATTAATTTCGATCGAAATTATGAGGTTCATTGCCTCATAAATTTGATGGTTTCTGTCAGTGTTTCATGCATCGTGCCATGTGATACTTGTTGATTCCTATCAAAATTAATTTCAACACCAATATATTCAATACAAACCATGGCACTTACAGTACTTGGTCATAGCTAAAATTCAATATGCTAGTCTCAAAATTAATTTCGATAGAAATTAATCAGGATCCATGAAGTTTATCAATAGTGTATGAGTTAAGTTTCAAGTCATATGTTTCATCATTTTCTTGCACCCATTTCTAGGTTATCTCAACAATTTTTTTCAAGTTTTATTATATTAATCAAAACTGTGGTAAGTTGTGAAAAATTAGCTAATCCAAATCTCAAATTGAATATTAATATTTTAATAATTTTGAATGTTGCTTAAGGTATTTCATTGGGTGATTCATAATAATATTTTATCAACTTAGCAGTCCTATAACTTTTGAAAAGTAACAATTTTGGTATAGTTAGGGACAACAATGCAATATCTTGTGCAGAATAAGATATATTGCAAAATAAAACTATTCAATTTTTTTTTCCCTTAGTTGTATCCAAGTTTATCAAAGGTTTGGTCACGGTGCCCACACCCTAGCCTGACACTCCTCCTGTCACTTAAAAAACAAATTCTTATCTTAAATTCTAATGTTACCAATTTTATATTTATAATTCATTTCTTGTTTGATGAGGCATATCAGTATATATTTGAATCTTGCATTGTCATCTGAAAGTAAATTTAACAAATATTCATAAAGGATTATCCTTTTTTTTCATATAATATACTAATTAAGTGTATCTCCATTGTTTAGGAGTAAATTCTAATTTAAAAAATTTTGTATTTACCCGTGGCAATTTGCATATGGGATATAAATTTGTTATTATTTGTTTTTCACACTAAAAGTCCCCAAAGAATTACTAGTATTTTCTGTTAGCTACATCAAATTTCGCTTCAATATAAACAGATTGTGATTTAGCATGTTACTCAGTTTACCCCATTATGAATAATACATGTTAAAAAAATCTCAAATAATATAAAATCCCCCTCTTTATGTTTTCTGTTTCTTTCATCCTCACTTTAATTTTAATCTTATTCAATTTTTTATCCTATTAAATTATCAACTTCAATTTTCTAGAATAGAGTTTCTTATAATTATTCATCATATTACATCATAATTTTTTGATATCAAATACTTTTTTTTAATATTCATTAATGAATATGTCTAGTATACAAAATCCTACACCTCCACTTTGTATGTATATCATGTTCCTCTCTCTTAATTTATATATTTCACTTATGTTCTATATCTTTTTTTTTCAAAAATTTGATTTTCCAGCACCCAAATGTGTTTCATCCCACTCTCTGATTGATACTCGCTTTGAAGCTTTTGAGCTTGCACCATGTCTGCCACATGGCATGGCACCTAACCCTCCTGTACTTAGCAATGAGAGGCAGGAAATAACAAGAGTTCAGTATTGCAATTTACTTGAATTGGCTAGAGATAAAACAGGAGAGCTTGTCAAGATCCTTAACAATAATCCTTCTCCTTCATATTTATCTAACCCTTGTAATGACTTACTCCAATATGTGAAAAGCCTTGAAAAATGTATGTTCATCACCTTTTTTGTCTCCTTTTAAATTAGTAGATAAGATTATTAATATTTTTTTTCTTCATATATATTTGTAGCTTATGAGGAGGGTATGATTCCTCCTGATGAAGTCATTGTCATTAGGGATGATGATGAGACAGATGAACCATCAGCTTCAACTCATGCTTCAACTTCTAAGGAAAATCTTGAAACACCTGTTATCCGCTCCAAGAAAAAGAGATTATCCCAAGGCTCCTCTTTTGTTCGACGTATTAAACCGGCTTCTTCTAATGAATTTTCTGATGTATCAAATAATAAATCTCAAAAAAAAAGCAAAGGTTTTGATAATGAGTATATTCTTGTTTCCTTTTTTTTTATTGTTATTCTTTTATCTTTAAAATTCAATCATATATCTCTTTTATTGCTTACATATTGTACTTTTTATCTTTCTTTTGATATTTTGTACCAGAAACTCACCTGCTGTAGATTGTTCCATCCATAAACGCCCTCTCCCTGATGAAGATGATGAAAAGAGCAATGAAAATAGCGATGATCAACTGTCAGAATATGAAGCTATGCTTGTTCATCAAAAAAAGCAAAGTTTAAAATCTTCTTCAAGACATGTTGATATGTTTGATAAAGATGATGATTCAAACAGCTCATCACCGAATTCCTTCATTTCTAAGAAGCAATACCCATCACCTCCTAAATTACCTACTTTGACCTCTTTAAAAGCTTCTCTACCAATGAAATCAACTCCAATCAAGATATCAAAAAAACCTCTAACTTATTCACCCTCAGTTCTAAAAGAATCTGATTTGCAGGAGGAATTCTGTAAAATTCATAATTTTTATAAAGGTAAAATCAGCACGGCAAAGGTCCTCAGGTCGTGGTTGGAAATTGTTACTCTCCTCGAATTACGCTCTTCTACTTCTTCCCAAGAACCCATGTCAAATATTCCAATGTTTACTTTTCATTGGGAAAAATCTTGTGGAGAAGATTGGCTTTCAAAACTTACTGAGTTATGTAAGTTACCATAATTTTTAGTCTTGACTTTTGTTCTTTTACTTATTTTTTTTTCCTTTTGTAGCAAATATTTTTTTAGAGATTGATAGCTCACAGCTATGGGTACTCAATAATATTGATTTCAAAAAAATGGAAGATTTATGTGATCCTGATGGTTTAAATACTGAAATTCTTTCCTCAACAAAGAAAACGGATCACCCTGAATCCAATCTTATCCGAATGCTCATGAGATTAATGATCCCAAGTGACCACTGCCGTTCTTCATGGGTATCTCTTATATCATCTTCACTTTATCTGACCGCACATGAATTCAGCCAGCTTCCATCACATCAAAACATTAACTCAGATTGTCCAATTGAACGCGGTCTTCAGCTTCTAGCTCACCTTTCAAATCTGAAGAGTCCGATTTCTGATGGCTTAGAAGTTGGTCCCACTGCACTTCAAACCCGTGATATATCAATGTCAACTCTTCTTCAAATCAGAAATATTATCATTGATATAATTATGTCAATTATCATTCTTAAATCAAAATATTGTGCTGCAACAATATCAAGTGGCAAGACTAGTGAAGCTCAACAATCAAGTGAGAAAAACGAAAATACTGAACTGACTATAATGAGAGAGAAACAAAAGGCTTCACTAAACAAAATAAATTCTGAATACTCCCACCACCGATATCAATCTTTCACATTCTATATAATCGATAAGTCCGTGGTTTATTTCTGAGCTCTCAAGATCATAGATTGGCTTCAGCAGCTGAGTGCTTGGAGGTAATATCAGAAGTTAAGTTTCTTAATTTACATGAAAAAAAAAATCATTTGATGGAAGAAATAATTTGGAAAAATTTAAATAACTATATTTTAACATTAATAAAACCTTTTATAGGCAAGTGAGATCCATTTCCTTTAAAGTTTGATACCCGAAGTCCTCCGGGAATTGCTAGGGCTATTTCTGCAGATTTTCTTAATCACTGGAGCTCCATTCAGCCAGTATCACCTTTTTTTGCCAAACACAGCCTTTCAATAAATTAATATTCCAACATGTAAATAGATCAAGTTCTGTCTATATGATATATCTTGTATAGTTCAAGTTATTTTCCTTCAAATACGTCAAAAATGTGACCATCTTTGAAATTTATTAAGTAACCTTTGACATGATTTTCTAAATTAATTATTAAAAAAAATTATTGTAAGCCCAGCAATAACAAAGATTTTAAAATCTACTTATATGATTTCAAATACTTGTATTAAATTCTTAAATATTTTATTGTTTATATAAAAATATGATAACTGCTCTAGTTTTGTTACTTTACCTTTAATATTATATAATCTATTAATTATTACAAATATTTTCGTTGATTGTAACATTTTTAATCAGAAGTAGAACAATTTAAATAATTAAATGAGTACATACTTAAAAAAATACAATTTAATCTATTATTGATTCAAAATTCTTTCTTCAACTCTTTATTATTAACTTTTTTATTAATAAGCCTGTTTGACCTAAAATACTATACAGTTAATTTGGTAGCATTAAAAGCACATTTTTATGGCTAATATATTTCAAATTCTTTATTATAGTTTTTTTTATTTTAGAACCTTTGCTACCAATTTAATAAAAATGACATTTAAAGATTTCACAACTTATATATTTCCTCAAAAGTAAATCAAATTTTCTTATAATATTATGAAAAAAAATTATTTTATTTCACAAATAAAAAAAATAGATAATACTATAATTATCAAAACTGAAAATGTTACAGCTACTCCCAGTATTTATCATGTTTAAATTTGCATTAAGATGTGTATATACAATATAAATTTTTAATATTTATATATCTAGATTTTTTAGATTTGTCTTAACATTAGATAAATAATACTTTGCTGATTCTATTTCTTCCTCTATTAAGTCATCTCTTTTCAAAAAAACTCTCAAAGCACTAATCAAATATTCTAACCTAAATTTTTCTTTTTTAATTTCTAAGTATTCTGAAATATCAATATCAAAAACATTAAGCTTTTCTATAGCATGAAAAAGTCTAGTGCTGATTTGAATAGAAGAACCTATCCTAGTGAAGCCAGGAATTTCATGACATCTTGAGGTGAAATGCCTTAGTTGATTGGCAGGCCATAATTTCACTGTTATTCCATTAGTTGCTTCAAAGTTGATTTTACTTCGAATTTCGGGAAACATAAGTTCTCCACCTATTTGTCGTGGTTGGGTCTTATCATACTTCATATGAATGGTGTTTTTTTCTGTATCTTTAGGAAAAAATATTCCTAAAGTATACTCACTTGCATCCTTATCGAGATGAAACTCATTAGAGAACCCATTACCATTCCCTCCAGATGTCCAAGTTAAATTACTAGCAAACGGTACACCCTCTTCTTCACTAGAAACTTTTGAAAATCCAGGAATACCAAGTTTTGCGCAAAGATTAGTTGCCTCATTGTACTTTACATATGATATTTTTTTAAAAAAATATTCAAAGTACATTGCAATCCTCTTCATTCGTTTTTTATATTCATCCGTTTTTACAATATCATCAGTGTATTCATCTGCAAGGAAAAGCATTCAAAAATTCAGTATTTAAATTAAAAAAAGTGATACTTATGAATATGTAAAGATTTCTTTCTATCTAAAATAAAGCCACCACCAAACATTTTTCCAAAACCACCAGCTCTTTGATGATAAACATTATTTTTAATTTCATTTTCGCAGTAAGAAAGATCCTTAATGCATCGCACCGTAGCTTCTAACATATCTAGCTCTTTGAGCTCATGAATTTCAAAAGTCTGCACAAGAACATTAGGTACTAAGATACCTTTTGAATTATAAATACTACATCCAGGAAAAAAATTGTAATAATTATTGCAATCTGTCATATTATTTGCATAAGATCGTGCATAGAAATGTGGCTTCTTCCCGCCTGTATCCATTCCAAGAGCGTTTACAAGTTTCATTCCAGTAGCAATGTCTTTCGCCCACCTATTGTTAGAGTTCTTCCCTGGCCGTTTTTTTTTCAAATCGTTACTCATTGATGGTTCAATCCTAAGAGAATTCAATTTTGATTTAAAATAGAAAAAAATCAAAAAATTAGAAAATAGTAACATAATTTCAATTATCAGTCAATGATACCTTTAACTTTATCATATCTTCAATATTAGAAATACAAAAGTTAGCATATCTACATATTAGTAAATTTATATACTTTTTCTTTATTTCAAATATTAAGAAAGCGTTTCAAAGGTATACTTTATTAAATTATACATATAAAGAGTATAGCTTTATCCTGTATGCATTCAGCAAGTACAAGTTTTGGCTCTACACTTAATATTAATAATATAATGAAAGTATAACTCCAATACACTAGTAATATTAAAAAATTTACAGAATTATGATATCCACATATATAAAATGAAAAATCTTGCTCTGATCAATATATTGACTTAGAAAGTTATACTTCAATAAATTATTAATTTTTAAATTGTAGCATTGTCCTGTATACTTTCAGCAAGTACGAGACTTTGAAACAACTTAAAAATCAATAAATTAAAGGTAAAGTACAAACAATCTAATTATTATTATGAAAAGCAAAACATTATCCTGTATGCTTTCAGCAAGTACGAGATGATGTTTTACTTTTCATATTAATAATATAATGGTTGAGAAAGTATTAAAGAAATATAGAAAAATGATAAGCAAAACATGAACTTACATGTCTATAAAATCTTCTTCCATTTGTAGCTGATTGATCAAAATTAATTATAAAGTTTATTTTATAATCACTGTTTTAAAAAATAAATGGTTAGATAAATAAATTGAACATTTTTGATAAGGAATAAAGAAAAGTAAATTGACAAACAAATAAAAAAACTTTAAGTTAACTGAAAAAGAATTATTTTTTAATGAATCAAAAGGGTACAGTAAAAGATACCATAAAAATAAATTCAGAATTAGAATCATTAGATTAACTTGTCAAAAGTGTAAAAAAGTGTAACAAACTGTCAGCCTAAATATCCTTAGGACTGAGTATTTCTTATGCTTAAAATAAGATAACCTTAACTAGATTAAGCTTATATCTTAAAAATAAGGTTAAAATAATAATATATATTATTTTATTATATATATATATAATTATTATTCTATTATATAATTTATAATAGTTTAAATAGCTTATCCATGGCCTAATAATACTTATTAAGGTGTTAATGGAGTCATAATATACTTATCTTAAGTGATATAAAGTAATTATTGACATACATAAGCTTATATGTATACATAAATCTCATATTCAGTGAAATATGCAGTATATTATGTACATTTAGGTATATAAGTGGGTTTTAGCCCCTTAATAGCCTATAACCTTTGTTTTTCTGCTTATTTTAGGTCATATGGACGAAATCAGTGGACTCACAACGCCTACAGAAGCATAGACACCTATATCAGGCGCATACACCCAGTTTGGACAACTAAAATTACTTCCTTGGATGGTTATTCACGGATTTATGGGTTGGAAATATGTTTTTGGGTTAATGTGGATGCTTGGGGGTGTTATTGGGGGCTTGGACATTTTATTTGTTTCCTTTATATGCTTTTAGTTTCATTAAATCTCTTTTTGATCTTTTATTTTACCTGTTTCTTTATGGTATCCGCTTTTATCTGGGTTTTCTATTTATGGTATGACTCTGTGTTATTATTAATAGTGATGGAGGGTCCTTACTGGAGGTCTGGGTGTTGAAACTGCTTGAAGTGGACGCCATGGGGAGGTGATGGGCCCTCACAGTGCTGTAATTTCCGGGGATAGCAGTGACATCATCTGGATTGAAGGTCTGTGCACTCCAGTGGATTTGGGTATAAGTAAGGAGGGATTTTGACGGTTTATTATCATCATTCAATTACTAAACTTCAAATAAACACTACATTACAATTATTAACATTTAGAAATATATTATAAAGCCCTTATAAATTGATATTATCTTTATAAAAGCTATAACTATATTTTATTCTTCTATTTTCCACCACTAGCACGCATTTAAATCCAAGTATTGTGAGTTTAATTTGAGTATAACTATTCTATTAGTCTTCCCATGAGGTTTAAACACTAAATCATTTATAAATAAGTAGTAGGACCATAAAATAACACTATTATATCATACTTATATACTAGACTGTACTGACAATGGGGGGTCTTTCCTTATATTTTACTTATTATTTTGTATAAGCCTTGGGACGTGATTTTTACCTTAGTACAACTCAAAATTAACCAAATATTTGGGTCTGCTGCATATTAGTGGGTCATCATAACTCATTGATTGCGGAAAAGAATCCTTATAATAATTGTACTAATTTTTTATCATAAAAATTAGATATTTACAGTAGTAACTGTACCCAATATAAACCCAATTTCACTTGGTATTTGGACACCAATATAACACCCAATAAAATTGGTATTTGGCTAAAGCTTGGTAAGCTAATTATTCACCCTTATAGAGGTCTAGTTAAACTTATTATTATATTTTTAACAGATTTTTTCGAATTTTTCTTATATTTTATTTAAATAAATAAAGATATAAATTCAGGGTAAGCTCCATTGCTTTTTTATTAGTAATATAATTACTAATATCTTTTGTCTACTAATTCCAAAGAGTTTTTTCCTTTTGTAGACGTAAAATATTGTTATTCTGAACAATATGAGTGCTCCTCAGGATAGTGTAAGTGAACAGCCTGCTTATAATACCAGGTCTAAAACTAATAAAAACTTTCCAGGACATCACCATGGAGGGACAACAGTACCCCCAGCCAGAAAGCATGAGTATAGAGGAAAAGGACGCCCTCTTAAAAAAGATAACTATCAAAAAGACGTTTCCTCCTCTTCAGGATCAACTGTCCCACCTGGCCAAACAGGTTCTGAAGCTAGAGGAATCAAAATCTCTCATGTTCAAAGAGGTAGAGCAGTTGCAAAACAATTGCAAGGTAGGATTTCAGCAGATGAATCAGGCAATGGCAGAATTAAAGGGAGGCCAGCCCAGTCAATCAAATCAGCAACCCCTTACCCAAGGAGGGTCCACTCACTCCCAGGAGAAAATCCTGGTAGACAAATGGAAATGGGACTGGTTTCACCAACAGTGGACAAGCCACAGTTGCAACAGGGATCCACCCCCTCATCTGACTTCCTCAGCTCACCCTTACAAGGGAAAAAAGCGCCAAAAATCAGGCCTGGCAACCATCCCTTGGTAAGTAACTTACCCTCTCAGATTAGACATAATACTGATAATTACAATATAGGTAATTCTATTGATGTTAAATCTGTACAAAAAATAGAGGAGGATTTAAGAAATTTGGGTTTTAGAGTAGATACACCTGACTTGTCTTTTATCCATAATAACAGTACTATATACAATGATAATACAGTTAATCCTCAGTTGCAACCACCTACTAGTGAGATGAGTAGTTCACAGGAGAGTGAGAGAATTGAAAAGGAGGACATGGAATATTTTAACAATAATCCAACTGTCCATAGAATTGTTTCAGCATTGTGGAATAGAATGACTGATTGTGAGGAACAGACAGTTAAGCTCACTAGTGATACAATTTCATCCTTAACATTGAACATTTCTCAATTAGCAACACGTAATAAAGAATTAGAGAAAGAACATTTGTCTCTAACTCTTAAATATGATTCATTGAGTAATAAATATAATGACCTTTCAAACAAATTTTGTGAGTTAGAAAAATTATATGAAACACACTTATTAAAATCTGAATCAAGAACAAAGTTATCTTTTGCACAGACAAATCAAAGTGTCTCTGAGTTGCTACAAAGATTAACTAAAGTTGAGATTGAAATTGCCAATCTACTAATGAACCAGGATAATCATAAGTATAATCAATATAATAATAATCCTTTCATTGGCAAAAGTGAATCTCATTCCTTCCCTATACCACCACAATTGAAACCATCTGGTGGTAGTGTCAAATCTGAAAATGTAAGTCACAAATCCGTGCAGGAAGAAATACAAGACCATTTATCAAAAGTAAATGAGTTATTGAATTTACCTAAGATTAGTGAGATAAAATCCAATCAGAAGAACTGGCCTAAGATAGATCAGTACCCAACTTATGATGGGGAATCCAGCTCTGATTGGCAACATTTTATTCAAAGAATTGACAACTTGAAATTCTCATATAAGTTACCAGATGAAGAGATAACATCAAAATTAATTTCTTTATTTAAGGATGTTGCTTTATTATGGTTTGAAGCTGTCTTAAGTGAGGGTAGAGACTACTCTTGGGCTGAATGGAAACAACTTATTGAAAAACAATTTGGAGGTTCTAAATTCAGGCTTACTCAGCAGAGACTGTATGAGAAGACTAGGTATAATCCGTTGAATGGTGACAAACCTATGGTATTTTTAATGAATTTAAACAAAATATTAAAAGCCATTGAGCCTCATATGGATTTTAACTTATGGAAAGATAAGATAATATACAAATTACCTATATCTGTCAGAGACATTTTTATAGCTAGAACATTAAATGTTACTGAATATTCTGACTTTATTAATATTTGCAATGAAATATTATTAAACCATAAGTATGAATCAAGGTATTCCACTTATAAACAAAATATTGAACCTGTAAAATCTCAGAATTCAAAAACACTTCAGGATAAGCAGAAAAAACCTACTGCACCTGTAGTACCTAAAAAGTATGAAACAAATACTTGTTATAAGTGTAACAAACCTTGGGTAAAAGGTCACAAATGTGAGAAAAACATAAATATTGTTGAAAATCAACGTGAATCTGAAACTGAAACTGAAAAAAGTAAAGAATCAAGTGATTATGACAGCAGTATCTCATATAGTGATGAAAATGAAGTCTGTATGTTGGAAGATGATTTGTCCATCTTTGAAAATCCAATATTAAATATGGACTCAAATGAATCTTTAATGAATTTTGAGGATGCTGAAATCATTAAGGATATACAAGCTGATAACTTTAAAATGACACCTATCACGGTTCCAGCTATAATTTCTGGTGAAAATGTTAACATAGTATTGGACACAGGAGCTGCTGGTTCAGTTGTTTCCACTAATACATTACAGAAAATTGATAATGAATATAAGTTTAAGCTTGAACCACTTCAGAATAAAAATTGGAGAGGTTTTGGATCAGTACTACACCCCATTGGTAAATACAAAGCTGCTGTTTTCTTTAAACACCAACATGGTTATGTAAGGGTAACTTGTGACTTTGTAGTAATGGATAATACAAATTGTAGTAACTGTTTTATCATTGGAAATGATATTCTGACTAAATTTGGTGTAAAATTAGACCCTGCTAATAATAATTTTACAATTGGCATGAATGGTAAAAGGAAATTTAAAATAAATTCTTTTAACACAGTCTTACACATTGAGTCAGTAACAAATTCTCCGTCTAAAGGAAGGGAATCCAATGAGTTGGAACTTCTAGAAACAGAAATTTCAAAAGCATCATTTGGCACTCAGATAAATGAAACTGAGAAAGATAATATTTTGGAATTAATTAAAGCTTTTCCAGTGGCTTTTGCACATGGTACAAATGAACTTGGCCTTGTAAAAGATCATGAAATGAAAATTAGTTTAACCTGTGACATGGATAATATTCCTGCTAGTCTTAAAAAGAAACCATATCCTGCTTCACCAATGAAGAGGAAAGACATAGAGGATAATATTAAGATGTTATTAAAGATGAACATTCTTGAAAAGGTTGAAACTACACCAAAATATTGTGTAATATCACCAGTGCTGATTTCTTATGAACAAGATAAAGCAAGACTGTGCGGTGATTATAGAGCATTAAATACATTTACAGTAGATGATATTTATCCCTTGCCAAGGATTGCCTCTATACATGCTACCCTTAAAGGTGCTAAATATATAAGTTGCCTAGATGGAAATAAAGGGTACCATCAAATTCTTGTTGAAAAGAATTCACAGAACTTTTTGTTGATAACAACACACATGGGAATTTATAAGTATGTCAGAATGCCATTTGGACCAAAGAATGCTCCATCAGTATTTCAAAAGTTAATGGATATAACATTCCATAATGAAATGATTGAAGGATGGTTAATGGTATACATTGATGACATCATAGTGTTCTCTAAAACTTTTGATGAACACTTAATCCATTTAAGGAAAGTATTTCAGAAAATGGATGAAATAAAAATGACCCTTGCATTGAAAAAATGTAAATTTGGGTTTGAATCTTTAAAAGTGCTTGGTCATATTGTATCTGGCTTACAAATATGTGTAGACCAAAATAAAGTGGCTGCAATAAAGAATATTGGCATTCCTCAAAATGTGAAGGATGTACAATCTTTTCTTGGAATGTGTGGTTATTATAGACAATATATAAAAAACTACCAATCAATTGCTGCACCACTGACCACACTGATAAAGAAATCAGAAGCTTTCATTTGGAATAATGAAAGACAACAAGCTTTTAATAAGTTGAAAGAATGTTTAATGACAGCTCCTATCTTGGGATTACCAGACTTCCAATTACCTTTTGTATTATATACAGATGCAAGTTTTATTGGACTGGGTGCTGCTTTGCATCAAAAACAACTTATTGAAGGTAAAATGTCAGAAGTAGTAATCTGCTATATTTCACGTACTCTGAGAAGTAGTGAATTAAAATATGGTGCTACTCAACTTGAATGTTTGGCAGTAGTATGGGCTCTGGAAAAGCTACATTATTACCTTGAAGACCAAAAATTTGAGTTAATAACTGACTGTAGTGCAGTTAAGTCACTCTTAAACATGAAAACTCCTAATAGACACATGTTTAGATGGCAATTAGCTGTACAAGAATACAGAGGACGGATGACTATTACACATAGAGCAGGAACCTTGCACTCTAATGTAGATCTGTTATCTAGAGTACCTCTGCCTAATAATGATGATAATCCTGCTTATGTTCCTGAATCAGAGATTATTAACATTTATGGCATTTATATTGTAGATCTTGAGGATGAATTTATGCAATCAATTCTTGATAATTATAATTCAGATCCTGACTTAAGTAAATTAACTACAATATTAAATGATCCATCTAATGCTTCAATGAATGTTTTAATAAAAACATTACCAGATAAGTATAAAGAGGCATTAGAGAAAGGAAAATTTTCCATTGAGGATGGTTTTATATATTACAGGAAAAAATTAAGTAATGTAATTGTAATTCCCCCTTCAATGAAGGAGTTAATGTTAAGTATATGTCATGATGATATATTAGCAGGTCATTTTGACTATCATAAAACATTAACCAGAGTAAAAAACACAGCTTGGTGGATTAACATGTCTGAGGATGTTCAGAAATATGTTGAAACATGTGATTCTTGTCAAAAATCTAAAAGATTAACAGGAAAAAGAGCTGGTTTATTACAACAAATTGAGCAACCAAAAGCTCCATGGGAAATCATTAACATGGACTTTGTAACAGGTTTGCCAATAGCAGGGCATAAGAGTTATAACTCCTGCTGGGTAATTGTAGATAGATTTACAAAGATGTGTAAATTTATTCCTACCCACAAAGAGGTTTCTGCAAAGGACTTAGCTTTTTTATGGTGGACACAAATGTTAAATACAGCAGGTTTCCCCAAAGCAATAGTTTCTGACAGAGATCCTAAATTTACTTCTGAGTTCTGGACATCACTTATGGATGTTTCAGGGTGTCAATTAAAACTTTCTACAGCACACCATCCACAAACTGATGGGCTAGCAGAAAGAATGATACAAACCTTAGAAGATATGATAAGAAGATACTGTGCTTTTGGTCTTAATTTTAAAGACAATGACAAATTCACGCATGATTGGGTAACCCTTATCCCAGGTTTAGAATTTGCATACAATAGTACAGTACATTCTGTCACTGGCAAAAAGCCATTTGAGTTATGGTTGGGTTATGTACCTAATACCCCTGCTAAAACTCTTAATAAGTTACCTAGATTGGATATTCATCCAGGTACTAAATCTTTTCTTCAGATGCAAGAATTATGCAGAAAACATGCTCAAGAATGTATAAATAAGGCTTTTGAGTATGAAAAGAAAAGATGGGATAAAGCCCATAAAGAACAAATGTTCAAAGAGGGTGATGAAGTCCTTATTTCAACGCTACATTTCAATTTAAATGGTAATGTTAAATTGAAGGATCCATTCATTGGACCATTTGTAGTTAAAAAGATGGTTGGTAATAATGCTGTTGAGGTTATTCTATATGCACCTTATGATAGAAAACATCCAGTATTTCCTATTTCTCTTATAAAACCATACCATTCTAATGATACTGCTCTCTTTCTAAGAAGATCAGGAAGGCATAAACAGCAACCTGAAGAAATAGTGGAAAAAGCAGAAATTGAAAAGATACTCAAAAAGAGACACCTTACAAAAGAAAAGGGAGTTGAGTATCTACTAAGATTTAAAAATAAATCAAGTGAATATGACCAGTGGATTCCAGAAAATGAAATCTCTGATCTTAAAAATCTCTTGAAAAAATTTAAATCTAAATAATACTGTTCATTCAGTATATGTATTATAAAAATTATTTTTTTTTATTATTTCATTCCTTAAGATTAATTAAAATGTCTTAACATTTTTTTTTATTGTTTTTTTTTTGGGTTGAGGGAGTGTCAGCCTAAATATCCTTAGGACTGAGTATTTCTTATGCTTAAAATAAGATAACCTTAACTAGATTAAGCTTATATCTTAAAAATAAGGTTAAAATAATAATATATATTATTTTATTATATATATATATAATTATTATTCTATTATATAATTTATAATAGTTTAAATAGCTTATCCATGGCCTAATAATACTTATTAAGGTGTTAATGGAGTCATAATATACTTATCTTAAGTGATATAAAGTAATTATTGACATACATAAGCTTATATGTATACATAAATCTCATATTCAGTGAAATATGCAGTATATTATGTACATTTAGGTATATAAGTGGGTTTTAGCCCCTTAATAGCCTATAACCTTTGTTTTTCTGCTTATTTTAGGTCATATGGACGAAATCAGTGGACTCACAACGCCTACAGAAGCATAGACACCTATATCAGGCGCATACACCCAGTTTGGACAACTAAAATTACTTCCTTGGATGGTTATTCACGGATTTATGGGTTGGAAATATGTTTTTGGGTTAATGTGGATGCTTGGGGGTGTTATTGGGGGCTTGGACATTTTATTTGTTTCCTTTATATGCTTTTAGTTTCATTAAATCTCTTTTTGATCTTTTATTTTACCTGTTTCTTTATGGTATCCGCTTTTATCTGGGTTTTCTATTTATGGTATGACTCTGTGTTATTATTAATAGTGATGGAGGGTCCTTACTGGAGGTCTGGGTGTTGAAACTGCTTGAAGTGGACGCCATGGGGAGGTGATGGGCCCTCACAGTGCTGTAATTGCCGGGGATAGCAGTGACATCATCTGGATTGAAGGTCTGTGCACTCCAGTGGATTTGGGTATAAGTAAGGAGGGATTTTGACGGTTTATTATCATCATTCAATTACTACACTTCAAATAAACACTACATTACAATTATTAACATTTAGAAATATATTATAAAGCCCTTATAAATTGATATTATCTTTATAAAATCTATAACTATATTTTATTCTTCTATTTTCCACCACTAGCACGCATTTAAATCCAAGTATTGTGAGTTTAATTTGAGTATAACTATTCTATTAGTCTTCCCCTGAGGTTTAAACACTAAATCATTTATAAATAAGTAGTAGGACCATAAAATAACACTATTATATCATACTTATATACTAGACTGTACTGACACAAACCAAAATGATATGAAATGCAATAGCAAGAAAAATTTGCTTAACGGTAATCAGATAAGGTCAAGAAAATAGTACCAATAATTCAAAATGATAAAGCAAAAATATGATTGATAATTTTTGAAAAAGGTAAGTGAGAAAGAGAAAGGAAAAATAAATTGGGTGGCAAACAGATGTATACATCATGAATTTTCACTGATCACATTTTCAAAAAAATGCAGCTCTCCAAGTCATATGATAAACTTCATCTAATTTCCAAGAATGATGTTGCCAAGGCACTGTACACAGCATGATCATTTTTTCCTATGCATATACTAATTCCAGCTAGAATTTACTTGGCTGCATGTTGTACAGATGCACATTTGTGGAACACTGAATTTCACATCTAAAAAAAATTGACGCCACATAATTCTAGCTACCATGTTTCACGTAGCTAAAAAACATACACTCATCACATTTAAATTTACATTGCGCCAAAATTAATTCATTTTTGAATTTTTTTAAAGGAAACTATAATGTGCACCACCTATTTCTAAAATATGAACCTCCGCACCATATTAAATTGGGAGACTTTTAATTATGCAATTTTTTTGCCGTGACCTTTTTCCTGATCTTACTTGGTTCAAAATATTGAAACATGGCCAATGTTGATGAAAGAAACATTTGATTTTGTTTCTATGTGTAACAATGGAAGGCTGTTTCTTACTGGATGAAGAGTGTTGTATATTTTATTTGAACAAATTTTTATTTTTTTATGTATTTTATTTAAAAAATTTACTTTTTATTGCAGCCAGATTTATACTGGCTGCTTTTTAGAAACCTTAATTTATGACCCAAGCCTTTGAAATTGGCTTGGGTCCCTTACATTAAAATTTAGTACTTCCAGCCAGGTTTCCCCTGGCTGGAAGTGTCTCTTTCAAGCAATCGAAGTCGCTAAAAGCGACTTCGATTGCATGCTGTAATGTTTGCCACCCTCCCAGCTAATTTACTAGGCTGGGAGGTGGCCAAAGCAGTGTGCAACGCGCGTTGCACAATCGCTACCATATTTCATGCAGCTGATATCAAGTCAGCTGCATGAGATATGCGCAGCATGTGCATTGCGCGCTGCATGCAACGCGCATTTCTGCTGCATGCAATGCGCATTACTTGCAGCAGCGATGCGTGTTGCATGTGCTGCATGCAGTGCATTGCACAGCCAGTTTTTTTCTGGCTGTGCAATGCACACAGAGAAACCAAAGTCCCTGCAAGGGACTTTGGTCTCTAAAATGGAAGCGACTTTCCCTACCAGGTGCAATCTGGTGGGAAAGTGAGAGAAACGTTAGACCGAAGTTGTTCGAAAGCAACTTCGGTCTTAAAAACATTAAAAATCATAAAAAAAAATGAGAAATGTAGAAAAAAAATTAAAATGTGAGTATAAGAAAAAAAATAAGTTCTAGTGATACCAAAAATCCAAGCCAATTTCATTTGGCTTGGTTATTTAATAATTATTTTTTAATACATTAAATTTAAAATTCAAACACCATAAAATATATGAATTTTTTTTATATGAATATTATAAATTTAATCTACCTCTTTCTCATAATTTTATTTATAATTTTGTTTTTTTAATTTTTGACATTTAAGTTTATTTTTTGGAAATACAAAATTAAATTTTCAACTAAATTTTTTAGTAAGGTAAAATAAATTATAAATTTGACATTTTGTAATTGAATAATGAAAAAAATTTTAAATTTATTTAAAAAATATTTTTGTTAGAAGAATACAAATATTTTAAGGGTAGAAATATGGTGCAAATTTTAAGTAAAAAAAATTATATTTTTTTTGTGAGGCGTTATTTCTATTTTTAAAAATATTTTTCAAAAACATTCATTAAATACTGAATTAAATTACTTTGAAACTCAAATTTTTTGTAAAATAATTAAAAATGAAATAATAATATTGTTGTATTTGATATAAAATTTGAATTGGTAATATTAATGTCTCTTTAAGTAAATTTGAAAATCATTTAAAAAGACCATGTTGATAAGTACTTCATTTTTGATATACAATGGTTATATATATATCTTATATATATTTCTTGAGTGTTATTTTTATATACATTCAATAAAATTTGTAATATAAAATGCCATTTAATAATTAATTAATGTTCAACTTAGTTATAACAACTTCATATTTAATACCAGCCACTAGTATTTACTTTTTAATTTAAAACTCCAATATAATATGAGAGTATCCTTATTTTGTCTGTATGTAATGAACAACAATAACAGACCATAAATGAGTGGGTAATTAATTACAATAAATAGTTGAAGAGTAACCTATAAGAAATGATAAGTTTATCAAAAAGAGTACATTAAAAAAATATACTTTTGAATTTTTTTTGATATAATTTGGGTAGTTAAATGAAAATTTAAATTATCAGACATCAAAATGGATAAAATTTAAAAGTAGTGTTTATATAATAAGCCTCATATAAAAAAAAGGATAAAAAATCTACTATGTAACTAAATTATTAAATATTAAGGTATTATTAAAATTATTGAAAAACTTATTTTACAGTTATAATGAAATCTAAATGTGAAAATAATGGTGGGATAATAGTAAGACTATGTGGAAACACTTTAATTTATACATACTTTCAACTATGTTCAGATAAAAAAATTGTTAAAATTGTATAATAACATCTAGTTAATAGTGATGCAATTTTATTTAGATCAAGAATAAATTTTTCTGAGGGAAAACTAATTAAATTGAGATATGGCCATCTCCTTTCAAGAGATAGAATAATAATAAAAATTTAAAAAATTATAATAAGTATTCTTAATCACCATTTTTGAAAAGTCTCTAGTAAAATTCATTATAATATATCATTCATTGATTACATTATATGGAGTTTCATCTTGAAGTAGTGATGTGCAGCTTTGAACTTATGTTATGAAAAACAAAAAAGTTAAAAAATATATAGTTATACTAATGAAAAAGCCAAAAATAAAAATACTATTATAAATTAAAAAAATAAAACTACATAAATTTTATTCTGCTCTAATGATGGAAGGGTACTATGTATGAATTTCCACATGTTAAATCCAAACCTGCTTTAAGGCTAGTTTACAGGTAGAGCTATTAAGTTTCCTTAAATTCTAAAAATAACTTATGCATTTTACTAATTATTTTTTTCTTGTTTTCTTTCCAAAGTTGTTAGAGTTGCTTAATTAATACTGTTATCTTGATTGTAAGATATATAATTTTTTTTGAATACATGATTTATTGTTTCAAAAATTATATTATAAATTTAAATCATTTATTTCATTTTCTAAAGCTTCATTGTCAAAGACACAACTCCATTTTCTATTACTTAACAAATATATAAAATGTGATAGTAAAATTTGAGGAATTTTCTTTTTGAGAGGGTCAAACTATATTGTGAAGATTTTTATCTAGAAATTCTTGTACTCTAAAACCAAATAATTTTCTCCCTTAAGTAAGCCATTTCAAAAATATGAGAATATACACAAGAATATTAACTTATCTTATTTTTATTTTCTTTACTGAAAGTTTTAGTTCAATCCCTTTTTTTATATGACATTAGTATAAAAACATGGTTAAATGCTACTATATAATTAATTTTTATTATATATATATATATATATATGAAATATTTAGAAGGTCATCCTTTTTTATTTACTTGAATAAATGGCTCAATTATAATACCCAACACTTATTAATGTTTCCCAAACTCAATAACAAATTTCTCATATGAAATATTAGCTTCTAATATAAGAAGTTTATCTATAGATGATATTCAACATGTGATTTTACTTTTTAGATTCAGCTAAAATTAAACAAAAGGAGATATCATGCATATGTGTATAAATGGTAACCATATGTTACTTAGAGGATTGTGAAATTCACTCATCAGAATGGTTTAAGTATTAAAATAAATTGAGGTCATTATTTTCTAGTATTTGACACTAATTAGGAAATTATTCTAAAAATATATTTTAATGTGTATCATGTTTAAAAAGTTGGAAATATCATTTTTGAAAATTGTGAGTTTCTTATGAGATACCAAGCTTTAGTTTACATTGTTTCAAGTAGAATAGAATTTTAGTATTAGAAATTGAAAGCAATGTACCATTATCAGATTTTAACTGTGTTCTACTTATAGAATGATTACATAACATTAAACATTATTTAAATCAAAAAGGTTTAAAAGATATTTAGAATTTTACCAAATTTCACCATTTATTAATCTTTGATTTGAAAAAAAACTATGATGTACACTCACTAGAAATAAGCAATCCCAATTTTAACATAATTTATCAATCCGAAAATAATGAGTCAATTAACATGAAAATATATATTATTTCAAAACCAATTCTCTAGATTTAAAATATGATGCTTTAATGAAAAATTATTACAAAACTTTAATGCAATGAAGTCTCTTAAAAAATTCAAAAATAGAATATTAAAACAAGTAATTTCTGCAAAAAAAACTACTAACTATTGTAGATAAAGCATAAAAATAAGTCATATTTTTTAAAAAAATGATCTAACAATATTTATTTTTGTTAAAAAAATCAAAACATTGTTAAGTTTGCTTGTTATAATAATGTTAAAATCCACTAAACATTATCTAAAGGTGGTAAAATATGTTAAAAATAAGTTGAATTTTATGAGATAAAAATCAACAATTTTGTATCATTTCCTGTTGTGCTATGACTTTATTCCACCCTTTTTATCTGATTCTTCCAGTATTACTTTGCTATGATCACTAGTTTTCAAGTTAAAATTTACAAATCTTCATTATACTTGATAATATGAAAAATAACTCAAACTTTTATAACTACAAAATAAGATTTTGTAACTCCTTCTTTCATCAATATTTGAAGAAATTTTTAGTTTATTTGAGTAATGATTTTAAGAGTAACAAAAAATTTGAAATTCACAAGGAATTTTTTCCAGAGACTATAATTATTTACTTGTGTAATGCATGAGCTACTTATCAATGATGTAAAACATCAGAAATGTAAGTTATAGTTATAAATCTACAGATTATACTGTTTCTGGTATATATATCTTCAATAAATCTTTTAAACTTATCTTAGCCTACATACCACACAATAGAAAATCATTATATTAAAAAAGGAAAAAATTCTATGATAATATCATAAAGAATGATAACCATGGATTAATATTCCATAAAAATGGTTAATAATATTTTAAGAGAACCTAAATCAGTATTCTTTCACCAAAATATATCCTTTTTGTCTTTGTAATTTATTCCAAACAAATTTTTTGAAAGTTGAATCTATATATCTAATGCCAAAACCACTATTAAGTTCCCTCTTAGACTTTTTAAGAAATTATATATATATATATATGTATATATATATATTATTTATCAAAAATTGAAATAAAGAATAAAAACATAATTTTATTTACCTTTAATTATTTAAATATAGAGTATTTTCAGAATGCATTGTGGTTACTTGTGAAGGTTAGAAGATTTGAAGTTGGATTTATGAGTTTTTAGAAGGGTAAATATTGTAAAATTCTTTCATAAATATTTATTTCATAGTTTCAAATGTTGAAATCTACAAACTAATGGGATTTAAAATTATATTGAGATTTAAAATCTGTTTTCTACTCAAGTAAAATAAAATAAAATGATGATATCAAAATTGAAATTAAGTTTAAACTTTTGATATGCTCTATCTTCAATTTTATTGATAGTGCATCAAAAATTTAATAATATTTTTTTCCTTCATCACTTTTTACATAAAAGATAGTTTTATCATTTTATGAATTAAAGATTGCTTATATAAATTTAACATCTATGTCAACTGTTTATGACTATTAATCTATATAATAAATTTTTTAGATGAAAAAATAACATCAGTATATACTGACGTTGAAATTATTCAATTTAAAATAGTTTACAGGTAGATAATGAAGGGTGATTTCATTTTTGAATATGAATTATAGAAGTCTTATTTTGTCAATTTTAATTCTTTTTGAGCTCAAATGTATCCACCGCAACTTATGTAAGAATAAAAATTATTTTTATTGAAATTTACATGAGAAAGTATGCCTATTATTCATAATCAAACTTGCTCTAATGGTGTTTTTCAATCATTATTTCCATTCATAACAATAAAAAACATTTCAATTTGCTGATGTTTTAGTTTTTGATATCCCCAAGTTTATATCTCAGGTGTACTATTCACAAAATTATTAAAAATATAATTTTCGAAATACATGATAAACTTGAAAGTGAGGGGGCATTAAATTTTTAAAAATGAATTCTAAATTCAGGATGGATAGTATTTTTTCTATTTTCACAAATGAACAATTTTTTGTTTCAATTAATCCAGAAAGAAAATTTTGTTGTAAGCATATTATATTATATTTATTATGATTTTAAATACTATATTTTTAAGATTTGTGTTTAATATTTCCTGTGAAAGTTAATGTTAATGTGAATTTAAAGTAAGCTTGAAGAAATTTAATCAATAGGCATATTGGATATTTAAAATAATATTTTGCTCCAATCTTGAATCATCCTGGGCTAAAAAATATCCCAAATAAGGTTTTTGTGGGTCAATTTGGATTTAAGTAGGATTAAGTGAGGTTTAATAAAGGACAGATAAAAGGCTAAATTCATTACTAGTGACTTTTTTCTCAAAATAGTTATAAAATATGTATCATTCTGGAATCAAGCTTCAATAAAGTTGAATTGAAACAGAGATAATTTCTAGCAGCACAACACCATATTTACAAAGGTGTAAAATACCTCAAATATTACTCATAATATAGGAAGGCAAGGAATCTACAAAATTCACATTTCAAACAAGGATTTATATTTTGAATTTGAAATTGAGAAATGGAATATTATTTTCCAATTTAAATATCTATTAGTCATTTTACCAAAAGTTTTCAGTAATCAGATTGAATTTTGATGCTATTTTGTTGTAGATTAATCATTTTGATGAGACATTTACTCAAAATTACTGGTTTCGTTTCTAATATTCCATGTGAAATTCATTACGAATCTTTTTGAAAGTGAATAGTTGACATATTGGATATGCAAAAGCTTATGTTAGATCAAAGTGAGATCAAAGGGAGTTTAACTGATGATCAAATTAGGATTTTACAAGATCAAACGGTGATCAATGTAGGTTCATCTTGAGCTCAATTTGTGACAAATCTCTGACTAAATGTAAGGCCAAACAATTTCCTACATGGTGATGATGTGTGCATAATTCAAGCATAGATTTGTGGCTCAACGGAGTTCAAGCAAGGGGTATTGCTAGCAATACCCCCCCATTTTTTCTGTGGTGTCACTTGTTTTTGATGGAGGGCAGCACCAAGACCAATGAAACTGGCATCAGTGTACAAAACAAATGGTTGATTAAAGTCAGGTAAAGCAAGAATTGATGCTGACATCAAAAAGTGTTTCATAGTTTCAAAGGCTCTTTGTCTTTCACTATTCCAGACAAAAGCAACTTCCTTTCTGGTTAATTGGGTAAGGGGTAAATCTATGACTTGGTAATTTCTAATATACTTTCTATAGTATCCACACATTCCAAAAAAACTTTGGAGCTCTCTCACTGTTGTAGGAGCCTTCACCTGTTGTATGGCTGCCACTTTGTTCTGGTCAACACATATCTGTAAGGCTGAAACAACATGACCAAGAGCTTTTAAAGAATGGAAACCAAATTTACATTTCTTCAAAGCAAGTGTCATATTTATTTCATCCATTTTCTGGAATACTTTACACAGGTGTTTAAGATGGTCCTCAAATGTTTTTGAGAATATAATGATATCATCAATATAAACCATCAGCCATCCTTCAATTATCTCTTGATGGAATGTGTTATCCATTACTTTTTGGAAAAATGAAGGGGCATTTTTAGGGCCAAATGGCATCCTAATATACTTATAAATACCCATATGAGTGGCAATCATCAGAAAGTTCTGAGAAATTTTCTCAAAAGGTACCTGGTGATATCCCTTATTACCATCCAAACAGCTGATATATTTAGCACCCTGTAAAGTAGCATGTATAGAGCTGATTCTAGGTAAAGGATAGATATCATCAACAGTATAAGTTCTTATTGCTCTATAATCACCACATAACCTGGCTTTATCTTTCTCATAAGAAATTAGGACAGGTGAGATAACACAATATTTAGGTGTTTCAACTACCTTTTCAATAATATTCATTTTTAAAAGGGTAGAGATATTATCTTCAATATCTTTTCTCTTTGTGGGAGAAGCAGGATAAGGCTTCTTCTTTAAACTAGGTGTTATATCAGTTAATGGGCAAGACAATGAAAGTTTAATTTCCTCTTGAACTAATCCCAGTTCATGTGACCCATGAGCAAAGGCCATAGGAAAAGAGTTTATCAAGTTAATGATGGAATCTTTATCCTCACCAGAAAGTTGTTCTCCAAAAGAAGCATTGTCAATTTCAGATATAAGGGCATGCATTTCCTTTGTAGATCTTCCTTTATATTGAACCACAGAATTAAATGTGTTCAATTCTGGTTTTACTAATTTTTTAGGGGAGGAAATCTTAAATTTTCTCTTCCCATTCATCCCCATTGTGAAACATTGGTTTGAAGGATCCAATTTTATGTCATACTTGGTTAAAATATCATTCCCTACAATAAACCAATTGCAAAAGTTATCATTTTTCATGACAACAAAATCACAAATAGCTCTTACAAAACCATGGTTATATTTAAAAAACACTGTGGCTTTGTATTTACCAATGGGGGACAAAACAGAGCCATACCCTCTCCAATTTTCAGAAATGATAGGCATCAATTTAGATTTATAGTCTTGATCTACTGAAGCAAGTGCTCTTTCAGATACTACACTTCCTCCAGCTCCAGAATCCAGAACAACTTCAATGCTAGTTCCATTGATCAAGACTGGTGCCTTAAGAGGGGCAATAACAATTGAGTTTTCCTCAATGTTCTTTATGATCTCAGCATCCTCAACTGTAGATAAATCATTATTATCAATGTCAATAGTATTTAAATAATGAATATCTTCTTCCAGCATCAAGATTTCTTGTTGAGATTCATATGAAATATTGCTGGCACAATCACTTGATGTATCATCAGCATGCTCCTCTGTTTGTTCTACAAGATTTATCTTCTTTTCACAAACATGGCCTTTCTGCCAAGGCTTGTTGCACTTGAAGAAAGTGTTTGTTGCATACTTCTTTGGAGCAACAGGGGCAGAAGGTTTACCAACCTTTTCTAGAGGTTTTTGTTGGTAAGTGGAGGGTTTCTCCAAAGGGGTCCTAGGAATGAATCTTCTTGCATCATACTTATTGTTTAGAAGTATCTCATTGCAAGTATTAATGAAAGAAGAGGGTTCTTTGGAGAACTCAGTCCTAGCCACTATCAAGTCTCTCAGAGACATTGAAAATTTATAGAGGATCCTGTCCTTCCATAAATCAAACTCCATATTTGGGTCCATTTCCCTTAAGATTTTTACAAGTTTCATTAAAAACTCAAAAGGTTTATCAGTAGAAGAGCTATATCTAGCTTCCTCATACTGCCTTTGTTGAGCCATTCTGAACTTGGAGCCACCAAATTGTGCTTTAATTAATTTCTTCAAATCCTCCCATGAGTAGTCATTCCCACCCAGGAGAACAGATTCATACCACAAGAGGGCAACATTATTGAACAAAGAAATTAACTTGGACACAATTTCCTCATCTGGGAGTTTGTAAGAATTTCTTAAGTTATCAATTCTGCAAATAAATTGTTGCCAATCAGAAGAAGAATCACCATCAAATGTTGGGTACTGGTCAAGTTTTGGCCAATTTTTTTGATTTGAAGGAGGCTCCTTAGTACTAGCTTGTTTCTGAGTAAGAAGCAGCTGTAGTTTCTCTAATTGTGCTGAAATCTCATTGTTTAATCCTTCATTTGCAGGTCCTGGTGCATCATCAGTTTTTGATGGAAACTCAGTGTTATCAACAGGTATTCCTGGAGCTATTTTTACTTTAGATGAACTAGCCACAGGTACTATTTGAGCATCCTGCACTATATGTTCCTTCACAGAAATGTCAGAATATTTTTGGTCATTTAACAATGAGTTCAATTTTTCTTCAATGGTTGTTAGTCTTGTTTTCATTCTTGGAAGACTAGATAAACTCTCATTGATAGTTGCAAAAAATAATTGATTTTTATGTTGAAAAGATGACAAATGGTCATTCAATCTTTTCAGATTTATCTTATCTATCTCTACCTCCTGGTATCAGGCAGATACAGTATCTTTTAGTTTAGACAAATCATTTTTTATATTTTGCCATAAAGCAACTTTCTTTTCATGGGTTGCTTTTTAATGAGACAATTCATCAGAGCCTCTCTGTTCTTCACTTCTTAATTCTTGATAACCCTGATCAGTTAACAAACTATTATATCTCTGAGTCAATTGCATATTGTTCATTATATGATTTTGCTTGGCAATAATATCTCTCAAGTGCTCATCATTAATTCTTGCTACATCCGGAGTGTTTCTCAATAAGGAAACTGAGTAACTTTCCAGACTCTCATAGAACTCAGGGTCAAGAGTTTCATCAATCACAGCCATATCAGGATTAATCATTGAGGTAGCAATTAAAAGTAATGGATTGGATACATGAGATAACTGTCTACTATTCCCAGTTAATTTATTATAACTAATTTTAATGTAACTAAATTATAATTAAATAATAATTAAAATGGTAAGTTGCGGCTTCATACATTAAATAATTAATTATTTCACTGGGTAAGTCTAGTAGCCTGGCTGACACAAAGGCTCTTTGTCTTTCACTATTCCAGACAAAAGCAACATCCTTTCTAGTTAATTGGGTAAGGGGTAAAGCTATGACTTGGTAATTTTTAATATACTTTCTATAGTATCCACACATTCCCAAAAAACTCTGGAGCTCTCTAACTGTAGTAGGAGCCTTCACCTGTTGTATGGCTGCCACATTGTTTTGGTCAACACATATCTGTAAGCCTGAAACAACATGACCAAGAGCTTTTAAAGAATGGAAACCAAATTTACATTTCTTCAAAGCAGGTGTCATATTTATTTCATCCATTTTCTGGAATACTTTACACAGGTGTTTAAGATGGTCCTCAAATGTTTTTGAGAATATAATGATATCATCAATATAAACCATCAGCCATCCTTCAATTATCTCTTGATGAAATGTTTTATCCATGACTTTTTTGAAAACTGAAGAAAATTTTTAGGGCCAAATGGCATCCTAACATACTTATGAATACCCATATGAGTAGCAATCATCAAAAAATTCTGAGAATTTTTCTCAACAGGTACCTGGTGATATCCCTTGTTACCATCCAAACAGCTGATATATTTAGCGCCCTGAAAAGTAGCATGTATAGAGCTAATTCTAGGTAAAGGATAGATATCATCAACAGTATAAGTATTTAGTGCTCTATAATCACCACATAACCTGGCTTTATCCTTCTCATAAGAAATTAGGACAGGTGAGATAACACAATATTTAGGTGTTTCAACTACCTTTTCAATAATATTCATTTTTAAAAGGGTAGAGATATTGTCTTCAATATCTTTTCTCTTTGTGGGAGAAGCAGGATAAGGCTTATTCTTTAAACTAGGTGGTATATCAGTTAATGGACAAGACAATGAAAGTCTCATTTCATCTTTAATAAATCCCAGTTCATGTGACCCATGAGCAAAGGCCATAGGAAAAGAGTTTATCAAGTTAATGATGGAATCTTTATCCTCCCAGAAAGTTGTTCTCCAAAAGAGGCATTGTCAATCTCAGACATAAGGGCATGCATTTCTTTTGTAGATCTTCCTTTATATTGAACTACAGAATTACATGTGTTCAATTCTGGTTTTAATAATTTTTTAGGGGAGGAAATCTTAAATTTTCTCTTCTTATTCATCCCCATTGTGAAACATTGGTTTGAGGGATCCAATTTTATGCCATACTTGGTTTAAATATCATTCCATACAATAAACCAATTGCTTAAGTTATCATTTTTCGAGACAACAAAATCACAAATAGCTCTTACAAACCCATGGTTATATTTAAAAAACACTGTGGCTTTGTATTTACCAATGGGGGACAAAACAGAGCCATAACCTCTCCAATTTTCAGGAATGATAGGCACCAGTTTTGATTTATAGTCTTTATCCACTGAATAAAGTGCTCTTTCAGATACTACACTTCCTCCAGCTCCAGAATCCAGAACAACTTCAATGCTGGTTCCATTAATAAAGACTGGTGCCTTGAGAGGGGCAATAACAATTGAGCTATCCTCAATGTTCTTTATGATCTCAGCATCTTCAACTGTAGATAAAGCATTATTATCAATATCAATAGTATTTAAATAATGAATATCCTCATCCAGAATCAAGATTTCTTGTTAAGATTCATATGAAATATTGCTTGCACAATCACTTGATGTATCATCCAGTGCTACTGTGTCATCAGCATGCTCCTCTGTTTGTTCTACAAGATTTATTTTCTTGTCACAAACATGGCCTTTCTGCCAAGGTTTGTTGCACTTGAAGCAAGTGTTTGTTGCATGCTTTTTAGGTGCAACAGGGGCAGAAGGCTTACCAACCTTTTCCAGAGGTTTCTGTTGGTAATTAGAGGGTTTCTCCCAAGTGGTTTTAGGAATGAATCTTCTGGCATCATACTTGTTGTTTAGAAGAATCTCATTACAAGTATTGATGAAAGAAGAAGTCTCTCTGGTGAACTCAGTCCTAGCCACAATCATGTCTCTTAAAGATATTGGCAATTTATAAAGGATCCTGTCCTTCCATAACTCAAACTCTATTTTTGGGTCCATAGCTCTTAATATTTTTACAAGTTTCATTAAGAACTCAATAGGTTTATCAGTAGAAGAACTATATTTAGTTTCCTCATACTCCCTTTTTTGAGCCATCCTAAAATTGGAGCCCCCAAATTGTGCTTTAATTAATTTTTTCCAATCTTCAGATGAGTAATCATTCTCATCTAAGAGGACAGATTCATACCACATTAGGGCTACATTGGTAATTAAAGAAATTAAATTAGACACAACTTCCTCATCTGGGAGTTTGTAAGAGTTTTTTAAGTTATCAATTCTGCAAATGAATTGTTGCCAATCAGAAGAAGAATCACCATCAAATGTTGGATATTGGTCAAATTTTGGCCAATTCTTTTGATTTGAAGGAGTCTCCCTAGCACCAGCTTGTTTCTGAGTAAGAAGCAGCTGTAACTTCTCCAATTGCCCAGTAATCTCATTGTTCAATACCTCTATTGAGGATCCTGGTGCATCATCATTTTTTGATGGAAACTCAGTGGTGTCAGCAGGTCTCTTTGGAACTATTTTTACTTAAGATGTACTAGCCACAGGTAATATTTGAGCATCCTGCACTATATGTTCCTTTAAAGAAATGTCAGAATATTTTTGGTCATTCAACAATTAGTTCCATTTCTCTTCAATGGTTGTTAGTCTTGTTTTCACTCTTGGAAGACTAGATAAAGTCTCATTGATGGTTGCAAAAGATAACTGATTTTTATTTTGAAAAGATGAATAATGGTCATTCAATCTCTTCAGATTCATCTTATCTATCTCCAGTTCTTGGCAACAGATAGATACAGTGTCTTTTAATTTGGACAAATAATTTTTAATATTTTGCCACAAAGCAACCTTTTTTTCATGAGTTGCTTTATAGTTAAACAAATCATCAGAAACTATCTGCAATTCACTCCTTAATGATTGATACCCTTTCTCAGTTGATAAACCATTAAACTTCTGAATAATTTCATATTTTTCATAATATGATTTTGCTTTGCAATAATATCTCTTAAATACTCATCATTAATCTTTGCTACATCTGGAGTGTTCCTCATTAAGGAAACAGAGTAACTTTCTAGATTCTCATAAAACTCAGGATCAAGAGTTTCATCAATCACAGCCATATCAGGATTAATCATTGAAGTAGCAATTAAAAGTAAAGGATTAGATACATGAGTGATTTGTCTACTACTCCCAGCCTCTACTGGTCACAAGGTTTCATCTTCCTTTCCAGATTTACCTGAAGGAACAGAATCAGCTACAAGAAATGGCACTTGAGAATCAATAGAGGGGCTTACCAAGGTTTGCTGGGCAGGACCATATTGTTTTTTCTTCTTCTGCCTTCTTGATAGGGGTGAGGAGGTGTGGGGTTGACTTGGCTCAGTCTTGATGGACCTGCTTGAGGCAACTGATGCTTATTTTGAGACAGGTAATCCCACTGAGTGTTCAGCCAATCCCACTGCCACTTGGATACTTCCACTCTCTCTGGCTGCTGGGGAGCCAATTGTTGATGATCCCTGGGGGGATGAGGTTTCCTTTTCTCTTGAAGAAAGGCATCTATCTTTCTTACCTTTTCCTCCAGAGCATCTACTCTTGACCTCAATCTCAAGTTTTCTGTCCTTAATTTCTTTATGTGTGTTGACAGATTCTTTACCTGTTGAGGTAGTGGCATCTTTTTTATTCTGAAGCCTTTTGGAAGTTCTACTGGGGGGTTTATTACAGGTTTCTGTTCCTGAGTTTTTTCTACCAGTATTTCCACTTCCTCCATCTCCACATCCTGTTTGGGGCAATGATTGATTAATTTGAGATAATTTTCTTGTTAAAGGAGAACTCAAAGAAGTAGCCTCATCAAAATCAATTAAGTCCAATTCCTCTTCACGTGCAGAAGAAACACCTTGGTCAGTCATTTTTTTTAAATTTAACTGAAATGAGGGAGGGAGACAATAAGATGAATTAGTTTTTTATTTTTACTTTTTATTTTGAAAGAAAATTAATAAAAAATAAAAAATAAAAAATCTTTCAGGATAAAAATCAACTAAAATAATAATCAATTTATTAATTCAAAACAATTTAAAACCAGGATTATAAAATAATCAACTGAAGAAATAAATTTAAATTTTATATTAACAATTTTATCATAATTATTATCAGGATTTTCATCAACTGAAAAAATAAATGATTTCCAGGACTTAATGTCTACTGAAATAACTAAATATGAAAAAAAAATTATTGTCAGGACAATTTGTCAACTGGAATAAATAAATTTTTTATTTATCAGGACAAAAGTCAACTGAAAATTGTAATAATTAATTTTTTAAAATATAATTTTATTACTTCTAGGAATAAGAACACAATTGCTCTATTATTGTAAACTAGGAAAAATAAAAATAAAATATAATTCCAATTTACCAGACACCTCTCCCTGTAAAATGAGAAAATTAATGCCACTTACACAGTGCTGAGTAAAAGGAAATACGTAGAGAATGAAGAGTGCAAAGTGACCCACAAATAGTAATTTCAATAATTACCACAAAATATAAGACGTTTAGTCAATATATGAACCTAAGTTTTGGAGCGCTGTTCAATTTCTGTTTTCAGCAAAAAATTTGTCAGGTGATATATGACATTTGTCGTTTTGTCGTTCACTCATCCTTACAGGTACCTCAAATAGCGATGGTCCCTACTATATCCCGCCTCAAGTAACGATGCGCCGTCAATGATTCAGAAAGGCCACCGATTATCAATGGGTCTCTTGGTCTAGAAGGTATAGCTGAAGGTTCTACAAGGATTTTAAGTGGTTTAGTGGACTTTCAAAGGCAAGTTACATATTTCTTAATCTTTTTGATTGTTTTACTCAAATTATAAGAGGTGGATTCAAATATTAATATAAATTATAGCTTAGAGTTACATTGATGTAAGTACTAGTGTTATAAAGTATAGAAATAAAGGAAGTAATTGATGTATTGTAAGATTTGTAAGTAAGTAAGGAATGGTCCGAAAAGTACAAAAAGAGAGGGCCTTTTATAGGTAAAATGTGAGAAAATAAAAACATAGAATTAACACCTCCTAATACAAGGGTGTGAGAGGAAAAAACTAAATAAAGAGAGTATGTGAAATAATAAAAAATATACTAAATGGTATGTCAATAAATATATCAATTTTATTTGAAATAAAACTTGAGTTCCCTTAGACTGTCACATTTAGTACAAAATATTTGATTTAAACTGTTGATTCAACGGAAATTTAAATTTCTTAATAAAGGAATTTGAATTTTTTTTAGATTTTTATTATATTTTTAATACTATTTTTATTCCCTCTCATCTGTATTATTGAGCACGGTGTTAGGGAGTAAAAATGTATGGGACAATTACTTATTTTTTTTAATTATTTACATTACTTAGTGTACTTAGCTAGTTAGTTGTAAGTAATGCATAAGTAGTTAATAAATAATTAATTATTAATAAGGATTTAAAAGGCGTGGCTTCATCTCAGTAGGATAATTAATTATTTTACTGGATAAGTCTAGTAGCCTGGCTGACAAAAACAAAGTCTATAGGCTATTAAGAGGCTAAAACCCACTTATAGACCTAAATATACATAATATACTTCATATTTCACTAAATATGAGCTTTATGTATACATTTAAGCTTATGTATGTCAATAATTACTTAATATCACTTAAGATAAGTATACTATGACTCCATTAACACCTTAATACGTATTATTAGGCTATGGATAAGCTATTTAAACTACTATAAGTTATATAATAGTGTAGTAATTATATATATATGTATTATAATCATATATATAATTGTTTTAACCTTATTTTTAAGTTATAAGCTTAATGTACTTAAGGTTATCTTATTTTAAGCATAAAAAATACTCTGTCCTAGGGATATCTAGGCTGACAAAAATAAAGGTAAGTAAAGTGGACAATAATAATAATAAAGAAGGAAGAAAGAAATGGATGCGGAAAGAGAAATATCACCACATCCATTTATAGAATGCTTATAATATCAATATGTATTTAGACTAGAGTAGAATTATAAACTAGCATATAACCTAGACGTTAAATATTATTATTATAATAAGTGATGATATTTATGTTAGGTCTTGACTACACTGCAGTATTATCATGTATATAACTAACTACACTTTAACAAATAGGAGTATTGAGTAATCTAATCTAATAACATCCAATAGCCTGCCAAAAGGTTATGGGCCTTTAAAACGCACTCCTTTTTTCATCTCATAATTAAAACGACTACCTCTCGCCTTGTCAGCAACACATTTTTTCTCTACCTTTCTACCTTCTCAATCAATCAATCTTCTTTTTTCTTCTTCTTTTATTTATTTTTTCTGTTTAAATTCTCAAACCGTTTCCTTTTTCCTTTTTCTCCTTTTTCTCTCCATATTTTTTACTCTTTTGTTCTGGTGATTAGGTAGAGATCCTTGCAAGATCTTCAGCATACATGTTTGTGGGCACACATTCACCCAAAAACCTTCTTTCTTTCTCTTCCCTCTATTTCATATCTATCTTTTTCTCTTCTCCTTTTTTTCCTTTTCCTTCTATTTTTTTTCTCTCTCTCATCCTTTCCTTTCTCTCTAAATCCAACAAAAAATAAAAAAAATAAAATAAAAATCACAAATTGACACTATGCGACAATCAAGAAAAACCACCCCTAACCCAATATCAGGCAACAATCCCTCAAAATCAGCAGCAACCGGAACCTTGACCAACACCTGGCTAACTCAACACAGAACCTCAGAACCTCCTCTTTACCCAGAAGGCAACGACACAGACAACAAAGATTTTAACCCTTACCAACCATCAAGACACCAAGCTATTCCTTCAGATGACAAAGAACACCATGATCCATGCTGTAGAAAGACTCTTAAAGTAGCCTTTCTGTAAGCAGAATCTGAGGGAGCTGGATAATCAGAGAAAACCCTGTCCCTCTAAATGAATTTGTGAGTTTTTTAAATCAAGAAGCTTAAAAGTCTACTTGAAAATAATAAAGAGTGAAACCCTGTTTAATTAACACTTGTTAGAATGATTGAGCGGTTCTTCTGTGAAAAACAACTGAAATGCAACAATAAAGTTACACCAGATACAATATTCTTAAAGAAAGAAGTTTTAATGTATTTAGATTTTAATAATGTTTGAAAACAGATACTATAAATGAGTACCTGGATTTTAGAACTTTCTAAAGATACCCTATATTTTAATGTTTAAGAGTTGTTGAGTAAAATATCTAAAGTGTTATGTAAAATTGTTATTTTATAAGGGTATTACAAATATTTAATTATTTTGTTGAAAAAAGAAAAATATGAATAATGGTTTTTATAATCATAAATCTGTCTGAAGTATGTGATCTATCCATTTCCCGATTTTGAGTCTGAGGTTTTCTTAAGTATACTTAGTTATGTGCCTAGTTTTCCATCTGGAGGGCGGTCAGAGCTCATCCGGAGCTCGTCCGGGCCTCCAGACTCAATTAGAACCTTAAAATTATAATAATCAAATCTAGAAAAATTACACATGATAGAGATTTTTCTTCTAAACTTTTCTAACTATTTTTTGTAGTCTGCGCAGCTCTATTTACCCTGTGAAAAATCATCATAGTTAAGTAATTTTTAAAAACGTAAATAATTTAATAAATCTTTAAAAAATAATTAAAAAATTTAAAAAAAATAGTAAAAATTCAGGGAAAATTCCCAAATGTTCTTGAGCTTCTTTAATTTCATTAAATTTAATTTTGCAGCCATAAAAAATCATATGACCCGTGAAATTTATTAATCTGACCAAACATTCATATTTTGACTTTTTCAATTTTATTTTTAGTTAATAAAAAAAATTTTAAACTAATCCAGCTTCTCCAATCACCATCCTATTCCCACTAAATATTTAAAATAGAATTTTAGAACCGTACTAAGATTTGGAATGCCACAATGCACCTCCTCTCATGACCTTGCAAGAAAGCACGTAACAGACACTATTTGTGATGTCAGAAAAAAGATGGAAACCTGGCCTACAAAACTTAAAGACAATGGCTCAAATTTCCCTGTGTGGTACAAGGAACTGCAAACTGTCCTTACTGACTACATTGGTGACCCCAATTTTCTCACAAGAAATAACCCATCCAATGGCTCAGCTAGGGAACATATTGGACAGGCAATACTAGTCAACTCAGTAGACTTAAATGTCAAAGCCCAGATCATGTCAATGATACCAAGAACCACAGCTTTCAAACACCTACATTTCCAATACAATGTCATGTCCAGGGTGGGTCAACTGAATGCACTTGACAAGTTTCTGGATTTTTGGTCCCGAACCTTCAACAGCCCTATCGCTATGATCTCACATATGAAAGACTGCTACATAGATCTTAAGGCTCAAGGAATGACTGTTGAAGACACTCTGCTAGCGCTTCTATACCAAAGAGCAATTAAAGACAATCCAAGATTCAGTGATGAAGCTATGAGAGATGTTGAATTGCTAGTAAAGATCACCCAGGAAATTCCATCAACTGCGGCAATACAAAAAACACTTACATCTACCTGTGATAAAATTAAAAAAACAATGAAGCCAACAGACTTAAATACAAGTTGAACACTCCCTCAGAAAATAATATTAACATACACCCATCACCGCCAACCCCTCATGATAATAAAAGCACAACTGAAAGCAGCATAACATTTAATGATGAAGACACACTTCTAACAGCACCTCAGGCTGAAGAAACTAGACCCTTTCATTTACCAACCTACTGTAACTGCAACTGTCCAGATCACTTGTAATCCAACTGCCCAAGAAGAGAAACCTTTGGGAAATGTAACCAGCCCTGAAACCAAACCTACTTTTCCTGAGGGTCTACAACCAGTCTATCCAATGGTTATACAACCTTCCTTTTTACCACCAAACAATAACAATCACACTTTTAATTGACCTCCCTCATCCTTCCCAAAAAGGATGGACTCATACCGACCTACCTATCCTGTGAAAACACCAAATGCCCCTGCACGCAACATCCCCCCTCCTATGAGAGAAAAAGCTTTTGAAATCATTGACAACTCAGCCAAAGCCACAGAAGCTGCCTTCCAAATCCTAAATATTCAATCTGAAGCAATATCTCAACCTCCACTTTTTGACACTGGAACCACACATCATTTCTCTGGTAACATTAATGAGTTAGTAAACTTTATTCCATTTAAAACACCAATTTCCATGAAAGTAGCAACTAATGGAACAAAACCAAAAAACTACAGGGAAAAGGACACTGCGCTTCATTGGGTAGAATGGGAAAATTATCAGTATTAGTCCAGTATTTTACTGCAAGCAGGCAACAGGTACACTCATTTCACCAGCTTCTCTCATCAGGGGTGGTGCACGGTTACTAATCACTACCTCAAAAAATTATCATGTCTTATACAAACAGCATACAGTCCTCACAGCAACTTTCAAGATTGCAAAACAAGTTTGGCTTACTCGACAACCTGCTACTTGTATACCTATATTACATGATACTGTTGTACCTAGTACCATATTATACACCTCCTCTGCAATGAATAATGTTTTTGAACCACAACTTTTCAAACTAGAGCTACCACTGAGTTTCCCCAAACCACAAACAAGAACAAAAAACAAAGAAATACTCTACCAGTGGCATTGCCTCCTAGGCCCTCGCCAGTCTCAGACAGATATGAAGAGTGATCAATGGTAATATGGCTCTTGGTCTGCCTGAAAAGCTTCCCCCAGGTAAAATAATATGTGATGAATGCCAAATTTGCAAAAGCAGACATGAAGCTTTCCTTGACTCCACTGGCCAGACCCTGAAAAGACTTGAAATTGTATCAGCTGACTTAATTGGCCTGATTGAAGAACCATCCGTTGATGATGGCATATATGCCCTCACAATCAGGGACCTTTTCAAGTCTTACAGTGAGTGCCATATACTACGCCACAAAAATGAAACAACTGGGTTGGTCATTGACATAATCAAGAAATTACAGAAACAAACAGGGATGTCAATTCATTTGTTCAAATCAGATAATGGTGGTGAGTTTGGAAACAAAGATTTAGATACTTTCCTATCCAAAAAGGGAATCATTCACAAAAAATCCTTACCCTACTATCACCAGAAAAATGGTAATATAGAACAATATAAAAGAACACTAACTGAAGCAGGTAGAACAATACTATTTGCCAGTCAATTACTAAAATATTTCTGGAGCTTTGCTTTCAAATGGGCTTCCTTTATATTAAACTTCATCCCAAAAAAAACACCATATGAGGCCATGTTCAACCAAAAACCTCAACTTGGCATCATCAAGAAATTTGGACAAGTAGCTTACTCTGGAATAAATGTTTGTTTTGTCTTGGGGCAAAACAATAACACAACAATTACGCAACACTTATTTAACAATTTTTTTTAGCACTTAAAGGTCTTAAGTAGGTCTCATGTGCAAAAAATAATTGTTTTGTAACTGTTGCGTAATTTTTGTGCCCCATGGCAAAACCAAAATGTGTCGTAGTGTTATGTATATGTCCCGGAGGAAAAAAGAAAAAAACTCAATACAAGAGCCAAAAGATGCTATGTCATTGTCTATCCATTGGTAATGAAAGGATGGCTATTTTGCAATCCCAAATCAAACAAAACTATAACCTCAGCTTGGGAAACATTTAAAGATGGACTGCATTTGGACAAAGAAATAACTGATCAAGGCAAAATGTCGCTTACTTTTCTCAACAACACTACCACCTTATCAAAACCAACAAGAACTCTGGGCGACTTCAAAGATGAATAACTGATGCTTGAGCAAGAATTCCTGATGCAAAACATTTTAACAAACTGTGGATATTTTGTAAGTGAGGTGCCAAAATCATATAAAGAAGCCATAAAATTGGGTGACAGAGACGCATGGAAAGACGCATGTCAAGCAGAAATTAACACCCTCACCAAGATGGAAGTATGGTCCAGAGATTTCCCCCCAGAAGATGCTAAATGAGTTTTCTCAAAACAAACTGAAAACTTGGCTGGAAAAATGAAACTCAAAGCAAGGTATGTTTCAAAGGGTTTCAGACAATTAAAGGGAATATATTATTCATCCACATTTGCCCCAACAGCTTCCTACAAATCACAAAGACTAATTCTCACCATTGCTGCCACAAACAACTTGCCTGTACACTCTTTTGACGTGAAAGCAGCATATCTCCACATCCCCATAGATGAAGAATTATGGGTAAAAGACCCAGCAGGTTTTGAATACAAAAATTGCAAAGCCTATCATCTAAAAAAGGTGCTATATGGCACTTGTCAGGCTGCTTGATGCTGATGGCTACACTTCAGAAATCAACTCAAAAGCATCGGCTATTCAATTTCAAAACATGACAACAGTGTTTACTTCTATGGAATCTGAAATCAAAGGCTATGATATGGGTTCATTCCAATGTGGGCTTAGTCACAGGTGATAGCATCTCAACACTCAGACAACTGGAAACTGATTTAAGACAATCTCTCATTATAACGTGGCAATAAAATATCTCAGGTATAGTGGGTGTTAAAGTGGAAAGAAATACTAGCAGTTTCCTACTAAGCCAAACTAACCTCATAGAGAAAATAATTTACAAACACCATCCCACTTGCCTCACACATCATCAACCTCTACCATAAAAAATTGATCTCAGTTCTACTGAAAAAAGCACTGAACCTCTCAAACCTCAAGAATACTTATCCATCATTGGCTCTCTCACCTATGTTGCCACAGCAACTCGACCATACTTAAGTTTACTGTCAATCAATTAGCAAGGCATGCCAAACGTCCAAGTACTGAACACTGGAGGGCACTAAATCATCTCTTGGCTATCTAATTTATACCACTGACAAACAATTATCACTTTACCCAGATGTAAACATTAACCCCCCAGTCACTGTATATTCCGACACAAACTGGGGCGGAGAATTCTCCAGATCAACTGGAGGTATGATTGTCACCCTCTACAGTGCACTAATATACTGGTCCTCAAAAAGAATGCCTTCTGTTGCATCATCAACATGCCACGCTGAATACATGACACTGGGCTCAGCCGCTTGGATGGGCTTATGGATGTAAAAATTACTTAATGAGCTGTTAAATTACAATGGTCCATTTAAAATTATGTGCGACAACCAGGCTTCAATAAGGGTCTCAACTGACAAATCATCCAACAAACTCACCCAACACAGCAACAGGGAATTCTATTTTGTGATTGAAAAACTGCACAAAGGGAAAGCAGTCATTTATTCGATCCCCACCAGAGAGCAAAACGCTGACATAATGACAAAACCCTTAAAAAACAATGTCATGAAAAGGGCTGTGAGGCACTTGGTCTAATATAATTTTTTTTCTTTTTCTTTCTTCATTCATCTTTTCTCTCTCTCTTTTTTTCCTTCACATCACATCACTGTACACAGCCTCTGTATGTCAAATCTTAAATATATATAAATATATATATATATATCATTATAGCGTCATGTCAAGTGGGCAGGTGTTAGGTCTTGACTACGCCGCAGTATCATCATGTATATAACTAACTACACTTTAACAAATATGAGTATTGAGTAATCAAATCTAATAACATCCAATAGCCTGCCAATAATTTAACACACTCCCATGCTCAAAAGCAATGGATTAAGTTTAAGTTTATTTAAAAATTCATTATGTTGAATATGGGGAAGAGACTTAGTTAAAATATCAGCACACAAGTCATTGGTAGAAACATAATCTATATCAAATACTTTATTATTAACATGTTCCCATAATCAGCACACATGCATATTAAGATGCCTAGTTCAATGTTGAAAGAGTGGATTGAGAGAAAGTTTGATGGCACCTTGATTGCCAAATATCAATTTGACCTCAGTCAATGGAATTGAGAAGTTTTTAAAGAGTTCTTTCATCCAAAGAAGGTTTTGGCTGCATTCAGTCATTAAGTAATATTTGAATTCAGAAACAGATAATGCAACAGATTTTATTTTGCTAGAATTCCAACTGAGTAATCCTAAATGAAAAACTAAGGTTCCAGATGTAGATTTTGAGTCTTCTGGCTTACTGTAATCGGAGTTAGAATAGCCTGTAAGAACACCCAATTGAGAGTTAGAAACATTACCCAAGGTAAGACCATACACCACACAATATTTGAAGGGGTACTTGCTAGCAAGTCTTTAATTTGTACATAGATGGAGCTTAGATGAAACTCAGATGGAACTTATAATGAGCTGATACTGAACTCTACTTTGAGCTCATCATTAGCCATTAACCAAGGATGGCTGATGATGTGCTGAAATAAAAGTGAGAGTTTAATGAAAAATTAATAGAAATACAAAAAAAAGGTAGCTTAAGAATATGATTAATTCACAGTACTTTCTCATAAAACACAGTTCATTTTTCATTTAAAATTGAAATTGATCATTAAAAAGACTAAAAAATATTGTCAGCCAGGCTATACCAGGAGCCCAGTAAATGATATGTTAACTTATTGGACCTGAAAAAGGGCGTAAAGAACTGCATTTGATGTATATAAACTAATATTTTATTGCATAACAAAATTATATAAGTATCTGATTAAATATAAGTGCTATATTAATTTTATTGTTATATAGATTATCTATACATTTAAATTAAGCACAATATATTTTATATTCCACAAATAATGGCACATTTTTATGTATTTAATAATTATAAATAAATATTTAATTAATTACAAACATATATTATAATTTTATGTGTAAAATTGACTTACAATGTAATTAAATTAATTATTTAAATTTATATATTAAATAAAAAACCTTTCTTATATTATTAAACAATAATATTGGGAACTTTTTTTTGACCCTTAATTGTGTCAGGAAAATTATTAAATTAATTATGATACTTATTTAATAACATAGTATTTAAATCCCCACTTTAAATTACAAATATCATTAAATTAGTCATTTATTTCATTTAAACTAGTATTCAATTAATTACATAGTTAAAACAATTAATTAAAATTGCTTTATACTGGATTGGATTGATTACATTGATTTTTTGCGTGAACATATTTCTATTTGTTTTAATCAAACCCTTTACATCTCACTGTAATATCTGTTTTGGGTAGTTTTACTCACTGTTCTCATGTTTCAGATTTACTTAGTTACTGATTATTTCAACTAATTGTTTTGGGAACTTATGGTGGGAAAACTGGTTGATTATTCACAGGTTAAGTATATTGTTTCATGTTTTTCTCTCAATATCTATGTTTTAGTTCTATTCCTTTTTATTCTTGTTTCATTTTATTACCATCTTGTAATTACTCACTTGTAGCGCTTCAGAGGGTCCTTTGCCTATAAAAGGCTTTGGATAATCCCCTGTGGCTGCATCATTACTTTACACTCAATTCAACTCCATTTTATTACGTTTATTATATCTTTATTAATATTAGTAATCTAAATTAAAAAGTATATAAATTTTCCTATGTTGCCTTAAATCTAATAATAATTATAATTGATTGCCGCGCATTGAAAATAATTACTAGTTAAAATATATTATAATTTAAAAAAACCCTTACAATTGTTTCAAGTCCACATGCTATCTTGTCACCTTCTCTTTTAAAATAATTTTAATATTTGATTACTTTACCCCTTTATATTACTTGTTCTTGCCTCTCTCTATTTTTCTTCTTCTCCTTCTCCTTCTTCTAGACGACTGGCCAATAATTGAGAACCTTTCCGAACAATGATGACAAATCGATACTTGCAACAAATGACAAAAATACACAGACCACCTGAACCAAAAAATCAAACTTTTGCCACGACCATGTTTTGAACATGGGTTCTATCGTTTAGGTTTATATTAAATTACATTATATATTATTTGGAAGTGATTTTATGATCACTATAGTAAGTTCACCTTTACACCTCTCACTCATGTTGTTATATTTTTACTGCAATAACAGTGTTTGTGGCTTAATTGCTGATTCACTGAGGGTAAGTTTTCTTTATATTAAATTTTTTTTTTCCAAAATGAGCATAATAGAGTAACACTCTTAGTCCTAGAAGACATTAAATTTTTAATAAATTATTTAATTAATTTTATTAAATCTTTTTTGTTTATTGGTTGACAATAATAGTACTCAGAACTTAGTCCAAATATTACCATTATATTACTTTTGGTATTAATTATTTTGGTTGACTTATAAAACATTTGTTGGTTGGTCCCATTTTAATTATTGTTAATTCTTAATAAACATTGTAATTAAATTTATTTGTATTACATTTTTTAATTAATTGATTTTTGATAAAAATTTAATTTTTTTTTGAAATCCAATTGATTATATTTTATTTTGAAATATCAAATTGAATCATTCATTAATTTTGATTCACTTTTTCACAGTTTAGATGTCCATTAGTTTGGCTAAAAGCATGGATAACTTACATGTGGATGAGATTGAAGTGGATGTTGACACTGAATCTGTAGGTTCTTCTAAATTAACTTACAAAAATTATTCAGCTGACAAAAAACCTTCAGGACGTGGAAATGGCAGGAGAAGTGGCGAACCCCCCTCACCAAACAACTCTGAAAGAAGTAAAACCTCAAATAAATCAGGACAATCCACTCAGAGGTATAAAAATAAAAAAGATTCCTCTAACACAGCAGGTAAAAAATCTGTCAAGCCATATAAACAAACTGAAAGCAGAAAGCATGAAGTACAAGGCAAGAGTAGACACACTCTGGAAGCAGATTCAGGAGTTATTAAATCCCAAACAGGGTCAACCTCCTCATTTCCCAGCCTCCAAGCCTCAGCCTCAACATCAGTCCAATCAGGAACCCAGCTCCCTCACCCAAAATCAAGGCACTCTGCAAGTGGAGAAGTGGAAATGGGATTACTTGATGACCCACTACCAACAGAATGTTCAGCAACCAACAGCTCAACACCCTGGCCCATCCAGGACACCAACATACAATCCATCTCTTCAGCACCATCCTTATCAGGGGGACAGAAGAAAGAAAGCACAGGGGAAGTTTCCTCCCTTGCTTTGGTAAGTAATTATTTTGATAAGCACGTTGGTATGTATAATAACAAATCTTCTTCAGGTAATAATGTGGACCCTGGTGAAAGAACAGTTAAACCCTTGAAAAGACAACTTCCTTTAATGAGTAGCCCCAATGATGTAATTAGCAAATTATCATTTGATGAACCTTTAAATTTGACTTCTACTTCTTTAATTAACTCTTCTCTTGAAATTAAGAATGATTCTGTTTCCCCTGAAGTCTACACTTTAATTGAGAAAACTTCTGAAGAAATATTGAAAGATACCCTTGATTTTAATGTTGTGAAAGATAAACATTTGAGAGATATGTTAATACATGAGAGTGATAGATTAAAAAATTTTCATTTACATTGCAAAGTGAGTTCTTCTTTTCAAGACACTGCTTATTTCAAATTGAAAGAAACATTAAATAATGTCCTTGCTCAACAAAAGTCTATTAAAGCTGACCACAGATCACTTTCAGATAAATATAGTCACCTACGCAAAATTATTGATGATCTAAAAGATGAAAATACTGCTTTAAAGAATGAAAATATGCTTTTGCACAGTGAATTAAGAAAATTGAAAATTGATTCTCAGAGTTTGAGTAATAAATGCTCTATAGATGAGGACAGAAATGTTCTATCTATTTCTAGGATTAATGATCAACTATCTTATATTCCTGATTTGAGAAATAAATTATCTGATCTTGAAAAACTATTTTCTGCATTACAAGCTTTTCAGGCTACTCATTATAATGAATTAAAAAATATTGCTCAAACTGCTGTTAATCATAATAATAAACAGCCTGAAAAGAGTAGTTCTTCTCTCCCTTGTCATGTATAAATTTTACCAGCTGAAATTCATTCTGAAACATCTGTTGCATCAAACAGAAACAATTTAAATGCTCACAATGAGCCAGCTGCCTTTGTGAATAATGAAATATCTGAACACCTTTCAAGGCTTCAAGAACTTATAACCTTGAATAATTCAAACCATAGGATGGAACATCCCAGTAGCCAGAAAAATTGGCCTAAGTTGGATCAATATCCTACCTTTGATGGTGATTCTTCATCTGATTGGAAACACTTTATACAAATAATTGATAATTTAAAGAGATCTTATAAACTACCTGATGAGGAAATTGTTTCTAAGCTAATTTCTTTATTTTCCAATGTAGCCTTGATGTGGTATGAATCTGTTCTATTAGATAATAACCATTATAGATGGAATGAGTGGAAATTCTTGATTGAGAATCAATTTGGTTGTTCAAAATTCATGTTGGCTCAGCAAAGACTGTATGAGAATACTAGAAATGTATCCTACTCTGTTGAAAAACTCATTTTTTTTGTATGAAAGTAACAAAAATCCTAAGAGCAGTTGATCCAAAGATGGATTATGATATTTGGAGATATAAAATCTTGTATAAATTTCCAAATTCTCTTAGAGTTTTAATTAGAACTAGAGCTGAGCATGTGAGGGAACATTCTTCTTTCATTAATATTTGTAATGAGGTACTACTCAACCATAGATATGAACTTAAGAATTACCTTGGTAAATTTTGTAATGATCAGAATAAACTCTCTACAAAGCCCCCGAAAACAGCTGTTAGACCCTCTTCCCCAGTTGCACCTAAGAAATATGCAACAAATACTTGTTATAAATGTAACAAACCATGGCAAAAGGGCCATGTTTGTGACAAGAAAATTCATCTTGTTGAAAAAAATGAAGACACTGATGAGGCTGAAATTGATGTCAATAATTCTTCTAGTGACTGTGAAAGTAATATCTCCTATGAAAATGAATCTGTTAAAGATGTTTTAATTTTGGAACAGGATGTCCATTATTTAGATAATATATCTGAAGAATGTGTATTGGATTTACCTTCAGTAGAAAATGCTGAGATAATTAAAGATATTACTAAAAATTCTATAGCCATATCACCTTTGAAAGCACCTGTTATCATTAATGGTAAAAATGTTTATGTAGTTCTTTATTATGGTGCTGGAGGAAGTGTAGTGTCTGAAAGAGCTCTGGCTTCAGTAGATAAGGATTATTTGAGTAAATTATTACCTATAACTTCTGAAAAATGGAGAGGGTATGGTTCTACCTTAATTCCTATTGGAAAATATAAAACCTCTGTATTCTTCAAATATAATGGTGGTTTTGTCAGATCTATTTGTGAATTTGTTGTCATGAAAAATAATAATTTAAGCAATTAATTTATTATGGGTAATAATATTTTGACCGGGTTTGGTGTGAAATTGGACCCAGCAAATAATTGCTTCACCTTGGGATTAAACGGCAAAAGAAAATTCAAAATTTCATCCCCTAGAAAACCTTCTGGGCATCTGTTAAAGTCTTGTAACTCACTGATCCAGTGTAAAGGCAGACCAACAATTGAAATGGATGATTTATTAAATGAAATAAATACTGCTTCTTTTGGTGATCATTTAACTAGTGAACAAAAGGATTCTATTTTTGCCTCAATTACTTCTTTCCCTATGGCTTTTGCTCATGGTTCTCATGCCTTGGGAAGTGTTCAGGAAGAAATGAAAATTACCCTTGAGTGATATTTCTCCTAGTCTTAAGAAAAACCCATATATTGCTTCTCCAACAAAAAGAAAGGATATTGAAGTTAATATTACCACATTATTAAAAATGGATATCATTGAGAAAGTGGTTGTCACCCTCAAATATTGTGTCATCTCACCAGTCGTGATTTCTTATGAAAAAGATAAGGCTAGATTATGTGGAGATTACAGAGCATTAAACACTTATAGTGTTGATGATATTTACCCTTTACTCAGAATTAATTCAATACATGCTACCTTGCAAGGTGCAAAATTGATTAGTTGTCTGGATGGTAACAAAGGGTATCATCAAGTTCCAGTTGAGAATAATTCTCAGAATTTTTAGCTTATTGCTACTCACATGGGAATATATAAGTATGTTAGAATGCCATTTGGCCCTAAAAATGCCCCTTCAGTTTTTCAAAAGTCATGAATAACACTTTCCATCAGGAAATTATTGAAGGATGGCTCATGGTGTATATTGATGATATCATAGTTTTTTCTAAAACTTTTGATGAACATATGGTTCACTTGAATAGAGTTTTTCAAAAAAAAGATGAAATCAATATGACCTTGTCCTTGAAAAATTGTAAATTTGGTTTTCAATCTTTAAAAGTCCTTAGCCATGTTGTGTCAGGCCTACAAGTTTGTGTAGACCACAACAAAGTTTCTGCAATTCAAAATGTGAAGGCACCAACTTCTGTAAGAGAAATCAAAAGTTTTTTGGGTATGTGTGGCTATTATAGACAATATATTAAAAATTTTCATGTCATATCCTTACCTCTTACCAAAATAACTAGGAAAGATGTTGCATTAATCTGGAATATTGAATTTCAAAAAGATTTTGATTCTTTAAAATGTTGCTTAATGACAGCCACTATCTTAGCTCTTCCAAATTTTAACAAACCATTTGTCCTGTATACAGATGCTAGCCTTGTTGGTCTGCGTGCTGCCCTCCACCAGAAACAAATTATTAATGATAAATCCTCAGAGGTTGTAATTTGTTATATTTCAAGAAACTTGAGAAATAGTGAATTGAAATATTATTCCACTCAATTAGAGTGCTTAGCAGTTGTTTGGGCTCTTGAGAAACTTCATTACTATCTAGATGACCAAAAGTTTGAATTGGTAACTGACTGTAGTGCTGTGAAGTCCCTCTTAAACCTGAAAACACCTAATAGACATATGTTCAGGTGGCAACTTGCTGTTTAAGAGTACAGAGGACGGATGTCAATTATCCATGGGTCTGGAAATGATCACTCATATGTTGATTTGCTGTCCATTCTGCCTCTTCCAAATAATGACTCCAATCCTGCTTATGTATCTGAAGATGATAATGTTCATATCCATGGTATATTTATAGTTGATATGGAAGAGGAGTTATTAAAATTAATACTGGATTCATATGATAAGGATTCTGATTTAAATAAATTAGTTACTATCTTAAATGATCCTAAGAAGGCTTCAATTCAAGCATTGATTAAAACTCTTCCTTAAAAGTATCAAAGTGCTTTGATTAAAGGAATTTTTTCTATTGAAGATGGTTATATTTATTATAGAAGAAAGCTTACTAATGTAATTGTAATCCCTCCTTCTATGAAATAAACTATCCTCAAACTTTGTCATGATTATATATTAGCTGTTCATTTTGATCTAGAAAAAACATTTATTAGAATCAAAAACACTGCTTGGTGGGCTAATATGTCTGAAGATACAAAATTATATGTTGCATCTTGTGATTCCTGCCAGAAATCTAAAAGGTTGACAGGTAAAAGAGCAGGGTTATTACAGGATATTGAAGCACATGATGCTCCTTGGCAAATAATTATCATGGATTTTGTCACTGGTCTTCCTGTAGCAAGTAAAGACAGTTATAACTCTTGTTGGGTAATAGTAGATAGATTAACAAAAATGTGCAAATTTATTCCCACCCACAAAGATGTATCCACAAAAGAATTAGCTTTCTTATGGTGGTCATACATGTTTAATATTATTGTTTTTCAAAAAGCCATTATCTCTGATAAAGATCCCAAATTTACTTCTGAGTTTTGGAATTCTTTGATGGATATTTGTGGCTGTGAGTTAAAGTTGTCTACAGCTCATCATCCTCAGACTGATGGTCTAGCTGAAAGAATGATTCAAACTCTGGAAGATATGATTAGAAGGTATTGTTCCTTTGGTTTAGAATTTAAAGACAATGACAGATTTACTCATGACTGGGTCACTCTATTTCCCGGTCTTGAATTTGCATATAATAGCACTGTTCATTCTGTCACTGAGAAAAAGCCTTTTGAGCTTTTGTTAGGTTATGTCCCAAACACTCCTGCTCAGATTCTCAATAATAAATTACCTAAGTTGGAAATACATCCTGGTGTAAAATCTTTTATGCAAATTCAACAGCTATGCAGAAAACACGCTCAAAGCTGAATTGATAAAGCATTTGAATATGAAAAGAAAAGTTGGGATAAATCCCATAAAGAATACACATTTAACAAGGGTGATGAAGTGTTAATATCTACTGTCCATTTCAATTTACAAGGTAACAACAAATTAAAGGATCCTTTTGTAGGACCATTTGTTTTTAAAAGAATGGTTGGCAGTAATGCAGTAGAAGTTTTATTGTATTTTCCATATGCTAGAAAACATCCTGTTTTTCCCATTTCATTGCTTAAACCTTATACTTCCAAAAGTGACTTATTTCCCAAAGAAGGGGAAGACCTAAGAAAAACCCTCAGGAGGTCACAGAAACTGCAGAAATTGATAAAATTCTCAATGATAGAATTATCACTTCTGAAAGAGGTACTGAATATTTTTTGAGATATAAGAACAAATCATCTGAACATGATGCATGGATACCAGGCAAAGAGATTTCAAATCTTCCTACTCTGTTAAAAAAGTACAAAAAGAAAAAATCTTATCATTTTTTTAATTGTTTTTTTAGAGTGAGGGAGTGTCAGCCAGGCTATACCAGGAGCCCAGAAAATTATATGTTAACTTCTTGGACCTGAAAGAGGTAGTAAAGAATTGCATTTGATGTATATAAATTAATATTTTATTGCATAACAAAATTATAAAAGTATCTTATTAAATATAAGTGATATATTAATTTTATTTTTATATAAATTATCTATACATTTAAATTAAGCACAATATATTTTATATTCTACAAATAATGGCGCATTTTTATGTATTTAATAATTATAAATTAATATTTAATTAATTAAAAACATATATTATAATTATATGTGTAAAATTGACTTACAATGTAATTAAATTAATTATTTAAATTTATATATTAAATAAAAACCTTTCTTATATTATTAAACAATAATATTGGGCGCTTTTTTTTGACTCTTAATTGTGTCAGGAAAATTATTAAATAAATTATGATACTTATTTAATAACATAGTATTTAAATCCCCACTTTAAATTACAAATATCATTAAATTAGTCATTTGTTTCATTTAAACTAGTATTGAATTAATTACATAGTTAAAGCAATTAATTAAAATTGCTTTATACTGGATTGGATTGATTACATAGATTTTTTACGTGAACATATTTCTTTTTTTTTTTAATTAAACCCTTTACATCTCACTGTAATATCTGTTTTGGGTAATTTTACTCACTGTTCTCATGTTTCAGATTTACTTAGTTACTGATTTTTTCAACTAATTGTTTTGGGAACTTATTGTGGGAAAATTTGTTGATTATTAACAGTTTTAGTGTATTGTTTAATGTTTTTATCTCAATATCTATGTTTTAGTTCTATTCCTTTTTATTCTTGTTTCATTTTATTACCATCTTGTAATTACTCACTTTTAGCGCTTCAGAGGGTCCTTTCTCTATAAAAGGCTTTGGATAATCCCCTGTAGCTGCATCATTAATTTACACTCAACTCAACTCCATTTTATTATGTTTATTATATCTTTATTAATATTAGTAATCTAAATTAAAAAGTATATAAATTTTCCTATGTTGCCTTAAGTCTAATAATAATTATAATTGATTGCCATGCATTTAAAATAATTACTAGTTAAAATATATTATAATTTATAAAAATCCTTACAATTGTGTCAAGTCCCCAAGCTATCTTGTTGCCTTCACTTTTAAAATACTTTTACTATTTTATTACTTTACCCCTTTATATTAATTTGTCTTCCCTCTATCTATTTTTCTTCTTCTCCTTCTCCTTCTGCTATACAACTGGAAAATAAATATACTATTTTTTCCAAAGTGTTACTTTTGACCTTTCTAATGAGTATATTTTTTTAAAAAAAAGAATATATATATAAATTAATGGCTCTCATAATTGAAAACTCCTTCTAACATAAAATTTCAGGCTTCAATTCTTAAATCTAAACCATATCACCTAATTTTTATCATCTTTGTAAATAATATTTGATCATTCAAGATAATTAGCTTCAATTGAATTGATTTATTTAAAAAATTGTTGAAGAATCAAAATTCTTTAGTATTATTGTCAGGCTAAGATAAAGTATAAGGATGTGAAATAGCTTGAAAACTCTGTGTCTAGAAGATTTAAATGGTCCTAGGTGAATACTGTAGTTTAAATCAAACAAATAGTAAAATATAATTCAAAATAAAGGTCTCAGTAATATAAATCTCACCAATCTTATATATGGCTTACAATCTTTTTAGTTGGTAGAAAAATAGATTTTAATTATTTATATACTATTCAAAATACTTATTAAGTGCTAATTGATATGTATTGTAGTTGGTTTGGTTATATGATTCAAATTGTAATGATAAAGAATGTAGAAAGCAAGACCCAAAACCTCCACTTTTATACACAGTGAGTTCCCCAATGAATCCCTTGATTTACCAGCCCAATACACAGTTAATTAAGCCTCCATCCATCTAATATACATGTCCATCAATATCCAAAGTGAAAAATAACATAATTAGAAGAATATCACCCGCCAAAATCCTGTAATAATAGGGAAAATCCAACACAATTAAAGAATAAGTAAAAAAGAGAGTATATGCGTATTATACATCAATATAAAAGACTAAAGAGGGAAAATTAAGATTAATAGGAGCTTAATAATAAGGGGAACTCACAGTATAAATGATGGTGCTAATCTTGAAATTATATGACATGAAATTCCAATTCAAAAATGACCAAAATTGACTGAGAAACCACCTAGACACTCAAAAAAGGGTGTGAGATGTGGGGTAACTACATGCAGTCCTTGGCAGGCACTTGAAAGTGTAGATCCTTGACTAATTTTAGGTTAATTTAAGGGTGGTGGTGTAATAAGGTGCAAAGAGTGAGGTTATTAATAAAATTAATGCATATAAAGAGGGTTAATGCATTATTAATTAAGCTAGGACACTAAATAAGCGCCTCTTGCCTATTTTAGTGTGTTTCCCCACAGTGGGCGTGGAATGTGGGGGTAATTATAGTGTGAAAAAGCTAAATTTTCTAAAAATGAAGCTATTCACATAGGAAAAATGCAGGCAGTATGTGACCAGTACACAGAAGCCATTTCTGGCATAAAAAACACCAAATTTGAAAAGTGTTATTTTTATGCATTTAAGTAGCCAAATCAATAGCCCTTAATGAGAAAAACTGAACTGTCAAAGCGCTATTTTGATATTGTTTAATTTATAGTGCATATAATCAACTTTTAAGTGATTTAAAGTGCATTTCTTGTTTTTTGAATGAAACAATAAAACTAACAGCTTTAAGTGTACTTAAAAATTATATAGCCTTATAATTAAGGTTCTTAAGATTACCTTAACATATTCAAACTTAATATTAAGTACATAAGACTTATAAAAGGTGGATATATGCTTGTATATAAGGTGTTATACTGGCATTTTTTGTGTATTATCATAATTTTACTTATGTATACTGTTTGTGTACTCTAATTTATTGTTCCCATGTATAGTTCATGTATTTAAAATAACTTATAAGTAATTTTTACTCAGTCCTGGGGATATACAGGCTGAAACTTTCCCACCCAAAAAAAACAATAAAAAAATGATAAGTTATACATTTTCTTTATTTATTTGTTAATTTTCAGGTATTCAGATTAATTCTGTAGCACTAAATATTATTCTTTAAAGAAATAAAATACAATAAAATATTATGAGTACTGGTTTTTAATCCCTCATCTGGTTGAACAGAAATTTATTTCTGTTTAAATTTTTAAAAAAGCAGGATAAATTAGAAATTTCTTTTTCAGGTATCCATTTATCAAATTTATTTGATTTCCCTTTAAATCTTAATAAATACTCAGTTCCTTTTTCTTTAGTAAGGATTTTTTTCTTCAGTATTTTCACAATCTCTTCTTTTTCCACAACGTTTTAAGGTTGCTTTTTAGGCCTTCCCCTTCCTTTTGGAAATAAGTCAGGATCATTTGCATGGTGAGGTTTTCAATAATTAGATAGGGGAAACTGGTTGTTACCTATCATATGGGGCATATAATATGACTTCCACTGCATTATTACCAACCATTTTTCTTACTACAAAAGGTCCTACAAAGGGATCCTTTAATTTAAAATTACCTTGTAAGTTAAAATGTAGTGTTGAAATTAGGACTTCATCTCCCTTTTTGAATTCAAATTATTTATGAGATTTATCTCACCTTTTCTTTTCATATTCAAATGATTTTTGGATGCATTCTTCTGCATGATTTCTACACACTTGTGGCATATGAATAAAGGATTTAGTACCAGGGTGTATATCTAACCTTGTTAATTTATTAAAATGATTTACTGTGGTATTTGGTATGTATCCCAGCCAGAGTTCAAATGGTTTCTTATCTGTTACAGAATGAGTTGTGCTGTAATAAGCAACTTCAAGGCCAGGAAATAATGTTACCCAGTCATGTGTGAATTTCTCATTGTCTTTTTATTCTAATCCAAAGGCACAATATCTTATGATCATGTCTTCCAGAGTTTGTATCATTCTCTCAGCCAGTCCATCAGTTTGTGGATGGTGTGCTGTAGAAAATTTCAATTGACAACCTTATACTTCCATAAAAGATTTCCTGAACTCTGAAGTAAATTTTGAGTCTCTGTCAGAGATAATGGCTTTGGGGAACCCAGCAGTATTCATCATTTGAGTCCACCATAGTAATGCCAATTCTTTTGCAGATACCCCTTTATAAGTAGGGTTAAATTAACACATTTTTGTTAATCTATCTACTATTACCCAGAAAGAATTGAAACTTTCTTTTCCTGCCACTGGCAAGACAGTTACAAAATCCATGTTTATAACTTCCCATTGAGCTTTTGGCTGCTCTATTTGTTGTAAAAACCCAGCTCTCTTCCCAGTTAATCTTTTAGATTTCTGACAAGAGTCACATATTTCAATGTATTTTTGTACATCTTCTTTCATGTTTATCCACCAGGCTGTATCTTTAACTCTGGTTAATGTTTTTTTAAAATCAAAATGACCAGCTAAGATTTCATCATGACAAGTACTCAAAATTAACTCTTCCATAGAAGGTGGTATTACTATTGCATTACTTAGCTTTTTTCCTGTAATATATGTATCCATCTTCAATTGACAGTTTACCTTTTTCCAATGCATTTCTAAACTTTGGAGGCAAGGCTTCAATTAATGAACTCATGGAGGCATTAGTTGGATCATTTAGAATGGTAGATAGTTTAGTCAAATCCTTATCAGATGAATAATTTTCCAATATAGTTTGCATAAACTCCTCCTCTAAATCCACTATATAAATCACAAATATATGTATAACCTCATTTTCAGGTACATAAGCTGGGTTGTCAGCATCATTTGGAAAAGAACTTCTCGATAATAAATCCACATTAGAATGCAATGTTCCTGCTCTATGAGTGATTGCCATTCTTCCTCTGTACTTCTGTACAGCTAGTTGCCATCTAAACATGTGCCTATTAGGGGTTTTCATGCTTGGTAATGATTTTACTGCACTGCAATCTGTTATTAGCTCAAACTTCTGGTCTTCCAGATAGTAATGAAGATTCTTCAAGGCCCACACCATGGCTAAGCATTCCAGCTGTGTGGCACCATACCTTAATTCTGTCTTTCTTAAGGTTCTGGATATATAACAGATAACTACTTCAGATAATTTTCCATTTATTATCTGTTTCTGCTGTAAAGCAGCACCTAAACCTGTGAAGCTTGCATCAGTGTACAAGATAAAAGGTAGGTTGAAATCTGGCAGTCCCAATATTGGAGCTGACATTAAACATTCCTTTAATTTATTAAAGGCGTGTTTTCTTTCATTATTTTAAATGAAAGCCTCATTTTTCCTGATTAATGTTGTTAAAGGAGCTGCAATGGATTGGTAGTTTTTTATATACTGTCTATAATATCCACACATACCTAAAAAACTTTGAACATCTTTTACATTCTTAGGTATACCAATGTTTTTAATTGCTGCCACCTTATTCTGGTCAACACAAATTTGTAATCCAGATACAACATGTCCAAGTACTTTCAAGGATAGAAATCCAAACTTACATTTCTTTAATGCAATTGTCATATTAATTTCATCCATCTTTTGAAAAACTCTCTTCAGGTGATTTAAAGGTTCATTATATGTTTTTGAAAACACTATGGTGTCATCAATATAAACCAAAAGCTATCGTTCAACCATTTCCTGATGAAAAACACTATCCATCAATTTTTAAAAGACTGAAGGCGCATTCTTTGGTCCAAATGGTATTCTCACATACTTATATATTCCCATATGTGTGGTTATTAATAAGTAATTCTGAGAATTATTTTCCACAGGAATCTAGTGGTAATCTTTGTTTCCATCCAGACAGGAAATATATTTTTCTCCTTGTAAGGTAGCATGCATAGAAGCTATCCTTAGTAGAGGGTAAATATCATCTACAGTATATGTATTCAGAGCTCTATAATCACCACATAATCTTGCCTTATCTTTTTCATAAGAGATTAATACTGGTGAAATAACACAATACTTAGGTTTTGTGTCCACTTTTTCAACAATACCCATTTCCAACAACATTTTTATATTGTCTTCAATATCTTTCCTTTTTGCAGGAGATGCTGGGTAAGGTTTCTTTTTCAAGCTGCCAGGAATATTATCCAAATCACAACTTAAAGAGATTTTCATCTCATGGTCTTTGACCAATCCTAGTTTTTTTGAGCCATGAGCAAATGCCATAGGATAAGATTTGATCAATTTCAAAATATTGTCTTCTTCAATTTTCAAGAGTTGAGGACTGAAAGAGGCCTATTGAATTTCATTGTCCAATTCTACCACTTCAGTGGTGGTTCTTCCACCTTGCAGCTGTTCCTCTTTAGGAGAAATGAAATACACTGAATTTTCAGAAAATATCTTGAATTTTCTCTTACCATTCATGCCTATAAAGAAGCAACTGTTTGCAGGATCTAGTTTAATTCTAAATTTGGTCAATAAGTCATTTCCAATAATAAACCAATCACTACAATTATTATTATCTATTACAAAAAATTCACACACTGCTCTTACATATCCATTATTATATTTAAAGAATACAGCAGTTTTGTGTTTGCCAATTGGATTTAAAACTGAACCAAAACCCCTCCAGTTCTTTGTCTGCACAGGTTCTAGTTTTTCCTTATACTTACTGTCAAGTTTCATTAATGTATTAATAGAAAATACACTACCTGCAGCCCCAGTATCAAGAATGGCATTCATTTCTCTTCCACATATAATAACAGGTGCTCTGATAGGTGCTATTTTGTAAGTATCATGAGATACATCTTTAATTATTTCAGCTTCTTTAATAAAAGTTAAATATGTATCTGTATGAGGTATAGCATCATTCAGGAACATAATATCCTGTTATAAAAAATATCTCATGTTCATCATCACTGTAAGAGATGTTACTTTTACAAACCTCACTGGATTCCACGTTCTTATCTTCATGATTACTGGGTTCAGAATTTTGTGAGTTTTCAATAACATTAATTCTTTTCTTACACGTGTGACCCTTAACCCAAGGTTCATTACATTCATAACAAGTATTATTTTCTTGTCTTTTAGGGACAAGGGGAGCTGAAGGTTTTTTCTTCTCCACTGCTAACTTACTTGTAGTAGGTTTTACTACGTCAACACTTTGTTTGTAATTATTATACTTGGTTTCATATTTGTGGTTTAATAATATTTCATTGCATATATTTATGAGACCAGAGGTATCTCTGATGGTTTCAGTTCTAGCTACAATAATGTCTCTAACTGATATAGGAAATTTATATATTATTTTATCTTTCCACTCATCATAATCCATTTTTGGATCCATAGCTTTCATGATCTTTATTCAATTCATTAAAAAGATCATGGGTTTATCTCCAGCATTTGGATTATATCTGGCTCTTTCATACAATCTTTGTTGAGTGATTCTGAATTTTGGGCCACAAAATTGCCTTTCAATTAGTGCCTTCCATTCATTCCAGGAGTAGTTAATTTCCTCACTCAATACACATTCAAACCATAATAAGGCCACATCTGTAAATAAAGATATTAATTTTGATGTAATTTCTTCATCAGGTAATTTGTATGAAAACTTTAAGTTATCAATTCTTTGAACGAATTGTTGCCAATCAGATTTTGAATCCCCGTCAAAAGAAGGGTAGTGATCTAACTTAGGCCAAATCTTTTGGTTAGTTTTTGCTTCCCTAACCTGAGGAATATTAAGCAATTCACTTAATTTGGAAAGATGATAATTTATTTCATCTTTTACTGATTTTATGTTCTCAGAGCCCATGACACTAAGTTCTTGTTCCATCATTGGTTTATCATTTGAGTGTTTCATGAAAACTTGTACCCTTTTCACATAAGAGGTTTTATCTTTTACTTTCTCAGTGTTTTTCAAAATATTTGCTACTTCAATTTCTACTCTTTTTAGTCTATCTTTTATTACAGGTACATGAGTCAAGGTATCATTTACATTTGAAAAATACAATTTTACATGTCCCTCTATGGTAGCCATAATATTCTGAGAGTGTTCTAATTTACTTTCTAAATTTCTAATCTGAGAGTTCAATCTTTTATTTTCATTGGTTAATTCATTATTTGAACTTTCAATAATTTTTAACCTATTTGAATTGGTACTCATTTATTGTGTTAGTTTCAATAATACACTTTCTGTATTATTATTTGACTCTTTAGAGAACTCTTCCAATTTTTCAATTCTCAATAATAATTTAATTATTATCTTTGATTCCATTGGATTTTATTTTAAAAAATATTAAATTTTTTCCATTTCTAACTCAGAAGACTCATCATCTTGTTCAAGATTTAATTCATTTGGTTCCAATTTTATATTAATAGTATTTTCCTGATGCTCAATAAAACTATTTACATTGTCCTAATTTAAAGACAAGTTTAACATATTATTATCAAATGAATAGTTCTTTAGATACTCATCAATTATATCTAACAATTCCTTATCAATCTCATTACCTATAAGTAATTCATTTTTAGGTTGATACAATTGATCATGAGAAGCTGGATGACTTACCAAGGTTTTATTCCACTTCCCCTGCCTCTACTTTCCTTTCCCCTGTAAGGGTAGCTGCAGGAGCCCTGTTGAGGAGGGTTGTTGTAATTTTGGGCGTACCAATCCCACTTCCATTTGCTTACTGTAATTTTTTGATCCTCTTATTTGGACTGGAGGTGTTGCTATGTTATTTTTTGGTGCCACTGTTGGTGGTTGAGACTTTATATCTACTAGAGCTTGGTTGACTTCTTTGAAACTCTATACTGCACTTTTCTCCAGATTGTTTATCTGGTTGACAATGTTGTTGACTCTTATTGTCACGGTGTTCAGTGGGGTGGAGAGGGAGTGAATTTGCTCTTGTAATGTGTTTTTGGTTTTCTTTATCAATACTTGTTTTAAGAGTATTTCCCTTTCCGTCACGCGCAACGTAACACTCAAGGCAAAAGCAGCTCATTAAATCAATAAAACAGAGGTCTAAATCCATACTCAAAGTGCAGAAAGAAATTCTACCAAGCAACAGCCACTCCCTTTGTATACCCACTATTTGACTGCGCTAATCTAAACTTTAAATCTAAATTAGTCAATTTCTCAAAATTGTGTTTAGGCTTTTCTTTGATAAGCGATGCACAGCGCAATTATCGGCCAGTTGTCTAGAAGAAAGAGAAGAAGGAGAAGAAAAACAGATAGGAGGAAGACAAAGAGATAGAATAGGATAAATAAATCAAATAATAAAAGTATTTTAAAAGAGAGGGCAATGAGGTAAATTGGAGACTTGACAAAATTGTAAGGATTTATTTAAATTGTAATATATTTTAAATAGTGATCATATTCAAAGGGTGGAAATCAGTGATAGTTATTATTAGACTTGAAGCAACCTTTAATTATTTATATAGTATTTTAATTAGAAGTGTAATACTAATTAAAATAGTAAATAAATGTAGTATATTTAAAATATATTTAAGTGAGTGTGTAATAAGTAATTTTAGTGACACAATTAAGGGTCAAGGAAGCACCCAAAATTTATGGATAGTATTATATGATAAGTTATATTTAGTTTATATAAATTTTTTTATAATTGAAATTGTAATTAAAGTGTAAGTTAAATTTACACTTATAATATAATTTTAAATAATTAATTTATACATACAAAGTGCGCCATGATATTATAGAATATAATATTTGTTTATGTAATAAAACTTATTTAATAATAAAATTAAGTATAGTAATTATATTATTTATTCATAAAATATTTATAATTTTATTTTAATAATTTATTGTAATTAAATAATGTTATTCCTTTATATTATTGCAGTAATTTATTATATAAATTACTGGGCTCCTGAGATAGCCTGGCTGACACTCCCTCACTCTAAAGAAAACAATAAAAAATGCTAAGATTTTTTCTTTTTATACTTTTTTAACAGAGTAGGGAGATTTGAAATTTCATTTCCAGGTATCCATGCATCATGTTAAGATGACTTATTCTTATATCTCAATAAATATTCAGTACCTATTTCAGAAGTGATAATTCTATCATTGGGAATTTTATCAATTTCTGCAGTTTCTGTGACTTCCTGAGGGTTTTTCTTAGGTCTTCCCCTTCTTTTGGCAAATAAGTCACTGTTGGAAGTATAAGGTTTAAGCAAAGAAATGGGAAAAACAGGATGTTTTCTATCATAAGGAGAATACAATACACCTTCTACTGCATTATCACCAACCATTCTTTTAACAACAAATGGTCCTAAAAAAGGATTTTTCAGTTTGTTGTTACCTTGTGAATTGAAATGGACAGTAGATATCAACACTTCATCACCTTGTTAAATGTTTATTCTTTATGGGATTTATCCCATCTTTTCTTTTCATATTCAAATGCTTTATCAATACAGCTTTGAGCATGTTTTCTGCATAGCTGTTGAATTTGCATAAAAGATTTTACACCAGGATGTAGTTCCAACTTAGGTAATTTATTATTGAGAATCTGAGCAGGAGTGTTTGGGACATAACCTAACAAAAGCTCAAAAGGCTTTTTCTCAGTGACAGAATGAACAGTGCTATTATATGTAAATTGAAGACCATGAAATAGAGTGACCCAGTCATGAGTAAATCTGTCATTGTCTTTAAATTCTAAACCAAAGGCACAATACCTTCTAATAATATCTTCAAGAGTTTGAATCATTCTTTCAGCTAGACCATCAGTCTGAGGATGATGAGCTGTAGATAACTTTAACTCACAGCCACAAATATCCATCAAAGAAGTCCAAAACTCAGAAGTAAATTTTGGATCTCTATCAGAGATAATGGCTTTTGGGAATTCAATAATATTAAACATGTAAGACCACCATAAGAAAGCTAATTCTTTTGTGGATACATCTTTGTGGGTGGGAATAAATTTGCACATTTTTGTGAATCTTTCTACTTTTACCCAACAAGAGTTATAACTGTATTTACCTGCTACAGGAAGACCAGTGACAAAATCCATGTTAATTATTTTCCAAGGAGCATTAGGCACTTCAATATGTTGTAGTATACCTGCTCTTTTACCTGTCAACCTTTTAGATTTCTGGCAGGAATCACAAGATTCAACATATAATTTTGTATCTTCAGACATATTAGCCCACCAAGCAGTGTTTTTGATTCTAATAAATGTTTTTAGTAGATCAAAATGACCAGCTAATATGTCATCATGACAAATTTTGAGGATAGTTTCTTTCATAGAAGTAGGGATAACAATTACATTAGTAAGCTTTCTTCTATAATAAATATAACCATCTTCAATAGAAAACTTTCCTTTCATCAAAGCACTTTGATATTTTGTAGGAAGAGTTTTAATTAATTCTTGAATTGAAGCATTCTTAGGATCATTTAAGATAGTAACTAATTTATTTAAATCAGAATCCTTATCATATGAATCCAGTATTAATTGTAATAACTCCTCTTCCATATCAACTATAAATATACCATGGATATGAACAGTATCATCTTCAGATACATAAGCAGGATTGGAGTCATTATTTGGAAGAGGAAGTCTGGACAGCATATAAATATTGGAGTGAACATTTCCAGCCCCATGGATAATTGTCATCCATCCTCTGTACTCTTGAACAGCAAGTTGCCACCTGAACATATGTCTATTAGGTGTTTTCAGGTTTAAGAGGGACTTCACAGCACTACAGTCAGTTACCAATTCAAACTTTTGGTCATCTAGATAGTAATGAAGTTTCTCAAGAGCCCAAAAAGCTGCTATGCACTCTAATTGAGTGGCACCATATTTCAATTCACTATTTCTCAAGGTTATTGAAATATAACAAATTACAACCTCTGAGGATTTATCATTAATAATTTGTTTCTGGTGGAGGGAAGCACCCAGAAAAACAAAGCTAGAATCTGTATACAGGACAAATGGTTTTTTAAAATCTGGAAGAGCTAAGATAGGGGCTGTCATTAAGAAACATTTTAAAGTATCAAAATATTTTTGACAGTCACTATTCCAGATGAATGCAACATCTTTCCTAGTTAGTTTGGTAAGAGGTAAGGCTATGACCTGTTAATTTTTAATATATTTTCTGTAATAGCCACACATACCCAAAAAATTTTGGATTTCTCTTACAGAAGTTGGTGCTCTCATATTTTAAATTGCAGAAACTTTGTTTTGGTCTACACAAATTTGTAGGCCTGACACAACATGGCCAAGGACTTTCAAAGATTGAAAACCAAATTTACACTTTTTCAAAGACAAGTTCATATTGATTTCATCTATTTTTAGAAAATATATATTTAAGTGAACCATATTTTCATAAAAAGTTTTAGAAAAAACTATGATATCATCAATATACACCATGAGCCATCCTTCAATAATTTCCTGATGGAAAGTGTTATCCATGACTTTCTGAAAAACTGAAGGGGAATTTTTAGGGCCAAATGGCATTCTAACATACTTGTATATTCCCATGTGAGTAGCAATAAGCTAAAAATTCTGAGAATTATTCTCAACAGGAACTTTATGATACCCTTTGTTACCGTCCAGACAACTAATCAATTTTGCACCTTGCAAGGTAGCATGTATTGAGTTACTTCTGGGTAAAGGGTAAATATCATCAACAGTTTAAGTGTTTAATGCTCTGTAATCTCCACATAATCTAGCCTTATCTTTTTGATAAGAAATCAAGACTGGGGAGATGACACAATATTTGGGGGTGACAACCACTTTCTCAATTATATTCATTTTTAATAATGTGGTAATATTAACTTCAATATCCTTTCTTTTTGATGGAGAAGCAGGATGTGGTTTTTTCTTAAGACTAGGAGGAATATCACTCAAGTTACAGGATAGGGTAATATTCATTACTTCCTGAACACTTCCCAAGACATGAGAACCATGAGTAAAAGCCATAGGGAAAGAAGTAATTGAGGCAACAATAGAATCATTTTGTTCACTAGTTAAGTGAGCAACAAAAGAAGTAGTATTTATTTCATTTAATAAATCATCCATTTCAATTTTTGGTCTGCCTTTACACTGGATCAGTGAGTTAAAAGACTTTAACAGATGCCCAGAAGGTTTTCTAGGGGAGGAAATTTTTAATTTTATTTTGCCATTTAATCCCAAGGTGAAGCAATTATCTTCTGGGTCCAATTTCACACCAAACCTGTTCAAATATCATTACCCATAATAAACCAATTGCTTAAATTATCATTTTTCATGACAACAAATTCACAAATAGCTCTGACAAAACCACCATTATATTTGAAGAATACAGAGGTTTTATATTTGCCAATAGGAATTAAGGTAGAACCATACCCTCTCCATTTTTCAGAATTTATAGGTAATAATTTACTCAAATAATCCTTTTCTACTGAAGCCAAAGCTCTTTCAGACACTACACTTTCTCCAGCACCATAATCAAGAACTACATAAACATTTTTACCATTAATGATAAGAGGTGCTTTCAAAGGGGATATGGCTATAGAATTTTTAGTAATATCTTTAATTATCTCAGCATTTTCTACTGAAGGTAAATCCAATACACATTCTTCAGATATATTATCTAAATAATGGACATCCTGTTCCAAAATTAAAACATCTTTAACAGATTCGTTGTCATAGGAGATATTACTTTCACAGTCACTAGAAGAATTATTGACATCAATTTCAGCCTCATCAGTGTCTTCATTTTTTTCAACAAGATGAATTTTCTTGTCACAAACATGACCCTTTGCCATGGTTTGTTACATTTATAATAAGTATTTGTTGCATATTTTTTGGTTGAAACTGGGGCAGAGTGTCTACCAGCTTTTTCTGGGGGCTTTGTAGAGGGTTTATTCTGATCATTACAAGATTTACCAAGGTAATACTTAAGTTCATATCTAGGGTTGAGTAGTACCTCATTACAAATATTAATGAAAGAAGAATTTTCCATCACATGCTTAGTTCTGGCTACAATTAAATCTCTAAGAGAATTTGGCAATTTATACAAGATTTTATAGCTCCAAACATCATAATCCATCTTTGGATAAACTGCTCTTGGGATTTTTGTTACTTTCATAAGAAAAAAAAAAGGGTTTTTCAACAGAGTAGGATACATATCTAGTATTCTCATACAGTCTTTTCTAAGAAAACCTCAATTTTGAACCACCAAATTGATTCTCAATCAAGGATTACCACTCATTCCATGTATAATGGTTATTATCTAATAGAACGGATTCATACCACATCAAGGCTACATTGGAAAATAAAGAAATTAGCTTAGAAACAATTTCCTCATCAGGTAGTTTCTAAGATCTCTTTAAATTATCAATTATTTGTATAAAGTGTTTCCAATCAAATGAAGAATCACCATCAAAGGTAGGATATTGATCCAACTTAGGCCAATTTTCTGGCTACTGGGATGTTCCATCATATGGTTTGAATTATTCAAGGTTATCAGTTCTTGAAGCCTTGAAAGTTGTTCAGATATTTCATTATTCCCAGAGGCAGCTGGGTCATTGTGAGCATTAAATTTATTTCTGTTTGATGAAATAGATTTTTTAGAATGATTTTCAGCTGGTAAAATTGGTACATTACAAGGGAGGGAAGAACTACTCTGTTCAGGCTGTTTATTATTATGATTAACAGCAGTTTAAGCAATATTTTTAATTCATTATAATGAGTAGCCTGAACAGCTTGTAATGCAGAAAATAGTTTTTCAAGATCAGATAATTTATTTCTCAAATCAGGAATATAAAATAGTTGATCATTAATCCTAGAAATAGATAGAACATTTTTGTCCTCATCTATAGAGCATTTATTACTGAAACTCTGAGAATCAATTTTAAATTTTCTTAATTCACTGTGTAAAAGCATATTGTCATTCTTTAAAGCAGTATTTTCATCTTTTAGATCATCAATAATTTTGCGTAGATGACTATATTTATCTGAAAGTGATCTGTGGTCAGCTTTAATAGACTTTTGTTGAGCAAGGACATTGTTTAATGTGTCTTTTAATTTGAAATAAGCAGTGTCTTGAACAGAAGAACTCACTTTGAAATATAAATGCAAATTATTTAACCTATCACTCTCATGTATTAACAAATCTCTCAAATGTTTATCTTTCACAACATTAAAATCAAGGGTACCTTTCAATATTTCTTCAGAAGTTTTCTTAATTAAAGTGTAGACTTTAGGGGAAACAGAATCATTCTTAATTGCAAGAGAAGGGTTAATTAAAGAAATAGAAGTCAAATGTAAAGGTTCATCAAATGAAAATTTTCTAATTACATCAATGGGGCTACTTATTAAAGGAAGTGGTCTCTTCAAGGGTTTAACTGTTCTATCAGGGTCCACATTATTACCTGAAGAAGATTTGTTATAATATATACCAACGTGCTTATCAAACAAATTACTTACCATGCCAAGGGAGGAAACTTCCCCTGTGCTTTCTTTCTTCTGCCCCCCTGACAAGGATGGTGCTGAAGAGATGGATTGTATGTTGGTGTCCTGGATGGGCCAGGGTGTTGAGCTGTTGTTTTCTGAACATTCTGTTGGTAGTGGGTCATCAAGTAATCCCATTACATCTTCTGCCAGAGTGTGTCTACCCTTGCCTTGTACTTCATTTTTTCTGCTCTCAGTTCCTTTATATGGCTTGACAGATTGTTTCCCTGCTGTGTTAGAGGAATCTTTTTTATTTTTATACCTCTGAGTGGATTGTCCTGATGTATTTGAGGTTTTACTTCTTTCAGAGTTGTTTGGTGAGGGGGGTTTGCCACTTCTCCTGAAATTTCCACATCCTGAAGGTTTTTGGTAAGCTTAATAATTTTTGTAAGTTACTTTAGAAGAACCTACAGATTCAGTGTCAACATCCACATCAATCTCATCCACATGTAAGTTATCCATGCTTTTAGACAAACTACTGGACATTTAAACTGTGAAAAAGAGAATCAAAATTAAAAAATAATTCAATTTGTTATTTCAAAATAAAATATAATCAATTGTATTTCAAAAAAAAAAATTTTTTTATTAAAAATCAATTAATTAAAAAAATGTAATACAAATAAATGTAATTACAATTTTTATTAAGATTTAACAATAATTAAAATGGGACCAACCAACAAAGGTTTTATAAGTCAACCAAAATAATTAATACCAAAATTTATATAATGGTAATATTGGGTCTAAGTACTGAGTACTATTATGGTCAACCAAGAAACAAAAATTATTTAATAAAATTGATTCAATAAGTTATTAAAAATTAATTGCCTTCTAGGACTAAGAGTCTTACTCTATTATGGTCAACTAGGAAAAAAAATTTAATATAATGAAAACTTACACTCAGTGAATCAGCAATTAAGCCACAAACACTGTTATTGCAGTAAAAATATAATAATATGAGTGAGAGGTGCAAAGGTGAACTTTCTATAGTGATCGTAAAATCACTTCAAAATAATATATAATTTATTTTAATATAAACCTAAACAATTGAACCCAAGTTTGAAACACGGTAGCGGAAAAAAGTTTACTTTTTGGCTTGGGTGGTCTGTGCGCCTTGTCGTTCGTCGCAAGTATCTGTTAACGTCATTCTGAAAGGCCCTCAATTATCGGCCAGTTTTCTAGAAGAAAGAGAAGAAGGAGAAGGAAAACAGATAGGAGTAAGACAAAGAAATAGAATATGATAAATAAATCAAATAATAAAAGTATTTTAAAAGAGAGGGCGATGAGGTAAATTGGAGACTTGACAAAATTGTAAGGATTTATTTAAATGGTAATATATTTTAACTAGTAATCATATTCATAGGGGTGCAATCAGTGATAGTTATTATTAGACTTAAAGCAACCTTTAATTATTTATATATTATTTTAATTATAAGTGTAATACTAATAAAAATAGTAAATAAACATAGTATATTTAAAATATATTTAAGTGAGTGTGTAATAAGTAAATTTAGTGACACAATTAAGGGTCAAAGAAGCACCCAATATTTATGGATAGTATTATATGATAAGTTATATTTAGTTTATATAAATTTTATTATTGAATTTGTAATTACAGTTTAAGTAAAATTTACACTTATAATATAATTTTAAATAATTAATTTATACATACAAAGTGCGCCATGATATTATAGAATATAATATTTGTTTATGTAATAAAACTTATTTAATAATAAAATTAAGTATAGTAATTATATTATTTATTCATAAAATATTTATAATTTTATTTTAATAATTTATTGAAATTATATAATGTTATTCCTTTATATTATTGCAGTAATTTATTATATAAATTACTGGGCTCCTGAGATAGCCTGGCTGACAGCAATAGTCAATGCAATATTCCCCTAAAAGGTTTATTAAGTATCTGTGTGTTATTAAAAGGGGTAGTGAGCATGGACAGGATGGTTAGTGGAGGATTAAAGTAGTATTGGATGTTAGTGAGGAGGATCCAGGTGTAACGGGTGTAAATTTAAAGGTCTTTGGTGTGTAGAATGATTGATGGGTATGAGGTTAATGCAAGGAGGAGTAATAGATATAAAAGGGGGTGGATTTTGGTTTGATGTTTCTTTAGAATTAAATTATAGAACATATTTATATTTAATAGTGGTAAAACTGCAAGTTAAATCATTGTTATTGTACCTTTCCTTATTTTCTCAATAATCATTTCTGAATCTAAATCTTTAATTGTTGAGTTTAAAACCCTTTGTGAGATTATAAGAATATTAGTATTACCTTAAATTATATTAAGATTCTTATCAAAAATATCTCAAAGCAGTAGCTCATCCTTCGAGTCATCTTCAAATCACTTCCTCGAACATTCCCTCTGTGCTTGAAAGAAGTTTCTAAAATTTTCCCTTCATCTCACTTTCAGGAACACCCTCGACCTTTTGCGTAGGTCGTCCGGTGACAGTATAATTTAATTCTCCGTAGTCCAAATTCTTTGCACTACAATTTCCATTTTCAGGTGTTTCTAAATCCTTTTAAAAATGGCACCTTTTCAATGCACTCCTCCTACGGGGCTACTACTAGGGCTCGTGACAGAGGCAGGCCAAAAGCTACACGGCCTGTTTCCTGCACTAACTCCCTGGAACCTCTTGACCTTAGGGAAGGGCAACACTCAGTACAATCTTTAGGAGACATCCCACAAGATTTTGATGATTCTAGTGATGATGAAGAAGTAAAGGATACTATTCATGAGGGACATTCTGCCCCTGCTACACACCCTTCTGGTCAACCTTTGGAACCTGGACCATCTAACTCCCTGAAATACTTCATGAGACTTTTCATGAAGACCCTTTCAAATCCAACGTCTTTGGAGGGATCAAAATTCAAAATTCCTTCCATGAAATCTCCTGATAAATTCAATGGAGAACATCCAGAGAGATTGCGACCTTTCTTGCAAACATGCAAGCTTCTGTTCCATAATGACCCTTGAACCTTCAATAACCACTGATCAAAGGTTGTTTACTCTTCTTCATTCCTAGCCAGAAAGGCAGCAAGGTGGTTCAAACCTTATCTTCTCATGCTCTCTTCGGCAGAGACCCACTTACTCATTAACAACTGGGAAAAGTTCAAAGACCAACTTTTTAAGGTTTTCGGTGACCCTAATGAAACTGACAACGCGGAAATTGAACTGGACTTCCTCAGCATGAGTGATAATGTCAAAGCCTTTGAATATATATCAAACTTCAGAGCACTTCAAACTCGAGTAGAATAGAATGATGCTGCCCTCAAGTATCATTTAAAAAAGGGACTTCCTTCGAGGATTTGGGATCAATTAAATCTTCATGGTCAGAAGATAACTACTTTAACAGATTTAATGGATTGAAACCTTGAACTCAATGGTGTTTACCAAGGACAACTACAACATCTTTGATACACCATTAAATCTCAAGGTCCAAATTTTAAATAGGGACCTTTTTCACACCCACGGCCAACTCAATCCAGACCCAATAAGGGAAAGGACAAACCTTGACTGAAAAGCTCAACCCCAGGTGATATCAGTAAGGTACTGGATCCAAAAGGGGAACTTAAAGAATCTAAAAGGAAGAGACGAGCATATAATGGGTTATGTATGTATTGTGGGGGTAAGCACAAGCTAGAAGATTGTGTAAAGTTGAAGGAAAGAGAAGGTACTAGTTCAAGGTCAAAAAACTAGTAGATAGTTAACTTGTGTGCAAAGCAAACTATCTTATCTCTACCAGTGCACAGAAACTCCATGTCTTAAGGACTGGAGTTGCCTTAAATCACTTGAGATTCATTCTTTTTAAGGAGGATACCCCCTTCAGTTGTCTTATAGACTCTGGAGCTTCAATTTCGTTTGTCAGTTTATCTTTTTCCGAGAAGTTACAACTGACATTTACAGATATTGATTTAACTCCAATTTATTTGGTTGAATCAGAGGAACCCAAATATTGGGTAAGTAAGAAATTTTTATGGGTTTTCAACTTTCCGAACTTTCCCCCCTTCGAGTGGGAATTATCAGTCTTGGACACACCAAGAATGGACAATACCATTCTTGGCCATGACTTCTTAACGCATTGGAATCCTGAAATTGATCACCCCACGCACTAAGTATATTTCTGATTCTTCAATGCAGGTCGATAGGGAGTTAAACAACCCACCTGACAATGTCCTGCTAGAGGACAAATCTCTGCCAGATGACTTGCAAGCATCTGATCCTTCTTTAAATGAGCAATTGGCTAACCCTTCTAGCTTGATCACTTCACTCAAAGTAGTCGATTTATGCTCTCTCAATTCTGGTCTTCCCTTGACAGATTCTCTCGAAGATGATGAGGATGACCAAATCAACGTTGAAGCCATAAAATCAACTCTACGGAAAATCTATCACAATTTCCGGGGATTCACAGAAGAAATTATGGGGCTAATCCTGACATTATACTATGTGAAATTCCCATTCAAAAATGACCAAAATTGACTGAGAAACCACCTAGAAACCCAAAAAGGGTGTGAGATGTGGGGTAACTACATGCAGTCCTTGGAAGGCCCTTGAACGGGTAGATCCTTGACTAATTTTAGGCAAATTTAAGCGTGGTAGTGAAATAAGGTGCCAAGAGTGAGGTTATTAATGAAATTATTGCATATAAAGAGGGTAAATGCATTATTAATTAAGCTAGGACACTAAAAAAGCGCCTCTCACCTATTTAAGTGTGTTTCCCCACAGTGGGCATAGAATATGGGGGTAATTATAGTGTGAAAAATCTAACTTTGCTAAAAATGAAGCTATTCACATGGGAAAAATGCAGGCAGTATGTGGCCAGTACACAGAAGCCATTTCTGGCATAAAAAACACCAAATTTGAAAAGTGTTATTTTTATGCATTTAAGTAGCCAAATCAATAGTCCTTAATGAGAAAAACTGAACTGTCAAAGCAATATTTTGATATTTTTTAATTTATAGTGCATATAATCAACTTTTAAGTGATTTAAAGTGCATTTCTTGTTTTTTGAATGAAACAATAAAACTAACAGCTTTAAGTGTACTTAAAAATTATGTAGCCTTATAATTGAGGTTCTTAAGATTACCTTAACATATTTCAACTTAATATTAAGTACATAAGACTTATAAAAGGTGGATATATGCATGTATATAAGGTGTTATAATGGCATTTTTTGTGTATTATCATAATTTTACCTATGTATACTGTTTGTGTACTCTAACTTATTGTTCCCATGTATAGTTCATTTGTTTAAAATAACTTATAAGTACTTTTTACTCAGTCCTCAGGATATACAGACTGACAATTATATCCTAGAATACAGTAAATAAATTCATAACTAAAAAAATAAAGGCAATGTGTTTTCCAACTTTATTAGTCAATTAAGTACTCTGACAGATTCTTTATTCTAAGAACCAATATTTATAAAATTATTTGATTATATGTCTTAAAGAAGTATAATTCATATAATAGTAGATATTAATACAGTTTTGAAGGTTTCTAAATTTGAGAAGATGATAGAGATTAAAAGTAAATTAAATTTTGTTCTTTTTTAGTTCTCCTTATTCCTCAACTAAAAAACAGTTTTTAAATATAAATTTAGTAAAAGCAATAAATATATATTATTTTGAATCTTTTCATGATATAGTTTATCAGAATTACATGAAAATATTGTGGTTTGGTAGGGTAATCTCATGAATTGAAAAATTAATCACTTCTCAGTGAATTTTCTATATGAAATACCAAAATTTAGCCTACATGATAAATTTTAAAGATAGAAAAAAGAATAGTTGTTTAAATTTCTTAAAAATAAAATTTTAACACTAAAGTGTGCTTCAATGCAATATTGTGTGATAATCACAGTGTCCACCTTGTAATAAGAACCATTTATGTTAAAAATTTCTTTCATGTGAATTTTTTTTTCAGATTAAATTTTAGACTGCAATATTGTGCAAGAGCTAAATTTAATACATAGAAGTGGTATTTTTACATCATTATATTATTTTCTCACTGAAAAAATACTATATGATACCTATTAAGTAAAATATACACAATCAATATTTTTATTTATACCCATATAAAAAAGGCTGTGTAAAAGTTTTTATATCATGATTAAAATGAATGTTGATACAAATTTTAAATGAATATATAAAGTTTCTCAATTTAATGGTTTTGAGGAAAAAATTATGAAAAAGAGTTCAGGATCACTTCTTTCTTTTTTAGAACAAAATTTTTGACAGGAGTAATTCATATTTGAAAATTTGCACATAATTGTTAAATAATATATATGGGGCAAGGACTTATCAATGATTTACTAGAAATATGATAATCAAACTGATAGGTAATAATAATATTACTTTTCTAAGCAGTTTTTAAGTTTATGAAAAAAATCCATTTCATATTTCATTTAAACAGAAGACTTTATAAATCTTCTTGTAATTAGTCTGATCAAAGAGAAATACTAGCTTAAGTATACTTTGTTAAAAATTAATTTCACTAGAGAATATTTCAACACTTTAGTACAGATTTAAAAAAGAAAAGTAAGCTTAAAATTTGAATTTTAGTTAAAATATATATTGATGAAAAAGATATTTTTTTTTGATTTTTTAAGAAACTACCAAGTTTATCCTATAAGGCTTCACTTTAATTTACACATATACCACCAAAAAAATCATAGTGATATCCTGAGGGATCTATTTTATTTGTACTTAAAAAAATTTGTTTTTCTTTTCAATTATTTTGAGTTTAAACTGAAAATATGAAACCTTTTCTATATTTTATAGTTATATAAAATAAATTTTTAGTAAGTTTCATAATCTATCATATAGAAAATATATCACATCATTATAATAAAAAATATATTTTCAACTATTATTAATAAAGAATTTTTGCAAAATGATCAATCAATTTTTATTTAGTTTCACAGCTTCAAAGTATTTAATATATATATTTGTGATAAATAAATATACTTATGTTTACATTTAGAGGTCTTCAAGAAATTTTTTGAAAAGTGATAAATTTTCTCTCTGTTTTACTTAGCTTGAACCATAGTTGAAAAAAGGATTAGATTGGGAATTCAATCTAAGTTCTACATAAAATAAGTTATATCATTTTTTGAAAATAAATATAGTCATTTCAGTGAAAAAATTTAGGCAAAAAAGGACTCAAGGAGCTTGTTATGTTACTTAATAGATTAAAGTTCTTATATTGAGGAACTTAAAATATTAAATTTTACTATTTTTTTAGCTTTTTCAGGTAATTCTTCTGGTATTTATCTTAACAATGGAGAATGAAATCTAGCAAAATTTTGAAATATATTAAATTTTAAACCTTTATTTAAACTCTATGACTTAATTTGAAGCTGTTTTAAATCCCACTAAAATAATTTAGAACTAAATTAAAATATAAAGACATGAATCTCATTAAATAAAAAAATCAAATCAGTTCAAAATCTTAATATGGTTTTTGTTCAATTTTTCAACGTGTTTCAAAAATATACATATTTTATTGGTTTTATGTCTCATGTATAGTTTTCAGAAGCATTCTGTAAAATAATTTGTAAAAAATTAAATTCTATTTCATGGCTAAATTTTACATTCTAGTGCATCTTCTGTCACAAATTTCAGTATTTATTAAAAACAAAAAACAAAGATTTATCTTGTTTGGATTTAGGGGTACAAATAGAAATACACCAGAGTTACCCATTTTTTTTGAAAGAGAAATATAAGTACTGCTAACCAACAGGCTGAACTCTTTTTTTTGGCTGAAAGATAGAGTTCACCTCCAGGTTTTTTCTGCCTCACTTTAAATTCTTTTCACCTATCCACATTTGGGTTTATGCCTTTCCATCCCTTCCTATTTTCTTCCCACATCTCTTGTTCAGATAACCATCCCAACACACTAACTGAACTCTCCAGCTTTCCCAGAGTAAGTTTAAGTACTCCTGGCCTTTCTCCTCCACTCCAATTTTACTTTTCACCTCATCTTACCACTTTTTCTTCCCTATTCATCCATCCTTACCCCTTTCCAAATTTTCCCCACTCCACCCTGCCTCTTTTGCCTCAAGCCTCAACTCTCAACATTCCTTCCCCCCTTCACACAAACACATCTTTTTTACAATACCCCAACCTTTTTGCTTCCAACCCCACTATTCTTGCTCCCAACCCCAACCATTTCCCTTCCACTTCATTTTATCCTTTTTTCTATTCACCCCATCACTTTTTCTTCCCATGTCACCCCTTTTTGTCCCTATAGATGAGAAGGGGTTGTAAAGGAGAGAGAATAAAGTGATTAGGAGTATTAAGAAGTGGAGAAGGGTGAAGAAGGGAGTAAAAGAGGTGAAAAGTGGAGAAAATGAGTTAGGTGAGGTTAGGTGCAAGGGAGAGGGTTGGAGAAGGGGCAAAAATGGGTGGTGGGGGAGATTACAGGGGAGAGTAGCACTACAAGTAGAAATGAGAGAAAATTAGAGAGGGGATGAAATTGGTAGAAAGAAGAATTTTGAAAGAATGTAAATAATATCAAAATATAATAATTATAGGGAATTGCAAGTGAAACATAATGAAAACAAAAAAAAACTTATAAATATTGTGCACCACATTTTAGATATATGTATTATTCTCTTAAAAATTTAACCCTTACTTTTCTTACTATAATGAATATAACAGTATACTAGTTTTTTGAAAAAATAGAACCCATATATTAGGGGGTATCAATTTTCAGGGATCCGCAACTAGGGATCAGAATTTTTTTTTTCCCAGGATCAGACATTATTAATTGCGGAAGATTCTTATCCACTAGCCCCGTGGCTAGTGGATAAGGAATCCACAATAATGCATTATCCTGCCTCCTATACCACAATTTTCATTCCTAATTCCTGATCTCAAACTCATCACATCCATTATTGATTTGTATGCAAGTCACATGACATATTGTCAGGCTAAGGTCAAGTACAAAGACGTGAACTAGCTTGAATGGTCAGTTGTCTAGAAGATTTAAATGGTCCTGTATGAATACTGTAGTACTAATCCACTAAGTTGTAAAATATAATCAAATATAAAGGTCTCAGTAATATAATTCTCACTATTCTTATATATGGCTTACAATCTTTATAGTTGGTAGAAAAATAGATTATATAAATTCAGATACTATTCAAAAGTCTTATAAAAGTACTAATTGATATGTATTGTAATTGGTTTGGTTATATTGGTTAAATTGTAATGATAAGGAATGAAGAAATACAACCCAAAAACCTCCTCCTTTTATACACACTGAGTTCCCCAATGATTCCCTTGTTGTACCACCCAATACACAGTTAATGACGCCTATAAACAACTAATAGACATGCCCATCAACATTCCTAGTAACCCATGACATAATTAGAAGAGTAACAACCGCCAAAATCCTGTAATAATAAGGGAAATCCATCAAAATTAAAGAAAAAGAAAAAAAGAGAGTATATGCGTATAAAACAATAATATTAAAGACTAAAGGAGACTTTTTAAGGTTAGTAATAGCTTAATAATAAGGGGGATTCACTGTAGAAATAATGGGGCTAATCCTGACATTATACTACGTGAAATTCCCATTCAAAAATAACCAAAATTGACTGAGAAACCACCCAAAAACTTAAAAAAGAGCGTGAGATGTGGGGTAACTACATGCAGTTCTTGGCAGGCGCTTGCACGGGTAAATCCTTGACTAAAATTAGGCGAATTTAAGCGTGGTGATGAAATAAAGTGCCAAGAGTGAGATTATTAATGAAATTAGTGCATATAAACAGGGTCAATGCATTATTAATTAAGCTAGGACACTAAATAAGCGCCTGTCGCCTATTTTAGTGTGTTTCCCCACAGTGGGCGTAGAATGTGGGGTAATTATAGTGTGAAAAAGCTAACTTTGCTAAAAATGAAGCTATTCACACGGGAAAAAAGCAGGCAGTATGTGGCCAGTACACAGAAGCCATTTCTGGCATAAAAAACACCAAATTTGAAAAGTGTTATTTTTATGCATTTAATAAGCCAAATCAATAGTTCTAAATGAGCCCAATTGATCTGTCAAAGCGCAATTTTGATATTCTCAATTTTATAGCTCATATAGTCAACTTTTAAGAGAAATAAAGCGCATTTCTTGTTTTTTGCATAAAACAATGAATATAACAGCTTTAAGTGTACTTAAAAATTATGTAGCCTTATACTTAAGGTTCTTAAGATTACCCTAACATACTCCAACTTAATATTAAGTACATAAGACCTATAAAAGGTGGATATATGCATGTATATAAGGTTTTATAATGGCATTTTTTGTGTATTATCATAATTTTACTTATGTATACTATTTGTGTACTCTCATTTATTATTCCCATGTATAGTTCATGTGTTTAACATAACTTATAGTTACTTTTTACTCAGTCCTGGAGATATACAGGCTGACACTCGCCCACCCAAAAAAAACAATAAAAAAAATGATAAGTTATACATTTTATTTTATTTAATTTGTAATTTTCAGGTATTCAGAATAAATCTGTAGCATTAAAGATTCAACTTTAAAGAAATAAAACATAATAAAATATTATGAGTACTGGTTTTTTAACCCCTCAGCTGGTTGAACAGAAATTTATTTCTGTTTAAATTTTTTAAGAAGGGTGGATAAATTAGAAATTTCTTTTTCAGGTATCCATTTATCAAATTCATTTGATTTCCCTTTAAATCTTAGTAAATACTCAGTTCCTTTTTCTTTAGTAAGGATTCTTTTCTTGAGTATTTTTTCAATCTCTGCTTTTTCCACAATTTCTTCAGGTTGCTTTTTAGGCCTTCCCCTTCTTTTTGGAAATAAGTCAGGATCATTTGCATGGTAAGGTTTCAATAATGAGATAGGGAAAACTGGATGTTTCCTATCATATGGAGCATATAATATGACTTCCACTGCATTATTCCCAACCATTTTATTTACTACAAAAGGTCCTACAAAGGGATCCTTTAATTTAACATTACCTTGTAAGTTAAAATGTAGTGTTGATATGAGGACTTCATCTCCCTTTTTAAATTCAAATTCTTTATGAGATTTGTCCCACCTTTTCTTTTCATATTCAAATGCTTTTTGGATGCATTCTTCTGCATGCTTCCTACAAATTTGTTGCATATGAATAAAGGATTTAGTGCTAGGGTGTATATCCAACCTTGGTAGTTTATTTAAAAGATTTACTGGGGTATTTGGTACATATCCCAGCCAGAGTTCAAATGGTTTCTTCTCTGTTACAGAATGAGTTTTGCTGTTATAAGCAAATTCAAGGCCAGGAATTAATGTTACCCAGTCATGTGTGAATTTCTCATTGTCTTTGTATTCTAATCCAAAGGCACAATATCTTCTGATCATGTCTTCTAGAGTTTGTATCATCCTCTCAGCCAGCCCATCAGTTTGTGGATGGTGTGCTGTAGACAATTTTAATTGACAACCTGATACTTCCATCAAAGATGTCCAGAACTCTGAAGTAAATTTAGGATGTCTGTCAGAGATTATGGCTTTAGGGAACCCAGCAGTATTCATCATCTGATTCCACCATAGTAACGCCAAGTCTTTAGCAGATACCTCTTTATGGGTAGGGATAAACTTACGCATTTTTGTTAATCTATCCACTATTACCCAGCAAGAATTGAAACTTTCTTTTCCTGCTAATGGCAAGCCAGTTACAAAATCCATGTTTATAATTTCCCATGGAGCTTTTGGCTGCTCTATTTGTTGTAACAACCCAGCTCTCTTCCCAGTTAATCTTTTAGATTTCTGACAAGAGTCACATGTTTCAATGTATTTTTGTACATCCTCTTTCATGTTTATCCACCAGGCTGTATTTTTAACTCTGGTTAATGTTTTGTTAAAGTCAAAATGACCAGCTAAAATGTCATCATGACAAGTACTCAACATTAACTCTTTCATAGAAGGTGGTATTACTATTACATTGCTTAACTTTTTCCTGTAATATATATATCCATCTTCAATTGATAGTTTACCTTTTTCCAACGCATTTTTATACTTTGGAGGCAAGGTTTTAATTAATGCACTCATGGAGGCATTTGTTGGATCATTAAGAATGGTAGATAGTTTAGACAAATCTTTATCAGATGAATAATTTTCCAATATAGTTTGCATAAACTCTTCTTCTAAATCCACTATATAAATCCCAAATATATGTATAACCTCATTTTCAGGTACATAAGCTGGGTTGTCAGCATCATTTGGCAAAGGACTTCTGGATAATAAATCCACATTTGAATGCAATGTTCCTGCTCTATGAGTGATTGTCATTCTTCTTCTGTACTCTTGTACAGCTAGTTGCCATCTAAACATGTGCCTATTAGGTGTTTTCATGTTTAGTAATGATTTTACTGCACTGCAATCTGTTATAAGTTCAAACTTCTGGTCTTCCAGATAGTAATGAAGTTTCTCCAAAGCCCACACCACGGCTAAACATTCTAGCTGTGTGGCACCATACCTTAATTCTGTCTTTCTTAAGGTTCTGGATATATAACAGATAACTACTTCAGATAATTTTCCATTTATTATCTGTTTTTGCTGTAAAGCAGCACCCAAACCTATGAAACTTGCATCAGTGTACAAGATAAAAGGTAGGGTGAAATCTGGCAGTCCCAATATTGGAGCTGAAATTAAACATTCCTTTAATTTGTTAAAGGCGTGCTGTCTTTCATTATTCCAAATGAAAGCTTCATTCTTCCTGATTAATGTTGTTAAAGGGGCTGCAATGGATTGGTAATTTTTAATATATTGTCTATAATATCCACACATACCCAAAAAACTTTGAACCTCTTTTAAATTTTTAGGTATCCCAATGTTTTTAATTGCTGCCACTTTATTCTGGTCAACACGAATTTGTAATCCAGATACAACATGTCCAAGTACTTTCAAGGATTGAAATCCAAACTTACATTTCTTTAATGCAATAGTCATATTAATTTCATCCATTTTTTGAAAGACTCTTTTCAGGTGATTTAAATGTTCATCATATGTTTTTGAAAACACTATGATGTCATCAATATAGACCAATAGCCATCCTTCAACCATTTCCTTATGAAAAACACTATCCATCAATTTTTGGAAGACTGAAGGGGCATTCTTTGGGCCAAATGGCATTCTCACATACTTATATATACCCATATGTGTGGTTATTAATAAGTAATTTTGAGAATTTCTTTCCACAGGAATCTGGTGGTAACCCTTGTTCCCATCCAGACAGGAAATATATTTTGCTCCTTGTAAGGTAGCATGGATAGAAGCTATCCTTGGTAGAGGGTAAATATCATCTACTGTATATGTATTCAGAGCTCTATAATCACCGCATAATCTTGCCTTATCTTTTTCATAAGAGATTAATACTGGTGAAATGACACAATACTTAGGTGTTGTGTCCACTTTTTCAACAATACCCATTTTCAACAACAATTTTATATTGTCTTCAATATCTTTCCTTTTTGCAGGAGATGCTGGGTAAGGTTTCTTTTTTAAGCTGCCAGGAATATTATCCAAATCACAGCTTAAAGAGATTTTCATCTCATGGTCTTTGACCAATCCTAGTTCATTTGAGCCATGAGCAAATGCCATAGGATATGATTTAATCAATCTCAAAATATCTTCTTGTTCAATATTTGAGAGTTGAGGACTGAAAGAGGCCTTTTGGATTTCATTTTCCAATTCACCCACTTCATTGGTGGTTCTTCCACCTTGCAGTTGTTCTTCTCTAGGAGAAATGGTATATACTGAATTTTCAGAACATATTTTGAATTTTCTTTTACCATTCACCCCTATGGTGAAACAACTGTTTGCAGGATCTAGTTTAATGCCAAATTTTGTCAATAAATCATTGCCAATAATAAACCAATCACTACAATTATTATTATCCATTACTACAAATTCACAAACTGCTCTAACATATCCATTATTATATTTAAAGAATACAGCAGTTTTGTATTTGCCAATTGGATTTAATACTGAACCAAAACCCCTCCAGTTCTTTGTCTGAACAGGTTCTAGTTTTTCCTGGTACTTACTATCAAGTTTCATTAATGCATTAAGTGAAACTACACTACCTGCAGCCCCAGTGTCAAGAATGGCATTCATTTCTTTTCCACATATGATAATAGGTGCTCTGATAGGTGTTATTTTGTAAGTATCATGAGATACATCTTTAATTATTTCAGCTTCCTCTATAGAAGTTAAAGATGTGTCTGTATGAGGTATAGCATCATTCAGGAACATTATATCCTGTTCTAATACAAATATCTCATTTTCATCATCACTGTAAGATATGTTACTCTTGCAATCCTCACTGGATTCCACATTCTCATCTTCATGATTACTAGGTTCAGAATTCTGTGAGGTTTCAATAACATTTATTCTTTTCTTACACGTGTGACCTTTAACCCAAGGTTCATTACATTTGTAACAAGTGTTATTTTCTTGTCTCTTAGGGACAAGGGGAGCTGAAGGTTTTTTCTTTTCCACTGGTAACTTACTTGTAGTAGGTTTTACCACTTCAACACTTTGTCTGTAATTACTATACTTGGTTTCATAATTGTGGTTTAATAATATCTCATTGCATATATTAATGAATCCAGAGGTGTCTCTGACAGTTTCAGTTCTAGCTACAATAATGTCTCTAACTGATATAGGCAACTTGTATATTATTTTTTCTTTCCACTCTTCATAATCCATTTTTGGATCCATAGCTTTCATGATTTTTATTAAATTCATTAAGAAGACCATGGGTTTATCTCCAGCATTTGGATTATATCTGGCCCTTTCATACAGTCTTTGTTGAGTGATTCTAAATTTTGGGCCACCAAATTGCCTTTCAATTAGTGCCTTCCATTCATTCCAGGAGTAATTAATTCCCTCACTCAATACAGATTCAAACCATAATAAGGCCACATCTGTAAATAAAGATATTAACTTTGAAGTAATTTCTTCATCAGGTAATTTGTATGAAAATTTTAGGTTATCAATTCTTTGTATGAATTGTTGCCAATCAGATTTTGAATCCCCGTCAAAAGAAGGGTACTGATCTAACTTAGGCCAGTTCTTTTGGCTAGTTTTTGCTTCCCTAACCTGAGGAATATTGAGTAATTCACTTACTTTAGAAAGATGATCATTTATTTCATCTTTTACTGATTTTATATTCTCAGAGCCCATGACACTATGTTCATGTTCCATCATTGGTTTATCCTCAGAGTGTTTCATAAAAACTGGTACTCTTTCTACATAAGAGGTATTATCCTTTATTGTTTCAGTATTTTTCAAAATGTTAGCTACTTCAATTTCTACTCTTTGTAACCTATCTTTTATTACAGGTACTTGAGTCAAAGTATCATTTACATTTGAAAAAGACAATTTTACACGTCCCTCTATGGTAGCCATAATATTCTGAGAGTGTTCTAATTTACTTTCTAAATTTCTAATCTCAGATTTTAATCTTTTATTCTCATTGATTAATTCATTATTTGAATTTTCAATAATTTTTAATTTATTGGCTGTGGTACTCAATGATTGTGTTAGTTGTAATAATACACTTTCTGTATTAATGTTTGACTCTTTTGAGAACTCTTCCAATTTTTCAATTCTCAATAATAATTTACTTATTATTTTTGATTCCATTGGATTCTCTTTTAAAAAATATTCTATTTTTTCCGTGTCCAATTCAGAAGACTCATTATCAGGGTCAAGATTTAATTCATTTGATTCCATTTTTATATTAATAGTATTTTCCTGGTGGTCAATAAAACTATTTACATTGTCCTCATGTAAAGACAAGTTTAACATATTCTGTTCAAATGAATAATCCTTTAAATCCTTATCAATAATATCCAATATTTCCTTATCAATCTCATTACCTATAAGTAATTTATTTTCAGGTTGATATAATTGATCATAAGAAGTTGGATGACTTACCAAGGTCTTATCCCACTTCCCCTGCCTCTCCTTGCCTTTCCCCTGTAAGGGTGACTGCTGGAGCCCTGCTGTTGAGGATTGTTGTAGTTTTGGGCGTACCAATCCCATTTCCATTTGCTTACTGTAATTTTTTGGTCCTCCTCTTGGGCTGGAGGTGTTGCTATGGAATTGTTGGGTGCCACTGTTGGTGGTTGAGTCTTTATGTCCACTAGAGCTTGGTTGAACTCTATGAAACCTTGAGCTGCTCTCTTTTCCAGATTGTTGATCTGGTCCACTATATTGTTGACTCTTATTGTCAAGGTGTTCAGTAGAGTGGATAGGGAGTGAACTTGTTCTTGTAAAGTATTTTTTGTTTTCTTTATTGAAACCTGCTTTAAAAGCTTTTCCCTTTCCTCCAGAGACATTGACGGAGTGTTGTTGATTATGGGAGAGTCCTGTCCCTCCATTTGAATGTCCTGTAACAGGTCTTTCAGCTCTAGGTCTTAAGTTATAAGGTTTTACCTTATTACTTACAATGTCATTGTTGTCACACATTTTTACGTGGAATTTAAAGAATTGAAAGTTTAGATATGAAAACTTCAAAAAGGAGTTTTATCAGTATTTATCAATACCACTGAAGACAATTTTATTGCTTACTTATTGGTATGAAGTGAATATTTAAGTGCCAAAAGTCAAATATGATTTTATGTGGTCACTTGAATTAACTGGTCTACAATATGTAGCCGTGTTTTTATATTCAAAAGAAAACAACTGTCAGTATGATTCTTTTTAAATATTTAATGAATTTTACAAACCAATAAAAGAAAAGATTAAGAGTCCTGTTAAAAGAAAACAATTAATCAGTTTAATTGGTTTATTATCTGCAAAGATCACAAATTTAATTGGTCTATTGACAGACTCCCACTAAGAACAATTATATGTTAAATTAGTGGTAAAAATTTTATCTGCAAAGATCTCAAATTTAATTGGTCTATTGACAGACCCACTAATAACAATTATAAGTTAAATTAGTGGTAAAATTGTTGATTCAATATCACAATTTTATAATATAACAGGGCTTCTTTTTCTGAAATCACTATATAAGTGACCCCAACCTGTTGTAATTATCCAAATATTTCTATAGGGATATTATTTACGTGCACCTTCTCTTGAAAATTTCACTTACAGGATTATAACAGAATTCTTAAGGAAAGGTCCCCAATTGTCAGGCTAAGGTCAAGTACAAAGACGTAAACTAGCTTGAATGGTCAGTTGTCTAGAAGATTTAAATGGTCCTGTATGAATACTGTAGTACTAATCCACTAAGTTGTAAAATATAATCAAATATAAAGGTCTCAGTAATATAATTCTCACTATTCTTATATATGGCTTACAATCTTTATAGTTGGTAGAAAAATAGATTATATAAATTCAGATACTATTCAAAAGTCTTATAAAAGTACTAATTGATATGTATTGTAATTGGTTTGTTTATATTGGTTAAATTGTAATGATAAGGAATGAAGAAATACAACCCAAAAACCTCCTCCTTTTATACACACTGAGTTCCCCAATGATTCCCTTGTTGTACCACCCAATACACAGTTAATGACGCCTCTAAACAACTAATAGACATGCCCATCAACATTACTAGTAACCCATGACATAATTAGAAGAGTAACAACCGCCAAAATCCTGTAATAATAAGGGAAATCCATCAAAATTAAAGAAAAAGACAAAAAGAGAGTATATGCGTATAAAACAATAATATTAAAGACTAAAGGAGACTTTTTAAGGTTAGTAATAGCTTAATAATAAGGGGGATTCACTGTAGAAATAATGGGGCTAATCCTGACATTATACTACGTGAAATTCCCATTCAAAAATAACCAAAATTGACTGAGAAACCACCCAAAAACTTAAAAAAGAGCGTGAGATGTGGGGTAACTACATGCAGTTCTTGGCAGGCGCTTGCACGGGTAAATCCTTGACTAAAATTAGGCGAATTTAAGCGTGGTGATGAAATAAAGTGCCAAGAGTGAGATTATTAATGAAATTAGTGCATATAAACAGGGTCAATGCATTATTAATTAAGCTAGGACACTAAATAAGCGCCTGTCGCCTATTTTAGTGTGTTTCCCCACAGTGGGCGTAGAATGTGGGGTAATTATAGTGTGAAAAGCTAACTTTGCTAAAAATGAAGCTATTCACACGGGAAAAAAGCAGGCAGTATGTGGCCAGTACACAGAAGCCATTTCTGGCATAAAAAACACCAAATTTGAAAAGTGTTATTTTTATGCATTTAAATAGCCAAATCAATAGTTCTAAATGAGCCCAATTGATCTGTCAAAGCGCAATTTTGATATTCTCAATTTTATAGCGCATATAGTCAACTTTTAAGTGAAATAAAGCGCATTTCTTGTTTTTTGCATAAAACAATGAATATAACAGCTTTAAGTGTACTTAAAAATTATGTAGCCTTATACTTAAGGTTCTTAAGATTACCCTAACATACTCCAACTTAATATTAAGTACATAAGACCTATAAAAGGTGGATATATGCATGTATATAAGGTGTTATAATGGCATTTTTTGTGTATTATCATAATTTTACTTATGTATACTATTTGTGTACTCTCATTTATTATTCCCATGTATAGTTCATGTGTTTAACATAACTTATAGTTACTTTTTACTCAGTCCTGGAGATATACAGGCTGACACATATAATTGTAGATGTTATGAATGAAAGTAAGCCAAGATGAGGTTATAACAGAAAGTTGTCCAATATGTGGTTAAGAAAAATTTAGTAGAAAAATTTCAGATAAGAAGTGAACATTGACACGTAAAGTGTCTAATAACCAAATTATTAGCAAAAATAATCGTGGAAGATAATTGGGGTATAAGGATTTTTATCTGCAATCAATTTAATTTCTGATCCCTGAGAATTGATACCCTCTATTGTTTTTACTTCTAAAATTATGGCATAAAAATTAATTTTTTAAATTATGCAGTTAACTAAATTTTTTCTAAGTTCAATTTTGAGAGTGATGTAACCTCCACAACTATTTTAAAGCTTGAAAAAAATACAAAATTATATATTCATACAATGAGAAGAAATATATAGTTCTAGAAACCTTTACTGATAAACATTTGATGAAATTATAAGTTTAATAAATGTTTTTTCTTGAATATCATTTTATAGTATTGGATGATTCTTCTATCAATTGATAGGTAAAAAAAATCCTATAAAAACATTTAAAATGAACTTTTAGTTCAATTTAAATAAGAATTTTATTATTTTTAAACAATGAAGAAAATAGATGATTATTGAAATTTTATGAATGTGCTCAATTTTTTTGGTAGTGGGTTTCAATTATTTGAATATTCCTGCAAAAATTCCTGTAAGCCAAGCCACAATATTATTTTTATAATGATCACTGGTGTTTAAATAAATTTTCAAGTTTCCTTCAAAGTGTGTTCAAAGTAATTTTACTTTTTCTTCATAATTGTTACATCACTCCCTCAATGTATGCTTAACTGGATATGAATTCAACTTCAACGTTGCGGACTTGCTGGCAAGTCCTACCCCATATTTCATGGTGATAGTCTTTGTTTAGCTGAAGATATCGTAAGATGTGGAAATAAGGATGTTATTTTTTGATTTTTAGGTTCATTAAGATATTTAGCAAGTGCACTAGCTGCAAATGCTATGTCAGGCTGAGTACAGAGAACTAGGTAATTAAGTAGTCATATAGCTCTTCTGTAATTGAAAAGAATAGTTAATTAAGTTGTTGGAAATTTGATGAAAAAAGATTTGGGAAAAGAGAAGTAGTAACATTTTGACAAGATTCATGATTAAACTCTTTTAACATGTTTTTGACATATAATTGTTGAGAAAGTGTGATAGTGTGATTTGATCTGTTTCTGGTGACCTTCATTCTGAGAACCCATTTGAGTTCTCTTTTATCATCCATGTCAAATACTTGGGATATTAAATTTTTGAAATTTTTGAGTGCTGGACCTCCTATAACAAGATCATTAACATGTATGAAAGCATAACAGGCTTTGTTATAGTCCATATAAAGATTTCTTGAGGTAGAGATAATAATATTTATTTTTTGGTGAATAGCCATTTGAAATCATAGATAGAGATCCGTTTCTGGTTCCCCATGTAGAAACGCTAATTTACTGTCCATTTGATGAATTTCCCAATCCTTGTAAGTGGCAACACTGAGTAAGAACCAAAGTGTAGAAAGTCTACCAGTAGGAGCAAAAGTTTCATTATACTAAATACACTCAAGCTGAGAAAAGCCTTGTAAACAGAGTCTTGCTTTATATTTGACAATGTTTCCATCAGAATTTGTCTATTTCTTGAAGATCTAAGTAGTACCTAAAAGGTGATTATTAGCTGGAAGTGGAGACTCTTCCCATACCTTATGTTTGGATATACTCAAAATTTTCGTGTTAATGGCTTTAAACCATTCATCACTTTTGGATGAGTTTAGGGATTGATAATAATTTTTAGAGTGATTGCTAGGCAGTTCATATTGGATCTTCTTTTATTTATAAAGATGTTGGAGGTATCAATACTGGAGGAAATCTCATTAGTTGGTTGAAGAATTTTGTCAATGTATGTGTAATTTTTGGATACCGGAAGTTCAGGTGTTGAAGTTTCAGTTAGTGATGAATTAAATTCAGATTCATTAGAAGTAGTTTTGATCACTGGATGTTGAAATGTGACTGATTTGGAAGCACTAGAAGAAATAAAGTTGGGTCAGATGTCTTCTAAGTCAGGAAATTGGAGAGTCTCTGCTGATTTTCCATTAGAGATTTTGGGTGATAAGTTAAAAGTATTGAGAAATTTGACATCATGAGTTATAATAATTTTGTCTTCAGGAATAGAATTTATTTTATAATTAATATTCCCATCACAATATCTGAGAATTATTCCTTCTTCTCCACTCCTCTTCAATTCCCAATTTTGTTTTGATTTTTTTAAGTGATAAAGAATATCTGAGCCAAAAGGATGAAGATTAGTAGGTTCTTTAGAACTTTCATTCCAGAGAGCCTATGGGGATTTATTTGATTTGAGGGATGAAGAAGGAAGGATATTAAGCAGGTACATAGCCATGTTAACTGCTTCAGCCCACCAGGTGGAATAAAGACCTAATTCAATCAATAAGCACTTGGTTTTCTCTACAATAGAGCATTTACCCCTTTCATCTATTGGGTTCTTCTGAGGAGAATAGGGTTCAGTGTTTAAATGAATTATAAATTTGTTCTTAATATGATATCCCATAGAAAAATTGGTAAATTTGCTGCCATTATCAGAGAAAATATTCTTGATTTCTCGATCAAGCAGATTTTTGACTAATACTTTGTATTCCTTGTAATGATGAAAAGTTTCAGATTTAAGTTCAAGGAATTAGACATGTCAATAACATGAATATCTATACACAATCTGAAGGAAGTAAGATTTACCTCCTCTGAATTCTGGAGTAATTGGTCCACAAAGGTCCATGTGAATAATATTGAGGTGTGATTCAGGTGTCAAAAAAGTTTTAGAATAAGGCAATATATGTGCTTTAGCTAATGCACATGTTTTAAAAGTAAAATCAGAAAAATTTAAACCTTGGAATAGTTTCTCCATGGTTCGATAACTTCAGTGTCCATAATTATTATGGAGTAACATTAACAGCAGTTGATAAATTATAAATATTATTTATTGATAGAGGAAAATTTAAGATCCATCCATTAGAATTTCAATTAATATACAATTAGTTGTTGAGTTTAATTTTGAATGGTCCAGATTCCTTAATAATACTCCATCCATCTGATAGTATATTAATGGCCTAAATAAGGTTAGCTTTAACTGAGGGGATTTATAGAGAATCTTCAATAATAAGATTATGACCAGCAGAGAGAAATTAAACTGTGCCTTGTCAAAAGGCAACAATTTCATATCTTTTGGCCATTGTTAATGTGATTTTAGAAGATTTTTAAGATTTTAAATATTTTAAATAATTAAAGATAGTAAACAAAAAACCACTTTACAGGATGGAATGGTTGTAATCTAAATTGGATATGACTGATAAAACTCAATGGGTGGTGTCCTTGTCTGTATTTTCTTTCTCTTTTTTTCTTTTTACAAATTTGTCTTGTTTTTTGGGATGTAGATGGAAAAAAGAGGATTCAGGATGAGGAGCTAGAGGATTATGTTTTCTTTTGAGAAAATAATTTTAGCGTTCATCTCAAAAGTTAATGCTCTCCCTGAAGAATTATTTAGAGCTTTTATCCCGGTGATCACTGATTCTATTTCAGAAAATATATTTTTAATTTTAGGTTGCTGATTAGTGATATTGTATTTGCTTAGGATAATAGTGGTAGCAGTTTGGTAGGATTCAAGAAGTAAGATTAATAGGAAATTCCCCATAATATACAATAAAAATTTTTCTTTGAATAAATCCAGGGCAAACACTTTGAGTAGTTTTATAGTACTTCTGAATTTGTTGATGGCTCCTAGCAATTTGCTTTCTGCAAATTTAATTTTGAAGAGTTGATTGATGATTTAGGAGAAGTTCTGAAGATTGAGATGCATAAAGATCCTTGATATAAGACCATAATTCAACCAGCTCCACAAGATACTCATTAAGGAAAAACTCATCTTGGTTTGGTTAATCCAAAAACATTATAATTATTGTATTTGTTTTTCTTTTTTGAAACTACAAAAGACTAAGAAGTTCAGTTTTGGTAGGAATTTATATGTCTTTGATGAGGAACTGATCCAGATTTTGTATGGTAAGAGCATATTTGATATAGGTTTCCAAGGACTGTAATTTTTTTATTTAATTTTTCAATAAATTTAATTTTGGAGTATGTAGAAGAGTCTTTCAGGTAAGAAAAATCAGGAGAAGTAGTGCGATTCCATGATTCAGGCATATTAGGTAAAGCAGTATAGGTAAAGCTATGATTGGAAAAATCATCAGTATTGACATAATCCAAAGTAGACAGCTTTCCTTAGTACAATGGAGGCTCTGGGACCATAGCCCTGATAACAATAATAATAAAAGATTAGTGAACTTAGTGGACAGAGGGAGAATGGAAAAAAGAAGAAGTTGAACAAGGAGAGAGAGACTAGGGAAAAAAATAAAGGTAAGTGGACAATAATAATAATAAAGAAGGGAGAAAGAAATGGATGCATTGCTGAGGAAAAGCACACATACAATCTAACTGATAACAATAATAATAAAAGATTAGCAGAATTAGTGAACAGGGGGAGGATGGACACAAATAAAAAGTTAGACAAGGACAGAGAGACTAAGGAAAAAAATAAAGGTAAGTAAAGTGGACAATAATAATAATAAAGAAGGAAGAAAAAAATGGATGTGGAAAGAAAAATATCACCAAATCCATTTATGGAATGCTTATAATATTGGTATGTATTTAGACTAGAGTAGAATTATAAACTAACATATAACCTAGATTTTTAATATTATTGTTATATAAAGTGATGATATTTTTCATTACTCTTTGGATCAGTTATTTTTACCTGTTTCTTTATGGTATCCACTTTTATCTGGATTTTCTATTTATGGTATGGGTCTTTGGTATCATTATTTGTGATGGAGGGTCCTTAATGAAGGTCTGGGTGTTAAATCAGCTTGAAGTGGATGCCATGGGGAGGTGATGGGACCTCACAGTGCTGTAATTGCCGGAGATAGCAGTGACATCATCTTGATTGAAGTTCTGTGCACTACAGGGGATTTGGGTATAAGTAAGAGGGATTTGATGGGTTATTCATCATCAATTACTTACTACAATTCAATCAAACACTTCAATACAATTATTAGCATTTAGAAATATATTATAAAGCTTTATAAGTTGATATTATCATTATATAAGCTATAACTATATTTTATTTATCTATTTTCCACCACTAGCATGCATTTAAATCCAATTATTGTGAGTTTAATTTGAGTATAACTATTTTATTAGTCTTCCCCTGAGGCTTAATCACTAAATCATTAACCAATAAGTAGTAGGAGCATTAGTAAATACTATTAAATCATACTTATATACTAGATATACTGACAATTGGGGGTCTTTCCTTGATTATTATTGATTTCTAAGGAAAAAAATAAAGGTAAGTAAAGTGGACAATAATAATAATAAAGAAGGAAAAAATAAATGGATGTGGAAAGAGAAATATCACCACATCCATTTATGGAATGCTTATAATATTGATATGTATTTAGACTAGAGTAGAATTATAAACTAACATATAAGCTAGATTTTTAATATTATTGTTACAAAGAGTGATGATATTTTTTATTACTCTTTGGATCAGTTATTTTTACCAGTTTCTTTATGGTATCCGCTTTTATCTGGATTTTCTATTTATGGTATGGGTCTTTGGTATCATTATTTGTGATAGAGGGCACTTAATGGAGGTCTGTGTGTTGAATCAGCTTGAAGTGGATGCCATGGGGAGGTGATGGGCCCTCACAGTGCTGTAATTGCTAGGGATAGCAGTGAAATCATCTGGATTGAAGGTCTGTGCACTCCAGTGGATTTTGGTATAAGCAAGGGAGGATTTGATGGGTTATTGGACATAACTTACTTACTACACATCAAATAAACTCTATAACACAATAAAAATCATATATAAATATATTATAAAGCATTTATAAATTAATATTATCTTTATATAAGCTATAACTATATTTTATTTATCTATTTTCCATAACTAGCACACATAAAAATCAAAGTATTATGAGTTTATATTGAGAATAACTATATTATTAGTCTTCCCCTGAGGTTTAATCACTAAATCATTTATCAATAAGTAGTTGGACCATTAATATTTACTATTATATCATACTTAGATACTAGCACACACTGACAGATATAGATCAAAGAGTAATTTTAAAACAAGTGCAGAGTTGTTATTATTACTGGTAGCTATGAAGATATTGGTGTGATAGGAGTCCATTTTGAGAAAGAAGATTCAAATAATTTTTTGTTACTGAAATTTGGTGTCTTCAGAGAGAGGAGAGAATGATGATGCAAAGAGGTTATTTTTGGGGGCTTTAGAGTTGGAGGAAAAGGATTGAGTAGATTAAATGGAAGCTAGATGGTGCAATCCATTCTTCAATAAGTAACCTTTAATTTTAATTTACCATGAAGGATTATTGGTTTAATTCAACACCAGTACATCAGAGTCAGTGTAGACAGTAAGTGTATTGCTTGATATGGTGAGAAGTGAAATGAAGATTATTGCATGTGTTGAATTCTTCAAATTAAATTCTCTCCTGGGCCCATAACCTATTAAAGGTCAAGGATTGTAGTAGCTTTTATAAAAGACAACAAGTATTATTAGAACACTTTGCACGTTGTGGTACACATCTTGCAGTAACACAGAAAATTTATCAGTTAGCAGGAAGCATAACATAGGGGTTTCCAGGAAGGATGGTTACAGAAGCGCAACAAAGGGGGCTTCAAAAGAGCAGAAAAACTAGACTCTCTGCACACAGTTTTTTTTACTATGGATATAAAAGCTTCCATGAGTAAAGAATAGATGAAAGTGCATACTGGACAATAAGACAGAGGGTATCGTATTAACTTGTAAAAGTCATGGTTAGCGCTAGATGCATATTATGGACTTAGGAAGAAGAAACAAGTAATGTTATATAACTCATGCTTAGATAAGAGAAATGTCTCTTGGATAAAGCTAAACAAGTCTGTTGTTGACGGAAACTTGTTAGAAGAAGGAGGTAGTGCTAAAAGAACAAGTGGGTCAATTAGTGGTGATAAACAATAGAAGAAAGGAAGTAAGGCTTGAAGGAAGGTTATTGACTTAGTGCAAAAGGTTTCACAATTAGTGGATACTCATATGGCAATTTTGGGTTATTACTTTAGCTATGGAAGGTGGTACAGTACCTATTATTTAGTCAGGGATCTCAAAAGTGTAGGGTATGTAAGAAAGGTAGAGTGTTAGGCTCAAATAGCTGTACTTGCAAAAATGTTTCAGGAACTATTAGAACTAAGACTTATGCTAGAAATTCTACATATATTATTAAGATACTTACACAGGGTAAAATATAAGACGACTTGTAGGCAAGTTGTTTTTTTTGTTTCTCAACTACCCCCAGAGTAGCTTCAGTAGTAACTCCAGTAGTTCCACAAGGAGTGTGAAAATTATTAAAATCATTCTCAAAATTTATTTTGACACAAAGTAAAAAAGGACCTTACCAGTATTTGTCCTTGTTTGATGTTCCACACAAAGGTAGGACCATTTTCTTGAATCCAATCACTTCCAATAACTTCTGCCACCCTAACTGATCACTCATGTTTTCCTGCTTCATCAATCTTCCAACTATTTACTCCCATGATCTTCAGCTGAGACTCTCTCTCCTATTAATTCAAATATGCTCTTATATTTAACTCTGAACTCATGCACTGTGACTCCCCTTTTCAAACAAAATTTCCAAAGAAAAATACCCAGTTATAGCTTATCTAGATATTTTAATTTTTTATAGATTTTTAATTTCTTGAATTTCAAAGCAATTAATTGGAAATTTAGACTAACCTAGATATTATGGGGTGTCAGTTGTGGAAAATCCGCACTTACAAATACACACTTATTAAAGTGAGGATTTCCAAAACACACTAGCCCCAACACTGGTGCATTTCAAAATGAAATAAGTCACTTATTTCACTCAAATCCGCACTTTCTCAACCAAAAGTGCTGGTTTCAAAATTCTCACTACTCTCCCTCTCTCTCTCCTCCCACTACCTCTCCTTTCCTTTTGTAACATTCTCCACTTGCAGCTCCTATCCCCCCTCCCCTTTCCATTCCCCTCTTCCTCTCACTCCTCTCTGCTCATTAATTCACTCCCATATTTCACTCCACTCCCTCTCTTCATTACACCCCTTTCCCCTCACTCATGATTGATTTATAAGCAACCAAACATCCCAAACACCCAAAACTAACTGCATAAAAAAAGGAAGGAGTGAAATTTCTTGCTCCTTATGTACAAAACACTAATGAGCAAGTCACCAAATTTTCTTGCTCATGTCTCAAATATTTTAGTATATTTCAAATTTCAAAAAACAGGATTTTAGAAGTATCTCAAACTTCTGAATTTCATTTTCTCTCACCTAGCTACAATTTTAGAGCATGTACAGCCATTTTCCTAACTATAAGAACATTATTATTATTTTTTAATATTTAATTAGGCTAGTGCACTTTTTTCCACAGTTGTATAGTGAAATTCTCATTTCTCTTTTTCTTAATGCTGTATCTGGTGGTGAGAAAGGTGGTTGTAGTGGTGAGCAAGCTCGTTGTGGTGGTGGGTGAGGTGTTTGAGGGGGTGAGAAAGGTGGTTATGGCTGTGTGAGTGGTGCTGGTGGTAGTAGTGGTAGTGAGCAAGGAGGTGGTGGTTGTAGTGAGCGAGGAGGAGGTGGTGGTGGTAGTGGTAGTGAGAAAGAAGGTGGTGGTGGTAGTGAGCAAAGAGGAGGAGGTGGTGGTGGCAGTGGTAGTGAGCGAGGAGGTGGTGTAAGTGGTCTGAGTGTTTGCGTGAGAGGTATATGGAAAGGGGGATAGGTGGAAAAATTTACCAAAATTAAACCAAAATCATACCTAAATGATCAAGAAGAAAAAGAGAAGAAGAAAAAATACTCAAAAAAAAGAAGTAAAAAAAACTCACCATTGGTCAGATAACAATGTTTCAATTGTAAAACAAATAGTGAGAACAGGATCTATGAAGCACAAACTATTTAGGGGAATGTGTGGTGAAAAGTAGGTGAGCAAGAAATGGTCTGATTTGAGGTCATAGTTGACACCCTTTTTTGAAATAAGTGACTTTTTTGCAAAATTTAAATGCTGATTTGTAAGTGCTGATTTGGTTTGAAATCTGCACTTAAGTTAAGTGCAGATTTGGCAGAACTGACACCCCCTATTTTTGATTTTTTGATTGTTTAATTCTTTTTTTTAAAAAAAAATGGAAGTTTTAACTACTGTAGATACTTTTACCATCATTTTGTTTTATGAATGTTACAGAATCATTAACTTGCTGCTTAAAATTCTCAATGTTTTTTCTTCTTTTCTTCTTTACTTATCTTCTTTATCTTTTTTCCTTTAATCAATTTTGATCAGTTATATCAACTTAATTAAATGGGAGTTTAAAATTTCTAAGCTTATTTTTTCATTTTTTTGCTTTTTCTTATTAGTTTAGTTTTAAGATAATTGATGGAAACCTCAAAAAATCTTTTACATTTACTTCCTTTTTTTATTAGGTGATGATTTAAAATATGGGAAGAAAGAGAGAATGAAAAACTGATGTGCATGAATTAAGACAAGGGAAGTAAGAGGAGGGGGAGAGTAGGATATATATATATATATGTATATAAGAAGTAAAAAAACAACAAGATTTAATGAGAGCCAGTACCAGTTTGCAACACAAAAGACATACATGAAGTTAACTTTAAAGGCCCTTCTGAGTAACCAGGGAGGCTGAGTGGGGCGCCCCTGGGGGCAAAAAAAAGGCTACAGAGGGGAAACAGAAAGAATTTTAACAGGTTTGAACATAAAATTTCCTTTTCAATTTTTGAAGGGCTACATTACATGATGGAATTATTTAAAAAAAATTCAACCCACATAATTTATTTTACTGAATTCACTTGTACTTTGGTAGCATATGTCAGGTTTTAGAATATGTAATCATTAATCATGTAAACCAAATCGATTAAAAAATCATCCCATTGTTTTTTAACTCTGGCTTCTGCATAGTGTCAAAAGTTCCGTGTCCTTCAAAACGAATATCATCCTTAATGAGGGTGTGGCATCGTGGATAAGCAAGTGCTATAGAGGAAGCAAAGATTGTCCAATCTTCAGAGTTAGCCAAGGCATTAGAACACAACATTTCAAGATTTTTGTGAGTAAGATGGAGGAAAATAATTTATTACATGAAATACACCATATACTTGAGACACAGTGTTCAGGGCACTCTATATATAATCATCTTTTTATTATCAAATATATGATGTTTTTAAAATGGAGACAGAACCCAACCAGCCAACAAGCCCTTGAAAATATGACCTAAAGCCTTTATCAACATTGAAAATTATTCAATAACTCAGCCATCATAATATATAATCAAGTATTTTATTTGAGTGATGATGATCTTTATATAACTGCACCCAACATGCATTAATAATACAAGTTTCAAATTTTAATCACTTAATTTATACTTTGCTAGCATTAATGCAAGTCAAGTATAAAATTATCTCAACAGTCTTAAAATAGAGCCAACTTCAAAAGCAACCAAAATGAAATGTCAATACTGAAAATTATTCAATAATATTAAGGAGTAATGACAATACTGACAAAAGATCTTGGCAAAGCTAGATCAAATACCAACCAACCAAAAGTCATTTTCAATATTAAAAATATTTCTTCAATATTAAATAATCATCTTAAATTATGGGCACCAACCATAATTCTGCACTTCTGATTTCCACTGCCCAAAAATGAAGGCACACAGTATTTTTTTACTGCTTGACCTTATCTTTTATTCTCCATACTACTAGTCAAGCATAAAAATTCATGAAGGCAATTGAGATTTTGGTTTGACTGTCATATTCATGACCAAATAAGACCTCATATTGAATAAATGTATATTGTTCATATTGCATATGCATATTTTAAACATATTGCATAAAATATTATTTGCATATTGCATATGCATATTCATATGTTTGATTTTGCATATGCATATGCATATTTTTTCATATTATTTATGCATATTTTTAATTTTGCATATGCCTATGCATATTTTTTGCATATTTTTTACATATATTGTTCATATTAAATACACATTCTCCATCTATATTTCATAAGCAATATGAATGATTATTAAATATGCAATTTTCATGCATATTAAATATTAAATAAAGTATATGTCACATTTTCTTGAATCATGCTTTTGGCAGGGGTGGTAGCAAAGAAATCTACAAGTGTTTCCAAAATATCTTTACTTGATGGATTTCTACTCATATACCCCTCAAAAAGGTTCCTCAAGGATTACTTCATGGGTTACTAAGAGATCACTAAAAAATGACTTGCCTACAAGTCCTCTTAAGTTTCACCCTGTGTTAGTACCATTTAATATTCTTGAATTAGTGTTGAACTTGTGTAGGAAAACCCATAGGGAAAGGAAAAATAGGGGAGAAAGTCTGAACATACAATATATAAAAGGGAACTCACTTTTAGAGGAGATGGAGAAGAAAAGATAGAAAAATAGAGAGTGGAATAGAATTATTGTTAATAGAAAAGAAATTTAGATATATTTAATTTTTTATTCACATGGGGTGTGCATACCAGAAGTAGCACTGTAGAGTTATTTGATTGCTCAAGTAAGGATAGTATTAGATAGAGCACTTCAAGAGGGAGTGACTGAGAATAGATCTAGCCAACAGAAAGATTACTTTTGTTTAAATATATTATTTCTTTCTTTCGAAAATTTCTCTATTAACCCATTCTACTTTCTTCCCCAAAATATATAACCACACTTATAATACATGCTTTTACTGTCATTAAAAACTAGAGTGGAAGGTGCTTTGTTTTAAATTAATTTTAGAAAGGAGAACCAACCCATTTGATATTGTGTCTATATTTTAGTATTATAGAAATTTAATCTTTCCACAATTGGTGTCCCAAAAGTGGCAGTCAGATTGTAAGTTAGGATATTATTTTGTTTTTCAGCGTTTCACCAACAAGGATGTAATTGAGCCCTCTCTTCAAGGAAGAGTTGTAGGGTCTACAAAGAGGGTATCAAGCTATTATCAGAGGATAGCTAGTGAAAAGGTAGAATGGAACCTACAGCTACTACTTCTAAAGCTTCTCTGGAAAGGAAAAAATTGCCTAACTCTACAGGGTTGTTATCACTCACCACGGGAAATATAGGGGTGAATTGATAGCAATCCCCTCTCTTGAAATTTAGAGTGTTCCTTAAATATGCCAGGTTTATGAATACTTTATAAACATAATTAAATTAGAGTTAGATTTACATTTATTCTCAGATTGATTATAGACAGAATATCAACTGATTCAAAATTATGCACAAGTTGATCCTCCAGAACTTGATTTTGGTCCTCTGATGAGCACAAATTGAGCACAAATTGATCTAACCTAAGCTTATGCATATATAATAATTCAGGATACATGCTCTATTAAATTTGATAATAAAATAAAATATTGATGAATTTATATAAAAAAATTATTATGTAAGATATTAAATTATAAATTTAGGCATCATAGGAGGGCACTTAATAGAACTTAATTATACTATGTGACACCTTAATACTTTATCACACAGTTTTAAACATTTAAAACAAAATGAGTCATGATGGGCAATGAAATTGCTTGGACAGACACTTTCAAAATTAATACTGACCATAATACACAAGTATGAAACCTTGGCATCTATCCAATAAAAGATTTTCCTTCTGAAAAATGGATTTTTCTCAGTTACTCCCTGCTAAAAAGTGTCCTTCTGAGGTTTGTCTGACCTTTAGGGGGGTAATTTGGCCACATCACACTACTTCTATTTCCATGATTGACCAAAACATCATCCTCATTCCCATCTAAAAAGTTGATCTCATCTGACTGTGGCTGATCAAAGGGGTCCACCACAAGTTTAGCCAAAATTTAGGTGAACACTTTTTTGATGGATAGTGACTAACTGGTGCTTTCCAAAATTGTCCACCTCAAGTTAGGCTAAACTTTAGGAGGATAAATTTATTATGAATACCAAATTAACTGAAGAATACTTTTGCCCTAGCTACTCTGCATCATATAAGTTTCCAACTGAGGTTTAGCCATAAATCAGGTAGACACTTTTGTGTCACGCGCCACGTGACACTCAAGGCAAAAGCAGCTCATTAAATCAATAATATCGAGTTCTAAATCTATACTCAAAGCGCAGAAAGCAATTCTCCATAGCAAATGCGATTCCCCTTTGTGTACTTACTATTCAACTGCGCTAGCCTAAACTCTAAATCTAAATTAGTCAATCTATCAATAGTGTGTCTTAGTCTTAATTTCAATAAGCGACGCACAGCGCTTTGATCAACGTAATAGTACACTAGTAGTTTTCATTAAAAAGTTTGTTAATTAATTAAAAGGGGTAAATTGAACATGGACAAATATTAGCGAAGAGGGTCTAAGTGTATGTTATTAATGGTCTGTGGTATGGGAATGGTTCAATGAGAGGGAGGTTAATGCGAGGAGGAATAAAGGATATAAAAGGGTTGGGTTTTTGGTTCGACATTCCTTAGAATTAAATTAAAAAACGTATTTACATTTAATAGTGGTAAAATTACAAAATTTAATCATTGTTATTGTATTTTACTTTAAACTTTCTCAGTAATCATTTCTAAAATCCTAAATCCTTGATTGTTGAGTTTCCAACCCTTCGTGAGATCTTAAGAATTCCTATTACCATTGAAACTTTATTATAATTCTTCTTGAACATACCTCAAACCCGTAGCTCTTACTTCGAGTGACCTTTGAATCACTTCCTTAAATCATTCCTCTGTGCTTCGAAGAAGTTTCTAAATCCCTCATCTCACTATCACGAACATCCTCGACCTTGTGCGTAGGTCGTCCAGTGACAGTATAATTTAATTCTCCGTAGTTCTCATTCTTTTCACTACTACTTCCTTTTAGATGTTTTTAAAATTTTGAAATGGCACCTGTTCAACACACTCCTCCTACAGGTGCTACTACTAGAGCTTCCAACAGCCAGAAGGCCTGTTTCCCGCACTCACTCTTTGGAACCACTTGACCTTAGGGAACGGAAACATTCAGTTCAATCTGTGGAAGACATCCCACAAGATTTTGAGGATTCTAGTGATGAAGAAGAAGGAGAGTATACAATGCACGAGGAACCATCCGCCCCTGAAAATCACTTTTCTGGTCAATCCTTAGAACCTGGACCATCTAACTCTCTGGAAGATTTCATGAGACTTTTCATGAAAACACTTTCAAATCCAACGTCTTCAGAGGGATCTAAGTTCAAAACTCCTTCTATGAAATCTCCTGACAAATTCGACGGAGATCACCCCGACAGATTGCAACCCTTCTTGCAAACCTGCAAGCTACTGTTCCATAATGACTCTTGAACCTTTAATAGTGACCGATCAAAGGTTGTTTATGATTCTTCATTCCTAGCTGGGAAATCAGCAAGATGGTTCGAGCCTTATCTGCTCATGCTTTCTTTGACAGAAACCCACTAACTTATCAATAATTGGGAAAAGTTCAAAGACCAACTATTTACGTTGTTTGGGGACCCTAATGAAACTGACAACGCAGAAATTGAACTTGATTTTTTTGCATGAGTGATAATGGTAAAGCCTCTGAATATATCTTGAACTTCAGAGCACTTCAAACTCGAGTAGGTTGGAATGATGCTGCCCTTAAGTATCATTTCAAGAAAGGACTTCATTCGAGGATTCTGGATAAATTAAATATTCACGATCAGAAGATGACTACTTTGACGGATTTAATGGATCGACCCCTCAAACTTGACAGCGTTTATCAAGGACAACTTCAACATCGTTGATACGCCAACAAATCTCAAGGCCAAAATTTTAAATCGGGGTCTACTTCACACCCACGACCAAATCAATCCTCCTCGACTAAATTCAAACCCAATAAGGGGAGGATAAACCTCGACCAAAAGGCTTGACTCCAGGCAATATCAGCAAAGTACTGGATCCTAAAGGGGAACTTAAAGAAGCTGAGAGGAAGAGATGAGCAGATAATGGGTTATGTATGTATTGTGGGGGTAAGCACAAGTTGGAAGACTGTGTAAAGTTGAAGGAAAGAGAAGGTACTAGTTCGAAGTCAAAAAACTAGTAGATAGTTTACTTGTGTGCAAAGCAAACTATCTTATCTCTCCCAGTGCACAAAATATCCATGTCTTAAGGACTGGAATTGCCCTAAATAACTTGAGATTCATTCTTTTTAAGGAGGATATCCCCTTCAGTTGTCTTATAGACTCTGGAGCTTCAATTTCTTTTGTTAGTTTATCTTTTGCCAAGAAGCTTCAACAAACATTTACAGATGTCGATCAAACTCCAATCTATTTGGTCGAATCAGAGGAACCCAAATATTGGGTAAGTAAGAAAGTATTATGGGTTTTCAACTTTCCAAAATTTCCCCCCTTCGAGTGGGAATTATCAGTCTTTGACGCCCCAAGGATGGACGATACCATTCTTGGCCATGACTTTTTAACGCATTGGAATCCCGAAATTGATTGGACTAGGGGATTGATCACCCCACGCTCTAAGGATATTTCTGATTCTTCAATGCAGGTCAATAGGGAGTTAAACAACCCGCCTGACAACATCCTGCTAGAGGACAAATCTCTGCCAGATGACTTGCAAGCATCTGATCTTTTTCTAAATGAGCAATTGGCTAACCCTTCTAGCTCTATGACTTCACTCGAAGAGTATTTAAATTGCCTCTAAGTAATCGAATTCTGCACTCTCAATTCAGGTATCCCCTCGACAGATTCTCTCGAAGATGAAGAGGACGACCAAATCAATGTTGAAGCCATTAAATCAACTCTACCAGAAATCTACCACTATTTCCTCGATGTTTTCTCAATCCGCAAGGCCGATAAGTTACCACCTCATCGACCCTATGACCATCAAATAGAGTTAATAGGCCCAGTACCTCCGGCAGGTCCTGTCTATTCTTTGTCGAAGGACAAATCTCAAGTTCTTTGAAAATACATTGCAGAGAATGTAGCCAAAGGTTTCATCAGAGACAGTAAATCTCCAACCGGCTCCCCTGTCCTCTTTGTAAAAAAGAAGGACAGTAGTCTTAGGTTGTGTGTTGACTATAGAAAGCTCAACACAGTCACTAAAAAGAATGCATATCCTGTTCCTCCTATGTCATTACTTCTTACCCTTTTCAATGGTGCTAATTTCTTTTCTAAAATTGATCTTAGAGGTCCTTACAATCTGATTTGCATTGCAGAAGGTCATGAACCACTGACTGCAATGTGCACTAGATTTGGTAGTTTTGAATATTTAGTTATGCCTTTTGGGTTGTGTAATGCACCTTCAACTTTTCAAACTTTTGTTAATGACATCTTTCAAGATGTTGTTGAACAATTTGTAGTTGTCTATTTAGATGATATTTTAATATTCTTGAAAACACCAGATGAAAATATTCATCATGTTCGACAGGTCCTAAATTGACTTTGAGATCATGGTCTCTACGCCAAGCATAATAAATGCGAATTCAACCTCAAATCAATTGATTTTTTGGGTTTTACATTGTCCACTGACAGTTTAGTCATGGATGACAATAAAGTCCAGAAAATCCTGGAATGGCCTGAGCCCAAAACCATTAAATCACTCCAAGGATTTTTGGGTTTTGCAAACTTCTATAGAATATTTATTAAAGATTACTCTAAAACTATTTCCAATCTTACTTCTCTTCTTAGAAAAGACATTCCTTTTGTTTTTACTTCTACAGCACGAAAGGAATTCGAAGCACTAAAAATGGCTTTCACCACAGCCCCAATTCTTTGACATTTTGATCCTTCTGCTTCAACAATAGTTGAGACAGATGCGAGCAATTATGCTATTGCAGGGGTCATCTCTCAATTAAATACTGAAACAAATTTGTTTCATCCTGTTGCTTTTGAGTCACGCAAACTCATAGCTGCAGAATTAAATTATGAAATTCATGACAAAGAGCTTTTAGCTATTATCCATTGTCTTAAAAAATGGTGTTCTTTTCTTCTCAGCCTAGATAGTCACCGCACAATACAGGGGGTGGACTTGTTAGAAAGTCCGCAACCTTGGACTCAAATTCACCACAGATTGAACACACATTGAGCTATTGATAAAGGAACCATACAATCAGGGATGAACACCACTCAGCAGAACAGTTTTAGGTGGGTCTTCAAGTAGAGTTCAGTATGAGTATATTATGAGTTCAGTCTGAGTTCCATCTGAGTTCTGTCTGAGTTCAGATTGGGGACTTGCTAGCAAGTCCACCCCCTATATTGTGTAGTGAGTCCTTTTCAAATTTTAACAGATCATAATTCTTTAAAATACTTCATTTCTTCCAAAGTGTTAACAAGGCGTCAAGCCAGGTGGGCTGAATTTTTGTCTGAATTTCCCTTCTCTATTTCCTATTGCCCAGGTAAGAACTGCATTGTCCCAGATATTTGTCACATCGGGAAGACGTTTACCCACAGCGGGGGGACGCATTTGCTGATAAGAACCCAGCAAATGTGCAATCAATTTTCAACGAATCAATGTTAACGACTCATCAACTTAATTTGATGACAATTCAATCTTGTTAAAATCCACTATCCAACATCCTTGAAGCTCAGTCAAAGGAAAATCATTGTTTAGGGTTAAAAGACAAAATACTCTCGAATCAAGGGGCCAAGAGATTTAGTATTGAATCAGGTCTATTAGTCTTCGAAGGTAGAGTAGTCATACCTGAAAACAATGAAATAAAATTATGGATTTTCAATAGTCGACATGATTCTCCATTAGCTGGTCATTTTGGGGTTGATAAAACCTAACAGTTGATAGCGAGGGATTTCTTCTGGCCAGGTATGACCAGAGAAATCAAGGCCTATATAAAAGCTTGTTACAAATGTAATAGGAATAAGGCTCCCCGTTACCGGAAGCATGGTCCTATTCCCTCTAAACCTTGGGAATCTTTATCGATGGATTACATTTCTCAACTTCCTTTTTCTAATGATTTTGATGCTATATTAGTAATAGTAGATAGATTTTCAAAAATGTCTATTTTCATTAAAACCACTACTACTGCTACAGCAGAAGATTTGTCAAAATTGTTTCTAGAATATGTATTTTCCAAACACGGCTTACCAAATGATATTATTTCAGATAGAGGTTCATTTTTTGTATCCACATTCTGGACCCAACTGTGTTGACAACTCAATATCACGAGGAACCTCTCCACGGCCTATCACCCTGAAACCGACGGTCAAACAGAAAGAGTTAACCAAATCCTCGAACAATATCTTTGAATGTATGTCAGTTACCAACAAGACGATTGGACCTCATGGTTACCACTGGCTGAATTTGCTTATAATAACTCGACTCATTCTTTGACATGACCATCTCCCTTTGAAAACTTTTATAGAAGACATCCTCGATTCAACTCAATCCATGTAGGAACTAATCATCCTCCGGAAAATTATCTTCGAACTATATCAGGACTCTAAGAAGAACTTAAAAAAAATTTGAATTAGTGATTCGAAGATACAAGGAACAGGCCGACAAACATTGAAAATCTGCTCCTTCCTTTAAACCAGGCAACAAAGTATGGCTCGACGCACGAAACATTCGAACAACACAACCATCAAAGAAACTGGCTGAAAAACCCTTGGGACCATTGGAAATTGACTCTGAAGTCTCTAAAACTGAATTTCAACTCAATTTACCTCCTAAATGGCAGGCGATTCACCCTGTTTTCCATGTATCTCTCCTGGAACTGACTCGAGAAATATACCAGGGCAAGAACCGACCCCCTCCGGAACCGGTCAAAGTAGAAGATCATCTAGAGTGGGAAGTAAGTCGTATCCTTGATTCAAGAATGTGCAAGGGGAACCTTCAATACCTCGTGGAATGGGAAGGCTTCCTCAATGACTCAGACAAAACATCCTGGGAACCAGCCATCAATGTTTCTAACGCCCCTGAACTTCTAAAATCTTTTCATTTGAAATATCCTTTAAAACCAAAACCTTAAAATTTCTTTTATTTTAAATTTTCTTTTATTTTTTTTTTCTTTTCTTTCTTTTTTCTCTTTCTCTTAAAATCTAAAACACCTCTTAAATTTCTTATCCTTGTTTTCTTTTTTTTTTTCTCCTTCTATAAAATTTTCTCCAAAACCAACTAAAATTAAAATCAAAATCAAAATTTAAAGTTAAAAATAAAATAAAATTTAAAAAAAAAAATAAACAAATAAATGGAATAAACATAAATAATAAAATAAAATAAAAAACTTTTAAATCTCTCTAAATGTTTTTTTTCTCCTCTCTTTTTCAATTCTCTAAATACATTCTTTTCTTAAATTTAATATTCTCTTTAAAATTTTCTTTTCTAAAATTTATTCTCTCTTTAAACTTTCGTTCCTTCAAACCATCAAAATCTTGTACAAATAACAACAGGACCATTTCCTCAAACTTAACTTCAACCTCTAAATCTCTTTATAAAATTCTTCAAACAAATGATTCTTCTTTTTCAAATTCTCTTTAAATTCTAATTCTGTTTTTTCTCTCTTTTCAACTATCTAAAATTCCTAAAACATCAATAAACAACTTTTTGCAAGTAAAAAATTGTTCTTTCATTAAATTTTCATTTCAACAAACTCATCTCAATCACCAACCATTTTTTTTCTTCTTTCTCTCTTCTCTTACATAAATGTTTCTTTTAAACTTAAACTTCCTTCAATTAATAACTTCTTTCTTTTTCTTTCTTTATTTAAATTTCTTCTTTCAAATTCTAAAGCAAAATTTTATTTAAAACTTTTTTTCTCTCTCTCTCAAATCTTATAAAAAATAATATTCACCTTAAATACAATAAAATAATACAAAAATAAAACTAAAGACAATTCTACTTTTCTACTTCTTTACATCTCTCCCTTTCATTTCAAATTTTCTCTTTTAATTTTTCTCGAACCAATCCTTTCATCTTCTCCAAAATTACCCTTACCACCTTCCTGCATTTCTCAAATACCTGCTCCTCTCCTACCGGAACCACCTCTCCAATCTCCAATAGCTCCTCTGCCACGTCGAAGGAAGCAGTGTCGATAATTGTATCGACCTCCCCACACAACTCTTCTGAGAACCTAACTTGTCGACCCTGACGAGGCTTCTTCGACCACACCTGGTCCAGCTTTTCCTCAGGTTCTTCGATTCCACCCGTGACCGGAGGGTTTGCCTCAGTTGGCAAAAGCGACGCAGGTTCCCCAATTGGGTCTTCAATGGCATTTGATGTCTAAACAAGAACTCATCAGTAACCTCATCCCTAAAAAAGCAACAGATAAAACTTACTTTGAAGATGGGGTCAGGTTCTAAGAACAACCTTGGAGCCACCTCTACCTCTTCTTCTTTCTCCTCCTTGTCATCTTCAATGACCACCCGTCGTTTTTTGGGTGTCTGCCCTGGAACAGGGACTTCATCCTCATCTTCCTTTACCAATTTTTTGATCTCTTCTTCAACACCCCGTTTTGAGCCTGTGGCCTGGGTTACCCAGGTTGTGATCTCATTATCTAGCTCCTTATCGTTCTCCCCCACCGATTGATCGTCTCCAACCGAGACATCCCAAATGTCTTTGACCACCTCTTTTGTTTTAGGGATCACCCAAAACTTAGTCTTGGTGAATCGTCATCCAATCTCTGCGTTCTTTTACAAAGCATCGCACGCCACTTGTCGCCAACGGCAAAACTCGCACTTCTGGTGAGGGCCTCGAGTCCCCATACTTTTGACACAAAAGTACTCCATTGCTTCACAAGCCGTGAAAGCCTGGGAAAACTGTCACATAACCATTCCCCCATCCGCTTTAGGGTGTGGAGGCGTAGGCGTTGGGGTAGGACGGTTCATTATATAATGAGGAAAGTAATAATCAAGAAAAGATATATATAGAGGAAAGAGAAACTAGTGTGAGAAGATGGCTCAAGCTCAATGGAGCTCGCGATTCTTATACCCGGGCATCTGTCACGCGCCACATGACACTCAAGGCAAAAGCAGCTCCTTAAATCAAAAATATCGAGTTCTAAATCTATACTCTAAGCGCAGAAAGCAATTCTCCATAGCAACTGCGATTCACCTTTGTGTACTTTTTATTCAACTGCGCTAGCCTAAACTCTAAATCTAAATTAGTCAATCTCTCAATAGTGTGTCTTAGTCTTAATTTCAATAAGCGACGCACAGCGCTATGATCAACGTAATAGTACACTAGTAGTTTTCATTAAAAAGTTTGTTAATTAATTAAAAGGGGTAAATTGAACATGGACAAATATTAGCGAAGAGGGTCTAAGTGTATGTTATTAATGGTCTGTGGTATGGGAATGGTGCGATGAGAGGGAGGTCAATGCGAGGAGGAACAAAGGATATAAAAGGGTTGGGTTTTTGGTTTGACATTCCTTAGAATTAAATTATAAAACATATTTACATTTAATAGTGGTAAAATTACAAAATTGAATCATTGTTATTGTATTTTTCTTTAAACTTTCTCAGTAATCATTTCTAAAATCCTAAATCCTTGATTGTTGAGTTTCCAACCCTTCGTGAGATCTTAAGAATTCCTATTAACTTTGAAACTATATTATAATTCTTCTTGAACACACCTCAAACACATAGCTCTTACTTCAAGTGACCTTCGAATCACTTCCTCCAATCATTCCTCTGTGCTTCGAAGAAGTTTCTAAATCCCTCATCTCACTTTCAGGAACATCCTCGACCTTGTGCGTAGGTCGTCCGGTGACATTTTGGAAAGGCACATTCTGCTGGGTTTAATATCTATATATGGCAATAACTATCAGTTTTTTATCCTCATGGAACTAGAATTAATTTTATATGGCCAAAGTGTCCACCTGAAGTTTGGCCAAAATAAAGGTAGAAATTTTTATGAGGATTACTTGATGAAATGAAGAAGACTTGCAATTACTTTCCATCATAAAATTTTCAAACTTAATTTTATCAAAAATTGTGGTGACACTTTTTCCAGATCCAGTCATATGGGATCAACTCTCTATATGGCAATGAGAATCAATTTTTAGTCAATCATGGCATTAGAAGTAATTTTATATGGAAAAACTTTACACCTGATTTTTGGCCAAAAATAAGTTTGAAGTGTTTATGAGGAATACTAGATTAACTAAAGAAGACTTGCACCCTACTACTGTCAATCATAAAAGTGTCCACCAGAAGAATTCTCAAACTTGTGGTTGACACCTTTGGCCTGTTCCAGCCATATGGGATCAATTCTGCATATGGAAATGAGGATTTAATTTGGTCAATCATGGTACTAGAATTAATTTTATATTGATAAAGTTTCCAACTAAATATTGGAAAAAAATCAGTTGAAAACTTCATTTAGTTTTTCAAAAAATCAAATGAAGTAAAATTTTATTCCTGATGATACACATTTTATCCAACACCTCTTCTGAGCCTTGAAAGTAGGCATTTAGCTTGAATTTTGAATTTCATATATAATCCCTATTATTCAACCTATTTCTTTTTATCCCTTTTTTTCTTTTAGATATCAATTACTTTTATGTAAAACAAATCATTTTCATAATTTTTTACCAGTATTTAATAAATTATTAAAGGTTTAACATCACCCTGTAAGCATTTGGCACATGTTTTTTTGCTATACTAATAAAAATAATAATATACTGGTAACAAAAAATTTATCAAATGATAAAATATTTATAAAACAGAAAGTTCAAATACCAGTGGATAAGTTTTAAAAAAATACCAGTTGCACTGAAGAAGAGCTGCACCCTAGATACTCACCATCAAAAAAGTGTCCGGCACAAGTTTGGCCGAACTTGTGCTGGACACTTTTGTTCAGTTGCAGTCATATGAGATCAATTCTTGCTATGGCAATGAAAAATCTTTTTTGGATAAAAAACTTCACTAGAAGTAGTTTTACATAGCCAAATTTTCTACCTAGATTTCATCCAAACCACAGGTGCACAATTTTTTATCTTTGAAAAAAATTCAATTTAGTACAATTTATCCCTGATGGCCCTCATTAGCTCCAACACCTCTACTGGCCTTTGATAGTAGGAATATTACTTGGATTTCTGTTTTCATATTTTATCCCTTCAACTTAATTTTTTATTCCTAATATTGCTTTTGGATAGAAGTTTATTTTTTGTAAAATAAATCATTTTCATATTTTTTTACCTTTATTTAATAATATAATAAAAGGTGTAACATCACCCAGTATTCATTTGGCACACAAGTTTTTTCTATAATGAAAATATTAATAATATAATGGTGACAAAAAATTAATCAATTGATAAATATGAGGGAGGCACAAAGATTTAATAACAGTGGAAATGTTTATAAGAAATTTCAGATGATTAAAAATGACTTGCACCCTGGCTACTCTTCATAATAAAAGTGTCCAGCACAAGTTTGGCCAAACTTGTGCTGGACACTTTTGGTTGCATGCCGTCAGACGCAATCAATTCTTTATATGGAAATGAGACTGAATTATCACCTCATCAGTGCACTAAAAGTAGTTTTATTTATAGACAAATTGTCCCCTTAAAGTTTGTCCAAACCTAAGGTAGACAATGTTTCCTTTGGTTAAAAGTAAATTTGATCCATGTTAATCTATGATGGTGCCCATTTTTTCTGAAGCCTCTACTGGCTCATGATAGCAGAAATTTTGCTTAATATCTTTATTTCATGTTTGATCTCTTTAATTTTAATCTTACCCTTTTATTTATCCTTTAGCTTTTAAATATCAATTTTATTGTGGTAAAACTGTTAACTTTCACATTTTTTTACATTTATTATATTATATTATTAAAGTTGTAAAATCATCCAGTGTACATTCATTACACATGTTTTTACTATACTAAAAACATTAATAATATAATGGTGACTAAAAAATAATCAAATAATAAATATGGATGACACAGAAAGATCAAATACCCATAGACATTTTTAAAATGAATATAAGATTAACTGAAGAAGACTTGCACCCTAGCTACTCTCCATCATAGAAGTGTCCAGCACAATTTCAGCTGAGCTTGTGCTGGACACTTTTGGTTGCATGCAGTCAGATGGGATATATTTACTCAATGGAAGTTAAAATGAATTTTTGCTCAATAATTGCACAAGAAGTGGCTTTATACTGCTATACTATCCTCCTGATTTTTTGGAAAACCTCAGGTGGACACTTTTATTAGTTTTAAAAAAAAGAAAACATATTCCAAATCTAGAACTGGTGGTGCAAATTTGGTCTGAAAACTCAAGTTATCTTTGATGGAAGAAATTTTATTTGAATGTTTAATTTCATATTTAATCACTTTTATTTTACCTTTTTTTTTCCTGTTTTTGCTTTCAAATATCAATTTATTTATTGTAAAACTAATACTTTTCATATTTTTTTTTACTTTTATTTAATAAGATTATGAAAGATGTAGCATCTCCCAGTATGCATTTGGCTTACAAGTTTTTTCAATACTAATAACATTAATATTATAATGGTGAAAAACAATGAATCAAATGATAAATATGAATGACACAGAAAGATCATATACAAGTGGATTTGTCTATAAGGAATACCTGATGAACTGAAGAAGACCTGCACCCTAGATACTCACCATCTTAAAAGTGTCCAGCATAAGTTTGGCCAAACTTGTGCTGGACACTTTTGGTTGCATGCAGTCAGATGGGATAAATTTACTCTATGGAAATGAAAAAGACATTTTGCTCAATCATTGCACAATAAGTAGTTTGATATTTCCAAACTGTCCTCCTGATGATTTTTAAAAACTCATCAGGACACTTTCTTTGGTTTAACAAAAAAAAAATATAGTGCAAGTTTAGCCCTGGTGGTGCACATTTGATCTAACACCTCTACTTGTTATTGATAGTGGGAATTTTCCTTAGATTTTTTTTTCATATTTTATCCCTTTTATTTTACTTTTTTATTGCTCATATTGCTTTGGATATCAATTTTTAATTTTTAAAATAAATAATTTTCATACTCTTATACCTTTAGTTAATAATATATGATTAAAGGTGGAACACCACCTGGTATGCATTTTTCACACAAGTTATTACTATAGTAATAATGTTAATAATATAATGATGACAAAAAATTAATCAAATGGTAAATTTAAATGACACAGAAAGATCAAATTCCAGTGGAAATTTTTATAAGAAATCCCTTTTGAGTTTAAGAAGATTTGCTTACTCTCAATTATAAAAGTTTCCAGCACAAATTCGGCCAAACTTGTGCTGGACAGTTTTGGTTGCATGAAGTCATATGAGATAAATTCTCTCTATGGCAAAAAAATGATACTTCACTCAATTATTGAAGTAAAGAATGTTTAATATTGTAAAATTGTTCCCTGGAAGTCTTTCCAAACCTCAGGTCAAAATTTGTTAGCTATAAATAAAAGTAAGTTTAGACCAAGTCTTGACCTAGGGGTCCCCAACTGTCCCAACACCACTTCTGGCTCTTGATAGTAAAAATTTTACTTGTATTTTTTATTTCGTATTTGATCCCATTTATTTTCATTTTACTTTTCTATTACACTTTTTAATTTTAAATATCAATTTTTTTTTAAAAAAACTAAACATATTCATATTTTTTTAACTTTATATAATAATATTATTAAAGTTGTAACATCACCAATTTTGCATTTGGCATGCAGGTTTTTGCTATACTAGAAACATTAATAATATATATGGTGACAAAAAACTAATTATAAGATAAATATGAATGATAAAAAAAGTTAAAAACCCAATAGAAACGTGAAAAACAAAAAACTGATGTACTGAGAAACACTTCCACCCTAGCTACTTTCCATCATAAAAGTTTCCAGCACAAGTTCGGCCGAACTTGTGCTGGACACTTTTGTTCAGGTGCAGTCAGGTGGGATCAATTCTCTCTGTGGAAATTAAATAAAAAAAAAGCTAAATAATTACATTAGAAGTAGTTTGGTATGGCTGAATTATCCACCTTGAGTTTTTCCAAACCTCAGGTGAAAAATTTTTTATCTTTAAATAAAATTAAATTATATCAAATTTAGCCCTGATGGCACCCATTTGTTTCAACACCTCTACTGGCTCTTGAAGGTAGGAATTTTTCTTGAATTTTTCTTTTTCATATTTGATCTCTTTTACTTTACTTTTTTATCAATCATTTTACATTTGGATATTAATTAATAATTTTGGAAAAGAAATCATTTTCATATTTTTTTAACATTTTTTAATAATATTATAAAAGGTGTAATATAACATGGCATGCATTTGGCGCACAAGTTTTTTCTATACTAATAAAATTAATAATATTCTAATGACAAAAAATTGATCAGATAATAATATATGAATAACACAGAAAGATCAAATACCATTTGACATGTTTTAAAAAAATAACAGTTGCACTGAAGAAGCCCTGCACCCTAGCTACTCTCCATCATAAAAGTGTCCAGCACAAGTTTGGCCAAACTTGTGCTGGACACTTTTGGTCAGGTGCAGTCAGATGGGATTAATTCTCTCTATGGCAATGAAAAAAATTATTTGATAAGAAACTTCACTAGATGTAGTTTGATATAGCTGAATTATCCACCTAGAGTTCATCCAAACCACAGGTACACAATTTTTTATCTTTAAAAAACAATCAATTAAGTACAATTTATCCCTGATGGCTCTCATTTGCTTCAACATCTCTACTGACCTTTGATATTAGCAATAATACTTGGAGTTCATTTTTCATATTTGATCATTTTAACTTAATTCTTTATTCCTCATATTGCTCTTGGATATCAATTAATAATTTTTAAAATAAATTATTTTAATATTTTTATATATTTTTTTAATAATATTATAAAATGTGTAACATCACTCAGTATGCATTTGGCACACAATTTTTTGCTATACTTATATAATTAATAATATAATTAAGACAAAAAATTAATCAAACAATATGTATGAGTGAGGCACAAAGATAAAATACCAGTAGACATGTTTGTAAGAAATACCAGATGAACTGAAGAAAAATTCTACCCCAGCAGCTCTCCATCATAGAAGTGTCCAGCACAAGTTCGGCCGAACTTGTGCTGGACACTTTTGGTCATGTGCAGTCAGAGGGGATCAATTCTCTGTGTGGCAACAAAAAATTTTTTTAATCAAATTTCACTAGAAGTAGTTTGGTTTAGCTGAATCATCCACCTGCTGTTCTGCCCAATATCAGGTGTATAATTTTTTATCTTTAAAGAAAAGATCACTTATTACAATTAATCCCTGATGGCTTCCATTTGCTTTAACACCTCTACTTTCTCTTGAAGGCAGGAATTTTACCAGTATTTTTTTAATATTTGAACTCTTTGACTTTTATGTTACTATTTTTTTCTTCTTTTTACTTTTAAATTTCTATTTAATTTTTGTAAAACTAATCCTTTCTATATTTATTTACGTCTATTTTAAAAAATTATTGAAGGTATAACTTCACATGGTATGCATTTGGCACACAAGTTTTTGCTATACTAATAACATTAATAATATAATGGTGATAAAATATTAATTGGATGATAAATATGAAAGATTCAGACTGATCAAATACCAGTAGACATGTTTATGAGAAATACAAGATGAAGGAACTGAAGAAAATTTCCACCCAAGCTACTCTCCATCATAAAAGTGTCCAGCACAAGTTTGGCCGAACTTGTGCTGGACACTTTTAGTCATGTGCAGTCAGATGGGATCAATTCTCTATATGGCAACAAAAAAACATTTTTTTATTAAACTTCACTACAAGTAGTTTTGTTTAACTGAATCATCCACCTGTTGTTCTTCCCAACCTCAGGTGTATAATTTTTTATTATTAAAAAAAAGGTCACTTATTACAATTTAGCCCTGATGGTTCCCCTTTGTTTCAACACTTCCACTGGCTCTTGAGAGCAAGAATTTTACTAGTATTTTGTTTTTCATAATTGATCTTTTTGAGATTAATTTTACCTTTTTATCCCTCATATTTCTTTTGTATATCAATCTATTTTTTGTAAAAAAAATCATTTTCATACTTTTTTAGCTTTATTTAATAATATTATAAAAGGTGTAACATCACCCGGTATGCGTTGGGCACATGAGTTTTTGCTATACTTATAATATTAATGATATAATGGTGACAATAAATTAATCAAATAATATATATGAGTGAGGCACAAAGATCAAGTACCAAAATACATGTTTATAAGAAATACCAGATTAACTGAAGAAAAATTCTACCCTAGCTACTCTCCGTCATAAATGTGTCCAGTACAAGTTCGGCAGAACTTGTGCTGGACACTTTTTGTCTCATGCAATCTGGTGTGATCAATTCTCTCTCAATCATTGAACTAGAAGTTGTTTGATATGGCTAAATGGTTATGCTGAAGTTTTTTTAAAACTCAGATTGGCACTTTTTTGTTTTTCAAAAAAGCAATTATAGTCCAAGTTTAGCCTCACTGGTGGACATTTGCCCCAACATGTCTACTTGCTCTTGATGGCAGTAATTTTATTTTAATTTTTTTTTCATATTTGATTCCTTTAATTTTACCTTTTTATCCCTCATATTGCTTTAGTATATCAATTTATTTTTTGTAAAACAAATCATTTTCATATTTTTTTACTTTTATTTAATAATATTATAAAAGGTGTAACATCACCTGGTATGCGTTGGGCACATGAGTTTTTGCTATACTTATAATATTAAAACATAATGGTGACAAAAAATCAATCAAATGATAAATATGAGTGAGGCACAAAGATCAAATACCAGTGGACATGTTTATAATAAATACCAGATGAACTGAAGAAAAATTCCACCCTAGCTAACTTCTATCATAAAAGTGTCTAGCACAAGTTCAGCCAAACTTGTGCTGGACACTTTTGGTCACATGCAGTCTGATGTGATCAATTCTCTCTATTGCAATGAAAATGAATTTTTCTTCAATAATTGCACCAGAAGTTGTTTGATATGGCAAAATTGTCATCCTGAAGTTTTGGTAAAGATCAAGTGGATTTTTTTTTTATTTTTACAAAAAAGAAATTATAGTCCAAGTTTAGTTCCACTGGTGGGCATTCACCTCATCATGTCTACTTGCTCTTGATGGGAGGAATTTCACTTTAATTTTTTATTTCATATTTTATCCCTTTAATTTTACCTTTTTATCCCTCATATTGCTTTTGGATATCAATTTATTTTTTGTAAAACAAATCATTTTCATATTTTTTTACCTTTATTTAATAATATTATAAAAGGTGTAACATCACCCGGTATGCGTTGGGCACACAAGTTTTTGCTATACTTATAATATTAATAACATAATTTTGACAAAAATCAATCAAATGATAAATATGCTTGAGGCACAAAGGTCAAATACCAATTAATCAATAGTTCTTTTTAATATTATAAATTTTTTGATTAAATAAAATGGTAATAATGAATTATATTTTTCATCCACAATTCCACTCTAATGATTCCCACTGCACAAAAAGGGTTCACTTGGTCCTTTCATTACTGCTTGTGCATATATTTTATTGCCCACAGTACTACAATTTTTTGTAGTGATTATCCCACATCTGATTCAGGAATATTTTTAAACAATATAAGTTTTTTTTACAAAAGACCTTATCATATCCAATATCCCACAAAAAATACAACCTGTTTTTGTATTAAAGCCCGTTAATTATTATGAAATTGTTAAAATAATTAGATTAGACCCTGGCACAGCTAGATCCATACCAACCGACCTAAAGTCTTTTCAATATTGAAAACAATTAAATAAAATTATGATATCATACTAAATTATGGTGACCAACCATAATTCAGCACTTCTCATTTGCTCTGCTACAAAATGAGTGCATGTACCATTTTTCTAACGTCGGACTGTTTTTCTTCCTTCCCTCACACCTTTAGTCCAGAATGAAAATTTAGTATGAGTTTTGGTCAAAATGGTTTGCCAGTGTTATCTGTATGCAATATGAATTCATATTGCATATTTCTATTTATGCATAAAATATACTTGTTAAGCATCATTTTTTTAGCATTTTTCAATCATTATGCATATTTATGCATATTCATATGCATATTCATTATACAGATTTATATGCATATTAATAACTTTTATTCATATACATATATGCACCTTTTTTTGCATATTCAATATGCATATTTTTAATGCATAATCACTATGCATATTTTTTATGCATATTTTTATGCATATTTTTTATGCATATTTATTCTTCATAGTCATTATGCATACACTTTGGATAGGCATTTCACATCAATTTTTAGCATGCAATAAGTATCCACCATGCAAATTAATATGCACATGCATCTATATCATACACGCAACATATATTCAAGTTTAATATTTGAATATTAAGGTATGCTAAGTGATGTTTTTCAACCTTTTGCCAAACCTGAGATTAACTGATGTTCAATGTGGTTCTTAAGCTCTGCTCAAGGAGGGATTGTTCTGGATTCAATCTGTGACAGTTAATTTTTTCAATGTTTTTTTTTCATCAGATTTAAAAACATCTTTCTGACAGTTTCAGGATGGTTTCCCAACAGTTTCCTGACAAATTCCTGATAGTTTCAAATAGAGGGAACTGCTAGCAGTTCACCCCTAGATTTCCTGTGGTGACTCAGGGTTTCAACAAGTATTAGGTGCAAGGATGAAAGCTTTCAATTTACTGGAATAAAAACTCAAACGTTTTTGAGGTTTGAACAAGCAGCAGAAGTTCATGGAGAATCAGATTATGATATGGTGTGTCAGGTGTAATTATTTGTGGCAAATGAATGTAAGGACAATCTGGAAAAACTGGATGGTCACAAAAAATCTGATTGGATGGCGCTGAAAGCGCAAATTTTGAAAAGATGGCCTAAAATTAATGAGGAATAAAGATATACAATTAAGGACATAGATGTCTTGGTAAATAGGGCCAATGGTAAAGGGGGTATCAGAGACCCTAAAGATTTTAAAAAAAAATTGACAAGTGTTTGATCAGGTAGTAGATTATTTGGTCAGTAACAAGGATTTAAGTGACAATAGTGCATCATTACCTTTGTTTTGTGAGGCATTAGCACCTGAGTTCAAAGATTGGGTGAAGAGTTGCCTTGAAAACAAAGGAAAATTGGTTAGAAAGAGAAACAGAGATTATTAGTACCCAGGATTGGAGGCTGTGGAAACAACTGAGGAAGCTATAATGAAGTTGTGTCAGGTAGAGCACCAAGCAGCTAGGGTTTCTTTGGAGGATGTAGAGGTAATAGAGGTTTTTTAGAATACTGGATCACCTTCTTCAAGGCTGACCCTAAAAGCCAAGACAATATCACAGGATTCAAGTTCAGTTATGGCTAGTATCAAGGAATTGGAGAATAAATTGAGTGAAGTGGCTAAACCCAAGCCTAGATTTACTCCTCAAATGTTTTGGTTTTCTTCTATGGCATGTTATTATTGTAATAAAGAAGGCTATAAAAGAATGAGATGTAATGCGCTTCAGAAGGATAATGAAGTCAAAGTTGTTTTTGAAGTTGTGGCAGTGCTAATGTTAGATGATGGCACAGAAGTTGTTATGAATAAGGATTGAGGGATACACTCCAAAGTCATTGATCATATTAACAAGAAGTCTATGGAAGTAAAGAATTGTAAGGGCAAGGAGCCTGCAGATAGAAACACAAAGTCAGTTAATTTTGCAGTCACTTGTGCAGTATTGGATTCTAAGGTCAAAGAGGGGCAGTTGCAGTGCCACTCACTACAGCACGATTGGAGATGTTTGCACCAAAACATAAGAAAATGGCTCAACCAACTATTAGTAGACCAAGAAGGGCTGGCGTCAAGTATGCATATCCAGAAGACATTGAGGAGGTAGGGAATACTACAAGAGAAAATACCCAGTACCACTTGAGGATGTGGAAATGGAGGATAAATCTGGGAATAAAATAGATTATGAAATGGATCATCAAATCAAAGAACAAACATTAGAAGAACTAGATATAGTTCAAAGGAGAGCGGTACTGGCAGAAGAAATTCCAGGAGCAATACATAATAATCTATAGAATCCGCCAGGCAGGGAAAAAGCTGGTGCAAAGGCAAATCAACCAACATGGAGAATGCAGCACCCAGTTCATGCAGAATATCCTAGAGCAGCTGAAGATTTGATTAAAGAATGCTGGACGACAACAGTATCAGTCCAATTGGGGGTGCTAATAGCAGTAGCGCCAGAGGTAGTGAATAAAATAGTAAATAAGTGTAGAGAGCAAAGAATTGATAATTGTGTGAAGTATGATATGGCCGATTATTAATTTCAAGAAATTGTTGGATTTTTAAAGGGAACCACACTATGCAGTACCATTAGGCTATTTAATGATTAAAATTAATGGGAAGCAGATCAGATCCCTAGTACATACTGTTTCTCAGATTGATGTAGTTTCTGCAGAAGATGCGGTGGATCTAGGTTTTCTAGGTAAAGATGGTGAAGGTACTGTCATAGGTATTGGAGGTTGTAGGTTATTGTATGAAGGAGTAGCTGAATATGTCAAGACATGGGTTTCAGCAGTGTCAAGAGATCTACAATTTTATGTTCCTATGGGTGTAGTAAAACTGGTGTCAGGAACATCATTTTTGATGGCTTAATCAGAAATGATAGATTATTTTTTGAATATAACTATACAAATTAGGATTATGTGTGATGATGTAATCCCAGTAACAGCAGTCCTAGTAGTTCCTAAGGATGGTGGCTGGGAAACTAAGTATGTTGGTTCTGAGAGGTTAGAGAAAGAAAGGGAGTTTTATGAGGATGAAGGGAATGGGAGACTGCCAGTGAGGTGCCAATCATTTCATTAGGGGATAAAATCTTAGGTATTATTGTCTTCCAAGATGAGAGGAACCTGGATAGTGATAAGTCAGTCTAAGCAGGGATACATAAAGTGGGACTTCACAGGTGTCTTGGTAACACTAATATAGAGTACATTGTGCCTAGACTTTTTTATTTCTTTGATTTTGGATTTTGTGACACTTATATTAAAAAGAAAAGACATAAATGAGATGTAGATACAGCTCAGAGTTATATTATAAAAGGTCTAATATTAATTAATAAAGGCAGCTACTGGAGTCATCTAGCATCAAATTATAAACCAGTAAATGTACCAATGCCAGATTTGAACCCTCCTTTTCAGAGGCCAGTGCTATCAAGAAATCCTTATTACACACATTTAACAAAGTTTCCATTGGAGTTCACACCTACAGATAGAATAACTCTAGAAAGAGTTTGGATGGTTAATTTCAGACTAGAAGATTGGTTGTTGCAGGAAGAAAAGAATTTACTGTTGCATGTTATGGTACTTAAGGAAAAAGATATTACATTTTCAGAAGAAAAAAGAGGTTTATTGAAGAAATCTTATGGTAGCCCTTATATTGTTCCATTTATACTTCATGTGCTGTGAGAAAAGAAAGCATTTCCTTTACTAGTGGCAATAAAAGAAAATATAGGGAACTAATTAGGTAAAGATTAAGGTCTGGTTTGTATAAAAAGTCAATTTCTAATTACTCAAGTTCATTATTTTGTGTTTCCAAGCATAACAGCAAGCCTAGGGTTGTTCATGATTTGAGAGAAATGAACAAGGTTAAAGTTAAGGACGGAGGATTACCTCCAAAAACAGAATAATTTGCAGAATCTTTTCAGGAAAAGCATGTTATGGATTAGGAGATATAATGGGAGGATAAAATGATTGCAAGTTGGATTTATAATCAAGACCCATGACTACTTTTGAAACTCCTATGGGGCACTTCAGGCTAACAAGTTTACCACAGGGCTCTACAAACTCAGTCACAATGTATAAAGGGCAGATGATGCAGATATTATTGGATGATGTTCCATTGTGGTGATCCAAACCTGGGTTAGCCTTTGGAGTGCATATTTGGGGGTATTTGGTATGTAGGTTGTTATTGGGGTTATGGTGTTATTAGTGGATTTTTTCATCTTTAGGAGATAGTTAGTAGTGTTTATAGAGGCTTAAGCTAGGGTCACTTATTATGTCTCAGCTTAATGTCCTATCTTTTCTCCTCATTTTGGTATCCCTTATGGTTGTTTACCTTGTTTTATATGGTAGTTATGGTGTTGTTATTGGTATTTATCGGATGGCTTTTTTTATTGGTGCTTATGTAGGCTTAAGCTAGGGTCACTTATTATGTCTCAGCTCAATTTTCTTTCTTTTCTCTTCATTTTGGTATGTCTTATGTGTGTTTATCTTGTTTATTAGTGAAGTTATGGGTTTATAGGGTTTTTAGGGTTTTAATTGATTGTATGGGTGTTTTAGGGCCTAGAAGCGGCCTGTCCGCCCCTAGGAGGCACCTCCAACGTTGGGTGGCCTGCCCGCCTCTGTTTTAGAAGGTTGGGGAGAGTTTCTGGAGGGTTTTTTATTCAATTTGGCTGGATTTTGAATGGGGAATCGGTCAGGGTGGTCTGTGCACTGGCTGTATGATGCATGTGTGGGAAGATTTTGAGGGGAATCATCATATCTCATTATCTCATCTCCTCTCTGTTCCTCACTGTCTCATTGGCTTGTGTTTTGTTGGAATATATTACTGTTCATTTCAACTCTTTCTAGTAGTCTGTCTGGGACTATTATCTTCACTTTTAAAGGGGTCAAGAGTGTTTAATTAGAGGGTCTAGCAAACAGATCTCCAATTTTCAGCAACAGGTAAATCTCAATTGTTTTTTCTAAAGGGACAGGGGTTATTCTTTCTGGTTTTTCTCCAAATCCCTTGGTCAAGGCCTATAGCTAGTACTATAGGATTGTCTACATTTCTGGTGCCCAACGTGGGGGCAAATCTGTTGGCTTTTTGGAATCTCTGTTGATCAAGGCTTCTCTCTTTGGTGGATCTCCTTTGGTGGATTTTGGATTCGGTGCTATATCTATTTGTGGTTGGTCTAGGGGTCTTCTTTTCTGTTGGATTTGGTCCCTCCTAGGTCTCTAAGGCTCTTGGGGGGGACATTGGCTATCTTTGGTAGAGATTGGAGGCTGTAACTTAGATTTGCTAGGATGGTTAGGATTCAGTCTTGGGATGGTTCAAGGTTTTTAGGGGATTATGCAAAGGGGTTTTTGGCTAGGTTTGAGGTTGCTGCTGAGATTGATGGGGCCTTACTGTTGGACATGGTTAGGCAAGTAATCTTTTTCATTGGTAATAGGGAGGTAGAGAAGGAATTTTCTGGTATGGCAGGATATAGGAGTCAGAACTGGGGGAAGTTAAAGATTGTAATGGTTAAAAGGTGGCCTACTAATTTCTCAATGTTGGATCTTCATGGGATTGCTAGGAAGTGTGAATTGAAAGGTGATGTAACTTCTTTTTCTCAGTATGGGGAATTTATGGAGGAGTTGGGGGAGGCTCTGGATTATCTGGTATATAATGATATATTACCACATGAAGATGGTGCCAAGTATGTATTTTAGAGTGCCATGGGTAGGAATGTAAAGGTGGAGGTTATGGAGATTCTTTTCAAGGCTGAATTGATGAAGACTCTTCCAAATGGGGAAAAGAGGATTCCTGGTATGGCTATTCTGAAGGAGGTTATTTTGGGATCTTTGGATGATATGAAGGATAGGGATGTGGAATCTGGAGAGGAAATCATTTTGGGTGGAGAGGTTCAGGAGACTGGTGGAAAATTCAGTTTCTAGGGAGGTGTTGGAGCCATCAATTTTGGAAGATGGGGACTCTGATGATGTTTCTAAAACTGATTTTTCTTTTCCAAAGGATGCCATAGGATCTCAGGAATGTGCTTCACTGAAAGTTTTGGAAATGTACACACTGGAGGATCAGTGTATTTCCTCAAGTTTGGGTGAATTATGTGGGAAGGAGGACTTGTCTGGTAATGAAGAAGGATTTTGGGATATTGAGAAGGAATCTGTGGTGGATGAATGGTTGTTGAGGGATGATTATTTTTCTTTCTCAAGTTCATATAATGGCTTATTGAAGGAGGATGTATCAGTTGAATTTTTGGATGGACAGAAAGATTCTGTCTTGGATCTTTTTCTCATAGAGGAAGATTATTTTCAGGTGGTTCCCTCAAGATAAGAAGGTCTCTGCTTGGAGGAGGATTTTTATTTTGATGTTATTGATGTTATTCTGGAGGATTTTGCAGATTCTAAGCAAGATTCCTATTGGGACGAGGAAAATTGTGATGTTTTCAATGTCACTGGTATGGAGGTTGATTTTAAAGATGTGGCAAAGGTTACAGATATTTCACAGGATGGAGAATTTATTGATTCTGGTTATGAGAACTATGGTAGACTCAGTGTATGGAGGAGGATGGAAGATTTTTTTGGAGGTCTGATTTTGGGATATCAGAATTGGAAGAGGAGCTTAGGTGGTTCAGGCCCTAGGGGCAAACTAATTGGTTTCAACTTTTGGATTTCAAGAATCTGATTCCTCTGAAATGAGGATAAACTACTTAATTTGTTTTGGGTTTTCTTAATTTGGCCTCTATGTATTTGTTCAGGATTTTTATTTTGTTGTTTTGTCCAATTCTTTTAAGTCTCTCTGGTTCAAGTCTCTATATAAAAAAGGGAGGCCGGGCCGCTTCAGGTGGCACCTCCGACGTCGGGCGGCCCGCTTATAATGAAAAAAAAATCTTAGTATAATGAATATGGAAGAAAAGAAAAATTTAAGTGAAGATGGATATTTTTTTTAAAATAAAATGAAGATTATTGGTTTTATTTCACCTCCAGCATGAGGTCAAACTGCAAAATTTTATTTCTAAATTGGATTTTTTTGGCTTTCAAGAATTTTAATGGTTTTTTAATGGTTTTGGTTTTTTATGGAAGAAGATTTGTGTTGGAAAATACTTTTTGTTAGAAGGTACCCAGGGGTGGGGCTTCTAGATTTTATTTTGGCAAGTGTGGGGGTGACTGATTGGCTGGCTGCTCTATCAACAGTTACCCCAGATTTTCTGTTTCCAACCTCTTCTCTTAATTTTGTTGAATTCTAGTATTGGTTTTTTTTCTTTAACAGGTTTTTAGTCCACCAGGACTTTAAACCTATAATTCTTTTGGTCTTCAAGTGCTGGACCCCTCATTTTTATTGGTTTTGTTTAATTTTGTTGGATGTTGTGTTTATGTTATAAGGTAGCCAGGGGGGCTTCTAGATTATATTTTGGCAAGTGTGGGGGTAACTGATGAGCTGGCTTCTCTGTAGAAAAGTTACCCCAGAATGTCTGTTTCAAGCCTTTGGTTTTTTTCTAGTTGAATTCTAGTGTTGTTTTTTTGTGATTCAGGTTTTTAGTCCTCTATGACTTTAAACTGCATTGCCTTGGATGTCTTTTGGTGCTTTTGGATTGGTGGTGGATCACTTGTGCTCTCCCACCATTTTTACTTATTATAGGGAGCCCACCCAGTGATCTTTTCTGTTGACCTGGAGCTGGCTTGGCTATGTGGTTCTAGGGTGTTTGCTGTGAAAGTGGTGGATTCAAGATTATTTTCTTTTTTTCTCATTTTTTTCTTTAAATTTTTTATGGAGGCTATGTTTGTTCAAAGGCTCAAGATAGGGCTCTGGCAATGTTTTTGGTAGAAGAGGAGGAGTCAAAATAAAAATAAATAAAAAATTAAATTTTTTTTAGGTGTGACCACATCAAGGTGCACTTGGATGTGGGTAAGGTATCAGGGGATCACTCATCAATTGGCTGGGGTATACCATTTTATTTTGTTTTATTTATTAAAGTAGGTTAAATGTTTTGGCTTTGATGGTTTTTGGTTTGGGGATTTATGGGCTATATCTTCAAGATTTTTTTTCTGGAAGGTCCTTCAAGACTTTAAACTGATCTTTTATTTATGGGCGATATCTTCAAGATTATTTTGGAAAGTCCTTAAAGACTTTAAACTGATCTTTTAATTATGGGCTCAAGATTTTTTGATGTCCATCAAGACTTTAAACTGAAAATTCTGTTAGTCCTCCAAGACTTAAAACTTGCTGGTTGTTAAATATTTATTAAAGAATTTAATTTTACTACTGTGGATCTAGTAGTCCTCCAAGACTTTAAACTGGCTGGTTTAAAGATTTTTTCAAGAATTAGTCCGTCAAGACTTTACACTGAACACTGTGTAAGTCCCCCAAGACTTTAAACTAAGGATTGTTGATGGTGTAGTTCCCCAAGACTATAAACTGAGGAATGGGAGGCAGTGTGATGTGGAAGTGTAAAGGCAGAAGGATCCAAGGGGGAACTTCTGAATTTTGTAAAGGCAAGTTTGGGGGTGACTGATGGGCTGGCAGCTCTATATACAGTTACCCCAGAAAGTTAGTTACTTCTCTAAATCTTTTTCTTGTTGATCTCTGGTTCTGGGTTCTGTGATTTAGGTTTTTTCAGTCCCCCAAGACTATAAACTGAGGATTTTTGCAGTCCCCCAAGACTATAAACTGAGGATTTTTGGAGTCCCCCAAGACTATAAAATGAGGGCTGTTAGTCCCCCAAGACTTTAAACTGAGGGTTTTGAGTCCCCCAAGACTATAAAATGAGGAAATTTTTATGCTGGTAGAAGGTTATAGTCAGGAAGAATTGTCAACTGGATATCAATTTTCATTGTTGGAGGCTGGTACAGCCAGAGTTGGAATTCAGGAACAGAAGAAAGATATCTTTTCACAGAGATAGATTGAATTTAAAGGCATGGTGCAATAAAAGTTTTAAAGAAGAAGCTTGGATTGCTGGTACAGAAGTTCACTTATGATGGAATAAGATCTGGTGGAAGAGAGAAATGGGCTGTTTGTAAAGATTCTGAAGAGGTGTTTGAACATGGTTTTTGGCAAAGGAAGAATGGGAAAATTCTTGATTGGAGGGAGGATGTGGTGATCCAAACCTGGGTAGGCCTTTGGAGTGCATATTTGGGGGTATTTGGTATGTAGGGTGTTATTAGTGGATTTTTTCATCTTTAGGAGATAGTAAGTAGTATTTATGGAGGCTTAAGCTAGAGTCACTTATTATGTCTCAGCTTAATTTCCTTTCTTTTCTCCTCATTTTGGTATCCCTTATGGGTGGTTACCTTGTTTTATAGGGAAGTTATGGTGTTGTTATTGGTATTTATCAGATGTTTATTGTTTAGTGGTGCTTATGTAGGCTTAAGCTAGGGTCACTTATTATGTCTCAGCCTAATTTCCTTTCTTTTCTCTTCATTTTGGTATGTCTTATGTGTGTTTATCTTGTTTATTAGTGAAGTTATGGGTTTATAGGGTTTTTAGGGTTTTAATTGGTTGTATGGGTGTTTTAGGGCATAGAAGCCACCCATCCGCCCCTAGGCGGCACCTCCAACGTTGGGTGGCCCGCCCACCTCTGTTTTAGAAGGTTGGGGAGAGTTTCTGGAGGGTTTTTTATTCAATTTGGCTGGATTTTGGGTGGGGAATTGGTCATGGTGGTCTGTGCACTGGCTGTATGATGCGTGTGTGGGATGATTTTGAGGGGAATCATTTTATCTCTTTATCTCATCGCCTCTCTGTTCCTCATTGTCTCATTGGCTTGTGTTTTGTTGGAATATATTACTGTTCATTTCAACTCTTTCTAGTAGTCTGTCTGGGACTATTATCTTCACTTTTAAAGGGGTCAAGAGTGTTTAATTAGAGGGTCTAGCAAACAGATCTCCAATTTGCTGCAACAGGTAAATCTCACTTTTTTTTTCTAAAGGGACAGGGGTTATTCTTTCTGGTTTTTCTCCAACTCCCTTGGTCAAGGCCTATAGCTAGTACTATATGATTGTCTACACCGTAACATGTAAGAATCTTTATTCATGACAACAGCAGAAAAGGGCCAGCAGATGATTATGACAGAGAGGTTCTAGAGGAGAACCCAAACATGATGAGGTTTATTTGGGAATATGCTATTACTCTTGGAAGGGTTTTTTTTACAATATAAGATGCTATTTTGAAAGTCTCAGGGTCAAATATTTTGTGTTGCATACCAATGCTTGATATTGTTGGTAATATTTTATGTAGGAAGGGAAATATTATTGCATAAAAACAGAAGAACAAGGTACTTATGTGTCTAAGCTCAAGAAAAACTATAGACTTTAGAGGGCTCTTATGAATTTTCACATATTTAAGAATGTTTATTCAAGATTTTGCCATGTTATCTTCTCCATTGAGGCATTTACAAGAAAAGATGTTGTATGAGGTGGGACAGATGAATGTGAGGAATCATTTGAGTTATTAAAAAGAATTGTATGAAAATAAATTCTTTTAAATAAACTGGAAAATGGACCAGGAACTGGAAAAATTACTCTAGCCATGAATTTAAGTGTGTCTGAAGGAGACACAGTTTTAATGCAAGAGGAAAAGGAAGGAAATGATAGGCATGTCTTGTATGAGTCAAAGAATTTTACAAAGGTGGAGTCTAGTTATTCACAGTCCAAGTTGGAGTTGTGTGGGGTTGCAAAGATTTGGAAGAAGTTGCAATGGATGCTTTGGTGGCAGAATTTTGAGTTCAAGGTTGATGCACTATCTTTGGTTAATATGATCAGTAGTCCAAGTTTACCAGACACACCAATGAATAGATGGGTGGTGCAGATTAATTTATTTTCTCTTGATTTAGTCCAAAAACAAGGAAAATCTTTCACAATGCCATGTTCTTTTTATAGGAAGCCATTGTGTGAAGAGTATTCTAAGGTGGAAGAATTTAAAGAAGATAAGAAATGGATAAATGGTATTAATTATTGGTTTCAGAGTTTTAGAAATAAGAAAAAGGTTGTCCACTAATTTCTAAAACTAAATACCGGTTTCCAGGAAGGCAATAAACTATTATCAGCATTTTTAGGCAACTTCTGTGATGACAATAAAATAAGAAAATTAAAGGAGGACATTTTTTATGGAACAGACCATGAAGAGATGAATATGCAAGTGTCAGATGCTAAAGCTGGCATAGTAACAAGATGAGCTTCAGAAGAAGTGGCTCAGGATTCAGAAAAAATGACTAGAATAGCAGTTGAGAAAGTGATTTTCTGTTAGAAAATGAAGAATTAATTGAGAAATCAACTGAAAGGGTAGATTTGTTTAAAGAGTATCTAGAGGGCAACAGTCAACCAGAAAATTGTAATGAAGACACATGAGGAAAGATAGGGAAGCACACTAAAATGTATTTTATCAAATTCAGAAAGGTATGGAGGGAAAGCTGTGGTACACATCTTAGAAAGATGCAGCAGAAAACTCAGGAGCACAGCAAAAGGCTCAATTCTCTAAATCACAAAAATGGGGTTGCCAAGAAGGATGGTTACAGAAGCACAACTAAGGGGCTTTCAAAAGTGCAATAAAATATAGACTCTCTATGCACACTTTTTAGGGGGAGAATGGATATACAAGCAGTGAAGATTGGAGAGAAGGCAGAAGTGTATAACGGACTATAGTATGTATTTAAGGAAGCTATGACCAGTGCTAAAAGGATAGTATAGATTATGGAGTATTCAGAAATAAGTGAGGGTATGAGTTTACCAATTAGAGATATGCCACAATCTTTGAATGTAAACTAAAAATGCACAATTTAATTAGAAACCTTGATAGGGAAAGGTAGCACTAGAAGAACATGTGGGTCCACAATCAGCCCTCAATTAATAGAAGATAGAAAATAAGTTTTGAAGAAGGGGCACTTACTTAGCACAAAGGGTTTCATTATTAGTGGATACTCACATGGAAAGGGCAGGATATTATAATAGGTATGAGAGTCCGTTAAGTACTTATTATATAGTTAGTAATCTTAAGGAGTATAGGGTATGTATGGAAAGGTGAAGCATTGAATGCTCATAGTAGATTTACAATAAAGTTTCAAGCACTATTAGGACCAGGAGTTATGCTAACCACTGTACATAGACTATTAAGATATTTAGATACTGTTTTATAATCTTATATTAGAAATAAACTTGTGTAGAAAAACCTGTAGGGAAAGGAAACATAGGGGAAAGGTGCTTAAAGTCCAATATATAAAAGGGCACTCACTTTTAGAGGAGATGGAGGGGAAAAGATAGAAAAAAAGAGAGTGAAATATAATTATTATTCATAGAAAAGAAATCTAGACATATTTTATTTTTTTTCACATTGGGTTTGCATACCCAAAGCAGGACTGTAGAGTTGTTTGATTGCTACAGTAAGGATAGTATTAGATAGAGGGCTTCAAGAGGGAGTGACTCAGAATACTAGCTCTTACTGAGAATCAAAATGTCAGTGCAGAAGTTACAGATAGCCTAAGAAAAAGGGAAAGGCAATGGGTGAGGATACTATTTTTGGCAGAATTAGCTTAGATGAATTTCATATTAAAAAAAGACACTTTAAGCACTTGGTTCTGGCTAGGGATGATCTGTCAGGATGGGTTGAAGAAAAATATTTGTTAAACCTTAAGGCAAGTAATGTAGCTGAATTTTTAAAAAAGAATGGTTGTATAGATACAGGGTAATAAAATGGTAACTTTTGATAGGGGTGCTGAATTGGCTGGTGAATTGCAAGAAGTCATGAAAGGGATTGGTTCCAAGATTCAAGATGCAAAATTGTATTATCCAGAGGTTGAAAGTATGATTGAGAGAGGGAATTAAGTGATAAAAAATGAATTGGTTTAGTTATGTGGAACTAATGGGGAAAAATGGGAAATTTATTTACTTTAGTATTATTTTCAGATAGGATTTCAGTTAAAAAAACAACAGGTTTTTAACCTTATGAGCTTATGTTTGGTCAATGAGAAGTAAGACCTATTGATTGGAAGATAGATCTTCTCTAGGAGGTGATTTTGATTAAGTGCTCTTGACTGAATATTTAATTTTAGCAAGATTAATTCAACTTGAAAGAAAGGATGAATTTTTGAAAAAGGCATATGAGAGAATGATGTAAATAAGAGAAAAATCAGTTAAATATTGGGATGAGCACTTAGTACACAGATTAAGGGAACAATTAAAACTAGGGGATTTGGTACTAGTATTAAACAAAAGTCTTGAAAGTCAATGGGGTAACTGTTTTCATACAGATGGAACAGTCCTTTTAGGATCAGAAAACAAATTACTGGAGGAGCTGGATGGTACTGAATGAAAGCAACATGTAGTCACTACACAATATGGGGGGTGGGTGGGTGCTCAAGTAGAGTTCAGTATGAGTTCAGTCTGAGTTCCATCTGAGTTAAGGTTGAGGACTTGCTAGCAAGTTCACCCCTTATATTGCGTAGTGAGTGGTGTAGAAAAGAAATTTTCTATGATACTAAGCTATAGACACAATTCCAAGATGGTTTGATTCTCCTTTCTAAATATAATTCTAAAAAGAAGTACCTGCCAATCTATTATTTAAAGACAGTGAAATCACATATTTTAAGTCTGGTTATCTATAATTTTTTATATAGAGGAGAAAGTAGGATAAATATGTAGAGATCTTTTAAAAGAAAAAGGGGAAATATATTTTAAAATAAGAAATCAAACTTTTGGCTAGATCTATTCTCAGTAAGCGCTTGTATTCTCAGTCACTCCCTCTTGAAGCGCTCTATCTAATACTATCCTTACTGTAGCAAGAAAATAGCTCTATAGCGCTACTTTTGGTATGCACACCCAATATGTAAAAAGAAATAAAATATATCTATTTGTTATTTATTTTATAATTTTTTAACTCTTTCCCTCTACACCACACTATTTACAAGTGAGTGCTTATATATATTTATATGATCTGTGCCCCTTTCCTATGTTTCCTTTCCCTTTGGGTTTTACTACACATGTTCAGCACTAATACAAGCACACCAAATGGTATCTAATTATCTCATTAGTCTTTGTACACTTGTTATGTAAGTCTTGGTTCAAATAGTTCCTGAAACTTCACTATCCTGTACATACAATACTCTTCCTGAGATTCCTAACTTAAATAATAGGTACTGTACCACCTTCATACCTATTGTATAACCCACACTTTCCACATGTATCCCTGATAATAATGGAACCATTTGCACTAAGAAATAGACTCCCTTTTTTTGACTCTTACCTGCTATCCTTTGTTTGAGTGCTAACTTTTTTCCTTGACGTTTTATTTCATCTTGTTGGGTGAAAACCGCTTTTCCTAAAAAGCATTATTTTTACCTTAGGCCTTATTTTTCATGCCATTGCTCATTGCTATTCCTTAACTCTGTTGTATGCGTCTGGAATTAACCATATTTTACAAAAGGACATAGCATACCCTTTAATATTATAGTCAAGATACACAATTCCCCCTGTTCTTTACTCACCTCTGCTTGTTTATCCATTCTTCCCTAAAAAAAAGTGTGCTAGGAGAGCCTATCTTTCCCTGCGCTTTGATTACTCATTAGTTGCACTTCCATAACCATCCTACCTGACAACCCCTTTGTTGAACCTTTGAGAACTGAGCCTTTTTCTACGCTCCTTGGGAACTTTCTGTGTTACTGCAAGATGTGTACCACAGTCTCCCTCTACTTGCGACTTTCCCCAGGTGCATATCTCGCACTTTTTCCTTATTCCTTCTTCTTCTCTTCCCTTAAATTCTAGTTTAACTTTATCTTTCCATACTATTTTCTCTTTATTCCTCTATGTTCTTCTTATTATGGAGGCCAATAACAAAATTTCAAACACCATCTGTCAAATTGTTGATGCACAGAAAACTGATATTGCCAGTGGTCCTGCTGTCAAAGCTGTCCTCACTGAAGCCAAGTGTTGCCAATGCTGTACTGAGAACAGCCTTACTTCATGTCACTTTTTTAAAGCCCATCATGCTAATAGATTATTCACAGTAAGCTCTTTTCCTCTTCTTCCTTCAAAATATCTGGTGCTGCCCTCAATTTCTCCTTCTTTTGATAGTCTTGCAACTTCTGAAAAAGTTGTAAAAAGAAATTCAGCCTCAATGGCCCCCCTACCATTTCTGAAGCTGCTGTTACTACTGTTTGTGATCTAAATGCATCAAAATTGAACCTAATGAGAAATCCGGCCATCAAATTCCCTGCTCCTTCTCCTAAGAGAGCCCAACAAAATCATTTCTTGCCAACTCCAAGCACAATGTCAAATACAAAACATCACTCACTCTTCTCTGAAGAGTCAATTCATACAGTAAGTCCTTCTTCTTTTCCAATTTTTTTTTAATTTCAGAAAAATCTTCTCTTCTTCTCTTTTTTTTAACTGTAGGAGGCTCCTAATACTCTTTCAGCTGCTATTCCTCCAGGTCTTTGCATCAACTTTACTATCCCAGGTCTAGAAGAAGAAACCTTCTGGGCTGAAACACATTGCACACCATTTTCTCCCACAGTCTAGACTGAAGTTACCTGGCCTGCGCAAGAGGCCACTCCACCACCTTTTAACCCTGAAGATTGGTTCTTGGCTCCTCCAACTTTGGATTACTTTTTGGAGGAAGAGGCTCCTCAAATCCACCTACCTTTCCCTCAAGATTGGCAAGTCCTAAATTGAGTGGTTGCGGCTCCCTATTACCACATTGTTGACCATGTCAATCCTGCTTATGATGTAGTATTTACTTACCTTGATGAGCAGGATATTCAAAATTTTTCCACCTTGTTCAAAACTATAAATTCATCTTATAACTAAATTTATAATTACTGGGAGTACACCTTCCTTGATAAATGTTAAAGTAAGTTTTAGTCCTTTTTCTTATTCTCTATTTTAACACTAATTTTCCTTTCTTTCTTCAGCAAAATATTTTTTTTAATTGTAACTTTTTCCTAGTTGAAGACATATGTAATTAGTGTATTTTAATATTCTTTCCTTTTAATAATAAAAAATTATTATTTATTTTATTTTTATTTAAAAGATTTTGCCAAATATTGCCCATGATTATTTGGTGAGAGTGAGAGAATTGTATAAATTCTTAAAAATAATAAGATCTATTTGGCAAATCTTCTTTCTTGAATCCTTCTGAAATAAACTTGAGACAATAAAAATCTTCTCACATACTTTACTTTTTAGCACCATATCCTCTTCAACCTAATATTCTTGAAGTAAACTCAGATCATCCTGAAATCTTGCCCTCCTTAGCGCTAACTTTTTCCCAATTACCCTTCTTAAACTTTTATTCTTCAGATGAGTAGTGTCCCTACTTGGATATCATACTGTGCTTCATTCCCTTGTATCATTATAGCACCTATAAATAGGCATTTTATTCATTGCTTATCATTTATCTAAACCCAACACTTTCAAAAATCTAATTATACATGACCCAATACTGTACCTTACCTAAAGATCTAGCTTTCAGCTTTTGCTTCTGCCTTAATTCTAACTGTACCTTCTCTAAGCCTTGTGGTTATGCCACTTTTATACCTGCTTGCAATTAATGCTTTAAGTATAATAAGACTTGCACCTTTTCTTATGAATGTACTAGTTCTCCTAATACTTATATCCAGTTCCCTTAGAGAGATACTTCTAGCAATCCTACTGTTCTAGCTAGATCTACTAGCACTAATTTACCATCTAATGAAACCTCACCCATTGATAGCGCCTCTCTTCCTGCATACTCTTGTCAATAAATCTGAATTAATCTCAAGGCTGAATAACCTTCTTACTCCAAAAAAGAATTTTCCATGCAATCTTGCTCTACATTTGTGCCCAATTCTGTAAGAGTGCTTTTTCTTTCAATTTCGCCTTTGAATTTACTAGCAAGTAAGTTCATCATCATATTTTTCTTCTATTTAATTATAACTAATGTTTTCTTTACTAAGGTTTTAACAAATAAATATCTTTAGGATGGGTTCCTCAACCCCTTCTCTTTGTACATTCAATGCAAATCATCTTGTACCTTTGCCTTATTTACGACACTATGTCATCCTCCTATAATTGTGCTCCTGCGTTCTCAGATAACAAATTGAACATTCCCTATAATCGCATAGAAATGATTAGTCACTTATTGAACCAGATTAGTTCTACTTCTATTCCTGCTTTTCATGCCAATACCAATAACTTTATTATACCAGAAGAGTGGAAAGGATTCCCCAGTTGGTTTTGAAGAAGACTCCAATTAGTCCTGACTTTACTTCTAACCTCAGTAGTTTAGTGCCTTTTTTCTGTAAACAGATTCCTTCAAACTATGTTTCCCTTTGTAATTTTCATACATCATAACTAAAAAAATAACGTAAAAGGAGAGGAGAGCACTTCCAATGCTCCCTCTACTTTCTTAAATAATTTTTTCTCACCATAATCAATTGTTACTACTGAGATTTTTGCAAACCCAGGTCTCTGAATTGGGTGCTCGATCTGCCAATCTTCTTCAGCTAAGTTGCCTGCCTTCTTCTAAGCTTACTGTAGCCTTCTGATTTGCCCAGACATCTGTTCCTCTATCCAGTTGACCCCTTTACTCATATCCCATCTAATGACAAAACATCTTAAATTCACAAAACTTACATTGAGCACTAATTCAAAGCGCTTATTCATCCATAGTTTCTTCTACATCGCTAGCACCCTATCTATCACAGTTGCATCAAAGCCTCCTAAAAATACTGATAATAGTTTATAATTTTTGCAGAGCTTAAAACATAAATTGAGTAGTTTTGACTTATTCTCGAGGCACTTCTTATGTTACTGATATCTCTCTTGGGTAGAGTCTTTTGATCTGATTGGCTGCTACACATCATTTCCATTCAGTACCATCTAGTTCTTCAAGTATGTAATACCCTCCAGTTATTTGTTTTCTGATCCTAAAAGTACCATTCCATCTGTCCGCAAACATTTTTCCCCATAGACTTTTGAGACTTCTATTGTATACCAATACCAATTCCCCTGGTTTCAATGATTACATCAATATGTGCACTAACCACTCATCCTAATATTTCACTGATTTTTTCCTTATCTGCATCATTCTTTCATATAAATTTTTCAAAAACTCATCCTTCCTTTCAAAATGTGCTACTCTTGCTAAAATCAAGTCCTCAGTTGAGTGCACTTGATCCAAATTGCATCCTAGAAAAGATCCAGCTTCCAGATCAATAGGTGATACCACCCTTTGACCAAAAATGAGTTCATAAGGTGAAAAACTTGTTGTCCTTTTTACTGAAATCCTATCTGCAAGTAATATGAAGGGAAAATAAATCTTCCATTCAGCCCCAATAGTTCAGCATAGCTTAAGAAGTGCATCTTTAATTACTTGATGCCCTCTGTAAATCATTCCTTTTTCCTCTGGGTAATACAGTGTTGCAACTCTAATTTTAGTTCAAATCCCTATAACAACTTCTTAGAATTTACCAAAAGATGCAGCTCCCCCATTCACAGTTACCATTCTAATTATGCAATATCTATACACCCATTGTTTCTTTAAAAATTCAGCTACATTACTTACCTTAAGGTTTACCAACAGTGCTGCCTCAACCCATGCTGGCAGATCATCTCTGGCTGCTACAGAGTACTTAAAGATTCTTTCTTTAATATGAACAGCATCTAAGCTAATTCTACCAAAAATAGTGTCTTCACCTGCTGCTTCCACCTTTTCTTTAGGTTTTCTGTAACTCCTACGCTGACATTATGGGCAAGATTGAACCCAATCCTTGACCTCTGCTGTCATATTAGGCCACCAGAACCTTTCTTTAACTCTTCTATAGGTTTCATATTTACCCCTATGTCCTAGATTTTCATGTAATTCTCTGAAAATATTTTCTTTCTTGAATCTATCCATTATAACTAATTGCGGCGTAGAAGAGCATTCTTTCCATACCCTTCAATCCTTAATAAAGTTTTCTTTAGAAAGCTTCCCTTTTTTGCGCCAGGTGTCATCAACACAATTTTAAGGTTTAATATTCCCTTCTAGTTAATCTTTTAGACAATCCACTTGGTCAGCTGAGTGCTCATTTAATCCTTCTTTTTCCAATGGAGAATCATCTTCTTGACTGATGATTGCATAATTTTCATCTGAATCTTGAGCCCTTTCATCTGGAACTCCTCTTGTTACTAAAATAGCTTTAACTTTTAACCTTCACACATTTGTTTCCTCATGATCTATCCTAAAAAGAACATCATCCTCAAATCTTTTCTGCTTATCGTCATTAAAAATGCTCCTAGTTAACAATGATAGTTTAACATCTTTCCATATGCTATTCAATAGCTTTAAATCTTTGTGGACATCAACCATTAGTTTTTTCTCTTCCCGGTGTGGTACGTGAATTTCAGGTAACTTATCTTTTGGACCAAACAGCTTTTGTAGTCCAGGAAGAACAAAGGGGAAAAATAGCACAGTAGATAGTGCTATTATAAATATGTAATTATGGTTTTAAAAGAACAAAGGGAAAGGGAAGCATGGAAGAGGATTTAGGGTCTGTGTGCTCGGATTTTGCAGCAATATGTGCTGCACAAAGGAATTATGTCTTATCAACTTAGGAGTGCAAGTGCTGAACATTATGGATTTGGATTTTCAAAGAATTGTATGTTATGCATTAAGGAAGACCTCAAGTACATAGTATACTGCACTGGGGCTAGTGTGGTAACTTACTGAAACAGGTAATGTAAGTTGCAGAGGCTAACTATTTAATTGAATTGTCAGAACTATGGACTCATTAATGAAGGAAGGAGGATGGGGATTAAATCAAAAAAACCACCCAAGAGTTGAAGAGACAAGGATCAGCACTGAAAGGTGTCATTGCGTGAAATAGCTCTGAAAAAATGCAAAGGTACAGTCATAAGTGCGCTTGTGGAACATGAGTGAAACAGGTTAATAATATTTTAGTAAGTATAAAGTATGTTTAGGTGTTGTATTTGTTACAAGCAGTGTATTTATTATATTAATGGATTAGTTATTATTTTACTAATTTGGCGCTAGAAACAGCACTGGAGATTCACTAGGGAACTGTGTCTGGAGTGCTGAAAAATACAAGAAGGGAAGGCAATCTAATAGGAGAAGAGAGTTGTGAGATTTTTTAGATAGAGAAAATTATTATTAAAAATTAGTCATTTGGCTACAAAAATTAGAGCCTCATATTATATACTTTCGAAATAAACTGTGGTATATAGCAATTTGTCTATTTTGTTAGAAAATTGAATCCCTGAGTCTACATTATTTTACTCCTTTACTATTTCGAACTTGTCCTCAATAACCTACCTTTGTTGCTACCTGAGTTTACGCTACATCTTTTACTACTGAGTGCCTTTATTACTATAGTCCTCGCACTGATACTAACTTATACTCAAAAAACTAGTTGTTGAGTTGTGTTTAATTGCACATACTTGTACTCATAAAGGAAATTCCCTATTTCCCTTGTGCTCTATCCTTGTATCTACTCCATTGTTATCGACCTGAATTGAGAATGGAATATAGTGTATTAAAGGAAGCTCTTCTACCCTATCCTCCTCACTGATCCCATCTCAATTCAGGTATGTTTTTTCTTGGCTCTTACTCTATACAAATACTCTACTTCTTCTCAAATTGTGTTACTTGGATTATAGGTATTTTCCAAATACTCGTTTCATTTCTGATATAAAGCTAGTGCTTATATCTTTTCATTCCACTTAAGGTGCTTTTTCCTCTAGCTTCCTTGTTGTACTTAGTTCTAAGCAGCTCACTGATCCCATCTCAATTCAGGTATTTTCCAAATACTCGTTTCATTTCTGATATAAAGATAGTGCTTATATCTTTTCATTCCACTTAAGATCTCTGACAGATTATGAGACCGGAGTCTATCCACTAAAATCCCCTATTCACGTATCTAAATCTATACCACAATCTATTTTTACCTAAAATGGAAAATATCATTAACTCTACCTCTGCACCCCAAGGCAACAGTGGAATCCCCCTGTTGACTAAGGAAAACTATCAAATTTGGTCATACAGAATGCGCAGCCTTTTCCTTCAAAATAATACCTTTGATATTGTTGTCCTTAATCAAGGTCCTCCTTCCAAAGAAGATGATGTAAAAATCAAGAACTATTGTTTGCGATTTCAAAAGGCCCTTGGTGCAATCACTCAATACATGGATAGATACCATCTCCAGTGCTTTCTCAATGCTACCACTTAAAGCCACCCTCACCTCCTTTTGAAGGCCTTATCTGATCACTACCATTCCACTAGCGAAGCCAACCAAATGCGTGTCTTCCAACGTTTTGCTCTTGTCTCCTACCCTGGAGATGCTACCAAGTACATTGAGCTAAACAAGTCCCTCGAATCAGACCTTGGGGATGTTGGCATCAAACTCAAGGAAAACCTTCTTGCCTCTTATTTTTTGTTTTGTCTCCCATCAGAATTCTCCTCTCTGCGTGATGCTCTTACCAAGAATTCTTTTGCCAGAAATGAATCAATCACTATAAACAAACTGGTCCTAGCCCTCAACAACTATCAACTTGAATACTGTGATATCTCTACACCTGAATCCTCTAAAGCTTTCAAAGCTGTTGATAAGAAGTCCTATGAAGTCTGTTCCAATGGTCGTCACAACCCGAAAACCAAGCACTCCAAAGAGAAATGCTTCCAATTACACCCACATTTAAAAAGTAAAACTGGTTCTCAAAAAACCAACCTAACCTTGGACCTCTCGGAAGTCCAATCTACGATTTCCGTTTGCCTTTCAGCTATCCCTGCTGCCAATTCTCACTGTTATGTTTTGGACAGCGGCGCCACCAAACACATGATCTGTTCTCAAGACCTCTTCTTCAATTACTCCTCTCTCACAACAAAAATCCTGTTTGGTGATGGCTCTTCTACAATGAGTGAGGGTCACGGTTCCATCTCTCTTAACTTTAATGGCAAATCCGTTACCTTGAACAATTGTCTCCATGTCCCTTCCCTAAAAATCAATCTAATCAGCTTACCTGCCCTTAGTAAGGTGTTTCCAAAACTTAGCTTCAATATCAACAACTCCTTGTTTAAACTAAGTATTGACTCCTCTAACCTCCTCACTGGAACCATCAAGGGAAACCTATTCTACATCAACGGCAACTTCAGTATGTCTCATTCCTCTCTCTTCTTAAGCAGTGATTCTTACTCTACCTGAAATAACAGGTTAGGCCACCCTAGTCATGATTACTTGGTGACACTGAATAAAGAGTTTAATTTGTTTCCCGTCAAAGAGATTGAGTCGTTCTGTGAGAGTTGTGTTAAAGCTAAGATTAGTCATAAACCTTATTCTGGTACTATACCTAAAGCTACACATCCCCTTGAATATATACATGCAGACTTGAGTGGAAATATTAGTCCTTCTTCTTTTGGAGGAGGCAAATATTACTACCAACTTACAGATTCTTATTCTTCTTATCGCTTTATATACATCTTAAAAAATAAGTCAGATACCTTATCTGTATTTATCAAATTCAAAAAATTAATTGAAAACCAACTTAACTCAAAAATTGCAAACCTGGTAAATGATGGTGGTGGAAAGTTTTGTAACCGTGAATTTCAAAATTTTCTTCAAACTGAAGGAATACAAATGCACATCACTTCCCCTTACTCACCTCAGCAAAATCACATTGCTGAAAGAGGCAACCGTACTACCACGGAAAAAGCTAAAGCAATGTTATTTCAAGGGAATCTGCCTACCGAACTCTGGGCTGAGGCAGTCACTACGTCTTTTTATCTTCACAACCATACTCCTACTAAAAGTTAATCTATGAAAACTTCATATGAGATTCTCTTCAAACAGAAACAAAAAATCAATCATCTCCGTACCTTTGGCTGCAGTGCCTATGCCCTCATTCCTAAAAACCTCAGAAAAGGAAAATTCGACAACGCTTCTGAACATCTTATTCTCATTGGTTATGATCAAAAATTATTGTCTTAAAAACTCATGTACCCAGTCACTTTAACAACTTCTTATTTGCACGATGTTATTTTTAATGAATCTCAATTTCCTTTCACCGCTCTTCGTAAATGTTCCAATGTGTCAGTTGTCCTTCCCTATCCTGACCTGAATGAAGAACTGCCTCTTATTCCTGCCTCTCTCCCTAACACTATCCCAGATTCTGAATGTTTCTCAACCCCTAATGATTCATCATCTCCTACTTCCTCAAGTCCCTCTGAACCACCAATTTCAAAAAACAATCGAACTTATGTGAAAGATCATTACACTTTTACCAATGCACCTCCTACCCACAATATTGACTCATAAATATCTAGCTCCAACATTATAAATCATCCTCAACAAAGGAAAAATGTAGCACTCCTGACTGAAAATGCCACTAAAGCTTTTGATGTCCCTGTTCCTAAAACATATCAATCTGCTCTTAACAGTCTATATGGTCCTGAATGGGAAAAGGCCGATGCGAGTGAACTCAATAACATGTCCTCCCACGAAGTATGGGACATTTGCGAGAAACCATTAAATGCATCAGTAATTGGTTCCACCTGGGTATTTCAAGTAAAAGAAAAACATGATGGCACTTTATCAAAATTCAAGGACCGATTATGTGCCCAGGGATTTTCAAAACTTCAAGGAATTGATTATTTTGATACCTTTGCTCCAACAGGTCAACTGACTACGTTCGGAACTCTTGTGGCCCTTTCTGCTTTACAAGGTCTCCAGTTCCACCATATGGATGTCAAGGGGGAATTCCTTCATGGAGTTCTTGAAGAAGAAGTTTATATGAAGGTACATAATGGTGTTGTTACCACTTCCAACTTCCAAAACCCTGTGCTCAAACTAAAGAAATAAATTTATGGTTTAAAACAATCCCACGTTGTTGGTCTAAAGAAATAAATATGTTTTTTACCTCCATTAATTTCTTCCCTTCAGCAGCAGACCCTTGCTTGTTTATTTTGTCTGACAAAACTAATCCAACTTATGTTTATTTACATGTTGATGACATGGCCATATTCACCAAAAATGTTACTCACTTCAAAAAACTTATTTCTTCTCGCTACAACATGGATGATTTGGGTGAAGCACAATTTTTCCTGGGCATGAAGATCGTGCGGAACAGAAATGAAAACTATATCAGCCTGTCACAACCCTCTTGCTGTCTTAATTTACTAAGAGAATATCAATTATCCGATTGTAAACCTGTCACTACTCCTTTACTTCCACACTTACATCTTCTGCCAGCCACTCCCGAGGAAATCTCAGAGTTTGAAAAACTGCAAATCAACTATCGTAGTGCAGTAGGTTCCTTAAACTATTTGGTCCAGTGTACCGACCAGATCTTTCCTTCACAGTCAGCCAACTATCGCAACATCTCGAAAAACCTGGTATTAATCACTGGATAGCCTTCAAGCATGTAATAAGGTACTTGGCTGGAACATATGATTTATCCCTTCAATATGGTAACAAATCTTGAAAAAACCCAATGTTCCCCATTGGCCACCATTCTTACGCATTACCAATTGGATTTCCTGATTCTGATTGGGCTGCTTGCCCCTCTACTTGACTATCTACATTAGGTTACCTATTCTTCCTAAATGGCGCTGCCATCTCATGGCAGTCTAAGAAACAACCAACAGTTGCTCTATCTTCCTCTGAAGCTGAGTATAAATCTTGCTTCTCTGCTGGTCAAGAGGCCATTTGGCTCCGATCACTCATTACCTCTTTAGGAATCTCTATTGACAAACCAACCCTTCTCTATGGCGACAATCAAGGAGCGATTGCATTAACCAACAATCCAGTATTTCAAGCCAGAACCAAACACATCAAAGTTCAACACCATTGGATTAGAGAGCAAGTGGCTGCTAATGTCATTAAAATTCCTTATGTGCCTACAGATCAAATGCTAGCGGATTCCCTTACCAAATCTACTCCCAACAAGAATCTCTCCACCTTTGTTTCTGTCTGCGGTTAAAAAACAACGCAAAATCATTCAGGGGGGGTGTTAAAAAATTGAATCCCTGAGTTTACATTATTTTACTCCTTTACTATTTCAAACTTGTCCTCAATAACGTACCTTTGTTGCTACCTGAGTTTACGCTACATCTTTTACTACTGAGTGCCTTTATTACTATAGTCCTCTCTCTGATACTAACTTATACTCAACAAACTAGTTGTTGAGTCGTGTGTAATTGCACATACTTTTACTCATAAAGGAAATTCCCTATTTCACTTGTGCTCTATCCTTGTATCTACTCCATTGTTATCGACCTGAATTGAAAATGGAATATAGTGTATTTAAGGAAGCTCTTCTACCCTATCCTCCTCACTGATCCCATCTCAATTCAGGTATGTTTTTTCTTGGCTCTTACTCTATACAAATACTCTACTTCTTCTCAAATTGTTTTACTTTGATTATAGGTATTTTCCAAATACTCGTTTCATTTCTGATATAAAGCTAGTGCTTATATATTTTCATTCCACTTAAGGTGCTTTTTCCTCTAGCTTCCTTTTTGTACTTAGTTCTTAGCAGCTCACTGATCCCATCTCAATTCAGGTATTATCCAAATACTTGTTTCATTTCTGATATAAAGCTAGTGCTTATATCTTTTCATTCCACTTAAGGTATTTTACAAATACTCGTTTCATTTCTGATATAAAGCTAGTGCTTATATCTTTTCATTCCACTTAAGGTCTCTGAAATATTTTTCTGATTACTCTGATAACAACAAGAGATTGGATTTTTCTGCAATTAATTGTTTAAAAAAATATTAGAGATATTCTGAGTCTTTTAGAGTTTGTGAGTCTGTGAGTGTATTTCATATAGTATAGTGAAAAAGAACAAAAGAGAGAGAATATATAGATTCAGTAGGATAAACTAATATTAGAGTTATTTTATTGCTATAATAAGGCATATTCAAGGAGAGAGCTTCAAGAGGGAGTAGCTGTGGATACTAGCGCTTGTTAAGAATAGAAATATCCACATATTAATATTTGTTTTTCCTTATCTTTTAACTCATCTCTCAACTTATAAACTATCTAGTCAGATATAAGTGTTACAAATTATTGCGCTGTCTTTGAAATAAGAGTGGCAGGTGCTTCTTTTCAGAAATTTAAATGAAGAACCAACCCATCTCGCATTGTGTCTACTGCTTAGTACTTTAGAACTTTCAAAAATTGGTGTCCCAAAAGTGGCATAATTGTAACCAGTGTATGATTGGATTGTTTGGCTCTCAGGGTTTCATCAAGAGGGCTTAATCAAGCCAGCACTTCAGTGGAAGAGTCGTAGGGTCTACAAAGAGTGGATCAATATCCATTATCAGAGGATAGCATAGGTCTTTATTGTGGATATAGTCTGATTAAATTATCAAGTGTGTGTTTATTTTTTTGTGAATTCTGTTTTTATTTTTTTTTATTTTGAAGATGGAACCTACTGCGACTACATCTAGGGGATGTCAGGAGAGGGTTAAATCGCCCAATAAAACAGTGTCTTGCCACAGAGGGTAACTAAAATTATTAGATGTCAAGATGAAAGCATGCGTTTTGCAGGCATTAATACCAAGTAGTTCTTATGCAGGTTTGGAAAGGCAGCTGAAATTCATGGGGCAACCAAATATGATATGGTGTGCCAATTATTGAACTATTTATCAAATGAATTCAAGGACAATATGGAGGATCTAAGGTGTCACAAAGAGCGTTATTGGTCAGCGCTAAAGGATTAGATGCTTAAGAGATGGCTGAAGATTACTGAGGAAACTAGGTACACAATTTAAGATGTAGATGTCTTGGTAAAGAAGGCCAAAGATGGAGGGGTGTTGGAGACCCTAAATAATTTAATGTTTCATGGAAGAGTTTGATCAAATTGTTGATTATTTGGTCATTAATGAAGATTTTAGTGATAATAATGCATCTTTACCTTGGTTATGTGAAGTGTTAGCGCCAGATGTGGAAGACTGGGAAAAGAGGCCCTTGGATAACTACGGAAAGTTAGTCAAGAAGATGGATGGTAATTATAAGTACCCTGGATTAGATGAAGTAGAGAAAGCAGTGGAAGCTGAAATGAAGTTGCATTGGGTTGAGATTTTCGCAGTTAGAGTCTCTTTTGATAATGAGGAAGTGGATGAGGATGCACCTGATGTTAGATTTTCTCCTGAGGTGTTGTCTCCTAAAGCTAAAGTTTTAACTAAAGAGCAGCGAGATTATGTTATGGCTATGAGTGAAGAATTGGAGAAGAAAATAATTGAAGCAGAAAAAGCAAAGGAGGTGTTTAGGCCTAAGTGTTCTTCCTAACCTTCATGCTTTGCTACTATGGTATTTTACTATTATAATTAAGAAGGGCATACTAGAATGAGGTGTAATGCACTACAAAAGGATAAAGATGAGAGGGTATTTTACAAAGATGGATCTATGCTTATGTTGGAAAATAAGACTAAGCTTGTTAAATACAAGGATTAAGGGATGGGAGCCATGGTCATTGATTATATTAATGAGAAGTCAATGGAGGGCAAGGAGCCTGAAGCTAATGAGAAAGGCAAGGATGAGAAATCAATTAATTTTGAAGTAACTTGCAGAGTGTTGGATTTTAAAGTTAAAGAAGGAGCAGTAGCAGAGCCACTCACTGCAGAAAAGCACATGAAAATGGCCCCACCAATGATTAGTAGGCCAAGAAGAGCTGGTTCTAGGTATGCAAATCCAGAGGATATGGAGGAAGTAGGGTGTACTACTAAAGAAAATACACCTGCACCTATGGAAGATGTTGAAATGGAGGGTATGGTGTGGATTATCAGGGAGAAGAATAACCTGTGACAATGGAGGAGCCAGAGGTAGTGCAGCAAAGGGGGGTACCTGCTGAAGGAATGTCAGGAGCAAGGCATAATATTCTAAAGAAGCCAACTAGAAAAGCAAAAGCTGTTGCAAAGGTGACACAATCTAAATGGAAAATGCAGCATCCAGTTTACTCTGATTTTCCTATGGAAGCTGATGATTTAGTTGTGCAAGGTTTAAAAACTATGGTTTCAGTTCCATTGGGGGAGCTGACAGCACTAGCGCCAGATGTAGAAAATAAAATTGTGAATAAGTGCAGGAAGCAAAGGATTGCTAATTGCGCTTAATTTTATGTAGGAGAGCAGTCATTTCAGCTAGTCGTTGGATTTCCTAGGGCACCACATTATGCAGGTCACTTAGGGTATCTGAAGATTACTGTAAATGGTAAGCAGACACCACACAATATGCGGGGCGGACTTGCTAGCAAGTATGAAACCTTGGACTCTAACTCACCACAGATTGAAAACACATTGAGCTATTGAAAAAGGAACCATACAATCAGGGATGAACACCACTCAGCAGGACAGTTTTAGGTGGGTGTTCAAGTAGAGTTCAGTATGGGTTCAGTATGAGTTCAGTCTGAGTTTCATCTCAGTTCAGGTTGGGGACTTGCTAGCAAGTCCACCCCCTATATTGTGTAGTGAGATTAGAGCATTAGTGGATACAGGTTTAAAAATCAATGTGGTATCAGCAGATGATGCTGCCGAGCTAGATCTTGCTGTAAAAGACAGTGATGGCACTGTCCCAGGAATTGGTGAAGGTAGGTTGCCTGTTATAGGTGTAGCACAGTATGTATGCACTAGAGTTGCAGGAGCAACAAGAGATATTCATTTTTATGTTCCAATGGATGTATTTGAACCAGTTTTAGGCACAAATTTTTAATGGATTAATCTGCAACTATTGATTATTGTTTGAATAAGACTATTGGAATAAGGATTTTGGGTGATGATGGTATTCAAGTGATAGAAGTCTTAGTAGCACCTAAGGATGGTGGCTGGGAAACTAAGTACTCTGGAGCTGCAAGACTGGAGAAATAAAGACAGATTTATGAGGAAGTCTCAAAGAATGAGATGGGGAAACCACCAGGAAGGCACCAAAATTCTCATTAGGGGCTGGAATTTTAGGTGTTACTATCTCCCAAGATGAGAGGAAGCCAGATAATGACCAGCCAGTCCAACATGAGGGGATAACTAAAGTGGTACTTCATAGGTGTCTTGGTAATACTACAGTAGAATGTATTATACCTAGGCTTTTTGATTTCTTTGATTATGGATTTTGTTATAATTATATTAAAAAGAAAAGACAAAAACAGGATTAAGGTATAACCCATAGTTATATTAGAAAGGGTTTGATTTTAAATAATGAAGGAAGCAGCAAGCACTGTTTTGCATCAAAGTATAAACCAGTAGCTTTCAAGGTTAACCCAGTGTAGACAATCCTATAGTACTAGCTATAGGCCTTGACCAAGAGAGTAGGAGTAAAACCAGAGAGAGAAACCCATTTCCCTTTAGAAAAATAAGTGACATTTACCTGCTACAGTAAATTGGTTCCTGTTTACCAAAGCCCCTTTTTCCACACACTTGACTGCTTGATCAGCCAAGAGAGTAGTCCCCAGACAGACTACCAGACCAAAAAACTGAAATGTAGACCAATGTCCACAACAGAGAGAGCAATGATACTTGATGTAGGCTTCAAATCCACACCAGAGACAGCATTAATACTTGATATAGCTTGCAAGTCTATACCAGAGAGCCTGTTGCTAAAGTTGAGTTAAATGAAGAACTAACCTTGCAACCAACACAGTTAATTGTGGCCCAAAAACAGTGAAAACTGAGTGAGAAATACTATATAATTACCAGATGGTTGCATGATATTTAAAGTTGCCCCAAACTGTATTATGCAGTATATACACACAGACCACCCATCTAAGATCCATGCACAGAAATGCATTTGGCACCTGTACCAGCCAAATTCAATAAAAACCCTCCAGAAGCGCTCCCCAACCTTCTAAAACAGAGGCGGGTGGGCCGCCCAAAGCCGCCCCTCCTCCCTGAAGCCAGAAAACCAATAAAAACATCTAATTACCACGGGAAATCTGGGGGTGAACTGCTAGCAGTTCCCTCTTTTTGAAACTATTAGGAATTTGTCAGGAAACTTTTGGGAAACCATCCTTAAACTTTCAGAAAGATGTTTTTAAATCTGATGAAAAAACATTGAAAAAATAAACTGTCACAGATTGAATCCAGAACAATCCCTCCTTGAGCAGAGCTTAAGAATGTCACGCTCCACGTGACACTCAAGGCGAAAGCAGCTCATTAAATCAATAATATTGAATCCTAAATCTATACTCGAAGCGCAGAAAGCAATTCTCCATAGCAACTGCAATTCCCCTTTGTGTACTTACTATTTAACTGCGCTAGCCTAAACTCTAAATCTAAATTAGTCAATCTCCCAATAGGGTGCCTTAGTCTCCTTTTCAATAAGCGACGCACAGCGCTAGGTTCAACGAAATAGTACAGTAGTAGTTTTCATTAAAGTTTTGTTAATTAATTAAAAAGGAGTAAATTGAGCATGGACGGATATTTAGCGAAGAGGGTCTAAGTGTATTTTAGTAATGGTCAATAGTATGGGAATGGTGCGATGAAAGGGGGGTCAATGCGAGGAGGAAAAAAGGATATAAAAGGGTTACATATTTGGTTCGATATTCCTTAGAATTAAATTATAAATCGTATTTACATTAATAGTGGTAAATCTTTGAAAGTTAAAATCATTGTAATTGTATCTTTCTTTTATGTTCTCAATATTCATTTCTAAATCCTAAATCTTTGATTATTGAGTTTCCAACCCTTCCTGAGATCTTAAGAATTCCTATTACCTTTGAAACTATTTTATAATTCTTCTCAAACGAACCTCAAACCTGTAGCTCTTACTTCGAGTGACCGTCAAATCACTTCCTCGAATCATTCCTCTGTGCTTCGAAGAAGTTTCTAAACCTCTCATCTCACTTTCAGGAACATCCTCGACCTTGTGCGTAGGTCGTCCGGTGACAGTATAATTTAATTCTCCGTAGTTCTCATTCTTTGCACTACTACGTCCTTTTAGGTGTTTTTAAAGTTTTAAAATGGCACCTGTTCAACGCACTCCTCCTACGGGCGCTACTACTAGAGCTCGCGCTAGGGGCAGGCCAACAGCCACAAGGTGTGTTTCCCGCACACACTCTTTGGAACCACTCGACCTTAGGGAACAGCAACATTCAGTTCAATCTGTAGAAGACATCCCACAAGATTTTGAGGATTCTAGCGATAAAGAAGAAGGAGAGGATACAATGCATGAGGCACCATCCGCCCCAGCCAATCACCCTTCTGGTCAATCCTCAGAACCTGGACCATCTAACTCTCTGGAAGATTTAATGAGACTTTTCATGAAAACCCTTTCAAATCCAACATCTTCAGAGGGATCTAAGTTCAAAACTCCTTCTATGAAATCTCCTGACAAATTCGACGGAGATCACCCCCCCCACAGATTGCGACCCTTCTTGCAAACCTGCAAGCTTCTGTTCCATAATGACCCTCAAACCTTTAACGGCGACCAATCAAAGGTTGTTTACGCTTCTTCATTCCTAGCCGGGAAAGCAGCAAGATGGTTCGCACCTTATCTGCTCATGCTTTCTTCAACAGAAACCCACTTACTTATCAATAATTGGGAAAAGTTCAAAGACCAACTATTTACATTGTTTGGGGACCCTAATGAAACGGACAACGCAGAAATGAACTTGTTTTTCTTCGCATGAGTGATAATGGTAAAGCCTCTGAATATATCTCGAACTTCAGAGCACTTCAAACTCGAGTAGGTTGGAATGATGCTGCCCTTAAGTATCATTTCAATAAAGGACTTCCTTCGAGGATTCTGGATCAATTAAATCTTCATGGTCAGAAGATGACTACTTTAACGGATTTAATGGATTGAACACTCGAACTTGACGGCGTTTATCAAGGACGACTTCAACATCGTCGATATGCCAACAAATCTCAAGGCCTAAATTTTAAATCGGGACCTTCTTCACACCCACGACCAAATCAATCCTCCTTGACTCAATCCAAACCCAATAAGGGAAAGGATAAACCTCAACCAAAAGGCTCGACCCCAGGCAATATAAGCAAAGTACTGGATCCTAAAGGGGAACTTAAAGAATCTGAGAGGAAGAGATGAGCAGATAATGGGTTATGTATGTATTGTGGGGGTAAGCACAAGTTGGAAGACTGTGTAAAGTTGAAGGAAAGAGAAGGTACTAGTTTGAAGTCAAAAAACTAGTAGATAGTTTACTTGTGTGAAAGGCAAACTATCTTATCTCTCCCAGTGCACAGAACCTCCATGTCTTAAGGACTGGAGTTGCCTTAAACCGCTTGAGATTCATTCTTTTTAAGGAGGATACCCCCTTCAGTTGTCTTATAGACTCTGGAGCTTCAATTTCTTTTGTTAGTTTATCTTTTGCCAAGAAGCTTCAACTAACATTTACAGATGTCGATCGAACTCCAATCTATTTGGTCGAATCAGAGGAACCCAAATATTGGGTAAGTAAGAAAGTTTTATGGGTTTTCAACTTTCCGAAATTTCCCCCCTTCAAGTGGGAATTATAAGTCTTGGACGCCCCAAGGATGGACAATACCATTCTTGGCCATGACTTTTTAATGCATTGGAATCCCAAAATTGATTAGATTAAGGGTTGATCACCCCACTCTCTAAGTATATTTCTGATTCTTCAATGCAGGTCAATAGGGAGTTAAACAACCCGCCTGACAACGTCCTGCTAGAGGACAAATCTCTGCCAGATGACTTGCAAGCATCTGATCTTTCTCTAAATGAGCAATTGGCTAACCCTTCTAGCTTGATGACTTCACTCGAAGAGGATTTAAATTGCCTCGAAGTAATCGAATTCTGCTCTCTCAATACAGGTATTTCCTCGACAGATTCTCTTGAAGATGAAGAGGACAACAAAATCAATGTTGAAGCCATTAAATCAACTCTACCGGAAATCTTCCACGATTTCCTCGATGCTTTCTCAATCCGCAAGGCCGATAAGTTACAACCTCATCGACCCTACAACCATCAAATAGAGTTAATAGGCCCAGTACCTCCGGCAGGTCCTGTCTATTCTTTATCGAAGGACGAATCTCAAGTTCTTTGAGACTACATTGCACAGAATGTAGCCAAAGGTTTTATCAGAGCCAGTAAATCTCCAACCGGCTCCCCTGTCCCCTTTGTAAAAAAGAAGGACGGTAGTCTTAGGTTGTGTGTTGACTATAGAAAGCTCAACACAGTCACAAAGAAGAATGCATATCCTGTTCCTCCTATGTCATTACTTCTTACCTTTTTCAATGGTGCTAATTTCTTTTCTAAAATTGATCTTAGAGGCGCTTACAATCTGATTCGCATTGCAGAAGGTCATGAACCACTGACTGAAATGCCCACTAGATTTGCTAGTTTTGAATATTTAGTTATGCCTTTTGGATTATGTAACGCACCTTCAACTTTTCAAACTTTTGTTAATGATATCTTTCAAGATGTTGTTGAAAAATTTGTAGTCGTCTATTTAGATGATATTTTAATATTCTCGAAAACACTGGATGAACATATTCATCATGTTCAACAGGTCCTAAATCGTCTTCAAGATCATTGTCTCTACGCCAAGCATAATTAATGCGAATTCCACCTCAAATCAATTGATTTTTTGGGTTTTACGTTGTCCACTGACAGTTTAGTCATGGATGACAAAAAAGTCCAGAAAATCCTGGAATGGCCTGAGCCCAAAAACATTAAATTGCTCCAAGGATTTTTGGGTTTTGCAAACTTCTATAGAAGATTTATTAAAGATTACTCTAAAACTATTTCCAATCTTACTTCTCTTCTTAGAAAAGACATTCCTTTTGTTTTTACTTCTACAGCACGAAAGGAATTCGAAGCACTAAAAATGGCGTTCACCACAGCCCCAATTCTTCGACAATAGTTGAGACAGATGCGAGCGATTATGCTATTGCAGGGGTCATCTCCCAATTAAATCCTGAAACAAATTTGTTTCATCCTGTTGCTTTTGAGTCACGCAAACTCATAGCCGCAGAGTTAAATTATGAAATTCATGACAAAGAGCTTTTAGCTATTATCCTTTGTCTTAAAAAATGGCGTTCTTTTCTTCTCAGCCTAGATAGTCCTTTTCAAATTTTAACAGATCATAATGCTTTAAAATACTTCATGTCTTCCAAAGTGTAAACCAGGCTTCAAGCCAGGTGGGCTGAATTTTTTTCTGAATTTTCTTTCTCTATTTCCTATTGCCCAGATATCTTGACACGTCAGGACGACGTTTACCCACAGCGGGGGGATGCATTTGCTGACAAGAACCCAGAAAATGTGCAATCAATCTTCAACGAATCAATGTTAACGACTCATCAACTTAATTAGATGACAATTCAATCTTTTCGAAATCCACTATCCAACATCCTCAAAGCTCAGTCGAAGGACAAATATTGTTTAGTGTTAAAAGACAAAATACTCTCAAAGCAAGGGGCCAAAAGATTTAGTATTGAATCAGGTCTATTAGTCTTCGAAGGTAGAGTAGTCATACCCGACAACAATGAGATAAAATTATGGATTTTCAACAGTCAACACGATTCTCCATTAGCTGGTCATTTTGGGGTTGATAAAACCTACCAGTTAATAGCGAGAGATCTCTTCTGGCCAGGTATGACCAGGGAAATCAAGGCCTATATAAAAGCTTGTTACAAATGTAATAGGAATAAGGCTCCCTGTCACCAGAAGCATGGGTTGCTTCAACCACTTCCTATTCCCTCTAAACCTTGGGAATCTTTATCAATGGATTTCATTTCTCAACTTCCTTTTTCTAATGATTTTGATGCTATATTAGTAATAGTAGATAGATTTTCAAAAATGTCTATTTTCATTAAAACCACTACTACTGCTACAGCAGAAGATTTGTCAAAATTGTTTCTAGAATATGTATTTTCTAAACATGGCTTACCAAATGATGTTATTTCAGATAGAGGCTCATTGTTTGTATCCACATTCTGGACCCAACTGTGTCTACAACTCAATATCACAAGGAACCTCTCCACGGCCTATCACCCTGAAACTGATGGTCAAACAGAAAGAGTTAACCAAATCCTCGAACAATATCTTTGAATGTATGTCAGTTACCAACAAGACAATTGGACCACATCGTTACCATTGGCCGAATTTGCTTATAATAACTTGACTCATTCTTTGACATGACAATCTCCCTTCAAAACCATTTATGGACGACATCCTCGATTCAACTCAATCCATATAGGAACTAATCATCCTGCGGAACATTATCTTCGAACTATATCACGACTCCAAGAAGAACTAAAAACAAATTTTGAATCAGCGATTCAAAGATACAAGGAACAGGCCGACAAACATCGACAATCTGCTCCTTCCTTTCAACCAGGCGACAAAGTATGTCTCGATGCACAAAACATTCGAACAACACGACCATCAAAGAAACTGGCTGAAAAGCAATTGGGACCTTTCGAAATTGACTCTGAAGTCTCTAAAACTGCATTTCGACTCAAGTTACCTCCTAAATGGCAGGCGATTCACCCTGTTTTCCATGTATCTCTCCTGGAACTGGCTCGAGAAATATACCCGGGCAAGAACCAACCCCCTCCAGAACCGGTCGAAGTAGAAGATCATCTAGAGTGGGAAGTAAGTTGTATCCTTTATTAAAGAATACGCAAGGGGAAACTTCAGTAACTCGTGGAATGGGAAGGCTTCCTCAATGACTCAGACAAAACATCCTGGGAACCAGCCATGAATGTTTCTAACGCCCCTGAACTCCTAAAATCTTTTCATTTGAAATATCCTTTAAAACCAAAACCTTAAAATTTCTTTTATTTAAATTTTCTTTTCTTTTTCGTTCTTTCTTTTTCTCGTAAAAATCTAAAACACCTCTTAAAAGTCTTAGCCTTGTTTTCTTTTTTCTCCTCTTCTTTTTCTTTCTTCTCCTTCTATAAAATTTCCACCAAAACCAACTAAAAATAAAATCAAAATTAAAATAAAATAAAATAAAATAAAATAAAATAAAATAAAATAAAATAAAATAAAATAAAATAAAATAAAATAAAATAAAATAAAATAAAATAAAATAAAATAAAATAAAATAAAATAAAATAAAATAAAATAAAATAAAATAAAATAAAATAAAATAAAATAAAATAAAATAAAATAAAATAAAATAAAATAAAATAAAATAAAATAAAATAAAATAAAATAAAATAAAATAAAATAAAATAAAATAAAATAAAATAAAATAAAATAAAATAAAATAAAATAAAATAAAATAAAATAAAATTAAATTAAATTAAATAAAATAAAATAAAATAAAATAAAATAAAATAAAATAAAATAAAATAGAATATAATAAACAAAATAAATATAAATAATAAAATAAAATAAAACAACATAAAATAAATAGAATAAAACATAAATAATAAAATAAAATAAAAAAACTCTTAAATCTCTCTAAATATTTGCTTTCTTTTCTTTTTCAATTCTCTAAATACATTCTTTTCTTAAATTTAAAATTCTCTTTAAAAATTTCTTTCCTAAAATTTATTCTCGCTTTAAAACTTCCTTTCCTTCGAATCATCAAACCTTGTACGACACGACCATTTCCTCGAACTTAACTTCAATATCTAAAATCTCCCTATAAAAATTCTTTGAACAAATGATTCTTCTTTTCAAATTCTCTTAAAATTCTAAATTCTGTGTTTCTGTTTTTTTTCTTTCTTCTCCCTCTCTTTTCAACAAATAAAAAAATCAATCAACATCTTTTCGCAAATAACAAATTCTTCTTTCATTAAATTCTCAATTTAACAAACTCATCTCAATCACCAACTGTTTCTTTTTCTCTCTCTTTTCTTACATAAATTTTTCTTTTAAAACCCTAAAATTTCCTTCAAATAAAAAACTTTTTTTCTTTCTTTAAATTTCTTCTTTCAAATTCTAAAAGCAAAATTTTATTTAAAAACTTCTTTTTTTTTCTTTTTTTCTCTCTCCCAAATCTTATAAAATTAATAATATTCACCTACAATAAAAAAAAAATATATATATATATATAATAAAATAAAATAAAACTAAAATACAATTCCACTTTTCTACTTCTTTACATCTCCTTTTCATTTCAAATTTTTTTTAAATTTTTCTCGAACCAATCTTTTCATTTTCTCCAAAACTACCCTTATCTCCTTCCTGCATTTTTCAAATACATCCTTCTCTCCTACCGGAAACACCTCTCCAATCTCCAAGAGTTCCTCTGCCACATCGAAGGAAGCAGCGTCGATAATTGTGTCAACCTCCCCACACAACTCTTCTGCAAACCTTACTTGTCGACCTTGACGAGGTTTCTTTGACCACACCTGGTCCAGTGTGTCTTCAGGTTCTTCGACTACACCTGTGGCCGGAGGGTTTGCCTCAGTTGGTAAAAGCGGCGCAGGCTCCCCAATTGGGTCTTCAAGGGTATTCGATGTCTAAACAAAACTCATCAGTAACCTCATCCTTAAAAAAATCACCATTGAAAACTTACCTTGAAGATGGGGTCAGGCTCTAAGAATAACCTTGGCGCCACCTCTACCTCTGCTTCTCTTTCCTCCTTGTCGTCTCTCGGGTGCCCGCCCTGGAACAGGGACTTCATCTTCATCTTCCTCCACCAACTCGTCGACCTCTTCCTCGACACCCCGCTTCGAACTTGTGGCCTGGGTTACCCAGGTATTGATCTTGTTATTGAGCTCCTTATCATTCTCCCCCACCGATTGTTCATCTTCAACCGAGACATCCCAAATGTCTTCAACCACCTCTTTTGTTTTAGGGATTACCCAAAACTTGGTCTTGGTAAACCATTGTTCGATCTCTGCGTTCTTCGTCAACGCATCACATGCCACTCGTTGCCAACAGCAAAACTCGCATTTCTGGTGAGGGCTTCAAGTCACAGTACTTTTGACACAAAAGTATTCCATGCTTTCACAAGCCGTGCAAGTCTGTGAAAATTGTCGCGTAATCATTCCGCCATCCGCTTTAGGGTGTGGAGGTGTAGGTGTGGGAGTAGGGCAGTTCATTATAAAAGGGAAATTAATAAGTGAGGGAAAAATTATAGAAGAAGGGAAACTAGTGTGAGAAGATGGCTCATGCTCAACAGAGTTCGCGATTCTTATACCCGGGCATCTGTCACGCGCCACGTGACACTCGAGGCGAAAGCAGCTCATTAAATCAATAATATTGAATCCTAAATCTATACTCGAAGCGCAGAAAGCAATTCTCCATAGCAACTGCAATTCCCCTTTGTGTACTTACTATTTAACTGCGCTAGCCTAAACTCTAAATCTAAATTAGTCAATCTCCCAATAGGGTGCCTTAGTCTCCTTTTCAATAAGCGACGCACAGCGCTAGGTTCAACGAAATAGTACAGTAGTAGTTTTCATTAAAGTTTTGTTAATTAATTAAAAAGGAGTAAATTGAGCATGGACGGATATTTAGCGAAGAGGGTCTAAGTGTATGTTAGTAATGGTCAATAGTATGGGAATGGTGCGATGAAAGGGGGGTCAATGCGAGGAGGAACAAAGGATATAAAAGGGTTGGGTATTTGGTTCGATATTCCTTAGAATTAAATTATAAATCGTATTTACATTAATAGTGGTAAATCTTTAAAAGTTAAAATCATTGTAATTGTATCTTTCTTTTATGTTCTCAATATTTATTTCTAAATCCTAAATCTTTGATTATTGAGTTTCCAACCCTTCCTGAGATCTTAAGAATTCCTATTACCTTTGAAACTATTTTATAATTCTTCTTGAACGAACCTCCAACCTGTAGCTCTTACTTCGAGTGACCTTCAAATCACTTCCTCGAATCATTCCTCTGTGCTTCGAAGAAGTTTTTAAACCTCTCATCTCACTTTCAGGAACATCCTCGACCTTGTGCGTAGGTTGTCTGGTGACAAAGAACAACATTGAACATCAGTTAATCTCAGGTTTGGCAAAAGGTTGAACAACAGCACTTAGCATACCTTAATATTCAAATATTAAACTTGAATATATGTTGCGTGTATGATATAGATGCATATGCATTTGATTTGCATGGTGGATACTTATTGCATGCTAAAAATTGATGTGAAATGCCTATCCAAAGTGTATGCATAATGACTATGAAGAATAAATATGCATAAAAATATGCATTAAAAATATGCATAGTGAATATGCATAAAAAATATGCATATTGAATATGCATAAAAATATGCATAAAAATATGTATATTGAATATGCATTAAAAATATGCATATTGAATATGCAAAAAAAAGGTGCATATACGTATATGAATAAAATATATTAATATGCATATAAATCTGTATAATGAATATGCATAAATATGCATAATGATTGAAAAATGCTAAAAAAATGATGCTTAACAAGTATATTTTATGCATAAATAGAAATATGCAACATGAATTCATATTGCATACAGATAACACTGCCAAACCATTTTGACCAAAACTCATACTAAATTTTCATTCTGGACTAAAGGTGTGAGAGAAGGAAGAAAAACAGTCCGACGTTAGAAAAATGGTACATGGACTCATTTTGTAGCAGAGCAAATGAGAAGTGCTGAATTATGGTTGGTCACCATAATTTAGTATGATATCATAATTTTATTTAATTGTTTTCAATATTGAAAAGACTTTGGGTCGGTTGGTATGGATCTAGCTGTGCCAGGGTCTAATCTAATTATTTTAACAATTTCTTAATAATTAACGGGCTTTAATACAAAAACAGGTTGTATTTTTTGTGGGATATTGGATATGATAAGGTCTTTTGTAAAAAAAACTTATATTGTTTAAAAATATTCCTGAATCAGATGTGGGATAATCACTACAAAAAATTGTAGTACTGTGGGCAATAAAATATATGCACAAGCAGTAATGAAAGGACCAAGTGAACCCTTTTTGTGCAGTGGGAATCATTAGAGTGGAATTGTGGATGAAAAATATAATTCATTATTACCATTTTATTTAATCAAAAAATTTATAATATTAAAAAGAACTATTGATAAATTGGTATTTGACCTTTGTTCCTCACTCATATTTATCATTTGATTGATTTTTGTCACCATTATGTTATTAATATTATAAGTATAGCAAAAACTTGTGTGCCAAATGCATACCGGGTGATGTTACACCTTTTATAATATTATTAAATAAAGGTAAAAAAATATGAAAATGATTTGCTTTACAAAAAATAAATTGATATCCAAAAGCAATATGAGGGATAAAAAGGTAAAATTAAAGGGATCAAATATGAAATAAAAAATTAAAGTGAAATTCCTCCCATCAAGAGCAAGTAGACATGATGGGGTGAACGCCCACCAGTGGCACTAAACTTGGGCTATAATTTCTTTTTTGTAAAAATAAAAAAAAAACCACTGGAGCTTTACCAAAACTTCAGGATGACAATTTTGCCATATCAAACAACTTCTAGTGCAATTATTGAAGAAAAATTCATTTTCATTGCAATAGAGAGAATTGATCTCATCAGACTGCATGTGACCAAAAGTGTCCAGCACAAGTTCGGCCGAACTTGTGCTGGACACTTTTATGATGGAGGTTAGCTAGGGTGGAATTTTTCTTCAGTTCATCTGGTATTTCTTATAAACATGTCCACTGGTATTTGATCTTTGTGCCTCACTCATATTTATCATTTGATTGATTTTTTGTTGCCATTATGTTTTAATATTATAAGTATAGCAAAAACTCATGTGCCCAACGCACACTGGTTGATGTTACACCTTTTATAATATTATTAAATAAAGGTAAAAAAATATGAAAATGATTTGTTTTACAAAAAATAAATTGATATACAAAAGCAATATGAGGGATAAAAAGGTAAAATTAAAGGAATCAACTATGAAATAAAAAATTAAAATTAAATTACTGCCATCAAGAGCAAGTAGACATGTTGGGGCAAATGTCCACCAGTGAGGCTAAACTTGGACTATAATTGCTTTTTTGAAAAACAAAAAAGTGCCAATCTGAGGTTTAAAAAAACTTCAGCATAACCATTTAGCCATATCAAACAACTTCTAGTTCAATGATTGAGAGAGAATTGATCACACCAGACTGCATGTGACAAAAAGTGTCCAGCACAAGTTCGGCCGAACTTGTGCTGGACACATTTATGACGGAGAGTAGCTAGGGTAGAATTTTTCTTCAGTTAATCTGGTATTTCTTATAAACATGTCAATTGGTACTTGATCTTTGTGCCTCACTCATATATATCATTTGATTAAGTTATTGTCACCATTATATTATTAATATTATAAGTATAGCAAAAACTTGTGTGCCCAACGCATACCGGGTGATGTTACACCTTTTATAATATTATTAAATAAAGGTAAAAACATATGAAAATGATTTTTTTACAAAAAATAAATTGATATACAGAAGCAATATAAGGGATAAAAAGGTAAAATTAATCTAAAAGAGATCAATTATGAAAACAAAATACTAGTAAAATTCTTGCTCTCAAGAGCCAGTGGAAGTGTTGAAACAAAGGGGAACCATCAGGGCTAAATTGTAATAAGTGAACTTTTTTTTAATAATAAAAAATTATACTCCTGAGGTTGGGAAGAACAACAGGTGGATGATTCAGTTAAACAAAACTACTTGTAGTGAAGTTTAATAAAAAAATGTTTTTTTGTTGCCATATAGAGAATTGATCCCATCTGACTGCATGTGACTAAAAGTGTCCAGCACAAGTTCGGCCAAACTTGTGCTGGACACTTTTATGATGGAGAGTAGCTTGGGTGGAAATTTTCTTCAGTTCTTTCATCTTGTATTTCTCATAAACATTTCTACTGGTATTTGATCAGTCTGTATCTTTCATATTTATCATCCAATTAATATTTTATCACCATTATATTATTAATGTTATTAGTATAGCAAAAACTTGTGTGCCAAATGCATACCATGTGAAGTTATACCTTCAATAATTTTTTAAAATAGACGTAAATAAATATGGAAAGGATTACTTTTACAAAAATTAAATAGAAATATAAAATTAAAAAGAGGAATAAAAGAGTAAAATAAAAGTCAAAGAGTTAAAATATGAAAAAAATACTGGTAAAATTCCTGCTATCAAGAGCCAGTAGAGGTGTTAAAGCAAATGTGAGCCATCAGGGCTTAATTGTAAAAAGTGACCTTTTCTTTAAAGATAAAAAATTATACACCTGATATTGGGCAGAACAGCAGGTGGATGATTCAGCTAAACCAAACTACTTCTAGTGAAATTTGATAAAAAATTTTTTTTGTTGCCATACAGAGAATTGATCCCATCTGACTGCACATGACCAAAAGTGTCCAGCACAAGTTTGGCCGAACTTGTGCTGGACACTTCTATGATGGAGAACGGCTGGGGTAGAATTTTTCTTCAGTTCATCTGGTATTACTTACAAGAATGTCTACTGGTATTTTATCTTTTTGCCTCACTCATACAAATTGTTTGATTAATTTTTTGTCTTAATTATATTATTAATTATATAAGTATAGCAAAAAATCGTGTGCCAAATGCATATTGAGTGATGTTACACCTAATATAATATTATTAAAAAAATGTATAAAAATAATAAAATAATTTATTTTAAAATTTATTAATTGATATCCAAGAGCAATATGAGGAATAAAAAATTAATTTAAAGGGATCAAATATGAAAAACGAACTCCAAGTATTATTGCTAATATCAAAGGCCAGTAGAGATGTTGAAGCAAATAAGAGCTGTCAGGGATAAATTTTACTTAATTGATTGTTTTTTAAAGATTTAAAATTGTGTACCTGTGGTTTGGTTGAACTCTAGGTGGATAATTGAGCTATATCAAACTACATCTAGTGAAGTTTCTTATCAAATAAATTTTTTCATTTCCATAGAGAAAATTGATCCCATCTGACTGCACCTGACCAAAAGTTTCCAGCACAAGTTCGGCCGAAATTTTGCTGGACACTTTTATGATGGAGAGTAGCTAGGGTGCAGGGCTCCTTCAGTGCAACTGTTATTTTTTTAAACATGTCAAATGGTATTTGATCTTTCTGTGTTATTCATATTTTATTATCAGATTAATTATTTGTCATTAGAATTTTTATAATTTTATTAGTATAGAAAAAACTTGTGCGCCAAATGCATGCCATGTTATATTACACCTTTTATAATATTATTAAAAAATGTTAATAAAATATGAAAATGATTTCTTTTCCAAAATTATAAATTAATATCCAAATGTAACATGGGTAATAAAAAAGTAAAGTAAAAGAGATCAAATATGAAAAAGAAAAATTCAAGAAAAGTTCCTGCCTTCAAGAGCCAGTAGAGGTGTTGAAACAAATGGGTGCCATCAGGGTTAAATTTGATAAAATTTAATTTTTTTTAAAGATAAAAAATTTTCACCTGAGGTTTGGAAAATCTCAAGGTGGATAATTCAGCCATACCAAACTACTTCTAATGAAATTATTTAGCATTTTTTTAATTTAATTTCCACAGAGAGAATTTATCCCATCTGACTGCACCTGAACAAAAGTGTCCAGCACAAGTTCGGCCAAACTTGTGCTGGACACTTTTTTGATGGAAAGTAGCTAGGGTGCAGGGCTTCTTCAGTGCAACTGTTATTTTTTTAAAACATGTCAAATGGTATTTGATCTTTCTGTGTTATTCATATTTTATTATCTGATTAATTTTTTGTCATTAAAATTTTATTAATTTTATTAGTATAGAAAAAACTTGTCCGCCAAATGCATGCCATGTTATATTACACCTTTTATAATATTATTAAAAAATGTTAAAAAAATATGAAAATGATTTCTTTTCCAAAATTATTAATTAATATCCAAATGTAACATGAGTAATAAAAAAGTAAAGTAAAAGAGATCAAATATGAAAAAGAAAAATTCAAGAAAAGTTCCTGCCTTCAAGAGCCAGTAGAGGTGTTGAAACAAATGGGTGCCATCAGGGCTAAATTTGATAAAATTTAATTTTTTTTAAAGATAAAAAATTTTCACCTGAGGTTTGGAAAAACACAAGGTGGATAATTCAGCCATACCAAACTACTTCTAATGTAATTATTTAGCATTTTTTTAATTTAATTTCCACAGGGAGAATTGATCCCATCTGACTGCACCTGAACAAAAGTGTCCAGCACAAGTTCGGCCGAACTTGTGCTGGAATCTTTTATGATGGAGAGTAGCTAGGATGGAAGTGTTTCTCAGTACATCAGTTTTTTGTTTTTCACATTTCTATTGGGTTTTTAACTTTTTTTTATCATTCATATTTATCTTATAATTAATCTTTTGTCACCATATATATTATTAATGTTTCTAGTATAGCAAAAACCTGCATGCCAAATGCAAAATTGGTGATGTTACAACTTTAATAATATTATTATATAAAGTTAAAAAATTATGAATATGTTTAGTTTTTTAAAAAAAAATTGATATTTAAAATTAAAAAGAGTAATAGGAAAGTAAAATGAAAATAAATGGGATCAAATACGAAATAAAAAATACAAGTAAAATTTTTACTATCAAGAGCCAGAAGTGGTGTTGGGACAGTTGGGGATGCCTAGGTCAAGACTTGGTCTAAACTTACTTTTATGTATAGCTAAAAAATTTTGAACTGAGGTTTGGATAGACTTCCAGGGGACAATTTTACAATATTAATCATTCTTTACTTCAATAATTGAGTGAAATATCATTTTTATTGCCATAGAGAGAATTTATCTCATATGACTTCATGCAACCAAAGGTGTCCAGCACAAGTTTGGCCGAACTTGTGCTGGACACTTTTATAATTGAGAGTAGGCATACAGCAAATCTTCTTAAACTCACAAGGGATTTCTTATAAACATTTCCACTGGAATTTGATCTTTCTGTGTCATTTAAATTTACCATTTGATTAATTTTTTGTCATCATTATATTGTTAACGTTATTACTATAGTAATAACTTGTGTGAAAAATGCATACCAGGTGGTGTTCCACCTTTAATCATATATTATTAAATTAAGGTATAAGAGTATGAAAATTGTTTATTTTAAAAATTAAAAATTGATATCCAAAGCAATATGAGCAATAAAAAAGTAAAATAAAAGGGATAAAATATGAAAAAAAAATCTAAGGAAAATTCCCACTATAAATAACAAGTAGAGGTGTTAGATCAAATGTGCACCACCAGGGCTAAACTTGCACTATATTTTCTTTTTTGTTAAACCAAAGAAAGTGTCCTGATGAGTTTTGAAAATTCATCAGGAGGACATTTTGGCAATATCAAACTACTTATGGTGCAATGATTGAGCAAAATGTCTTTTTCATTTCCATAGAGTAAATTTATCCCATCTGACTGCATGCTACCAAAAGTGTCCAGCACAAGATCGGCCGAACTTATGCTGGACACTTTTATGATGGTGAGTATCTAGGGTGCAGGTCTTCTTCAGTTCATCAGGTATTCCTTATAAACAAATCCACTTGTATATGATCTTTCTGTTTTATTCAGATTTATCATTTGATTCATTTTTTTCACCATTATAATATTAATGTTATTAGTATTGAAAGAATTTGTAAGCCAAATGCATACTGGGAGATGCTACATCTTTCATAATCTTATTAAATAAAAGTAAAAAAAATATGAAAATTATTAGTTTTACAATAAATAAATTGATATTTGAAAGCAAAAACAGGAATAAAAAAGTAAAATAAAAGTGATTAAATATGAAATGAAACATTCAAATAAAATTTCTTCCATCAAAGATAATTTGAGTTTTCAGACCAAATTTTCACCACCAGTTCTAGATTTGGAATATGTTTTCTTTTTTTTAAAATTAATAAAAGTGTCCACCTGATTTTTTCCGAAAAATCAGGAGGATAGTATAGCAGTATAAAGCTACTTCTTGTGCAATGATTGAGAAAAAATTCATTTTAACTTCCATTGAGTAAATTTATCCCATCTGAATGCATGCAACCAAAATTGCCCAGCACAAGCTCAGCTGAAATTGTGCTGGACACTTTTATGATGGAGAGTAGCTAGGGTGCAAGTCTTCTTCAGTTAATCTTATATTCATTTTAAAAATGTCTATGGGTATTTGATCTTTCTGTGTCATCCATATTTATTATTTGATTATTTTTTAGTCACCATTATATTATTAATGTTTTTAGTATAGCAAAAAAATGTGTAATGAATGTACACTGGATGATTTTACAACTTTAATAATATAATATAATAAATATAAAAAAATGTGAAAGTTATCAGTTTTACCAAAATAAAATTGATATTTAAAAGCTAAAGGATAAATAAAAGGGTAAGATTAAAATTAAAGAGATCAAATATGAAATAAAGATATTAAGTATAATTTCTGCTATCATGAGCCAGTAGAGGCATCAGAAAAAATGGGCACCATCATAGATTAACATGGATCAAATTTAATTTTTACCAAAGTAAAAAATTGTCTACCTTAGTTTTGGACAAACTTCCAGGGGACAATTCGTCTATATAAAACTACTTTCAGTGCAATGATGGAGTGATAATTCAGTCTCATTTCTATTAAAAGAATTTATTGCGTCTGACAGCATGCAACCAAAAGTGTCCAGCACAAGTTTGGCCAAACTTGTGCTGGAAACTTTTATCATGAAGAGTAGCCAGGGTGCGAGTCATTTTTAATCATCTGAAATTTCTTATAAACATTTCCGCTGTTATTAAATATTTGTGCCTCACTCATATTTATCAATTGATTAATTTTTTGTCACCATTATATTATTAATATTATCAGTATAGCAAAAAATTGTGTGCCAAATGAAAACTGGGTGATGTTACACCTTTTATTATATTATTAAATAAAGGTGAAAAAATATGAAAATGATTTATTTTACAAAAAATAAACTTCTATCCAAAAGCAATATGAGAGGAATAAAGTAAAATAAAATAAATCAAAGATGAAAATTAAAATCCAAGTTAAATTCCTGCCATAAACAGAAAAAAGAGATGTTGAATTAAATTAGAACAATCAGGGCTAAACTTGCACTAAATTTTCTTTTTTGTTAAAATAAAAAAAAATCCACTTGAGCTTTACCAAAACTTCAGCATGAAAATTTTGCCATATCAAACTACTTCTAGTGTAATTTTATATCAAAAATTTATCTTCATTTCTATAGAGAGAATTGCTCCCATCTGACTGCACCTGACCATAAGTGTTCAGCACAAGTTTGTCCAAACTTGTGCTGGACACTTTTATAATGGAGAGTAGCTAGGGTAGAATTTTTCTTCAGTTCATCTAGTATTTCTTACAAACATGTCTACTGGTATCTTTTATTTGTTCCTCACTCATTAATATCATTTGATTAATTTTTGGTTGCCATTATATTATTAATTTTTTAAGTATAGAAATAACTCATGTGCCAAATTCATACCAGGTGATTTTATGCCATTTATAATATTATTAAATAAATGTATAAAAATATGAAAATAGTTTATTTCAAAAATTATTAATTGATATCCAAAAGCAATATTAGGAATAAAAAATTAACTTTAAGGGATCAAATATGAAAAAAGAAATCCAAGTAATATTCCTACTATCAAAGGCCAGTAGAGGTGTTGAAGCGAATGAGAGCCATCAGGGATAAATTGTACTAAATTGACTTTTTTTCAAAGATAAAAAATTGTGCACCTGTGGTTTGGATGAAATCTAGGTAGAAAATTTGGCTATGTAAAACTACTTCTAGTGAAGTTTTTTATCCAAAATTTTTTTTTTCATTGCCATAGCAAGAATTGATCTCATATGACTGCCACTGACCAAAAGTGTCCAGCACAAGTTCGGCCGAACTTGTGCTGGACACTTTTTTGATTGTGAGTATCTAGGGTGCAGCTCTTCTTCAGTGCAACTGGTAGTTTTTTAAAACATATCCACTGGTATTTGATCTTTCTGTTTTATTAATATTTTATCATTTGATCAATTTTTTGTTACCAGTATCACCACAGAAAATTTGGGGGGGGTATTACTTGCAATACCCCTCATTTAAAAATGTTGGGAAGTGGTTGGAAAGCTGTTGGAAGGCTGTTGGGAGTTCATTGTGAAACCAGATTTAAATTAATTGGACAAAGATTTGGTAATCAGTTAGACCTAGGTTCAACCAAACTCAATCACAGGTTTCTTGGAGCTTGGTGATTACTTTGATTTTGAGCTGAGCACAGATTGAGCAAAGCTTGAACATATCACTTAACATATCATAATATTCACTTTCCCATCTTGTGGAAAGCAAAATTTGATATTTGTTCTAAGAATATCTACATATATTTTCTTGCCAAGTTGGTAACAGAAGGTTAAACTGTAGTATCTCAATTATTACATTAGAATACATAGATATTTGATAAAACATACAATTCAAATCAATTTTAATTTTATTGAGATCACCATAAGTGTCTGTCCAAAGACTTACAAAAAGTATGTTAGTATCAAGACATTGTTCTAGGTAGTAGTTTCAATTTGGATTTTGAACTGACATCTAAAGCATTTTACTATTAGACAGAAACATAAATAAGTGTAATAAGAGTGAAATTATTCTATTTTGTGATTATAATGTAACAATAAAGCACATTTTTATTGAGAAAATTTTTCTTCCTCCACAAACCAAAATTTACTCTATAGGCTCAAGATTTATTTTTAAGCCATATTATTCATTTCAGTTATCATTGATTTACTTCCAATATTTATTAAAAAGATAATAATAATACATGTGAAAGAATTATGAGCTTAGTATAGCATATGCTAAAAAGTTATTTTGTCATTTTATTCAAAACTGATTATTCATTTTTTGCTTCAATTCATCTTTTAACAACCACTATCTTCAGATACTATTCTTACTTAATATGTCAAGTATCAGATGTGTTGGACAGTTCTCAATAACCATCGATCAAATTTATATAAATGTAATTTGAAGATTTCAAAACTCACCGACCCCCACGATTTTACAGCAAGGCCATTCGAATGTTCATATTTTTGGACTATTTGAAGAAAGAAAACCAACCCTTGTTGGTAATCTTTCTCAAGTGCAGAGTCAGCACATTGGACCACTATTGGGTGACATTGGCTCTGGATCTCACCATTTAAACCAAAGAAGTGCCTTGAATCCTATGAAGCCTTTCTATTTTCATGCTTACTTGGTTCCAGTTTTTGGTAATCAGTATCAACTTTGGAGATGACTCTTTTCTTCAAGTACACTAATCAGTCTTGCTAAAGAAGCATTTTCTTCTGCTCAAATTGATTTATGTCCAATCCTGAACTACAACTCCACCATCTTTTTTAATATCCCGCATGTAATTTTTGAAGGCTCTTTCCAAATATCTCAGAGTACTCAAGATTGGAAAGCTGATCAACTTATCCGAGGAATCAAAACAGTTCTCAAAACACATCAACTTCAAGCAATAAATTTTATGATTGACAATGAACGAATGTTAAAGGAAAAGTTGGATATCATGTGGAGGCACCAGGACAACCATTGGCTTAGAACTGGATTTGATGACTATAAAGATCAGTTTCCTAACAATCAATTAACGCCTGAAGGAAACGGTTCAATACTTGCTGATGATATGGGTTTGGGAAAGACACTTTCAACTCTTTCTCTTATAAGTGCAACTCAAGGTGAAGCAAGACAATTCCAGGTATCAGAAAATCAAGAAGGTATTAATCGGAGTTCAGCCACACTGATTATATGCCCCCTGGCAACACTATCGAATTGGATCAATGAAATAAGTGTGCACTTTGAAGATAATGCGCTTCCTTTCAAGGTTCTTTATGGGAAGGATTGTCAAAATACTAATGTCAATGAGCTACAGGACACTGCTATTGTTTTAACGACCTATGAAATAGCTAGCCCAACGATGTCAAAAAATCAAAGCCAAAAAAAGATACCGGTGACTCAAATGCTCGTTTGGTATAGAGTTGTTTTAGATGAAGCTCAGTTAGTGCCCATTTCTATATCTAAAACTTAAAAATTAATTATTATAATCAATTTTTATAAATATTCTTTTAGTTACATTAAAAATCCTTACTCGCAGAGGGCTCAAACAATATTTGACTTCGAATCCCAACACAGACTATGCTTGACTGGAACTCCACTTCAGAACAGGCCCACTGACCTTCAAAGTCTCATATTTTTTCTTAGAATCGAAAAGTGGCAAGAAGACTGGTTATGGAAGAATTTCCTTTTTCCAGGTTTGCAAAAAGGAAAGGCTAATTCTATTAAATCAATCAATCACTTAATGAAAGTCATAAGCCTACGTAGAACAAAGGATGCAATTTTGTCTCTTCCAAAAAAGATTCAAAGGGGGATAGTGGTTCAATTAGCAGATCCATGGAGGTCTAAACATGATGTGCTTCAAGAAGGATTCACTGAGCAATATGGGCCCTCCAGAAGCACTGACTTCCCTTGGGACTCATCTGAGTTTCTAAGAGAGCTGATGATTTTAAGAAAATTCTGCAACCATCCAATCTACGAAAATCTGGATGAAACTCCAACTTTTGATTTCACCTGGCAGCATTCCGCAAAGATTTGTCATCTTATAGGCCACTTAAAAAACTTTTTGTCTGGTGAAAGGGGTATAAATTTTCCAAAAGCTGTTATATTCTCCAACTTTGCAGACTTTTTGCAGATGTAAGTGATTCTATAATGAATTGATTTACAAAATTGTGTTGGCTTATTAAAAACAATTTTCTAATATTTCAAAATAGAATAAAAATGGCTTTAGATGACCACAATATTAGGTATACCCAGCTTACGGGTGAACTCAGCAGGACAAAGCGAGACAAAAATATGCATGAATTCCATTTTAATAAAAATTGCCAAGTTTTGGTTGGAACGATTCAGGCTGCAGGAGTGGGTATAGATCTCAGGTGTGCTCAAAATGTATATATAATGGTGAGCTCAATGTCTTTTATTTCATATTAAGAACAAAAATATTAAATTTTTTATATGTTCAATGTTGAAATAGGAGCCAAATTGGAATCCAGCAGTTGAGCAACAGGCTGTTGATCGGCTGTATAGAATGGGGCAGAAAAATGAAGTAAATGTTTTGAATTATTTTGTACAAGGAAGTATAGAATTCAGAATGTATAAGATTCAAAGGAAAAAAATGGAGCTAACAATGTAAGCCAAATTTCATTTCTATAAATTTTAATGATAATAGTAATCATTAAAATTATGTTTTTGTTTTCAAGGCTAAGTGTCCCAAACAGTGGAAATGAGGAGTATGAGTGTGAAAACCTATTATTAAAGGAAGTTTTTCAATCACTCACATTAGAGGAAGAAAGAATTTCAAGGAGAGCAGGTAAATTTATGGGATTTTGAGGATTTAAAAGTCTGAGTTGTTGAGGATTTAGAGATGCAAGATATAAGGGAGAATAACAGTCATTCGGCAAACCCCGGGGGACATGAGAAGGATTAAGGTTAGGGGATAATGTTGAAACCAAACTGATTCTTTTGTACAAGGCCAAGTCCTTTAGCACACTTCCAGAGTAGGTTGAATTATCTCGAATATCAAAGTGTTGTTGGTCAAGATATTGTGCAACTTTAGAAAAATCTTCAGACCTCCATTGCATTAAGATACGTCTTAACAATCCATCATTATCAATTTTGGTGTCTGAACAACACTTGATGTTTGTGAAAAGGTTGTGATAAGTTTCACAATGTGGAAGTTGTTTAAGAAGTTTAGTTCGGTTAACTGAATTCTAAGAATCTTTGTTATTTGAAATAAAGGTCATAAATAAAAACGGTTGAAAAAAAGGGGATTTTAATAGTTTTTTTTTATTCTATATTTATGCTTTCTCACTTTGATTATTTCTTGAGAGCTATGAGAATCCTTCCCAAGTCTTAATCTATCAGCATGACCTAAAAACCAACGGTGAAGAACTCCTATTTGATTTGAGAAGCTAATTTGAGTTGAGTCAATTGGATATGCAATCAAATTATTGGTTTTTAAGGCATTGTCCCAGTGTTTAATGAGAATATTTGCCAAGACCTGGTTCCATTTGTCAAACCAATCTAGGTTCCAAGCGAAAGTTGATCCTGGGAAACCACACATGCAAAGGTGCTCAATAAAAGATTCACAGAAAATTGGTGGAAACTTTTCCGAAACCGCTGAATTTGATTGTGGATGAGGTAGTTCAAAGGCAATGTTGCAAGAATTCATGTCGAATGATGAAAATCTGTCTAATTGCTCTTCAGTAGGGTTTTGTTTCCATCCATTTGATTCTGGTGACATATCCAAAAGTGAACAACAAAAATTGGGTATAGATCTAAAAAATTGAGAATTGAATGGAGGCAAAGTCTCATTAAATATTCTATTAAGTGTTCTTGTGTTTGTGGGCAGGTTTCCATGAGGAAAGTAAGAGCTACTAGGGTTCATAAATAATTAGATTAAGAAAGTGTTCAATTAAATTAAACAAAGAGGAAGGATAAATTGTTGAGCTCCAAAACTTTATGATCAAAGTTGATTTAAGGAGAAATATCACAAAAATTAAGAATAAGAAGTATTTCAACTTTATGGAATTATAATATGCATAAATTATATTTTTATATGCAACTTGAACTCAAAAGGAATGGTATAAAATAAAGAGAATGATTATGTGATAAAAGCAGACTCATTTAAGAAACGGATTTTTTTTCTTTTCAAAAAATTCTTCCACAAAAATAATTTGTTAAATGTGAGGCTATGTTCATTTTTTGATTACCAAAAAATTATTTTTGGTCCAATATGATAATAATACATATTCTATTGAGTAATTTTTTTCAGCCTGAATAAATAGACTAGAGTTTCACTTCATCACATTTATGTATGAAAAGTTATACAAGGTTTCAGATTTTATGTAATTCTTTAAGGTTTACACTTTTGTAGCATCTATTATTTGAGTATTTTTGATTTTTTCTTTATAGAAAATTCTACCTAGTACAGACCAATTTTCAAAGTGAAAGAAATATGTTTGTGATTGTTTTTTACAAAATATTAACCTTATTTTTGGGGTAATTTTTTAAATAATTATGTTAAAAATATGGATTACTTTTCTTATAGTCCATAACTAAGAATTTTTATAAAAATCAAATAATTATAGGGTAGTTAGATATAACTCAGAAGGCATTTGATAGAAAAATAATTAAGATGCTTGTGCGTACAACAGAATTTTTTCTATGATAGAAAATATTCTGATAAACATGCATGCATTGTTGTACAAATGCAGAGAGTATACAGAATACAAATAAAGTAGACTGCATAACTTTAAATTAATATATAATTTATCCGATTAAAAATTATACATTTAAACTTAAATAATTTCAACACATATTCCATCATATTCTTTTGATAAAAAAATGTAGCTTATATTAGCTAGTGCCTTTCAAAAAAAGGAATACCTTCAATTGGTAACTTCGAATAGCTAACTTATTCCTACAATTATCACAATTACAATGCCTCCATTTTTTCATGTATGTCAATGTCAAGATCTTGGATGTGTCAATAGAAAGTATCAAACTTCTTCTGGGTCCTTTGAAGTTGGTATGGCTTTCAAAAGCTCTAATTCTTATGCAAAACATCAAGAGGAAAGAAATAGGAAGGCCCAGATGGTTATTTCTTCCAACAATCCACTTAACATTGGAAGTTCCCTCTCCACAGAAACAGTAAGCTGTTTTTATAGTTCAAGGTGAGAATTAAAGTCTTTATGATGTTTCAATGATTTATTACATAGGGGCAGTTGCTATTGGGGGCAGAAGTATCTTCAACAGTCTCTAGAAACTCAAATCTTGGGGAAAGGTATAGCCAAATAATTATGTGGCAGGCAGCAAAGCTTTCTCTTATTCATCATTTGAGAAAAGAAGGTTGTACTCAATTTTTGGATGAAGAAATTAAGAAGCTCAAACTTCTAGGTGATAGTGGAATACTGGATTCTGATAGCATTGTCCGCCTGGTCCCACGCTCGATAGATACAGTTTTAAGTCGATTAAAGCTCAATCAATCATTTTTCACTAAAACATGCTGTCCTGAATGCTTTGCTCTTTATGAGTATAACTCTGAATCTCAACCATCTATACTATGTTGCAATCAACCGTTTCTTTCATCATCAAAGCGCAATTTAAAAATGTTTGGAGCAGGACAAATTGCAGTTAAATGTGATGAAAGGCTGTATTTGATGAAGGAACATCAAGAACATGTAAAATACTTATCTCTTAAAACATTTCATCACCATTCTTTTATCGACTGGCTTAAGGAAAAGATCAAACTGTTCAAATTTGAGCTTCTGATTGAGAAGAAAACCCCTGTGGCAGAACGTGTAGAGTGTGATTTGATGAAGGATGTTTGTGATGGTTCAATTTGGAAAAACTTTCCCATAACCAATCAAGCTCTGGATAGCGATGATGATGAATATACAATAACTTCAGGCAACTTAATGTTTACTTTATATGTCAACTGGTTTAGGCCTGGTGGCAATAGGATTGGAGGTCATCAGAAGTCTGTAGGCAATATTATGATGGTGTGTATGAACCTACCTCAAGAAGATAGATACAAAATGGAAAATCTTTTTTGTATGCTATTATACCTGGACCAACAGAACCCACAAGTGAACAGCTTAATCACCTTCTAAAACCACTGGTTAATGATCTACAAACTCTATGGAATGGTATATTGATTGAAAAGACACATCTTTATCCACAAGGCCGGAAATTAAGAGTTGCATTGTTCTCTTTGATAGGTGACATTCCTGCAATACAAAAATTGGCTGGCTTTTCGAGTCACTCTGCAAAAATGTTCTGCTCTTTCTGTAATATCTCTAAAGATGAAATTAGTGAAAAGAATGTGGGAAATTTTTCATTACGGAATCATGAGGATCATATGTGATGGGAAACAAAGTGGAAAAATTCTAAGTCACATTGGGAGCGTGTATCAATTGTTCAAAATCATGGGGTACGATGGAGTGAGCTTAATAACCTTAAATATTGGCGTCCAACTGAATATTGCTCAATTGATGTTATGCATTCACATATGCTTGGCAACCTAAAAGATCACAGTCTAAGCTATTTTCAAATCCAAAATGCAGCAAAAGATCTAGAAAGAAAGCTGGAAAAGGATAAAAATTGGCATGTAAGAGAAGAAGATGATGATTTCTTTTCTGATACTTCACTGCACAAACATTCGAAAAAACGTAGAAGTAGCTTAAGCACCACGAATAATGATGATGATGATACAGGACACACAAGACAGCACAAGCGGCAAAGACGTACGAGTTCAAGACAGTCATCAAGCCATCATGGACTAGATAATGAAGGATTGGGAACAAATCGATCAAGAAGCCAGAGTAGGTCATCCAGCTCCAAATTTATTCCTCCATATAGCGATGTGGCCTCAATACAGTCTCACAGCAGTGACAGTAGGAATTCATTGTATAACTTAAGGCAAAGAAGCATTAGCATATCACAGAGTGAAGGATCTCACTCATCAAATGAGACAGCTAGAGATGAAGAAAATAAAAGGAAAGGTAAGGAGAAAGAAAATGAAGGTAGTAGTAATCCACGAATCACAGCAGCAGAGCTACAGGTTGTATGGAAGATGATTGATCAAGTAATAAGACCTTCCTGGCTAACACAAGTTCCAAAATCAGTAGGATCTAAAAAGGCAGGATCCCTCAAGGAAGCAGAATGGCACATGCTGTATACTCTCTACTTCCCTTTGTCACTTATACCCCTTTGGTTTGAAAAATTTAAATAATCTGAATCTTTAGCTTCCTCAGCTGATAAACCAAGAGAATATTATCTTCTCAAGTCACTTGTAACATTATGCTCGATCACCAATTTTTTGACATTAAAAAATATACAGGCTAATGAGCTTAAAGATCTAGATCAATTTCTGTTAGAGTATCGTGAGTGCCTTGAAGAGGGTTGGAAGAATATTAATGCAAAGCCAAATCTGCATATCACTCAACATTATCCTGAAATGATAAAGCGTCTTGGTCCACCATCAGGTATAGCTACTTGGTCTGGAGAGCGGGTGAATCATATATTATCTGAAATTCCAAACAATCACCATCCACGTATGTAATGTTTGTAAGCAATGATTTAAAAACTCAGCTGTGCTAATTTATTAATATTTACCACAGGAGAGATACCGCTAACAATGCTCAAACATTGGTATCGGAAGTCTAGGGTATTAGATCTTGGTGAAGCTGAAGATAATGATCAATGTGAGACTAAAAAAATCCATATTGATCTTGATAAACAAAACAAATGGATCCATCTAAGTATGGCATTATTTACTAAATGGGTAAGGGCACAAATGGGAAAAGAAACTTCAAGACGGGCTTTGACACCATCAAAGAAAAGTGGGAATCGGGTAGTTGAAAATGTAGCAAGCATATTGATACATGGAAAGAGGTTTACTAGTTACCATCGACACATTGCAAATTCACCAATTGAATTCTACTATGGAAAAGATAGCCAGTTTGGGCGAATTGATGATCTTTTCAGATCAAAGGAAGAGAATGATCAAATATATTTAATAGTAAGTCCTTTCAAAGAGCTCCGTCCAGAAGAAACATCAAAGGATCCCTATGAGCTTTTCCCACAAGTGCATTGTCGGTTAGTAAGAGTAGCCAAAGCAACTCAAATTGTGATTAAGAAAAATGCAATAATTGGACATGCAGCTACTGTTGAGCACAAAAAAGGAATGTTTGGAATCAAAGACGAGGTTGTCACTGCCATTGGACTGAAGACAGTAGTGAGTGAAAAAATTAATCAAATTTATTTTCTGTTGACTAACATCTTTGTGTTAATTTGGGATTGGGGAAATTTGTAGGATTGGTGATATTTGTAAATGGTGAAAGAAATAATTCAATTCTCAATTAAAAAATGCAATGCATCCAACTTACCTTATCATAAATCAGTGAACAAATACTTTGGTTGCTTTTATTGCGAGAGAACCCATGCTTTCAATGAGTCATTTTTATCTTAAATGTAAGAATGAAAGAAATAAAATCATGATAATGAGAAATATGATAAAATTTTTACTTAATGAATGATCTTCTTGCTCATTCATCTACTATAAATAGTTTGACCTTCCAACTTTAGCTGATAGCTATATATTATTCACTTTATTTTTCGACAAGAGAACATACACGTTTACAAGACTATATACATAGTATCTTTTTTTACTTTAGCTTTGATAGGTATAAATTTTAACAACTGATTATTTTTATTTTATTTTATTATATTACAGTTCATTATGGATGATAATTTTGAAGGGATGTCTGTTGACCCAACCGATTCTGATTGTTTTCCGCCTCAACATACTAATACTGGAAATACTCCTCCACCACCCTCTGCTGATCCACCTCCAGATGCATCTCAATCTGTACCACCTAATCCTAACCCACCACCTAATCCCAATCCAGGCAAAGAGTCTCATTCAGAACCGAGAAATTTTAATCCCAATCATCCTTCTGCTTCTGAAAGTGCTGATCAGCAAGCTGATCAGCTAGGAAGAGATTGGGCTAGTGAAGTATTGAGGGATTTTTTCGGAGACCAATCATCATCTGCTCAGCCTAACCAAGGAGCAAGCACAAGTGGAGCAGGTAAGTCAAATTTGTAGTGTATTCTTTTATTGAAAAATAACCAATTTAATTAACTTATTTGAATTGTTAGTGAATCCCTCAATCATTATGGGTATCAGTGATTACCACAGACTCAATTCAGCAGAGTCTCATGAGCGAGAAGGGGGGTTAAGGGCTGTAAGAGGCTTAGTTAGAAGGAATGATGTTCCCAGGAGCTTGGACAGTCTAAATAGAAATATTTACCACTTTCTGAAGTATTGTCTTGGGGGACCAACACAAATAACAAAATATCCTGCCAGCCCAGCACCTTTGGAGATTGAAAATTGGAAAGCTTGGAACCAATTCAAACTGTCCTAACCCAAGTCCAATCTTCTAACCGTGCCAATTCTGCAGCTGATCGACAATTTCTGATAACCAATTCTATAGCCTTCTTGCGATCCAAAATTTGACTACCCAAATTTTTTCCAGCACCTGAGCCTCGAGGACTAAAAGGAGGAGCACCGATCCCACTTTATGTCAAAAGAAACTTAGAGCGTGAATTACAAGAAAAAGGTTTTTGGAAATTCGCGTTTGATTGGACTTGCCGTGATTTTTCAGAATCAACTTGGAATCAAGTCATGGGAAGCATAGTATGCGACCACTGTACCATATGGCTCACCACCTTGAATACAATCGATCAGTCTAAGCTTCATTTAACTCAATGTGTTATTGAGAAATGGGTAGTTAATAAGGGGAAGGAGATGATAAGGTTGTTTGGGCAAGAAGAGGAAAGGGTAGCAAGAGAAAAGATCGAAAAGAGGGCAAGGGCACAAGTAAAACGTTATCGTACCAAGGTAAGTTTTTTATTTTACTTTGCTTTTTGTTATTATGATGCTGATTTAGTTGGAATTAAGATTGCTAGTGCACGCTAAAAGATAGCAAGAGATCTCTGCAGTGATGTGCCAGGTTTTGTTGTGCTTTTTCATGATACTAGGTGCATCTCTGATATTGAGGAAGGCCCAGCACCAGCCCCAACTGCACCTATCCGAGCTATTCCTGGATGGCGAAATCCTGAACTCAATGATTTGTTTAAAAAAATGGATAAGATGATTCAGGACATAGCCCATACACCAGCTCAAAGAAAATCAGCATTAAAAACATATTCACGGTCATCAGAAAGGACAGTTGCACAAAATGGTATATTCAATGTTCCCAAATACCCCCCCAAGAATTGCTATTCAGCAACATTTTTGCAAGGATTATCTGTGAATGAACGTGAGTCACTTGGGGTTGGAGCTGATATTGATCTGGTAAAGATTCGGGAATCAATTAATAGAGCATCAACATCATCATAACTTAGGTATAACGGTGATCATCTGTGTAATATAGCTATCTTATATTGAATTTTATGTATTCTGTTTTTTTTCAAAGCAGCTTGGTAAATGTTATAAAGTGATATTGAGAGTTTCAGCCTTTATATCTCCAGGACTGAGTAAAAAGTAATTATAAGTTATGTTAAACACATGAACTATACATGGGAATAATAAATAAGAGTACACAAATAGTATACATAAGTAAAATTATGATAATACACAAAAAATGCCATTATAACACCTTATATACATGCATATATCCACCTTTTATAGGTCTTATGTACTTAATATTAAGTTGGAATATGTTAGTGTAATCTTAAGAACCTTAAGTATAAGGCTACATAATTTTTAAGTACACTTAAAGCTGTTATATTCATTGTTTTATGCAAAAAACAAGAAATGCGCTTTATTTCACTTAAAAGTTGACTATATGCGCTATAAAATTGAGAATATCAAAATTGAGCTTTGACAGATCAATTGGGCTCATTTAGAACTATTGATTTGGCTATTTAAATGCATAAAAATAACACTTTTCAAATTTGGTGTTTTTTATGCCAGAAATGGCTTCTGTGTACTGGCCACATACTGCCTGCTTTTTTCCCGTGTGAATAGCTTCATTTTTAGCAAAGTTAGCTTTTTCACACTATAATTACCCCACATTCTACGCCCACTGTGGGGAAACACACTAAAATAGGCGACAGGCGCTTATTTAGTGTCCTAGCTTAATTAATAATGCATTGACCTTGTTTATATGCACTAATTTCATTAATAACCTCACTCTTGGCACTTTATTTCATCACCACGCTTAAATTCGCCTAATTTTAGTCAAGGATTTACCCGTGCAAGAGCCTGCCAAGAACTGCATGTAGTTACCCCACATCTCACGCTCTTTTTTAAGTTTTTGGGTGGTTTCTCAGTCAATTTTGGTTATTTTTGAATGGGAATTTCACGTAGTATAATGTCAGGATTAGCCCCATTATTTCTACAGTCAATCCCCCTTATTATTAAGCTATTATTAACCCTAAAAAGTCTCCTTTAGTCTTTAATATTATTGTTTTATACGCATATACTCTCTTTTTGTCTTTTTCTTTAATTTTGATGGATTTCCCTTATTATTACAGGATTTTGGCGGTTGTTACTCTTCTAATTATGTCATGGGTTACTGGGAATATTGATGGGCATGTCTATTAGTTGTTTAGAGGCGTCATTAACTGTGTATTGGGTGGTACATCAAGGGAATCATTGGGGAACTCAGTGTGTATAAAAGGAGGAGGTTTTTGGGTTGTATTTCTTCATTCTTTATCATTACAATTTAACCAATATAACCAAACCAATTACAATACATATGAATTAGTACTTTTATAAGACTTTTGAATAGTATCTGAATTTATATAATCTATTTTTCTACCAACTATAAAGATTGTAAGCCATATATAAGAATAGTGAGAATTATATTACTGAGACCTTTATATTTGATTATATTTTACAACTTAGTCGATTAGAACTACAGTATTCATATAGGACCATTAAAATCTTCTAGACAACTGACTATTCAAGCTAGTTCACGTCCTTGTACTTGACCTTAGCCTGACAATTGGGGACCTTTCCTCAAGAATTCTGTTATAATCCTGTAAGTGAAATTTTCAAAAGAAGGTGCACGTAAATAATATCCCTATAGAAATATTTGGATAATTACAACAGGTTGGGGTCACTTATAAAGTGATTTCAGAAAAAGAAGCCCTGTTATATAATAAAATTGTGATATTGAATCAACAATTTTACCACTAATTTAACTTATAATTGTTATTAGTGGGTCTGTCAATAGACCAATTAAATTTGAGATCTTTGCAGATAAAATTTTTTACCACTAATTTAACATATAATTGTTCTTAGTGGGAGTCTGTCAATAGACCAATTAAATTTGTGATCTTTGCAGATAATAAACCAATTAAACTGATTAATTGTTTTCTTTTAACAGGACTCTTAATCTTTTCTTTTATTGGTTTGTAAAATTCATTAAATATTGAGAAAGAATCATACTGACAGTTGTTTTCTTTTGAATATAAAAACACGGCTACATATTGTAGACCAGTTAAATCAAGTGACCACATAAAAGCATATTTGACTTTTGGCACTTAAATATTCACTTCATACCAATAAGTAAGCAATAAAATTGTCTTCAGTGGTATTGATAAATACTGATAAAACTCCTTTTTGAAGTTTTCATATCTAAACTTTCAATTCTTTAAATTCCACGTAAAAATGTGTGACAACAATGACATTGTAAGTAATAAGGTAAAACCTTATAACTTAAGACCTAGAGCTGAAAGACCTGTTACAGGACATTCAAATGGAGGGCCAGGACTCTCCCATAATCAACAACACTCCGTCAATGTCTCTGGAGGAAAGGGAAAAGCTTTTAAAGCAGGTTTCAATAAAGAAAACAAAAAATACTTTACAAGAACAAGTTCACTCCCTATCCACCCTACTGAACACCTTGACAATAAGAGTCAACAATATAGTGGACCAGATCAACAATCTGGAAAAGAGAGCAGCTCAAGGTTTCATAGAAGTCAACCAAGCTCTAGTGGACATAAAGACTCAACCACCAACAGTGGCACCCAACAATTCCATAGCAACACCTCCAGCCCAAGAGGAGGACCAAAAAATTACTGTAAGCAAATGGAAATGGGATTGGTACGCCCAAAACTACAACAATCCTCAACAGCAGGGCTCCAGCAGTCACCCTTACAGGGGAAAGGCAAGGAGAGGCAGGGGAAGTGGGATAAGACCTTGGTAAGTCATCCAACTTCTTATGATCAATTATATCAACCTGAAAATAAATTACTTATAGGTAATGAGATTAATAAGGAAATATTGGATATTATTGATAAGGATTTAAAGGATTATTCATTTGAACAGAATATGTTAAACTTGTCTTTACATGAGGACAATGTAAATAGTTTTATTGATCACCAGGAAAATACTATTAATATAAAAATGGAATCAAATGAATTAAATCTTGACCCTGATAATGAGTCTTCTGAATTGGACACGGAAAAAATAGAATATTTTTTAAAAGAGAATCCAATGGAATCAAAAATAATAAGTAAATTATTATTGAGAATTGAAAAATTGGAAGAGTTCTCAAAAGAGTCAAACATTAATACAGAAAGTGTATTATTACAACTAACACAATCATTGAGTACCACAGCCAATAAATTAAAAATTATTGAAAATTCAAATAATGAATTAATCAATGAGAATAAAAGATTAAAATCTGAGATTAGAAATTTAGAAAGTAAATTAGAACACTCTCAGAATATTATGGCTACCATAGAGGGACATGTAAAATTGTCTTTTTCAAGTGTAAATGATACCTTTAATCATGTACCTGTGATAAAAGATAGGTTACAAAGAGTAGAAATTGAAGTAGCTAACATTTTGAAAAATACTGAAACAATAAAAGATAATACCTCTTATGTAGAAAGAGTACCAGTTTTTATGAAACACTCTGATGATAAACCAATGATTGAACATGAACATAGTGTTATGGGCTCTGAGAATATAAAATCAGTAAAAGATGAAATAAATGATCATCTTTCTAAAGTAAGTGAATTACTCAATATTCCTCAGGTTAGGGAAGCAAAAACTAGCCAAAAGAACTGGCCTAAGTTAGATCAGTACCCTTCTTTTGACAGGGATTCAAAATCTGATTGGCAACAATTCATACAAAGAATTGATAACTTAAAATTTTCATACAAATTACCTGATGAAGAAATTACTTCAAAGTTAATATCTTTATTTACAGATGTGGCCTTATTATGGTTTGAATCTGTATTGAGTGAGGGAATTAATTACTCCTGGAATGAATGGAAGGCACTAATTGAAAGGCAATTTGGTGGCCCAAAATTTAGAATCACTCAACAAAGACTGTATGAAAGGGCCAGATATAATCCAAATGCTGGAGATAAACCCATGGTCTTCTTAATGAATTTAATAAAAATCATGAAAGCTATGGATCCAAAAATGGATTATGAAGAGTGGAAAGAAAAAATAATATACAAGTTGCCTATATCAGTTAGAGACATTATTTTAGCTAGAACTGAAACTGTCAGAGACACCTCTGGATTCATTAATATATGCAATGAGATATTATTAAACCACAAGTATGAAACCAAGTATAGTAATTACAGACAAAGTGTTGAAGTGGTAAAACCTACTACAAGTAAGTTACCAGTGGAAAAGAAAAAACCTTCAGCTCCCCTTGTCCCTAAGAGACAAGAAAATAACACTTGTTACAAATGTAATGAACCTTGGGTTAACACGTGTAAGAAAAGAATAAATGTTATTGAAACCTCACAGAATTCTGAACCTAGTAATCATGAAGATGAGAATGTGGAATCCAGTGAGGATTGCAAGAGTAACATATCTTACAGTGATGATGAAAATGAGATATTTGTATTAGAACAGGATATAATGTTCCTGAATGATGCTATACCTCATACAGACACATCTTTAACTTCCATAGAGGAAGCTGAAATAATTAAAGATGTATCTCATGATACTTACAAAATAACACCTATCAGAGCACCTATTATCATATGTGGAAAAGAAATGAATGCCATTCTTGACACTGGGGCTGCAGGTAGTGTAGTTTCACTTAATGCATTAATGAAACTTGATAGTAAGTACCAGGAAAAACTAGAACCTGTTCAGACAAAGAACTGGAGGGGTTTTGGTTCAGTATTAAATCCAATTGGCAAATACAAAACTGCTGTATTCTTTAAATATAATAATGGATATGTTAGAGCAGTTTGTGAATTTGTAGTAATGGATAATAATAATTGTAGTGATTGGTTTATTATTGGCAATGATTTATTGACAAAATTTGGCATTAAACTAGATCCTGCAAACAGTTGTTTCACCATAGGGGTGAATGGTAAAAGGAAATTCAAAATATGTTCTGAAAATTCAGTATATGCCATTTCTTCTAGAGAAGAACAACTGCAAGGTGGAAGAACCACCAATGAAGTGGGTGAATTGGAAAATGAAATCCAAAAGGCCTCTTTCAGTCCTCAACTCTCAAAAATTGAACAAGAAGACATTTTGAGATTGATTAAATCATATCCTATGGCATTTGCTCATGGATCAAATGAACTAGGATTGGTCAAAGACCATGAGATGAAAATCTCTCTAAGCTGTGATCTGGATAATATTCCTGGCAGCTTAAAAAAGAAACCTTACCCAGCATCTCCTGCAAAAAGGAAAGATATTGAAGACAATATAAAATTGTTGTTGGAAATGGGTATTGTTGAAAAAGTGGACACCACACCTAAGTATTGTGTCATTTCACCAGTATTAATCTCTTATGAAAAAGATAAGGCAAGATTATGCGGTGATTATAGAGCTCTGAATACATATACAGTAGATGATATTTACCCTCTACCAAGGATAGCTTCTATCCATGCTACCTTACAAGGAGCAAAATATATTTCCTGTCTGGATGGGAACAAGGGTTACCACCAGATTCCTGTGGAAAGAAATTCTCAAAATTACTTATTAATAACCACACATATGGGTATATATAAGTATGTGAGAATGCCATTTGGCCCAAAGAATGCCCCTTCAGTCTTCTAAAAATTGATGGATAGTGTTTTTCATCAGGAAATGGTTGAAGGATGGTTATTGGTCTATATTGATGACATCATAGTGTTTTCAAAGACATATGATGAACATTTAAATCACCTGAAAAGAGTCTTTCAAAAAATGGATGAAATTAATATGACTATTGCATTAAAGAAATGTAAGTTTGGATTTCAATCCTTGAAAGTACTTGGACATGTTGTATCTGGATTACAAATTCGTGTTGACCAGAATAAAGTGGCAGCAATTAAAAACATTGGGATACCTAAAAATGTAAAAGAGGTTCAAAGTTTTTTGGGTATGTGTGGATATTATAGACAATATATTAAAAATTACCAATCCATTGCAGCCCCTTTAACAACATTAATCAGGAAGAATGAAGCTTTCATTTGGAATAATGAAAGACAACACGCCTTTAATAAATTAAAGGAATGTTTAATGTCAGCTCCAATATTAGGACTGCCAGATTTCACCCTACCTTTTATCTTGTACACTGATGCAAGTTTCATAGGTTTGGGTGCTGCTTTACAGCAAAAACAGATAATAAATGAAAAATTATCTGAAGTAGTTATCTGTTATATATTCAGAACCTTAAGAAAAACAGAATTAAGATATGGTGCCACACAGCTAGAATGTTTAGCCGTGGTGTGGGCTTTGGAGAAACTTCATTACTATCTGGAAGACCAGAAGTTTGAACTTATAACAGATTGCAGTGCAGTAAAATCATTACTAAACATGAAAACACCTAATAGGCACATGTTTAGATGGCAACTAGCTGTACAAGAGTACAGAGGAAGAATGACAATCACTCACAGAGCAGGAACATTGCATTCAAATGTGGATTTATTATCCAGAAGTCCTTTGCCAAATGATGCTGACAACCCAGCTTATGTACCTGAAAATGAGGTTATACATATATTTGGGATTTATATAGTGGATTTAGAAGAAGAGTTTATGCAAACTATATTGGAAAATTATTCATCTGATAAAGATTTGTCTAAACTATCTACCATTCTTAATGATCCAACAAATGCCTCCATGAGTGCATTAATTAAAACCTTGCCTCCAAAGTATAAAAATGCGTTGGAAAAAGGTAAACTATCAATTGAAGATGGATATATATATTACAGGAAAAAGTTAAGCAATGTAATAGTAATACCACCATCTATGAAAGAGTTAATGTTGAGTACTTGTCATGATGACATCTTAGCTGGTCATTTTGACTTTAACAAAACATTAACCAGAGTTAAAAATACAGCCTGGTGGATAAACATGAAAGAGGATGTACAAAAATACATTGAAACATGTGACTCTTGTCAGAAATCTAAAAGATTAACTGGGAAGAGAGCTGGGTTGTTACAACAAATAGAGCAGCCAAAAGCTCCATGGGAAATTATAAACATGGATTTTGTAACTGGCTTGCCATTAGCAGGAAAAGAAAGTTTCAATTCTTGCTGGGTAATAGTGGATAGATTAACAAAAATGTGTAAGTTTATCCCTACCCATAAAGAGGTATCTGCTAAAGACTTGGCGTTACTATGGTGGACTCAGATGATGAATACTGCTGGGTTCCCCAAAGCCATAATCTCTGACAGAGATCCTAAATTTACTTCAGAGTTCTGGAAATCTTTGATGGAAGTATCAGGCTGTCAATTAAAATTGTCTACAGCACACCATCCACAAACTGATGGGCTGGCTGAGAGGATGATACAAACTCTAGAAGACATGATCAGAAGATATTGTGCCTTTGGATTAGAATACAAAGACAATGAGAAATTCACACATGAATGGGTAACATTAATTCCTGGCCTTGAATTTGCTTATAAAAGCACAACTCATTCTGTAACAGAGAAGAAACCATTTGAACTCTGGCTGGGATATGTACCAAATACCCCAGTAAATCATTTAAATAAACTACCAAAGTTGGATATACACCCTGGCACTAAATCCTTTATTCATATGCAACAAATGTGTAGAAAGCATGCAGAAGAATGCATCCAAAAATCATTTGAATATGAGAAGAAAAGGTGGGACAAATCTCATAAAGAATTTGAATTTAAAAAGGGAGATGAAGTCCTCATATCAACACTACATTTTAACTTACAAGGTAATGTTAAATTAAAGGATCCCTTTGTAGGACCTTTTGTAGTAAATAAAATGGTTGGTAATAATGCAGTGGAAGTCATATTATATGCTCCATATGATAGGAAACATCCAGTTTTCCCTATCTCATTATTGAAACCTTACCATGCAAATGATCCTGACTTATTTCCAAAAAGAAGGGGAAGGCCTAAAAAGCAACCTGAAGAAATTGTGGAAAAAGCAGAGATTGAAAAAATACTCAAGAAAAGAATCCTAACTAAAGAAAAAGGAACTGAGTATTTACTAAGATTTAAAGGGAAATCAAATGAATTTGATAAATGGATACCTGAAAAAGAAATTTCTAATTTATCCACCCTTCTTAAAAAATTTAAACAGAAATAAATTTCTGTTCAACCAGCTGAGGGGTTAAAAAACCAGTACTCATAATATTTTATTATGTTTTATTTCTTTAAAGTTGAAATCTTTAATGCTACAGATTTATTCTGAATACCTGAAAATTACAAATTAATAAAATAAAATGTATAACTTATCATTTTTTTTATTGTTTTTTTTGGGTGGGCGAGTGTCAGCCTGTATATCTCCAGGACTGAGTAAAAAGTAATTATAAGTTATGTTAAACACATGAACTATACATGGGAATAATAAATAAGAGTACACAAATAGTATACATAAGTAAAATTATGATAATACACAAAAAATGCCATTATAACACCTTATATACACGCATATATCCACCTTTTATAGGTCTTATGTACTTAATATTAAGTTGGAATATGTTAGTGTAATCTTAAGAACCTTAAGTATAAGGCTACATAATTTTTAAGTACACTTAAAGCTGTTATATTCATTGTTTTATGCAAAAAACAAGAAATGCGCTTTATTTCACTTAAAAGTTGACTATATGCGCTATAAAATTGAGAATATCAAAATTGCGCTTTGACAGATCAATTGGGCTCATTTAGAACTATTGATTTGGCTATTTAAATGCATAAAAATAACACTTTTCAAATTTGGTGTTTTTTATGCCAGAAATGGCTTCTGTGTACTGGCCACATACTGCCTGCTTTTTTCCCGTGTGAATAGCTTCATTTTTAGCAAAGTTAGCTTTTTCACACTATAATTACCCCACATTCTACGCCCACTGTGGGGAAACACACTAAAATAGGCGACAGGCGCTTATTTAGTGTCCTAGCTTAATTAATAATGCATTGACCTTGTTTATATGCACTAATTTGATTAATAAACTCACTCTTGGCACTTTATTTCATCACCACGCTTAAATTCGCCTAATTTTAGTCAAGGATTTACCCGTGCAAGAGCCTGCCAAGAACTGCATGTAGTTACCCCACATCTCACGCTCTTTTTTAAGTTTTTGGGTGGTTTCTCAGTCAATTTTGGTTATTTTTGAATGGGAATTTCACGTAGTATAATGTCAGGATTAGCCCCATTATTTCTACAGTCAATCCCCCTTATTATTAAGCTATTATTAACCCTAAAAAGTCTCCTTTAGTCTTTAATATTATTGTTTTATACGCATATACTCTCTTTTTGTCTTTTTCTTTAATTTTGATGGATTTCCCTTATTATTACAGGATTTTGGCGGTTGTTACTCTTCTAATTATGTCATGGGTTACTGGGAATATTGATGGGCATGTCTATTAGTTGTTTAGAGGCGTCATTAACTGTGTATTGGGTGGTACATCAAGGGAATCATTGGGGAACTCAGTGTGTATAAAAGGAGGAGGTTTTTGGGTTGTATTTCTTCATTCTTTATCATTACAATTTAACCAATATAACCAAACCAATTACAATACATATGAATTAGTACTTTTATAAGACTTTTGAATAGTATCTGAATTTATATAATCTATTTTTCTACCAACTATAAAGATTGTAAGCCATATATAAGAATAGTGAGAATTATATTACTGAGACCTTTATATTTGATTATATTTTACAACTTAGTGGATTAGAACTACAGTATTCATATAGGACCATTAAAATCTTCTAGACAACTGACTATTCAAGCTAGTTCACGTCCTTGTACTTGACCTTAGCCTGACAGAGAGAGAGTAACATTTTATTTAAGAAAAACAAATAATGTATGAGATATAAAAATGTATTTTCAACAAATTGATGGTCCATACTTCTTTATGTCACATTTATGTATCCATATTAATTTCAATCAAATTTAATGTTGACCAATACATAGTGAATACACGCTATGCCACTTATACTTGCCAGGCATTGCTACCATTAAATATGCCAGTATCAAAAATTAATTTCGATTGAAATTAATTAGCATGATAATCATGAATTTCTGGAGTCAACTGCTTATTTTTATGCATGGTGCCTTGCCAACATTAATTTCGATCGAAATTACTTTTGATACTGGCATATTGCATGGTGTCTATTCCTGGAAAGTGTAAGTGGCATAGTGTGTATTCATTACGTATTGGTCAACATTAATTTCAATAGAATTTAATATTGACATTTTCATATTGAACCCAAACCAGCAAACAACCCAAAAAATTCTTCATAAAACTGCTCAATAATTTTGATCGAAATTAGTGAGCACCATATACATATTGAATGGTAGTTATATCTGGTGTGTGTAAGTTGTAAAGCTTGTGTTCAATGTTTATTGGTCAACATTAATTTTGATTGAAATTAATATTAATGTGTAAATGATATTTACATGCTCAATATGCATTGTAATGTGTTTACTTAAGAATAGAGTGCCCTACTTTTCATCTTACATAAAAATGCTTGGTGGCATGTCAAATTCAATTTTTATTAAAATTAATGTTGACATGTTACCATGCATAACAGTAAGCAACTGACTGAATAAATTGATGATAATCATGAACCTTAATTTTGATCGAAATTAATGTTGCCAAGTGCAGATTGAAAAAAAGCTATGCCACTTACACTAGCCAGGCATATTTAATATTTATTATGTATTGGTCAACATTAATTTTTATAGAAATTAATATGGATATGTAAATTTTATATTTACCCTCAACATGTATAGTAAATTTCAATACTTAAAAATACTTGCCATCCTTTACATGTCATGCAAAAAAGCATTATATCATTTCAACATTAATTTTGATCAAAATTAATGTTGGAATGCCATTATGCATTGAAACAACTAACTGACTGAAAAAGTTCATGATCAAAATGCTCATTAATTTTGATCAAAATTAATGTTGACCAATACATATTGAATATAAGTAATCTCCGCTTACTCAGACCAGATATAACTACCATTCAATATGTATATGTTCAGCCTTAATTTCGATCAAAATTAATGGGAAGTTTTATGAAGAATCTTCTGGGTTGTTTTCTGGCTTGGGTTCAGTATGCAAATGTCAACATTAAATTCGATCGAAATTAATGTTGACCAATACATAATGAATACACACTATGCCAATTACACTTTCCAGGCATATATACATGCAATATGCCAGTATCAAAAGTAATTTCGATCGAAATTAATGTTGGAAAGGCACCATGCATAAAAATAAGCAGTTGACTCCAGAAATTCATGATTATCATGCTCATTAATTTCGATCGAAATTAATTTTTGATACTGGCATATTTAATGGTAGCTATTCCTGGCAAGTGTAAGTGGCATAGCATGTATTCATTATGTATTAGTCAACATTAATTTCGATCGAAATTAATATGGACAAGGACTATGCATAAAATTCCTATAAGTATAGGTAAGCTAAGCAGTTAGATAAACTGGTTTGATCAAGTACACCATATAAAAATTGATGTTTTAATGCCTTGGTTAATTTCGATCAAAATTAATTTTAAGCCATGCATGTTGAATTTTATCTATGTCTGTGTAGTCCATGTGAAATGGCTTGTATTCAATATGCAGGGGTCTATATTAATTTCGATCAAAATTATGAGGTTCATTGCCTCATAAATTTGATGGTTTCTGTCAGTGTTTCATGCATGGTGCCATATGATACTTGTTGATTCCTATCAAAATTAATTTCAACACCAATATATTGAATACAAACCATGGCACTAACAGTACTTGGTCATAGCTAAAATTCAATATTCTAGTCTCAAAATTAATTTCGATAGAAATTAATCAGGATCCATGAAGTTTATCAATAGTGTATGAGTAAGTTTCAAGTCATATGTTTCATCATTTTCTTGCACCCATTTCTAGGTTATCTCAACAATTTTTTTCAAGTTTTATTATATTAATCAAAACTGTGGTAAGTTGTGAAAAATTAGCTAATCCAAATCTCAAAGTGAATATTAATATTTTAATAATTTTGAATGTTGCTTAAGGTATTTTATTGGGTGATTCATAATAATATTTTATCAACTTAGTAGTCCTATAACTTTTGAAAAGTAACAATATTGGTATAGTTAGGGACAAAAATGCATATCTTGTGCAGACTAAGATATATTGCAAAATAAAACTATTCAATTTTTTTTCCCTTAGTTGTATCCAAGTTTATCAAAGGTTTGGTCACAGTGCCCACACCCTAGCCTGACACTCCTCCTGTCACTTAAAAAACAAATTCTTATCTTAAATTCTAATGTTACCAATTTTATATTTATAATTCATTTCTTGTTTGATGAGGCATATCAGTATATATGTGAATCTCGCATTGTCATCTGAAAGTAAATTTAACAAATATTCATAAAGGATTATCCTTTTTTTTCATATAATATACTAATTAAGTGTATCTCCATTGTTTAGGAGTAAATTCTAATATAAAAATTTTTGTCTTTACCCGTGGCAATTTGCATATGGGATATACATTTGTTATTATTTGTTTTTCACACTAACTGTCCCCAAAGAATTACTAGTATTTTTTGTTAGCTACATCAAATTTCGCTTCAATATAAACAGATTGTGATTGAGCATGTTACTCAGTTTACCCCACTATGAATAATACATGTTAAAAAAAGCTCAAATAATATAAAATCACCCTCTTTATGTTTTCTGTTTCTTTCATCCTCACTTTAATTTTAATCTTATTCAATTTTTTATCCTATTAAATTATCAACTTCAATTTTATAGAATAGAGTTTCTTATAATTATTCATCATATTACATCATAAATTTTTGATATCAAATACTTTTTTTTAATATTCATTAATCAATATGTCTAGCATTCAAAATCCTACACCTCCACTTTGTATGTATATCATGTTCCTCTCTCTTAATTTATATATTTCACTTATGTTCTATATCTTTTTTTTTCAAAAATTTGATTTTCCAGCACCCAAATGTGTTTCATCCCACTCTCTGATTGATACTCGCTTTGAAGCTTTTGAGCTTGCACCATGTCTGCCACATGGCATGGCACCCAACCCTCCTGTACTTAGCAATGAGAGGCAGGAAATAACAAGAGTTCAGTATCGCAACTTACTTGAATTGGCTAGAGACAAAACAGAAGAGCTTGTCAAGATCCTTAACAATAATCCTTCTCCTTCATATTTATCTAACCCTTGTAATAACTTACTCCAATATGTGAAAAGCCTTGAAAAATGTATGTTCTTCACCTTTTTTGTCTCCTTTTAAATTAGTAGATAAGATTATTAATATTTTTTTTCTTCATATATATTTGTAGCTTATGAGGAGGGTATGATTCCTCCTGATGAAATCATTGTCATTAGGGACGATGATGAGACAGATGAACCATCAGATTTAACTCATGCTTCAACTTCTAAGGAAAATCTTGAAACACCTGTTATCCGCTCCAAGAAAAAGAGATTATCCCAAGGCTCCTCTTTTGTTTGACGTATTAAACCGGCTTCTGCTAATTAATTTTCTTATGTATCAAATAATAAATCTCAAAAAAAAAGCAAAGGTTTTGATAATGAGTATATTCTTGTTTCCTTTTTTTTATTGTTATTCTTTTATCTTTAAAATTCTATCATATATCTCTTTTATTGCTTAAATATTGTACTTTTTATCTTTCTTTTGATATTTTGTACCAGAAACTCACCTGCTGTAGATTGTTCCATCCATAAACGCCCTCTCCCTGATGAAGATGATGAAAAGAGCGATGAAAATAGCAATGATCAACTGTCAGAATATGAAGCTATGCTTGTTCATCAAAAAAAGCAAAGTTTAAAATCTTCTTCAAGACATGTTGATATGTTTGATAAAGATGATGATTCAAACAGCTCATCACCAAATTCCTTCATTTCTAAGAAGCAATACCCATCACCTACTAAATTACCTACTTTGACCACTTTGAAAGCTTCTCTACCAATGAAATCAACTCCAATCAAGATATCAATAAAACCTCTAACTTATTCAACCTTAGTTCTAAAAGAATCTGATTTGCAGGAGGAATTCTGTAAAATTCAGAATTTTTATAAAGGTAGAATCAGCACGGCAAAGGTCCTCAGGTCGTGGTTGGAAATTGTTACTCTCCTCAAATTACACTCTTCTACTTCTTCCCAAGAACCCATGTCAAATATTCCAATGTTTACTTTTCATTGGGAAAAATCTTGTGGAGAAGATTGGCTTTCAAAACTTACTGAGTTATGTAAGTTACCATAATTTTTAGTCTTGACTTTTGTTCTTTTACTTATTTTTTTTTCCTTTTGTAGCAAATATTTTTTTAGAGATTGATAGCTCACAGCTATGGGTACTCGATAATATTGATTTCAAAAAAATGGAAGATTTATGTGATCCTGATGGTTTAAATACTGAAATTCTTTCCTCAACAAAGAAAACGGATCACCCTGAATCCAATCTTATCCGAATGCTCATGAGATTAATGATCCCAAGTGACCACTGCCATTCTTCATGGGTATCTCTTATATCATCTTCACTTTATCTGACCGCACATGAATTCAGCCAGCTTCCATCACATCAAAACATTAACTCAGATTGTCCAATTGAACGTGGTCTTCAGCTTCTAGCTCACCTTTCAAATCTGAAGAGTCCGATTTCTGATGGCTTAGAAGTTGGTCCCACTGCACTTCAAACCCGTGATATATCAATGTCAACTCTTCTTCAAATCAGCAATATTATCATTGATATAATTATGTCAATTATCATTCTTAAATCAAAATATTTTTCTGCAACAATATCAAGTGGCAAGACTAGTGAAGCTCAACAATCAAGTGAGAAAAACAAAAATACTGAACTGACTATAATGAGAGAGAAACAAAAGGCTGCACTAAACAAAATAAATTCTGAATACTCCCACCACCGATATCAATCTTTCACATTCTATATAATCGATAAGTCCGTGGTTTATTTCTGAGCTCTCAAGATCATAGATTGGCTTCAGCAGCTGATTGCTTGGAGGTAATATCAGAAGTTAAGTTTCTTAATTTACATGAAAAAAAAAATCATTTGATGGAAGAAATAATTTGGAAAAATTTAAATAACTATATTTTAACATTAATAAAACCTTTTATAGGCAAGTGTGATCCATTTCCTTTAAAATTTTATACCCCAAGTCCTCCGGGAATAGCTGGGGCTATTTCTGCAGATTTTATTAATCACTGGAGCTCCATTCAGCCAGTATCACCTTTTTTTGCTAAACATAGCCTTCCAATAAATTAATATTCCAACATGTAAATAGATAAAGTTCTGTCTATATGATATATCTTGTATAATTCAAGTTATTTTCCTTCAAATACGTCAAAACTGTGACCATCTTTGAAATTTATTAAGTAACCTTTGACATGATTTTCTAAATTAATTATTTAAAAAAATTATTGTAAGTCCAGCAATAAAAAAGATTTTAAAATCTACTTATATGATTCAAATACTTGTATTAAATTCTTAAATATTTTATTTTTTATATAAAAATATGATAGCTGCTCTAGTTTTGTTACTTTACCTTCAATATTATATAATCTATTAATTATTACAAATATTCTCGTTGATTGTAAAATTTTTAATCAGAAGTAGAACAATTTAAATAATTAAATGAGTACATTCTTAAAAAAATAAAATTTAATCTATTATTGATTCAAAATTCTTTCTTCAACTCTTTATTATTAACTTTTTTATTAATAAGCCTGTTTGACCTAAAATACTATACAGTTAATTTGGTAGCATTAAAAGCACATTTTTATGGCTAATATATTTCAAATTCTTTATTATAGTTTTTTTTATTTTAGAACCTTTGATACCAATTTAATAAAAATGACATTTAAAGATTTCACAACTTATATATTTCCTCAAAAGTAAATCAAATTTTCTTATAATATTATGAAAAAAAATTATTTTATTTCACAAATAAAAAAATAGATAATACTATAATTATCAAAACTGAAAATGTTACAGCTACTCCCAGTATTTATCATGTTTAAATTTGCATTAAGTTGTGTATATATAATATAAATTTTTAATATTTATATATCTAGATTTTTTAGATTTGTCTTAACATTAGATAAATAATACTTTGCTGATTCTATTTCTTCCTCTATTAAGTCATCTCTTTTCAAAAAATCTCTTAAAGCACTAATCAAATATTCTAACCTAAATTTTTCTTTTTTAATTTCTAAGTATTCTGAAATATCAATATCAAAAACATTAAGCTTTTCTTTAGCATGAAAAAGTCTAGTGCTGATTTGAATAGAAGAACCTATCCTAGTGAAGCCAGGAATTTCATGACATCTTGAGGTAAAATGCCTTAGTTGATTGGCAGGCCATAATGTCACTGTTATTCCATTAGTTGCTTCAAAGTTGATTTTACTTCGAATTTCGGGAAACATAAGTTCTCCACCTATTTGTCGTGGTTGGGTCTTATCATACTTCATATGAATGGTGTTTTTTTCTGTATCTTTAGGAAAAAATATTCCTAAAGTATACTCACTTGCATTCTTATCGAGATGAACCTCATTAGAGAACCCATTACCATTCCCTCCAGATGTCCAAGTTAAATTACTAGCAAACGGTACACCCTGTTCTTCAATAGAAACTTTTGAAAATCCAGGAATACCAAGTTTTGCGCAAAGATTAGTTGCCTCATTTTACTTTACATATGATATTTTTTTAAAAAAATATTCAAAGTACATTGCAATCCTCTTCATTTGTATTTTATATTCATCCGTTTTTACAATATCATCAGTGTATTCATCTGCAAGGAAAAGCATTCAAAAATTCAGTATTTAAATTAAAAAAAGTGATACTTACGAATATGTAAAGATTTCTTTCTATCTAAAATAAAGCCACCACCAAACATTTTTCCAAAACCACCAGCTCTTCGATGATAACCATTATTTTTAATTTCATGTTTGCAGTAAGAAAGATCCTTAATGCATTGCACCGTAGCTTCTAACATATCTAGTTCTTTGAGCTCATGAATTTCAAAAGTCTGCACAAGAACATTAGGTATTAAGACACCTTTTGGTTTATAAATACTACATCCAGGAAAAAAATTGTAATAATTATTGCAATCTGTCATATTATTTGCATAAGATTGTGCATAGAAATGTGGCTTCTTCCCGTTTGTATCCATTCCAAGAGCGTTTACAAGTTTCATTCCAGTAGCAATGTCTTTCGCCCACCTATTGTTAGAGTTCTTCCCTGGCCGTTTTTTTTTTCAAATATTTACTCATTGATGGTTCAATCCTAAGAGAATTCAATTTTGATTTAAAATAGAAAAAAATCAAAAATTAGAAAAAAGTAACATAATTTCAATTATCAGTCAATGATACCTTTTACTTTATCATATCTTCAATATTAGAAATACAAAAGTTAGCATATCTACATATTAGTAAATTTATATACTTTTTCTTTATTTCAAATATTAAGAAAGCGTTTCAAAGGTATACTTTATTAAATTATACATATAAAGAGTATAGCTTTATCCTGTATGCATTCAGCAAGTACGAGATTTGGCTCTACACTTAATATTAATAATATAATGAAAGTATAACTCCAATACACTAGTAATATTAAAAAATTTACGGAATTATGATATCCACATATATAAAATGATAAATCTTGCTCTGATCAATATATTGACTTAGAAAGTTATACTTCAATAAATTATTAATTTTTAAATTGTAGCATTGTCCTGTATGCTTTCAGCAAGTACGAGACTTTGAAACAACTTAAAAATCAATAAATTAAAGGTAAAGAACAAACAATCTAATTATTATTATGAAAAGCAAAACATTATCTTGTATGCTTTCAGCAAGTACGACATGATGTTTTACTTTTCATATTAATAATATAATGGTTGAGAAAGTATTAAGAAATATAGAAAAATGATAAGCAAAACATGAACTTACATGTCTATAAAATCTTCTTCCATTTGTAGCTGATTGATCAAAATTAATTATAAAGTTTATTTTATAATCAATGTTTTAAATAATAAATGGTTAGATAAATAAATTGAACATTTTTTATAAGGAATAAAGAAAAGTAAATTGACAAACAAATAAAAAAACTTTAAGTTAACTGAAAAAGAATTATTTTATAATGAATCGAAAGGTTACAGTAAAGATACCATAAAAATAAATTCAGAATTAGAATCATTAGATTAACTTGTCAAAAGTGTAAAAAAGTGTAACAAACCAAAATGACATGAAAAGCAATAGCAAGAAAAAATTGCTTACCAGTAATCAGATAAGGTCAAGAAAATAGTACCAATAATTCAAAATGATAAAGCAAAAATATGATTGATAATTTTTGAAAAAGGTAAGTGAGAAAGAGAAAGGAAAAATAAATTGGGTTGCAAACAGATGTATATATCAAGAATTTTCACTGATCACATTTTCAAAAAAATGCAGCTCTCCAAGTCATATGATAAACTTCATCTAAATTCCAAGAATGATGTTGCCAAGGCACTGTACAAAGCATGATCATTTTTTCCTATGCATATACTAATTCCAGCTAGAATTTACTTGGCTGCATGTTGTACAGATGCACATTTGTGGAACACTGAATTTCACATCTAAAAAAAATTGATGCCACATAATTCTAGCTACCATGTTTCACGTAGCTAAAAAACATACACTAATCACATTTAAATTTACATTGCGCCAAAATTAATTCATTTTTGAATTTTTTTAAAGGGAACTATAATGTGCACCACCTATTTCTAAAATATGAACCTCCGCACCATATTAAATTGGGAGACTTTTAATTATGCAATTTTTTTGCTGTGACCTTTTTCCTGATCTTACTTGGTTCAAAATATTGAAACATGGCCAATGTTGATGAAAGAAACATTTGATTTTGTTTCTATGTGTAACAATGGAAGGCTGTTTCTTACTGGCTGAAGAGTGTTGTATATTTTATTTGAACACATTTTTATTTTTTATGTATTTTATTTAAAAAATTTACTTTTTATTGCAGCCAGATTTATACTGGCTGCTTTTTAGAAACCTTAATTTATGACCCAAGCCTTTGAAATTGGCTTGGGTCCCTTACATTGCAATTTAGTACTTCCAGCCAGGTTTCCCCTGGCTGGAAGTGTCTCTTTCAAGCAATCGAAGTCGCTAAAAGCGACTTCGATTGCTTGCTGTAATGTTTTCCACCCTCCCAGCTAATTTACTAGGCTGGGAGGTGGCCAAAGCAGTGTGCAAAGCGCGTTGCACAATTGCTACCATATCTCATGCAGCTGATATCAAGTCAGCTGCATGAGATATGCGCAGCACATGCAATGCGCGCTGCATGCAGCAGAAACGTGCATTGCATGCAGCAGCAATGCAGGCTAAATGCAACGCGCATTTCTTCTGCATGCAATGTGCATTACTTGCAGCAGTGATGCGTGTTGCATGTGCTGCATTCAGTGCATTTAACAGCCAGTTTTTTTCTGGCTGTGCAATGCACACAGAGAAACCAAAGTCCCTGCAAGGGACTTTGGTCTCTAAAATGGAAGTGACTTTCCCTACCAGGTGCAATCTGGTGGGAAAGTGAGAGAAACGTTAGACCGAAGTTGTTTGAAAGAAACTTCGGTCTTAAAAACATTTAAAATCATAAAAAAAAATAAGAAATCTAGAAAAAAAAATTAAAATTAAAATGTGAGTATAAGAAATAAAATAAGTGCTAGTGATACCTAAAATCCAAGCCAATTTCATTTGGCTTGGTTATTTAATAATTATTTTTTAATACATTAAATTTAAAATTCAAACACCATAAAATATATGAATTTTTTTATATGAATATTATAAATTTAATCTAACTCTTTCTCATAATTATATTTATAATTTTGTTTTTTTAATTTTTGACATTTAAGTTTATTTTTTGGAAATACAAAATTAAATTTTCAACTAAATTTTTTAGTAAGTTAAAATAAATTATAAATTTGACATTTTGTAATTGAAGAATGAAAAAAATTTTAAATTTATTTAAAAAATATTTTTGTTAGAAGAATACCAATATTTTAAGGGTAGAAATATGGTGCAAATTGTAAGTAAAAAAAATTATATTTTTTTTGGGAGGGGTTAATTCTATTTTTAAAAATATTTTTCAAAAACATTCATTAAATACTGAATTAAATTACTTTGCAACTCAAATTTTTTGTAAAATAATTAAAAATGAAATAATAATATTGTTATATTTGATATAAAATTTGAGTTTGTAATATTAATGTCTCTTTAAGTAAATTTGAAAATCATTTAAAAAGACCATGTTGATAAGTACTTCATTTTTGATATACAATGGTTATATATATATCTTATATATATTTCTTGAGTGTTATTTTTATATACATTCAATAAAATTTGTAATATAAAATGCCATTTAATCATTAATTATTGTTCAACTTAGTTATAACAACTTCATATTTAATACCAGCCACTAGTATTTACTTTTTAATTTAAAACTCCAATATAATATGAGAGTATCCTTATTTTGTCTGTATGTAATGAACAACAATAACAGACCATAAATGAGTGGGTAATTAATTACAATAAATAGTTGAAGAATAACCTATAAGAAATGATAAGTTTATCAAAAAGAGTACATTAAAAAAATATACTATTGAATTTTTTTTGATATAATTTGGGTAGTTGAATGAAAATTTAAATTATCAGACATCAAAATGGATAAAATCTAAAAGTGGTGTTTATATAATAAGCCTCATATAAAAAAAAGGATAAAAAATCTACTATTTAACTAAATTATTAAATATTAAGGTATTATTAAAATTATTGAAAAACTTATTTTACAGTTATAATGAAATCTAAATGTGAAAATAATGGTGGGATAATAGTAAGACTATGTGGAAACACTTTAATTTATACATACTTTCAACTATGTTCAGATAAAAAAATTGTTAAAATTGTATAATAACATCTAGTTAATAGTGATGCAATTTTATTTAGATCAAGAATAAATTTTTCTGAGGAAAAACTAATTAAATTGAGATATGGCCATCTCCTTTCAAGAGATAGAATAATAATAAAAATTTAAAAAATTATAATAAGTATTCTTAATCACCATTTTTGAAAAGTCTCTAGTAAAATTTATTATAATATATCATTCATTTATTACATTATATGGAGTTTCATCTTGAAGTAGTGATGTGCAGCTTTGAACTTATGTTATGAAAAACAAAAAAGTTAAAAAATATCGTAATACTAATGAAAAAGCCAAAAATAAAAATACTATTATAAATTAAAAAAATAAAACTACATAAATTTTATTCTGCTCTAATGATGGAATGGTACTATGAATGAATTTCCACATGTTAAATCCAAACCTGCTTTAAGGCTAGTTTACAGGTAGAGCTATTAAGTTTCCTTAAATTCTAAAAATAACTTATGCATTTTACTAATTATTTTTTTCTTGTTTTCTTTCCAAAGTTGTTAGAGTTGCTTAATTAATACTGTTATCTTGATTGTAAGATATATAATTTTTTTGGAATACATGATTTATTGTTTCAAAAATTATATTATTAATTTAAATCATTTATTTCATTTTCTAAAGCTTCATTGTCAAAGACACAACTCCATTTTATATTACTTAACAAATATATAAAATGTGATAGTAAAATTTGAGGAATTTTCTTTTTGAGAGGGTCAAACTATATTGTGAAGATTTTTATCTAGAAATTCTTGTACTCTAAAACCAAATAATTTTCTCCCTTAAGTAAGCCATTTCAAAAATATGAGAATATAAACAAGAATATTAACTTATCTTTTTTTTATTTTCTTTACTGAAAGTTTTAGTTCAATCCCTTTTTTTATATGACATTAGTATAAAAACATGGTTAAATGCTACTATATAATTAATTTTTATTATATATATATATATATATATATATATATGAAATATTTAGAAGGTCATCCTTTTTTATTTACTTGAATAAATGGCTCAATTATAATACCCAACACTTATTAATGTTTCCCAAACTCAATAACAAATTTCTCATATGAAATATTAGCTTCTAATATAAGAAGTTTATCTATAGATGATATTCAACATGTGATTTTACTTTTTAGATTCAGCTAAAATTAAACAAAAGGAGAAATCATGCATATGTGTATAAATGGTAACCATATGTTACTTAGAGGATTGTGAAATTCACTCATCAGAATGGTTTAAGTATTAAAATAAATTGAGTTCATTATTTTCTAGTATTTGAAACTAATTAGGAAATTATTCTAAAAATATATTTTAATGTGTATCATGTTTAAAAAGTTGGAAATATGATTTTTGAAAATTGTGAGTTTCTTATGAGATACCAAGCTTTAGTTTACATTGTTTCAAGTAGAATAGAATTTTAGTATTAGAAATTGAAAGCAATGTACCATTATCAGATTTTAACTGTGTTCTACTTATAGAATGATTACATAACATTAAACATTATTTAAATCAAAAAGGTTTAAAAGATATTTAGAATTTTACCAAATTTCACCATTTATTAATCTTTGATTTGAAAACAAACTATGATGTACACTCACTAGAAATAAGCAATCCCAATTTTAACATAATTTATCAATCCAAAAATAATGAGTCAATTAACATGAAAATATATTTTATTTCAAAACCAAATCTCTAGATTTAAAATATGATGCTTTAATGAAAAATTATTACAAAACTTTAATGCAATGAAGTCTCTTAAAAAATTCATAAATAGAATATTAAAACAAGTAATTTCTGCAAAAAAAACTACTAACTATTGTAGATAAAGCATAAAAATAAGTCATATTTTTTAAAAAAATGATCTAACAATATTTATTTTTGTTAAAAAAATCAAAATATTGTTAAGTTTTCTTGTTATAATAATGTTAAAATCCACTAAACATTATCTAAAGGTGGTAAAATATGTTAAAAATATGTTGAATTTTGTGAGATAAAAATCAACAATTTTGTATCATTTCCTGTTGTGCTATGACTTTATTCCACCCTTTTTATCTGATTCTTCCAGTATTACTTTGCTATGATCACTAGTTTTCAAGTTAAAATTTACAAATGTTCATTATACTTGATAATATGAAAAATAACTCAAACTTTTATAACTACAAAATAAGATTTTGTAACTCCTTCTTTCAATCAATATTTGAAGAAAATTTTAGTTTATTTGAGTAATGATTTTAAGAATAACAAAAAATTTGAAATTCACAAGGAATTATTTCCAGAGACTATAATTATTTACTTGTGTAATGCATGAGCTACTTATCAATGATGTAAAACATCAGAAAAGTAAGTTATAGTTATAAATCTACAGATTATACTGTTTCTGGTATATATATCTTCAATAAATCTTTTAAACTTATCTTAGCCTACATACCACACAATAGAAAATCATTATATTAAAAAAGGAAAAAATTCTATGATAATATCATAAAGAATGATAACCATGGATTAATATTTCATAAAATGGTTAATAAAATTTTAAGAGAACCTAAATCAGTATTCTTTCATCAAAATATATCCTTTTTGTCTTTGTAATTTATTCCAAACAAATTTTTTGAAAGTTGAATCTATATATCTAATGCCAAAACCACTATTAAGTTCCCTCTTAGACTTTTTTAGAAATTATATATATATATATATGTATATATATATATTATTTATCAAAAATTGAAATAAAGAATAAAAACATAATTTTATTTACCTTTAATTATTTAAATATAGAGTATTTTCAGAATGCATTGTGGTTACTTGTGAAGGTTAGAAGATTTGAAGTTGGATTTATGAGTTTTTAGAAGGGCAAATATTGTAAAATTCTTTCATAAATATTTATTTCATAGTTTCAAATGTTGAAATCTACAAACTAATGGGATTTAAAATTATATTGAGATTTAAAATCTGTTTTCTACTCAAGTAAAATAAAATAAAATGATGATATCAAAATTGAAATTAAGTTTAAACTTTTGATATGCTCTATCTTCAATTTTATTGATAGTGCATCAAAAATTTAATAATATTTTTTTCCTTCATCACTTTTTACATAAAAGATAGTTTTATCATTTTATGAATTAAATATTGCTTATATAAATTTAACATCTATGTCAACTGTTTATGACTATTAATCTATATAATAAATTTTTTAGAAGAAAAAATAACATCAGTATATACTGACTTTGAAATTATTCAATTTAAAATAGTTTACAGGTAGATAATGAAGGGTGATTTAATTTTTGAATATGAATTATAGAAGTCTTATTTTGTCAATTTTAATTCTTTTTGAGCTCAAATGTATCCACCGCAACTTATGTAAGAATAAAAATTATTTTTATTGAAATTTACATGAGAAAGTATGCCTATTATTCAAAATCAAACTTGCTCTAATGGTGTTTTTCAATCATTATTTCCATTCATAACAATAAAAAACATTTCAATTTGCTGATGTTTTAGTTTTTGATATCCCCAAGTTTATATCTCAGGTGTACTATTCACAAAATTATTAAAAATATAATTTTCGAAATACATGATAAACTTGAAAGTGAGGGGGCATTAAATTTTTAAAAATGAATTCTAAATTCAGGATGGATAGTATTTTTTCTATTTTCACAAATGAAAAATTTTTTGTTTCAATTAATCCAGAAAGAAAATTTTGTTGTAAGCATATTATATTATATTTATTATGATTTTAAATACTATATTTTCAAGATTTGTGTTTAATATTTCCTGTGAAAGTTAATGTTAATGTGAATTTAAAGTAAGCTTGAAGAAATTTAATCAATAGGCATATTGGATATTTAAAATAATATTTTGCTCCAATCTTGAATCATCCTGGGCTAAAAAATATCCCAAATAAGGTTTTTGTGGGTCAATTTGGATTTAAGTAGGATTAAGTGAGGTTTAATAAAGGACAGATAAAAGGCTAAATTCATTACTAGTGACTTTTTTCTCAAAATAGTTATAAAATATGTATCATTCTGGAATCAAGCTTCAATAAAGTTGAATTGAAACAGAGATAATTTCTAGCAGCACAACACCATATTTACAAAGTGTAAAATACCTCAAATATTACTCATAATATAGGAGGGCAAGGAATCTACAAAATTCACATTTCAAACGAGGATTTATATTTTGAATTTGAAATTGAGAAATGGAATATTATTTTCCAATTTAAATATCTATTAGTCATTTTACCAAAAGTTTTCAGTAATCAGATTGAATTTTGATGGTATTTTGTTGTAGATTAATCATTTTGATGAGCCATTTACTCAAAATTACTGGTTTCGTTTCTAATATTCCATGTGAAATTCATTACAAATCTTTTTGAAAGTGAATAGTTGACATATTGGATATGCAAAAGCTTATGTTAGATCAATATGAGATCAAAGGGAGTTCAACTGATGATCAAATTAGGATTTTACAAGATCAAACGGTGATCAATGTAGGTTCATCTTGAGCTCAATTTGTGACAAATCTCTGACTAAATGTAAGGCCAAACAATTTCCTACATGGTGATGATGTGTGCATAATTTAAGCATAGATTTGTGGCTCAACGGAGTTCAAGCAAGGGGTATTGCTAGCAATACCCCCCCATTTTTTCTGTGGTGTATATTATTATTTTTATTAGTATAGCAAAAAGACATGTGCAAATGCTTACAGGGTGATGTTAAACCTTTAAAAATTCTATTAAATACAGGTAAAAAATTATGAAAATGATTTGTTTTACATAAAATTAATTGATATCTAAAAGAAAAAAAAGGGATAAAAAGAAATAGGTTGAATGAAAGGGATTTTATATGAAATTCAAAATTCAAGCTAAATGCCTACTTTCAAGGCTCAGAAGAGGTGTTGGATAAAATGGGCATCATCAGGAATAAAATTTTACTTAATTTGATTTTTTGAAAAACTAAATGAAGTTTTCAACTGATTTTTTCCCAATATTTAGTTGGACACTTTATCTATATCAAATTACTTCTAGTACCATGATTGACCAAATTAAATCCTCATTTCCATATGCAGAATTGGTCCCATATGGCTGGACCAGGCCAAAGGTGTCAACCACAAGTTTGAGAATTCTTCTGGTGGACACTTCTATGATGGAAAGTAGTAGGGTGCAAGTCTTCTTTAGTTAATCTAGTATTCCTCATAAACATTTCCAACTTATTTTTGGCCAAAAATCAGGTGGAAAGTTTTTCCATATAAAATTACTTCTAATGCCATGATTGACTAAAAATTGATTCTCATTGCCATATAGAGAGTTGATCCCATATGACTGGATCTGGCAAAAGTGTCACCACAATTTTTGATAAAATTAAGTTTGAAAATTTTATGATGGAAAGTAATTGCAAGTCTTCTTCATTTCATCAAGTAATCCTCATAAAAATTTCCACCTGTATTTTGGCCAAACTTCAGGTGGACACTTTGGCCATATTTAATTAATACTAGTTCCATGTTGATAAAAAACTGATAGTTATTGCCATATATAGATATTAAACCCATCAGACTGTGCCTTTCCAAAAGTGTCTACCTGAATTATGGCTAAACCTCAGTTGGACACTTTTATGATGCAGAGTAGCTAGGGCAAAAGTATTCTTCAGTTAATTTGGTATTCATAATAAATTTATCCTCCTGAAGTTTATCTTAACTTGAGGTGGACAATTTCAGAGAGCACCAGTTAGTCACTATCCATCAAAAAAGTGTTCACCAAAATTTTGGCTAAACTTGTGGTGGACCCCTTTGATCAGCCACAGTCAGATGAGATCAACTCTTTAGATGGGAATGAGGATGATGTTTTGGTCAATCATGGAAATAGAAGTAGTGTGATGTGGCCAAATTACCCCCCTGAAGGTCAGACAAGCCTCAGAAGGACACTTTTTAGAAGGTACAAACTGAGAAAAATCCATTTATCAGAAGGGAAATCTTTTATTGGATAGATGCCAAGGTTTCATACTTGTGTATTATGGTCAGTATTAATTTTGAAAGAGTCTGTCCAAGCAATTTCATTGCCCATCATGACTCATTTTGTTTTAAATGTTTTAAACTGCGTGATACAGTATTAAGGTTTTACATAGTATAATTAAGTTCTATTACATGCCCTCCTATGATGCCTAAATTTTTAATTTAATATCTTACATAATAATTTTTTTATATAAATTCATCAATATTTTATTTTATTATCAAATTTAATAGAGCATGTATCCTGAATTATTATATATGCATAAGCTTAGGTTAGATCAATTTGTGCTCAATTTGTTCTCATCAGAGGACCAAAATCAAGTTCTGGAGGATCAACTTGTGCATAATTTGGAATCAGTTGATATTCTGTGTATAATAAATCTGAGAATAAATGTAAATCTAACTCTAATTTACTTATGTTTATAAAGTATTCATAAACCTGGCATATTTAAGGGACACTCTAAATTTCAAGAGAGGGGATTGCTAGCAATTCACCCTTAGATTTCCCATGGTGTAATCTACTTAGAAAAATTCACTACAACTACTAAAACCCTTAAAACACAAAATTATGCTATGACAACATTGAGACATGAAACGTAGAGCCAAATTAGCCCTATCTAATGGTGCCATGCACTTAACCCTAAGACTTAAGGTTAGCCGGTAAAACGCAAAAAACAAAATTAAACAGCTATCTTTTATAATGAAAAATGAGGAAATGACCCCTTAAAACTTAGAATATGAAAAATGTCCAAAAGACATGAAATATAGAGAAAATCCGGGGCTATCCAATGATAGTAACCACATACCTGAAGTACAAATATTCATGGAATAAATCCAGAAAAACACCTAATTCTTCAACCAATGTCAATTAAGATATTCACAAACAGTCCCAAACCGCACAACAAAGGCCCCTGCCAATGTTGGAAGACCACATCCTCCCTCCAATTGAGAATGTCCATATTCTTTCTTCCCCAATCCACCATGATCAACCTTCTTCCCAAATCTGCCTCTGAAATGGGTCCTTGCCAACACTGCATTGATAATAATCTAATCTGCACCATCACACCTCTAGCCCATCCATACAGAATGTCCTGTGATGTCTGTCACTCCAGAAAAAATACCTGCTACAGACCTGGCCCATTATCCTCTGCAACAGCTTTGCCTCCACCTCAACCTGGTCCATATTCTACCAGCACCAAAAGATCTAGACCATCCATCCTGATACTCAGATTCATCAAAAAGCTACACCCTTCCCAGAAGAGTGCTACAACCCATAAAACAACAAGTTCCACCACCCCTGGTCCATCTGATGGTAAAGAACTTTCATTTCTTCCTTCAAATTTTAAACTGATGACTTCTCAGTTCCTCCATCTTCTGAGAGTGATGATGACAATGTAGGATCCATTGCACCACCAACACCAAACCACTTGCCCCCAATTAAGGCCAAGTTCTAACAACACACATCTGAACAGAAACAACTTCTGCTTCACTACTTCCAATCCACTCCTGCTAGAGATCCACAGGACATTGAGAAAAGAAGGCACCTCATTCACCAGTTCAAGGCTAATTCTGAACACTTCATTTAATCTCTTGATTCACTCTGTAATTCCACTAGTACTTGAGCTTGATTCAGAAAAGAAAAATTGAACACACCCTCTATAGGATGTAACCACAAACAAACCTCAGTTTTAAGTCTTGGGGGACCATCCTCATTTTATAGTCTTGGGGGACTCAAAAAACCCTCAGTTTATAGCCTTGGGGGACTCAAATACCAAAATCATAAATGCAGAACCAGAGATCAACCACATTTAGACACAGTGAAAAAACTAACATTCTGGGGTAATGGTGAATAGAGCTGCCATCCCATCAATTACCCCCAAACTTGCCTTTGCTAAATTCAGAGGCTTGCCATGTGGATACCCTCTGCCAATCTTTCAAACCAACTCCAACAACAAAACTCATTCCTCAGTTTATAGTCTTGGGGGACTACACCATCAACAATTCTCAGTTTAAAGTCTTGGGGGACTAATTTTAAATTTAAAGTCTTGATGGACTTTCAGAATTTGCATAGAAAAGACCCAGTCAATTCACAGACAGCCTGCTGAACTTCCACCTTTCACTTCATCATCTACCCAACCACTGACAAAAACCTCCTTCTTATCTTTTTCTTCCTCTTCTCCTCACCACACATCATGGCCAGAACTCCTGATATTTCCCTTCTAACCTTCCTTTCTTCACTGCTCCCATGAACTACGCCTGAAAGCAGTGCATCCACATGTGCAGACCTTGCAAATTCACTCTTCCAACTCCTGAGGCCAAATTCTACAACAAGGCCTGAGACTCTTGCTACTCCAAGAAGAAGAAATGTGAAAGAGATGCCAACTACCCTATTCCTCCTCCTTCACCTTCCCATAAATACATCTCCAGATCCCCTACCAGATCCCCAGAGCTTGGTCCTTCCTCTTCCTCTTTATCTTCAGCACCTTCCAGAAGATCCAGAAGCTCATCTTCCAGAACTCTTCCCAAAAGACCAGCCTTAGCTTCCCAAGAAACTGCTTTTATCTTTACTAAATTAGCTCCAGAAGCTTCAAAATCAGCTCCTAGGCTTCTAGACCGCTTCCAGGCAGCCCGGCCGGCGTCCGCGGCCCTCCCGCCTCACTAGAAAGTGAAAATCAGGCTCAAAACCTCCAAAAACAACCAGAAAACAGCCAAATTCAATCAATCAACGAATACAACTATACGCAATCACCTCCCACTGCTCCCAGAGCAATGCAGCCAACCCTTCCAAGGTCCGAAAACTCCAAATTTTCCCAAACTTCTAGGAGACCTTCCAGAGGACCCCAAGAAGAAACCAGAGCACCCAACACTGCACCCAAGAAACAACTTCGTCCCCAGTTAAGACAACAAAACTAATCCTCTCCTCTGTCAGCCAACTATTCTTCTGACAGTTCCATCCCTTCAAAAGCTCCATACAGAAGAGATAAATCCGCTTCCAAATCACCCTCTCCTGCTCCATCTTTTAACAGCCCTGGTACTCCATCACCAGCACCTCTTCCAGCTGAATCCAACCAAAATAACAACCACAACAACAATCCCGCTGCTCCAACTAGGCCTCAGGAAAATCAGCCTCCTAGTTCACCTTCTCAATATCTTTCAGAGGAAGACCAAGAGAATCCATATCTTTCCCTGATTGATCCACCCACTATGACCATTCCAAAATCTTCAGAGATCCAAATTCTGGCTGCTTACAAATTTGATGAGCTTCCAATCTGTAAGTACCAAATTAATTCATCCCATTTCTTCAACAAAAATAATTACTGATCCAATTCTTCTTGTCTAGTTGTCACCCCTCCTCCTGAATCTACTATTGGAGTTGGTCAACCTCTAGAAACTTCTTTGACCCTGGATTATGGAGACATGAAACAACACCTCATCACCATGTGTTCAAACATGCTGAAAGCCTTTTCCCTCCATGGACCTTTAAATGACTTTGAGAAAACCTTGAGGAAACAACTATTGGATGACCACTGGAAGATGTCTAGGATCATTAAGCACACCTTCCAACAATCCATTCCTGCCTCTTCTTCTTCCTCTTCTGAACTTCCATCCAAACCCATTCCTGCCCATTATAATCCATATAATCTCTCCAGCAGGATGCGCTTCAAAGAACACAGTGCTTCCCACAACCCCAACAAAAAACAAAAACAACATCATAATCTGGACCAGCCTCCAGAAGCTTCATCATCCAGACAATGAGCTCCTGTAAAAAGATTGAAAAATAATAATAATAAATAAATAATAAAAAACAATTAACCACTATGAATTCCCAATTTTTTTTTCTAAATCTAATAATATTGTAAAATTAAAAAATTGATAAATAAAGTAAAATAAAAATAAATGAAATAAAATAAAATATAAAAAATAATACAAATGGTATCCCCCAGCCAATTGATGAGCTGATCCCCTGATACCTTGCCCACATCCAAGTGCACCTTAATGTGGATACACCTTAAAAGATTTAAAAAATTTGAAATAAGAAACATAAATTAAGGGTAATAATGAGAATAAATAGAAAAAAATAAAAAATAATAATAATAAGAAAATGAAATTAAAGAAAATAAAAGTAAAATAAACTAAAATGATAAAATAGCATTTCCTGGCCAATTGATGAGCCGTTCCCCACCAATGCTTTCCCACATCCAGGTGACCCTGATGTGTTAACACCCTATATTTTTTTGATTTTATAATTTTAACAACCCCCATAAAAGAATTAAAAGAAAAAAAGAGAAAAAAGAAAATAATCTGAAACTACTATCTAGCAAAAACATTACTACAAAATCAAAGACAGTCCAGCTCCAAAGATGGTCCAATAAGAGAAAATCCGGTCCATAGAAATGATCACTGGGTGGGCTCCCTCCAATAAGTAAAAATGATGAAAGACCACCAGTGATCCACCACCAACACAAAAAAACAAAGATAAAAAAGCCAGTTCCAAACCAGTTTAAAGTCATAGTGGACTTAAAACCTGAATAATAAACAACAGAGCTAGAATTCAACTGGGAAAAACCAAAGAACTGAGACAGACATTCTGGGGTAACTGTTCTACAGAGCAGCCAGCTCATCAGTTACCCCCACACTTGCCAAAATATAATCTAGAAGCCCCCCCGGGTACCTCTAACAAAAACACAACATCCAGCACAATAAACCAAAACTGATAAGAGTGAAGAGTCCAGCATTTGAAAACCAAAGGAAATTCCAGTTTAAAGTCATAGAGGACTAAAACTTGTGAAAAGAAAGCAATACTAGGGTTCAACCAAATTAAGAGAAAGGGTTGGAAACAGACAATCTGGGGTAACTGTTCTACAGAGTAGCCAGCCCATCAGTTACCCCACACTTGCCAAGATCAAATCTAGAAGCCCCACCCATGGGTACCTTCTAACAAAAAGTTTCCAACACAAAAGTTGCTCTGCAACACCACAAAAATTCCAAAACAAAAAGAAACGTTCCATAGTTTATCCTCATTGCGGAGTAAATCTTCTTCATGCCTAGTGCCTCTGGGATAAAACCTCTTCACTTGGTCTGCAGCCACCCTCTTTTTAAAGACTGCACCATCCAACTCTTCCAAAACATAAGAACCTCCAGACACCTGATGACCCCTCTACTCTTCCTTGCTTCACAGCTCCAAAGGACTATGCACTACGCAATATAGGGGGTGGACTTGCTAGCAAGTCCTCAACCTGAACTCAGATGGAACTCAGATGGAACTCAGACTGAACTCATACTGAACCCATACTGAACTCTACTTGAACACCCACCTAAAACTGTTCTGCTGAGTGGTGTTCATCCCTGATTGTATGGTTCCTTTATCAATAGCTCAATGTGTGTTCAATCTATGGTGAGTTTGGGTCCAAGGTTGCGGACTTGCTAGCAAGTCCGCCCCCCATATTGTGTGGTGATGCCTGCAAAAATTCCATCCACATGTGCAGACCTTGCACATTCACTCTTCCAACTCCTGAAGACAAATTCTACAGCAGGGCTTGTGATTCTTGCTACTCCAAAAAGAAGAAATGTGACAGAGATTCCAACTACCCTATTCCTCCTCCTTCACCTCCTCATAAATACCTTTCAAGATCCCCTACCAGATCCCCAGAGCTTGGCCCAGCCTCTTCCTCTTTATCCTCAGCACCTTCCAGAAGATCCAGGAACTCAGTTTCAAGAACTCTCCCCAAAAGACCAGCTTTAACTTCCCAAGAAACAGCTTTTATCTCTGCTAATCCAGCTTCAAAAGTTTCAAAATCAGCTCCTAGGCTGCTAGACTGCGTCCAGGCAGCCAAGCCATCACTAGACAGTGAAAATCAGGCTCAAAACTTCCAAAAACAACCAGAAAACAGCCAAATTCCTCCAATCAACAAAAAAAACTCTACGCAACCACCTCCCACTACTCCCAGAGCAATGCAGCCAACCTTTTCAAGATTAAAAAAATACCAAAATTTCCCAAACTTCTAGGAGACCAGAGAGAGGACCCCAAGAAGACACCAGAGCCCCCAACACAGCACCAAAACAACAACTTCACCCCCAGTTAAGGCAAAGAAACTACACCTCTCCTCTGCCAGCCAACTATTCTTCTGACAGTTCCATTCCTTCAAGAGCTCCATCCAGAAGAGATCAATCAGCTTTCAAATCACCGTCTCCTGCTCCATCTTATAAAAACCCTGGTACTCCATCACCAGCACCTCATCCAGCTGAAACCAACCAAAATATCAACAACAACAACAACAGACCTGCTGCTCCAACTAGGCCGCAAGAACATCAGCCTCCTAGTTAAACTTATCAAAACCTTTTGGAGGAAGACCAAGAGAATCCATATCTTTCTCTTATTGATCCCCCAACTATCACCTTTCCAAAATCTTCAGAAGTCCAAATTACGGCCGCTTATAAATTTGATGAGCTTCCAATCTGTAAGTACTAAATTAATTCATCCCATTTCTTCAACAAAAATAATTACTGATCCAATTCTTCTTGTCTATTTGGCACCCCTCCTCCTGAATCTACTATTGGATTTGGCCAACCTCTTGAAACTTCCTTAACCTTGGATTATGGAGACATGAAGCAACACCTCAGCACCATGTGTTCTAACATGCTGAAAGCCTTTGCCCTCCATGGACCTTTAAATGACTTTGAGAAATCCTTGAGAAAGTGACTGTTGCACGACCACTGGAAGATGTCTAGGATCATTAAGCACACCTTCCAGCACTCCATTCCTACCTCTTCTTCTTCCTCCTCAAAACTTCCTTCTAATCAAATTCCTGCCCATTTCAACCCGTACCATATTTCCAGCAGGATCCACTTCAAAGAGCACCACACTTCCCACAATCCCAACAAAAAAAAAACACCAATACAATACAGACCAGCATCCAGAAGCTTCATCATCCAGACAATGAGCTCCTGAAACACAATAAAAAATTAAAAAAAACAATTAATAATAATAATAAAACAATAATAAAAATAATTTCAGAATTTTTTTTTTCTTCTTTTTTTTTTTTTTCTTTTTTTTTTTTTTTAAATAGAATTGCCTGGCCAATTGATGAGACTTTCCCCACCAATTCTTGCCCACATCCAGGTGACCCTGATTTGGTAACACCCTTTATTTTTGATTTTATAATTTTAAACAACCCCCATAAAAATTAGAAGAAAAAAAGAGAAAAAAGAAAATAATCTATAAATACTATCTAGCAAAAACATAACTACAAAATCAAAGACAGTCCAGCTCCATAGATGGTCCAGTAAGAGAAGTCCTGTCCATAGAAATGATCACTGGGTGGGCTCCCTCCAATAAGTCAAAATGATGGGAGACCACCAGTGATCCACGGCCAATCCAAAAGAACCAAAGATAAAGAATCCAGTCCCAAACAAGTTTAAAGTCATAGTGGACTTAAAACCTGAATAATAAACAACAGAGCTAGACTTCAACTAGGAGAAACAAAAGACTTGAGACGGAAATTCTGGGGTAACTGTTCTACAGAGCAGCCAGCTCATCATTTACCCCCACACTTGCCAAAATAAAATCTAGAAGCCCCCCCTGGGTATCTTCTAACGAAAAGACAACATCCAACACAATAAACCCAAACCAATAAGAGTGAAGAGTCCAGCACTTGAAGACCAAATGAATTTCTGATTTAAATTCATAGAGGACTAAAACCTGTGAAAAAAAACCAATACTAGGGTTTAACTAAATTAAGAGAAAGGGATGGAAACAGACAATCTGGGGTAACTGTTCTACAGAGCAGCCAGCCCATCAGTTACCCCTACACTTGCCAAAATCAAATCTTGGAGCCCCACCCATGGGTACCTTCTAACAAAAGTTTCCAACACAAAAGTTGCTCTGCAACACCAAAATCCAAAATTTAAAGAATGTTACATATTTTATCCTCATTGCAGAGTCAATCTTCTTCATGTCTTGTGCCTCTGGGATAAAATCTCTTCACCTGATCTGCAGCCACTCTCTTCTTTAAGACTGCACCATCCAAATCTTCCAAAACATAAGACCCTCCAGACACCTGAGAGATGACTCTGTAAGGTCCATTCCATCTGTCAGCAAACATCTTTCCCCACTGACTCTCCAAACTTCTATTATAAACCAAAACCAAACAACCAGGTTTCAAGGGATTCCTGAGTCTATGAGCCAACTTCTTGTCCCAGTATCTGACTGATTGATTTCTTATCTTCATCATTCTAGAGTATGCCTTCTCCTGACATTCCTCTCTACATTCCAACTGTTGCATCCTGACACAGAGCAAATCTTCTGTTGAGCACACATCATCCCAGTAAATTCCAAGATAAGAGACGGCTTCCAAATCCACTGGTAGAACAGCTTTCTGAACAAACATAAATTCATAAGGAGAATAGCCAGTTGTCCTTTTCACAGTGACCCTATCAACAAATAACACCAAGGGTAAATAATGCCTCCACTTTTCAGCACTATCTCCACACATCTTCACCAAAGCATTCTTGATAACTTGATGGCCTCTTTCAACCATGCCTTCAGCTTCAGGATAATAAGATGTTGCTACTCTAACTTTAGAACCAAAACTTGCCACAGCTTCTTTAAATTCAACACCAAAATCTGGCCCACCATCCACAGTCACAAACTTCATTAACCCATATCTATAAATCCACTCTTTCTTCAAAAATTCTGCCACATTCTTAGTGGTCAAATTAACCAGAGGCACTGCCTCAACCCAACCAGAAAAATCATCCCTAGCAACAATCAAGTATTTATACCTGCCTTCTTTAATATGGACAGCATCCAGACTGACTCTTCCAAAAACAGTTGATTCTCCAGTAGCACCGCCCACCTCTTTAGGTTTCAAATGACTTCTTCTTTGACATTCTTCACAAGATTGAACCCAACCCTGCCCAGCCAACTTCATACCTGGCCACCAAAATCTGTCAGCTACTCTTCAATAAGTCTCCCCAAAGCCTCTGTGACCAAGGTCTTCATACAAAGACTTCAACACAACTTCTTGACCCTTCTTCTGAGTCACCACAACTTGAGGATTAGGATGTCTCCTTCTATCATCCTTCTTCCTGACACATAGAAGCCAGGATTCTTCTTCTTGATTTCCAACCAAGTATCATTATCACATCTGGCCTCCCCAAGGTCAACAGATATTCCACCATAATAAAATAAAACCCAGACTAACCCCAGGTCTCATCTTCAAAATACAACAAAAACAACATCCAAGGGTACAACCCTTTCATCAAAATCACCAGTGTAAACATAAGCCAATTGATGAGCCCAACAAAGACACCAATCTTTAAATTTTGGCACATCCTTCTTCTTCCAATGAATCTTATGAGAATCCAGTTCACTAACAAAAACATCATTCTCTAACTTTGAGTTTTCTTAAAGAACAACTCCATCTTCATCAAAAAAAACATTCTGATAACCAGAATCAAGATCAGATGCAGCCAGTTTAGCCTCTTGGGGGAGATGAGAAAAATCTTCAGCACCCTTTGTGCTGGCCCTAACCACTGGAACATCTTCATCAAACTCTTCAGAAGCAGAATCAACATCTGTAGGTGGCCTCCTTGATAATACATCAGGCATAGTAAAAGTTTTTCCTGGTTTGTGTACCAGGTCAAAAGAAAAATGTTGAATAAATGCCACCCACATAGTCATTGTAGCATTTGGAAGACTAGGTGTATTGATTATCTGAACCAAAAATTTTGCATCCACCTGCAGCTTAAAATGCTGCCCCCACAAAAAAGTTTGTAGCTTCTTCAAAAATTTTGCTACACCACACCATTCCAACTTAGGTTGAGAATACCTATATTCCACTTCATTAAACACCACAGACTCATACCTTACTGGTCTGACCCTCCCAGGTTTATCTTCCTGAGACAAAACAGCACCAGCAGCAATATAGCTTGAGTCCATTGCCAGATAAATTTTTCCAGCATCAACACCATAAACCAATTTGTGAAGGACAATATCTTCACCAACCACTTTCTTCAACTTCTGAAAAGCCTCTTCACACTCTTCAGTCCATTCCAAATTTGCATCTTTCCTGGTCAGCCTCCTTAAAGGTGAATCCAACAAAGAAAAATCCATAATAAAAATCCTGACATATACACACACACCCAAAAATCCCTTGACTTCAGTAGTATTTTTAGGCCTTGTCCATGACTGAATTTTATTAATCTTTTTCTTTGCCATAATCCTTCCTTCTTTATATACCACATGACCCAGAATTTTCAAAGCAGGAACACAACAGCAGAATTTTGACCCAGAAATGGTCAAACCAGCCTCTTCAATTCTAAACAACGCTCTCTCTATAGTTATTTCATATTCCCAAACAAACCTCCTTATACCAGGATTCTCTTTCAGCACCTCATTACCATAATCAGTGGATGGAACTTTAATTCCACCATCATCAATAAAAATACCAGCATGAGTAGGGAACTCATCCTGAAAAATCCAAGCCATCTGTGCTTGATAAACTGCCACTGAATTAGTTTCTCCTTGAGGCAACCTAGTGAGCTGAAATCTTCCCAAAGGAGTCTCAAAAGTTGTGAGAGGCCTTGAATCCGTATGAAGTTCCCTCTCATCATAACCACCCATTATATCACCAGTCTATAACACACCCTTCCAGCAAAAGCTTCAACAAAATCCTCTGCACTTGGTGGCATACCAGCATCCTTGATTGTGACTCTATTCAAGGCTCTAAGATCATGAACCACCCTCAAATTTCCATTCTGCTTCTTTACACAGAAAGCCAGACTTGAGTAAATGGATGTTGATTGTTTGTATAACCCAGTCCTGACTCTTTCCCTAACAATCTCCACAAAATCCTCTCTGATAGCAGCTGGAATCAGAATAGGTTTTATTTTCCAAGGTTCATGACAAACCACAGGAATCAAGTAAGGTTCCCCATAAGAGTGTTTCAATACACCCCTTTCGTCCTAAACAAACGCCACAGATTTTTCCCTTAGAAAAATAATGTGAAACAACAACTTCTTTTCTTCTTCAGACAACCATCCATCAGGACCAAAATTAACAACTTTCAACCTTTCCACAGTCCCTCTAGCCATCTCTACAAAATCTGGAGGATTCTTAACCAAAGGAGTACAGTACAGATCTCTTTCCAATGGAGGTCTCTTCAAAGGCAGATTCGAACCCACAGGCATAGGCTCATTGACAGGCCTAATCTTCTGCGCTAGCTTTTTATACTTTTCAGCTCCACCTTCAACTTGAGGGATCTTCAGGAAATCTTCACCACCAGACCTGGAACAAAAACCAAGGGTTTCCCTATTTCTCACATGTGTGGCCCAGGTAATGTATTTGAAAGGTGTAGAAGAAACCCTAGCGGTGCACATTTGGGAGGAATTACTTTTAGACCCCAATCTCACCACTCCAAAAATTTTCCGCAATTCCAAATCTTCATCTTCACTTCCATCTTCCAAATCTACAAATCTTGATTCATCTTCAGAAACCACTCTTCTTAAATAGTGCAGTTTATCCTCTTCCTGGAGGCCCAAAAATTTATCTTGATGATCTTCTTCCTTCATAATTTTGTGCAGTTTAACCTCATGCTGGAGTCTCAAAAATTGACCTTGATGATCTTCTTTCTTCATTATCTTCAGATTTCTTTCTTGATTTTCTTGAATTATCTTGAAATTTTAACTTCTTTTATTGAGTTTTCTTCTGACCTAAAAAAATGACCAGGGGTTTCCCCAATGCTCACAGGTGTGGACAAGGTAATGTTTTTGAAAGGTGTAGAAGAAACCCTAGTGGTGCACAATTGGGAGCACTTACTTTTATACCCAAATCTCACCACTCCACAGCTTTTCCGTATATCTTTCAATAAAGATATATAACAAATCTTCCTTTTTGAACTTGAGTTAAAAATAATTGAGAATATTGATAGAGATTAGAGACTTGATAAAAAACTTGAAGAATACTTGCAGAGAAGAGAACATTAAAAAGAGAAGGTTGAAAATACCCTTGGTATATCTCCAAGGGAGCTGACCTACTACAACCTGGGATTTCCCCATCTTGGGGAGAGGTTGTAGCACTAGGGTGATCAGCCCTCATCACTCTAAAAAAGACAGACCCTCACTAGAGCCTGAGCCACACTCCAAAAACAAATAGGAAGCACCCACATCTCTTCTTCTCCTACAACAACCCATGCACTGGCACGATGAAGGCAAACCAGGCCTGGTCTCCCAACCATAATCTCCAGGAGATGACAACCTCATTTGAAGTCTCCTTTTATCTTCACCAGTCAACTCCAAACTGATTCCTAATTCAAATTGATAACCAATTCTTGCCTGAAAATACATCATGAATGGCCCACCCAAAACAGCTTTAACTGTTCCTTTAGAAATATAAAAATGAACCTTTTCTGTGGCTCCACCAACATCTAACTTCACAAACTCAGAAGTTCCAACCAGTTTAGTGACATGGCCACTTATCCCTCTCAAATTTCCACCAATACCAGTTTTGATGGGGAGGCCCAGATGAGTAGCCTCAAACAAGGAAATCAGGTTAATCTGAGAACCTGAATCCACCAATGCCCTAGCGTCTCTGCCATTCAGAGTGACATTGAAATGACCCAGAGGAGCAGAAAAATGAGTTTCCAACCCCTCACCAAACTTTTCAGAAGAATAACAAATGTATTCTACCTCCCCAGAAGAAACTTTTCTCCTGGTCAACAACTTTTTCTGTCTATCAGCCAACCCAGGACTGATAGGATAAAATTCTCCATAAGAAAGGGAAACCTGACCCTGATTAATCTTTTCAAGAACAGAGTCCATTACATTAGATTGGACAGAAACCACTCGCCTCTCAAAATGAGCCCTTGGCTTCACCACCTTAGTCCTAGAATATTCTTGAGGACCAGAACCACCAACAGATTTACCATCAACAGGAACCAAACCAGATCCCTCACTAGACCCTCTAACTCCAGTAGACTTTAGCAATGAAGCCAAAGGGACATCCTCCTTAGCTCAGAATCAACATCCATAGGTATTGGCTCACCATTCATGTCCAATGCACCAAATCTAAGGGGGCCCATGTCTGCCATACCCTTCTGCATCTTGTACAGCTCCTCTTTGATGTACTTCTTCCTAGGTGCACTCATCCTAGGATCCATCTTTGAAGCCTTTGGATTTGGTTGTGCCTGAGAATTGCTCTTAGGCCTTCCCAACTTTCCTGCTTCCACATCATAAACACCAGCCAAGAATTCACCACTTGACTGTCCACCACAAGAATACAACTCTAAGCCACCAAAGGAAGTAGAAAAAGAGACCTTATTGACCTCCTTCCCCTTTCCCTTGACATCATCATCTTCCTTACCAGAAGACTTCCCCTGATCAGGAATCTCCTCAAACCTTGGCCTCATTTGATTGATACCACCCCTTCTCCTGACCAAATCAACAGTAGCCTGCTCCTCACTGGGCTTCAAAAATGAAACATCAGGGAACTTGAAAACCCTGCCATCAAACTCCACCTTTCCTTCAGACACATCCCTTTTCAGAGCCCAACAATCATTGGACTTGTGCACCCTCCTGCTGCAATAAGAGCAGACCCAAGGATCAATCCTACCAGCCCTCCTATCAAAATCTCTAGGCTGAGAAGGAGCCTTATTGACCTTCTTAGCCACCTGAACAAAAAAATGTAGCTGTTTTGTCAGATCAGGCAACTGCTCCACCACTGGGTCCCACGCCTGTTTGGGAACCTGCACACAATTCTTTTCTTCCCTCTTCACTCTAACCTCCTCTTCATCCAAAGCCTCACTGACTTTGCTGACATACTTGGCACACCCCTCCTGATAGGTGTCCACAGCCAATAACTTCAAATGGGCCTCCACAGCCTCCTTAACCTTGTCCAAGGCAGGCAACTTCTGATCCCCATTAGAAAGAGTCTTCATCAAGTCCTTCCTTGAAAGCTCCTTCAACACATCCATCCTGACATCTCTAGCCAGGGAATACCAAAAAACATCCTTGGCAGCATTTTCATGTGCCAGCTCCTCCACTTCCACCAAACATTCCACCACAGGATCAAACTGTAGCAGAAACTTCCTGTAACTATGCAAGCTACCATCACTACCATAAGACTGCCATTCACTGACAACCTTGTTCAGATATACCATAGTGAACCTGACACCCCATCTATCCACCATCTCCCTGCACAACACTTTCCATTCCCTCTTCTTGTAGCCAGGCATGGCCACAACCTTCTTCTTCACTGCCCTATCACCAATGAAGAAAATAATCTGCTTCACCATGTCCAGGTAAGAAGCACCATCCACACCAGCAGCAGTTTCATACTTCTCCAGAAACCACTTCACATCTTCACCATTAAACTTGGTACCATCCCAAGTTTTAATCCTAACACACTCCCTAACCATCACAGAAGGAGGACCATCCACCCCACTGACAGTCACCACAGGAATAGAAGAACCAGAAGCCATTCTTCCAGACCAAAACACCAAAGAGAGCCAACCAAAGAAAATAGAGATTCCAAAGAACTTGCAGGTTCTAACCCCACGTTGGGCACCAGAAATGTAGACAATCCTATAGTACTAGCTATAGGCCTTGACCAAGGGAGTTGGAGTAAAACCAGAGAGAAAAACCCCTGTCCCTTTAGAAAAATATGTAAGATTTACCTGCTACAGTAAATTGGTTCCTCTTTAACAAAGCCCTTTTTTCCACACACTTGATTGCTTGATCAGCCAAGAAAGTAGTCCCCAGACAGACTACCAGACCAAAGAACTGAAATGTAGACCAATGTCCACACCAGAGAAAGCAAAGATACTTGATGTAAGCTTCAAATCCACACCAGAGACAGCATTAATACTTGATATAGCTTGCAAGACTATACCAGAGAACTTGTTGCTAAATTTGAGTTAAATGAAGAACTAACCTTGCAACCAACACAGCCAATTGTGGCCCAAAAATAGTGAAAACTGAGTGAGAAACAGTATATAATTACCAGATGGTTTTATGATAATTAAAGTTGCCTTAAACTGTCTTATGCAGTATATACACACAGACCACCCATCTAAGATCCATGCACAGCAATGCATTTGGCACCTGTACCAGCCAAATTGAATAAAAACCCTCCAGAAGCGCTCCCCAACTTTCTAAAACAGAGGCAGGTGGGCCATCTGACATCGGCCGGGCCGCCTGAAGGGGCCCCGCCTCCCTGAAGCCAGAAAACCAATAAAAACATCTAATCTACTTAGAAAGATTCACTACAACTATTAAAACCCTTAAAACACAAAATTAATCTATGACAACATTGAAACATGAAACGTAGAGCCAAATTAGACCTATCTAATGGTACTAAGCACTTAACACTAAGACTTAAGGTTAGCCCGTAAAACACAAAAAACAAAATTAAACAGCTATCTTTTATAATGAAAAATGAGGAAATGACCCCTTAAAACTTAGAATATGAAAAATGTCCTCAAGACATGAAATATAGAGAAAAACGGGCTATCCAATGATAGTATCCACATAACCTCAGTCCAAATATTCACGGAATAAATCCAGAAAAACACCCAATTCTTCAACCAATGTCAATTAAGACATGCACAACAAAGGCCCCTGCCAATGTTGGAAGACCACACCAGTAAATGTACGAATTTGGTATTTGACTGAATATATGTCTACTAGTAGAACCACAATGGAAAGGCTTCTGATGGTTAATTTTGGACCAGAGGATTGGTTATCTCAGGAAGAAAAGAAGTTGTTGCTACATGTTATGGTTCTTAGGGAGAAGGCTATTGCGTTTTCTGAAGAGGAAAGAGGTTTGTTGAAACGCTCTTATGGTAAACCTTATATTGTTCCATTTATAACTTATGTGCCATGGCAGAAGAAGGCTTTTCCAATACCAGTGGCTATAAGAGTGTTAAGTTCTGGCTTATATGAACATTCTATGTCTAGTTATTCAAGTCCAGTGTTTTGTGTTGTTAAGCACTGTGTTAAATTGATGGTTTTTCATGATCTTAAGGATATGAACAAGGTAACGGTAAAGGATGCAGGACTGCCACCAATGCCAGAAGAGTTTGTGGATTCTTTTGCGGGACGTGCATGTTATAGATTAGGTAATATCATGAGAGGATACAATGAGTGTAAATTGGATGAATCATCGAGGCCCATGACTACATTTGAAACACCACTGGGACATTTCAGGTTAAAAAGGTTACCACAAGGCGCAAAAAACTCTGTGGTGTTATACCCAGCGCAGATGATGTGGATACTGTAGGAAAAAATTTCAGAGCATGTGGGAATTTTCATTGATGATGGCAGTATAAAAGGACAAGCCAGTGACTGTGATGGGGAAGTGTTAGAGGAGAATCTGTATATAAGAAGGTTTTTTTGAGAATATGCCATTACCCTAGAGAGAGTGTTTTTTAGGATAGAGGAGGAAGGATTAATGATATCTGGATCCAAGGTTTCTTATTGTCTTCCAGCACTAGATATTGTTGGACATGTGGTATGCAAGGAAGGGAGGATCATTGCTAAAAAGCAGAAGAATAAGATGCTTACATGGCCAAGACCAAGAGATACTATAGAAGTTAGAGGAATTTTAGGCATTTGTACATATGTAAGAATGTTTATTCAAGATTTTGCTTTGCTGTCTTCACCTTTAAGGTACTTAACGAGGAAAGATGTTGTATGGGATTGGATGGAGGAATGCAAATAGTCATTCAAGTTATTAAATATGATTGTAGGAAAAGATATCCTTTTGAAAATATTGGAATAAGGACCAGGCTCTGGGAAAATTACTCTAATGGTGGATTCTAGTGTGTCTGCAGTAGGCGCAGTTATGATGCAGGAGGATGAGGAAGGTATTGACACACCTGTCCTTTACAAATTTAAGACTTTTACTAAAGTGGAGTCTAGGTACTCTGGTTCTAAGCTGGAGTTATTCCGAGTAGCCAAAATTCTTAAGAAGCTACAGTAGATGCTTTGGGTGAAACATTTTGAGTTGTAGGTTAATGCGCTATGGTAAGGTAAACTCTTACAGTCGCCTTGCTGTAAGCAGAATCCGGAGGAGATATGTGGATTTAGTGGAAAACCCCGTCCTTCCAATAAAAATAACAAAATGGGGATTCTAAATCACTAAGCTAACCAGTCTACTTGGATCTGATTGATAAAAATAATGAAACTCTAAAATAATTAACGCTTATTGAGATTTAAAGAAAGTGGCTGATGATAAAAGAAATACTGATAACAACAATTAAGGTGTACCAGTGAAAGATATGAAAAGATTGACTTTTATGTTTTTATAATAATTTGAATTTTTATGAGACAGCAATAATCAAGTCCCAGCAATGAAGACCTTTCTAAAGATACCCTGTATGAAGTGTGTTTTAAATTGTTGAGTAGTATTTCTAAAATGTTATATAAAATATAAAGTTATAAGGGTATTACAATTTATTTAATTTGTTGAGTAATAAAAAATGAGACCGTGGTGGTTAATGATTAAGCTGTATGTTTTATCCCCCCCCTCAATTTCGAGTTTGAGAGGCGCTTAAGTATTCCTAGTCACGTGCCTAAGTTTTCCCCTCCAGAGCTCTCCCAGAGTCAATCCGGAGCCCCTACAGAGTCCGTCCGGACTTCCGGACTCAATTAGAACCTTAAAACTATAATAAAAAATCTAGAAAAATTACACATAATAGAGCTACTTCTTTTTTACATACCAAACTAATTTTCGTAGTCTGCGCAGGTCTAATTACCCCGTGAAAATTCAGCAAAGTTAAGTAATTTTTGAAAACGTAAATATTTCTATAAAACTTTAAAATTCATTTAAAAATATAAGAAAAATAGTAAAAATTCTGGGAAAATTTCCCAAGGTTCTTGAGTGACTTGACTTGATACTTATAAATTTTTCAGACCGTAAAAATAAGTTTTCTCTGTAAAAAAAATTGTATTTGTGTAGGCATTCGCTCGTGACCAATTTCTTCATATTTTAAACTCCAATAAATTAAATAAAACCCTTTTATAAAAAATAATAACGCCAATCTTGCATGCCGTAATAACTCCATTTACGTACTTAGGTGCCATACTAAACTTTAGGCTACCACATCCTCCCTCCAATCGAGAATGTCCCCATTCTTAAAACTTTGCATAAGTTTTTGAGCAATTCCAAAAGAATTATCTTTTCTAATAAAATAATTTGATAAATTTGTTTTAGCTGGTCTTCTTTTAATTCTTTATAATAAAAACGTTCTTTCTTCTTCTCTGGCTTGATATAACATAAAATAAAATAGTATAAATCTTGTGATGATTCCACTACTGAGAGCAAGGTTTGAATCCCTTCAGACTCCCATATACCAGTCTTCCTTCTTGTCACAGCATTGAGAGAGTGGATCTTCCTATGAGCCAAATACTCCTGATTCCAACCTCATAGGGCCCCCCACTGAGCCGAATTCTATGATTCCAATCTCGCCATAAGGTCCTCCAAGCTTCACACCAAAAATGGCCTAACACTGAGGCACTAAAAAAAATCATTCCCTAAAATACAACTACCATCCTAACTTCTGATTCCTTCATCACAATTTTCAAACTTTGCTATACAGCAAACCCATAAAATACTTTTGCCAGGCTTCCAATAATAATTTTAACTTTAGACCATGTTAAAGCGCCACAAATTTCACCTAATTAACCATTATGCTTTCATTAGCATCATCACCACCTAAAATTTTAACCTCCTAAAGCTTATCAGCACCCAATTCCAGAAATAAATGAATAACCAGTTTAGAGTCTTAGTGGACAGTGTTAAATTAAAAGATTGAATTGAGTTATCCAAACCAGATTGACATTCCAATTTAAAGTCTTGGTGGACCAAACATATAATCGATTGCCAGTTTATGATCTTGGTGGACCAAAGATTGTTTAAGCGCATAAATAACTTGATATATTCCTAAATAAGGCCTAGGCTTGACCAAAGATTGAATAAATTTGATAATCCAGTTTAATGTCATAGTGGACCAAACATTTGATCGACAAGTAATCCAGTATAAGGCCATAGTGGACCAATGAATGTTGAATTATCCTGCAGATATTAATTTTCCAGTTTTAAGTCATAGTGGACTAAACAATGAAAGAACTACCAGTTTAAAGTCATTGTGGACCAAACATTTAATCGATAAGAAATCCAGTTTAAGGTCATGGTGGACCCAACAGCTTGATAATAGTCCAGTTTAGGGTCTTGGTGGACCTAACATTTGATTTATATAAAAGAAATCCGTCTCCAAAAATATCCATAAAATCTTGATTATCCTTGAAATTCAGTTTAAAGTCTTGAAGGACTAACAGCTCCAATATAAAATCTTTAATGAAAGTCTTGAAAATTAGCCAGTTTAAAGTCTTGGAGGACTAACAGATCCAAAATACATGTAAAAAACCTTAAAGAACGTCTTGAAGAGTAGCCAGTTTAAAGTCTTGGAGGACTAACAGATGTCAAGATAAAGAAAATTATCCTTAATGAAATTCTTGAAAAATAGCCAGTTTAAAGTCTTGGAGGACTAACAGATCCAAAATACGTATAAAATAAACCTTAAAGAACGTCTTGAGCAGTAGCCAGTTTAAAGTCTTGGAGGACTAACAGATGTCTTGAAGTAAAATCCCATAGGTATTGAGTTCCCCTAGACCCTGTTTCCTGTCTAAACTAAATGAATAAAACTAAAAAAATATAACTGAGAAATATAATAATTTTGATTTAACTAATTAATTTTTTTTTATTTTAATATTTTATTTTATTTTTGTTTTTTTTATTTTTTTATAATTATTTTATTTTTATTTTATTTTATTTTTATTTTTATTTTTATTTTTATTTTTATTTTTATTTTTATTTTTATTTTTATTTTTATTTTTATTTTTATTTTTATTTTTATTTTTATTTTTCTTTTATTTTTATTTTTATTTTTATTTTTATTTTTATTTTTATTTTTATTTTTATTTTTATTTTTATTTTTATTTTTATTTTTATTTTTATTTTTATTTTTATTTTTATTTTTATTTTTATTTTTATTTTTATTTTTATTTTTATTTTTATTTTTATTTTTATTTTTATTTTTATTTTTATTTTTATTTTTATTTTTTTATAATTATTTTATTTTTATTTTATTTTATTTTTAATTTTTAATTTTCTTTTTAATTTAAAATAAAAGATTTTAGAAAAGATATTTTTGAAATAAAAGTTAAAATTTAATTTTTAAAGAAAGATAAACGAATGTGAAAAGAAAGATAAAAAAAAAGTAATAATAATAAAAAAAATTTAAAAAGTAAAATTTTAAAAGATGCCCCCCGGCCATTTGATGAGCCGTACCCTCGACATCATACCCACATACAAGTGCAACTTGATGTGGTTACACAATTTTGAGAAATTGAAAAGAAAAGAAAATAAATGAAAGTTTTTAGAAGATAATTTTTATAATGATGATCACTGGGTGGGCTCCCTCCAATTTAAAAAAATGATTAGAGACCACCAGTGAGCATCACCTTTACAATATTTCATAATATATATTAAAGAAAAGAAATCACAATCCAACATAAAAAAAAATAAAAAACAAAATAAAATAAAAAGAATCTTGAATCTGGCGTTGAGAGCGGCGTCTCTTGATTCGTTCCAGTTTATAGTCTTAGTGGACTTCCTATAATTAAAAGACAAAGCCAGGATTCAACTAGAAACAGGGAAAATTTTGGAAATGAACATTATGGGGTAATTGTGTATAGAGCAGCCAGCCCATCAATTACCCCCACACTTTCCAATATTAAATTAAGAAGGTTCCCCTGTGAACAATTCTTCCAATAAATCTTAAAAATTTTCCAACACTATCTTCACCCATATTTTAAGAATTTTAAGTTTTTGAAAATTTCAAAGAACACTACGCAATATAGGGGGTGGACTTGCTAGCAAGTCCCCAACCTGAACTCAGGCACAACTCAGATGGAACTCAGACTGAACTCATACTGAACTCATATTGAACTCTACTTGAAGACCCACCTAAAACTGTTCTGCTGAGTGGTGTTTATCCTTGATTGTATGGTTCCTTTGTCAATAGCTCAATGTGTGTTCAATCTGTGGTGAAATTGATTCCAAGGTTGCGGACTTGCTAACAAGTCCGCCCCCCATATTGCGTGGTGGAAGGTCTTTTTGAATTTTGTTTAGTTTCATCATAGTTTCGTCGACCATATACAATGTAAAAATAGTAAAGTATTTTGATAAAAAAAGAAGATAGTTTATCCTCGTTGCGGAGGTCAATAAGATTTTTATAAACATCATAGCTTATCCTCATTGCGGAGGAATCCATAAAATTTCATTGATATCATAGTTTATCCTCATTGCGGAGGAATCCATAAAGTTTTGTTGATATCATAGTTTATCCTCATTGCGGAGGAATCCATATAATTTCATAAATGTCATTACAATTGTAGTTTATCCTCATTTAGGAGTTAGACTTTGTCACTCCTGGTGCCTCTAGGATAGAACCGTTTTACTTGATCGGCCGCTACCCTCTTCTTCAATACTACTCCATCCAACTCTTCTAGCACATATGAACCGTCGGAAACTTGCTCCTTGATTTTATACGGTCCATTCCACCTATCTGCAAACATCTTTCCCCACTGACTTTCCAAACTCCTATTATACACCAGGACCATATCTCCTGGGTTCAAAGGTTTCCTTAATCGATGTGCCAACCGCTCATCCCAATATCTGACTGATTGATTTCGGAACTTCATCATCCGCGAATATGCCCTTTCTAAATATTCTTCTTTCTTTTCTAGCTGCATCATTCTTGCACACAATAATTCTTCAGTAGTTTTGACCGTGTCCCAGTCAAATCCAAGATATGATTCAGCTTCTAAATCAACCGGTAAAACTTCTTTCTGTCCAAAAACAAGTTCATAAGGTGAAAATCCAGTCGTCCTTTTGGCAGTGATTTGATCAGCAAATAAAACGAAAGGTAAATAGTGCCTCCACTTTTCGGCACTTGTCCCACACATTTTAACTAAAGCATCCTTAATAACTTGATGCCCTCTTTCAACCATGCCTTCAGCTTCAGGATAATATGGAGTTGCTACCCTAACCTTTGATCCAACTTTCAATACGGCCTCTTTAAACTCTGTCCCAAATTCAGCACCTCCAACTACCGTTACCAACTTCATCACCCCATACCTATATACCCAATTATTCAAAAGAAATTCTGCCACATTTTTGGCAGTTAAATTAATAAGAGGCGCTGCCTCTACCCAACCAGATAAATCATCTCTGGCCACAATTAAATATTTATAACGTCCCTCTTTTATATGAACAGCATCTAAACTAACTCTCCCAAAGAGTGTATATTCACTGGTCCGCGTCCAGGTTCTTTTGGCCTTAAATAACTTCATCTTTGACATTCTTCACATGACTGAACCCACTGTTTAACAGCCATCTTCATGCCAGGCCACCAAAATTGATCAGAAATTCTTCTAAATGTTTCTCCAACGCCTCTATGCCCGAGATCTTCATGCAGTGATTTCAAAACTAATTCTTGCCCCTTCTCTTGAGTTATAACTACTTGAGGATTTGGATACCTCCTCCTCATTAAACGTCTACCAGATAGGTAAAACGTAGATGACTTCCTCTTGATAGCCACCCATTCATCGTCTTCACAATCTTCTGGCCTCTCTAAAGTCAACAAATTTTTGACTAACAAAAAATAAAAACCAGTCTGACCCCAGATTTCATCTTGAAAATCAATTAATATAACATCAATAGGGACTTCTCTATCACCAATATCACCTGCACATGAATGAGCCAATAATCGTTGACCCCTAAATAAATCTTTAATCGAGCTATGTCGTCGTTTTTCTTCTGAACCTTTGGATCCTTCGTAAACCGTATTCAAAAATACCTCTTTCTCTTTATCCACCTTTTTATTTAAATTCTCTAATTCTCCAACATATACACCATTCCTTAACTTATTACTACCCCACACTACTAATCCATCTTCCTCTATATACACCACATCTTCTTCTACCTCCTTTCTACCGAATTTATCTACACCTTTTCCAACTCCTTTATTAACGTAAAAACTATTTTCCAGTTTATCCTCTTGGTGGAGGTCATCATCACCATAATCTAAACACAATAGTCCTGCCTGTTTAACCTCATGGGGGAGGTATGGAAAGTCTTCAGCTCCTTTAGTGCTGGCCTTGATAATAGGTATATCTTCATCGAACTCTTCTGAGTCCGAATGTTCTTCAGTGGGTGGTCTCCTTGATAAACCATCTGGCATAGTAAAAGCTTTGCCAGGCTTATGAACTAAATCGAACGAAAAATGTTGAATTAAAGCTACCCATCTAGTCATGGGTGCGTTCGGTAAACTTGGGGAATTAATCATCTGGATTAACGATTTTGCATCCACTTGCAACTCAAAATGTTGCCCCCACAAAATATGCTGAAGTTTCTTCAGTATTTTTGCCACACCACATAATTCCAATTTTGGTTGAGAATATCTTGATTCGACCTCAGTAAATACTACAGATTCATACCTAACTGGCCTGATGTAACCAGCTTTATCCATCTGAGACAAAACCGCCCCAGCTGCAACCTGACTTGAATCAACTGCTAAATAAATTCTGCCAGCATCTTTTCCATAATCCAACTTGTGCAGGACTAAATCCTTCCCCACAACCTCCTTCAACTTCACAAACGCCTTCTCACACTCTTCATCCCACTCCCAGTCTGCATCCTTTCTCGTTAACCGTCTCAATGGAGCTGCCAATGAAGAAAAGTCCTTAATAAACATTCTAACATATACGCAAACGCCTAAAAACCCTCTAACTTTGGTCGTATTCTTGGGTCTTGGCCAGGACTGAATTTTGTTAACTTTCTTCTTGGACATAATCCTACCCTCTCTACATACCACATGGCCTAATATTTCTAAGGCTGGCACACAACATGAAAATTTTGAACCTGAAATAGTTAAACCAGCCTCTTCAATTCGAAACAAGATTCTTTCTAAAGTAATTGCAAACTCCCAAATGAATTTGCGTATCCCTGGATTCTCTTCCAACACCTGGTTATCATAGTCAGTTGTTGGTCCCTTAATTCCTCCATCATCTATAAAGATTCCAGCATATTGTGGAATTTCATCTTGAAGGATCCAAGCCATCTGAGCTTGATAAACTGCAACCAAATTTGTTGCTCCTTGAGGTAATCTTGTTAACTGTAAACATCCAAGTGGCGTATCGAATGTAGTGAGAGGCCTTGAGTCCGGATGTAACTCTCTCTCATCATATCCACCCATAATATCTCCCAATCCATAACACACTCTCCCTGCAAACACTTCAACAAACTCCTCAGCACTAGGAGGTATCCCAGCATCCTTTATTGTAACCCTATTTAATTCCCTAAGATCATGAACAACTCTAAGCTTGCCACTCGGTTTCTTGATACAAAATACCGGACTAGAATAACTTGACGTTGATTGCTAATACAGTCCAGTACGTATCCGTTCTCTGACAACTTCAATATAGGCTTCTTTTAATGCAGCCGGAATAGGAATCGGTTTCTGCTGCCACGGTTCATGACATACCACAGGAATCTTGTAAGGCTCCCCATAGGAATGCTTTAACACACCCCTCTCCTCTTCTACAAAGCAATGGCCTTCTCTCGCTTGACCATCACATCCAACAACAACTTCTTCTCTTCTCCAGACAACCAACCATCAGGTCCGAAATTAACAACACCCAGTCTCTCAAAAGTGATTCTTGACGTCTCAGAAAATTCAGGCGGATTCTTTACCAAGGGACTTTCATAAGGATCTCTTGATAACCTTGGTCTTCTCAAGGGTGGATATAATTCAGCAGGTAGCGGTTCATTAATAGGTCGAACTTTATTTGCTACCTTCTTATCTTTGGCTGCGTCCACACCTAAATAAACTTGAGGTAAAACATTTACTTTTGTATCGCCATTACATATTTCATCAAATGAATCTTCTTCATCGCCAGAATCGGAATAAGAAAAATTAGAAAAATATTTTATTTCATTTTTAAATTTTACCCTTTTCTCCTTTCCCTCCTCTAATTTATAAAAAGATTTTCCAACACCTTTGCTTCCCTTATCCAACAGTAAATCGCCCGTAAAGAAAGTTGGCAGTTTAACCTCTTGCTGGAGGACCGGAATTGAATTTTAACAAAAATTATTTTTTTGTGTTTTAATTATACTGAGATTTTTAATCGGATTTTGATAAGATTTTCGCAGTTTACCCTCTTGCTGGAGGTCCAAAATAGAAGGAGATAATTGCAGTTTAACCTCTTGCTGGAGGTCCAAAAACATACCCTTCCAATTTTTATCCAAACAAATTTGGCCCATTTTGCCTTTTTCACCATTTTTAAATTTAATGGAAAACAGGGTAAATCCAATAAACATATAGAAAAGTCCAAAACGTATTTGCACTCCAAAGTAATATTAACAGAAAATAATTGAGAATCCACTTGAATTATCTCCAAGTGAGCTGACCTATTGCAATCCGGGATCTCATCCTGAGGAGAGATTACAACATTAGAGTGATCAGCCCCTGCTACCCCAAAAAATGAGGGCAACCATCCCTTTCCAACAAACATAATTCACCAGAAGCCGTCCGTTTTATATGCCGCTTCTTGGTGCAAACACAACACTGGCACAGAGTAGTAATCCCTGGCCGTGTTTCCCAACCTTCATCTCCAGGAGGCGCTAACTGCATATGTAACCTCCGCATATCTTCACCAGTGATTTCCAAACTAATCCCCATGCCAGCTTGATACCCTATCCTGGCCTCAAAATCCATCAAAAAGGACCCCCAAGAACAGTTTTGACTGCTCCTCTGGCCACATAAAAGTGAACCTTACCAACAGATCCACCAATGCCTAACCTGACATGCTCAGCTGTTCCCATCAGCTCGGTTGCATGCCCTCCAATACCTCTGAGGTTTCCCCCAGTTCCACTTTTAATTGGCAAGCCTATACTCGTTGCTTGCTCCAATGAAATTAAATTAATTTGAGACCCTGAATTGACCAAGGCCTTAACTTCTTTACCATTAAGAGTTACCACCAGGTAACCCAGGGGAGCAGAAAAATGCGTATCTACATCTTCCCCAAACTTTTCAGCATTTTCACAAATATATTCCACCTCTCCAGTGGAAGCCCGACGCCTTGTCAAATGCTTCTTTTGCTTTTCAGAAAGCGCCGGACTAATCGTAAATAACTCCCCCAAAGATAAGGGAATCTGCAGTTGATTCACCCTATTCAAAACTGCGTCCATAGCATTAGCTTGACCAGAAACTACTGGCCGCTCATACTGGACCTTTGATTTAACAACCTTGGCCCTGGGTACCTCTTGAGGTCCAACCGAGCCATCTTCACCTCCCATAATAACATCTTCACTTTCTATAACCCTAACTCCATCACCAGCTTCTTGCACTAATCCTGATCCATTGCTAGTCCTTCTTACACCCTCCATTGGGATGGGAACGCTAAAACTTGGTCTGGGTAGAGACGCCAACGGTATGTCCTCCTCAGAATCCGAATCATCCTCTGGCATAGGCTCACCATTTAAATCAAACTTGCCATAACTAGGGGGCCCAATATCAGCAATCCCCTTCTGCATTTTATATAATTCGTCCCTAGAGTAAGGGTTCAATTTGTTGACGGCAGTTTGAGCACTAGAATTCTTGTCCTTAGAGTAAGGGTTCACTTTGTTATTGGCCTTGCCAGGATTAGCCCTCAATTGGCTCTGAATGCTACTCTTTGCCTTAGTAGCAGCTGCTCTTCTAGCAGCATTAAAATCGTATTCGCCAGCCATACAGCTACCCTCCACCTGGGCAACTGTCGCCAGCTCTAAACCACCAAAAGAAGTAGAAAATGTGGCTTTACTGACCTCTTTCTCCTTGCCCTTGCCAGCTTTACCACCATTACCATTACCATTTTTTCCACTCTTGGAATTAACATCTTCATCCGTCACCTCTTCAAATCTGGCTCTCCTTTCAGCCGTTAAACTTCTTCTGACCAAATCAGAAGGAGAATGTCCATCACTTGGCTTGATGAATGAACCATCAGGAAATTTATAAACTTTACCATCAAATAAAACTTGCCAAGCATCCATATCCTTATCTAGACCAAAACAAACTGTTGCTCTGTGCCCCCTCTTATTACAATAGGAGCACACCTTTGGCTCATCATAGCCACCTCTATATCCATTACCACCATTCCCACCATTTCTCCCATTTCCTGGGAAGCGGTTACCATTGTTATTGCCATTATAATTTCGACATTCATAACCTCTGGAATGATAAGAAGTTGATGTCGACAAAGAAGCGATTGGGGCCTTGTTGGCCTTCTGTGTCTCTTGAACAAATATTTTTAATTGTTTCGTTAAATCGGCCAAGTGATCGACCATCTTATTGTCTACATTGACCTCAACTTTAGCAGCCGGTAATCCCATTTGTGCCTTCTTGGCCTCCTGGGCTTTGACCATAATATCGTTGTTTTCGGCCAAAACTTTGCTAACCTTGCTAACATATTGAGTGCATGACTCTTGATATTTGTCCAATGCCAATAACTTTAGATGGGCTTGAATGTTGTCCTTGATAACCTCCAGAGCCGGCAGTTTCTGCTCACCATTAGGCAGTTCCTTCATCAAATCTTTTCTTGAAAGATGCTTCAAGACGTCCATACAAATATCCCTGCTGCATGCTGTCCAAAACAAATCTTTTGCTTGATTCTCATGCACTAACTTGTCCACCAATATGAGATATTCCACCACTTCATCAAACTGAACACACAGCTTTTTGAAGTCTGCCATAGAAGAAACACCACCTTTTGCTTGCCAGTCTCCAACAATTTTATTGAGGTCCATCATAGTAAACCTAACACCCCATCTATCAACCATAGCTATAGAAAGCTTAACCCAATCCTTGTCCTTGAATGCCTGCATAGCAATAACCTCTTTTTCCACCTCCCTATCAGCAATGAAAAACCTAACTTGCTTCACCATATCCACATGAGAAGCACCATCAACAGCAGCAGCAGCTTCATACCTGCTAATGAACCATTTAACCTCCTCCCCATCAAACTTTGGGCCATCCCAAGAAACAATTCTAACTGAGGGAGTAAGAGGGTTAAAAGATCCAGAAGCAACAGCAGAAGAAGACATCCCAATAAGTAATGAAAATCGTTAACAATCGATAAAATAACAAGCCTCTTGCAGGCCAATAACAAAAATCCAATTAGAGTTCCAGAAAATAAGCCTCTTGCAGGCTAAGAAAGTCCTAGATCCAAGTAAGTCCTAGAAAAAGCTAGAGATTTCGAACCCCACATTGGGCGCCAACTATGGTAAGGTAAACTCTTACAGTCGCCTTGCTGTAAGCAGAATCCGGAGGAGATATGTGGATTTAGTGGAAAACCCCGTCCTTCCAATAAAAATAACAAAATGGGGATTCTAAATCACTAAGCTAACCAGTCTACTTGGATCTGATTGATAAAAATAATGAAACTCTAAAATAATTAACGCTTATTGAGATTTAAAGAAAGTGGCTGATGATAAAAGAAATACTGATAACAACAATTAAGGTGTACCAGTGAAAGATATGAAAAGATTGACTTTTATGTTTTTATAATAATTTGAATTTTTATGAGACAGCAATAATCAAGTCCCAGCAATGAAGACCTTTCTAAAGATACCCTGTATGAAGTGTGTTTTAAATTGTTGAGTAGTATTTCTAAAATGTTATATAAAATATAAAGTTATAAGGGTATTACAATTTATTTAATTTGTTGAGTAATAAAAAATGAGACCGTGGTGGTTAATGATTAAGCTGTATGTTGTATCCCCCCCCTCAATTTCGAGTTTGAGAGGCGCTTAAGTATTCCTAGTCACGTGCCTAAGTTTTCCCCTCCAGAGCTCTCCCAGAGTCAATCCGGAGCCCGTACAGAGTCCGTCCGGACTTTCTGACTCAATTAGAACCTTAAAACTATAATAAAAAATCTAGAAAAATTACACATAATAGAGCTACTTCTTCTTTACATACCAAACTAATTTTCGTAGTCTGCGCAGCTCTAATTACCCCGTGAAAATTCAGCAAAGTTAAGTAATTTTTGAAAACGTAAATATTTCTATAAAACTTTAAAATTCATTTAAAAATATAAGAAAAATAGTAAAAATTCTGGGAAAATTTCCCAAGGCTCTTGAGTGACTTGACTTGATACTTATAAATTTTTCAGACCGTAAAAATAAGTTTTATCTGTAAAATAAATTGTATTTGTGTAGGCATTTGCTCGTGACCAATTTCTTCATATTTTAAACTCCAATAAATTAAATAAAACCCTTTTATAAAAAATAATAACGCCAATCTTGCACGCCGTAATAACTCCATTTACGTACTTAGGTGCCATACTAAACTTTAGGCTACCACAGCGCTATTGTTGGTGCAAATGATTAGTAGCCCAAGTTTTCCAGATAGAACCATGACTAGGTGGGTGACACAGATTAATTTATTTTCTTTTGAATTAGTGCATAAGTCGGAGAAGTCTTTCACAATGCCAGATTCATTATCCATAAGGCTGTTGTGTGAAGAAGACTCAGAATCCAAGGAATTCGAAGAATATAAAAGATGGGGAAACAGGATAGATTATTGTTATGAAGGACTCAATAGAGGCATCCACAAAGACAATAAACTAGTAACTTTATGGGGAGTCTGAAAAGACAATAAACTAGATGATTATGACATAAAAGATGTTGGTAGAAAAGGTAGTCTGCAACAGGGTGTAGGGAAAGCTGAAGTTAATGTAGCAACAATGAGTGCACTGGACAAGACAGCGGAAGAATCAGACAACTCAAGGGGAATTAAAGATAGTAATACTCATCCAGAGAATGGGGAGCATTCTGAAGATGATGCACCTGCTGATGAGGAAGTAGAATTTTTAAGGTTATATTTGGAAGGTAGTAGTCAAACAGATTTTTGTGATGAAAAGGTTTGGTGCAATATCAAAAAGCGCAATTAAAGCTATTTTATCAAGGATTAGAATTTATGAAGGAATCAGTCTTTGTTTCTTTAGTTAGTCATTCAAACTAGGGAAAGGAAGGCAAAAATACTCAGGTAGATGCATGAGAATTTAGGACATAGAGGTCAAGATGTGACATATTTTAGTTTCAGGAAAAGATTCTGGTGGCCCAATATGAAGAACAAGGTAAGAGATTGGGTTAAATCTTGTCCAGAATGTCAGTGCAGGAGTTAAAGGAAGCCAAAAGTGATAGTTAGAGCCACAGGCAAAGATACTGTTTTTGGTAGGATCAGTTTAGACACAGTTCATATAAAGGAAGGGTGCTTTAAATAACTGGTAGTAGTCAGGGATGATCTATCAGGATGGGTTGAAGAAGCACTGTTGTTAAACCTTAAGGTAAGTAATGTAGCCGAATTCTTAAGGAGGGAATGTATTTATAGGTATGGGGTAATGAAAATGGTAACCGTGGATGGAGGCGCTTAATTTGCTTGGGAATTCCAAGATGTAGTCAAAGATATTGGCACTAAGCTACGAGTTGCAAAACCATATTATCCTGAAGCAGAAGTAATGGTAGAAAGAGGGAATCAAGCTATAAAGGATGTGTTGGTTAATTTATGTGGAAATATTGCCGTTAAGTGGAAGAACTACTTGCCATTAGTTTTGTTTTCAGATAGGATTTCAGTTAAAAAGACAACTGAGTTTTCACCATATGAACTTATGTTTGATCAAAGAGTGGTACAACCTATTGATCTAGAGGCTGGATCTTTTCTAGGATGCAATTGGGATAAAGTGATCTTGATTGAAGATTTAATTTTAGCACAGGTAGCGCAACTTGAAAGGAAAGATAAGTTTGTGGAGAAGCCATATGATAGAATCATGCAGATCTGGGACAAATCAGTTAAATATTGGGATGATCTCTTAGCGAACAGATTGAGACAGCCATTGAGCCTAGGAGATTTGGTTCTGGTCTATAATGGAAGTATAGAAATCCAATAAGGTAAAATGTTTTCTGGCAGTTGGAATGGTCCTTATAGGATAAGGAAGAAAATAACCTGAGGGTCTTATTTACTTGTGGAATTGGATGGTGCTGAATTGTAGTGATGTGTAGCGGAAGATTAGGTCAAAAGATTCTACCCAATGGATGCTCCGGTGGTACAGGATAGCCTCCAGAATGAGGGAAAACTACCCGAATAACCTCCGGGAAGAAACTAAAATATCAATGTTCTTTTTTATGTTTTTTATGCTACCTCCAGGAAGAGGTTAAACTAACAAGTTATGTTTAAGGTTTATTTTTCTAAGAGGACTCATAGGAGGCTTTGACACACTTTTGAAGGGTGGAGGGAGTTAACTAAAAGTTAGAAGGACTATGGCTGAACAGGCAACAGGCATAAGCGCTCAGATGAGAGAATAGAGAAAAATTGAATCTTATATTTTCATCGTTTGAGGAGACATTACGGAATAGGTAAATTGAATGAAGGGGATGTGTACCATGTAAATGCAAAAGAATCGGGGAATTTAGCCAATGGGTTAATCAATTAGGAGTGGAATATCAATTTATAGATGGGGTGCTCTACAATTCAATAACATATTTACATCATGTAATTTTATATTGCAGTGAAGGCAGTAAAATTTTTAATGTTTAAAGTTTATTTTATGATTTATTTTTACAGGGTATATAGTCTTTTAAAGAAAGTAGAGGGAGCAAAGTTAGGTGCTCCAAATTTAAAAGATAACTAATATTGAAGACACATGTAAAAGAATAGCTATGTGTCTAGGATGTTTATTTAAAGGGATAGAAAAAAATGGAGACTATGTACAGAGATATTTGAAAAAGAGGGCTTATAGGGAAAGCTCTAGTGGATTATTCAGTATTGTTGTTAAAGCTATTAGGATATCCTTTACATTCTTCAGGCATGACAAAGCAACAAGGATCAGCAGGGAATCCAAGAATAGTCAAAGAACTGATCTCATTTATTAGCTGACCTATCAGTTTGATATGGGTATAATGAGCTTTGAGCTCAGCATCAGATAAGGCTGGTGCCTGATTATAGGATAGAGACATAGCATCGTATATAAGGTAAAGTCTGGTAAACATTTGAATGAAAGTACAAAAGGTAGTGGAATAGGAACCCATCCCAGGGAGATGGATTTGATGAAGCCTAAAAATTAGATCAGGAGTCAGTAGGTAATGGAGGCATAAGCATAATGAAAGGAACTTACTTGCTAATAAGTTATGGGGGCGCTCTGATGGCAAGGAGAGAGTAACCGCATCCAGAGCAGCTGTAGAGGAGCCTGTACGCAAAGAAGCATTTAAGCTTGGGGCCAAAGAAGGTGCAGTGCTAGGCTGAATGGATATTTTGTGCCTGAAGCAAGAAGGAAGTGATGATGATTTGTAAGGGACATCAGTAATGGGAGAAGAACTAACGCTGGTAGGACTAGTGGTGGTTATTGAAGGAGCTCTACTGGTGGAACTAGGTGGGAAAAAAATTTAGCCAGTAGGGTGAGGACTATTTTGATTTAGAAAGGTGTTAAAAGTCATATAATATCGGAAACCATTATTGCAGGCAGGTCTAAAGGAGGCATAACCCCAAGGTCTAGAAAAAGTGCAATGGAAATTTCAACATTTGCAGAAAGAGCATGCTAGATCTCTAGGAATGGTGCAGGATTGAGTCATGATACTAAAATGATATAAATGTTGATTATTATATAGGCTATTTATAGGTTAAGAATGGCATTATAGAAAAGGCATCAGTTGTGAAATATCTGACTTGATGACTGAATGGTCTCTATGGACGATGTGAAAGGTTTTTGTCACAAAAAAGGGACTCAAGGGAAAAGTGGAATCTGTCGCAGTCATGGGAAATTCATATTGCAAAGATCTGAAGATTTAAAGGGAACTCATGCGTATATGACACAGAGGATGTATTTGCTGCTATAGGGAGTAGCACTGATATTAAGCTTTTTTTTTATGTTGTTTCATATTTCAAAAGCACTTAGTAAAAGGGTGCTCTGGAAAGTTTGGAAGAAGAATAATTTTTTTTTGGAAACTAATCTTGTATTTAAAGGACTTTCACAAAGAATTTAAGATGAGAATATAAGATATTTTATTACTTTTACAGGATATGTACACGTTATAGGAAGAAGAATATAAGTAAATGAAGAAAAAAAGATTTTTTTTTTAGAATTCTGTGTCATCGAAGATTGGGACACAGATATCCCAGTCATTAACAGCCTCTTGCATGTTTTGTTGCAAGGTAGTGATAAGCTGCGTACATTGGTTATACTCAGCATGAGTAAAGACTGGGACTGCCTCAAGGGATTCTTCAATGGAAGAGAACATGTTGTTCATTTGACGCATGATTGCATCAAATGGTGCAGAGAAAATATGCTCTGAAAATTCCCAGTTTTGAGCCATGGAAAGCTCTTCCTTGTAGTGAAGAGAAGGGGTTTCAATGACTGGCCAATCCTCTGAAATAAAGGTATCACCAGCTGGCTTCATGGCATTCCAGCCAGGAGTTGGTAAATGAGGTGCGCACTCCAGAAGAGGAGCGGCATCCCAGAGGTTGTCTTCTTCCAGAGAATGAAGGAACAGCAAATCATATGTTGGAGGAAGTATTTCAGCGTAAGAAGTGGCTGGGGCATCCTATAAAAGAAAGGAATCGTATTAGTTTTAAGTAAGAAGAAGAAAAAGAAGAGAAAGGAACTTACAGTGTGAATACTCTCTTCAGAAAATAGTGACCTATGAATTGAAGCATCACTACTGGGAGTAGGTGCTCAGAAAACAAACTTGACACACTTGTTTTTAGGTGGTTTATATGGAGCAGGCACAGGGTGCTTGATGGTCATCTGAATCATCATGTCCACGGTGAAAGAGTTGGGGTCTAGACACACAATAGTGGGCAGCCCATTGTGGCTAAATTACTTTTTGCAACTTTTGCAAAAATTTCATGACTAGGAAAATAAAGGTAATGGAAGTTAGTAATAATAGGATGAAACAACAGGAAGAAAATGAAGGAAAAATTACATTAAAATAAATTTTTTCACAGCGGGCTTTTGAAAAGTGAAAGGTATTTTTGTCATTTTCGATGCAGCAGGAGCATCTTGTCCTAACCATCAGCGTAGTGACTTGCGTAATGGGAGGAGCAATAGGGGGCTTCATGCACACTAATTGTTGGATAGCATTCACGAAATTTTCAGTATTGTTAGTATTAATGGTAGCATTTTCTGTGTTCATTATTTAGAAGTTATAAACATAAAAAAAAGGATACAAGAATAAAGAGGATAAAACTATGTAGTAGAAGAAGAAGGAATATAATGAAAACGATTTATAGAAAATGAAGAAGAAGTTGGAAGATGGAGGAAGGAAACACTGCAAAGCGTAGGGTATTTATAGGCTCATGGGGAAAGTTGCAAGTAGAGGGAGGATGTGGTACACACATTGCAGATAGCTTATCTGTTGGACAAATCAGCTTGTGTATCCCAGGAAGAACAAAGAGGAATCATAGTGCAGTAAATAGCGTCATTATAAATATATAATTATGGTTTTAAAAGATCAAAGTAAAAGTGAAGTGTGAAAGAGGATTTAGGGTCTGTGCACTTGGATTTTGCAGCAAGATGTGCTGCACAAAGGAATAAGGTGTTATGAACTTAGGGGTGCAAGCGCTGAACACTATGGATTTGAATTTTCCAATAAATATGTGTTATGCATTAAGGAGGAATTATGGCTCAAGGAAGGCCTCAAGTACATAGTATACTGCACAGTGGCTATTGTGGTACCATACTGAAACAGGTAATGTAAGTTGCAGAGGCTAACTAGTTAATTGAATTTTCAGAACTATGGACTTAGTTATGAAGCAAGGAGGATGGGGACTCAATCACAATAACCACCCAAGAATTGAAGAGACAAGGATCAGCGCTGAAAGGTATCAACACGTGAAGTAGCGCTGAAACAATGCAAAGGTACAGTCATAAGGGGGCATGTGCAACATGAGTGAAACAGGTTAATACTAGTTTTATTAAGCATAAGGTATGTTTAGGGGGTGTAGTTGTTAAAAGCAGTGTTTTTAGTTTACTAATGGATTAGTTATTGTTTTATTAATGTGGTGCTAGAAACATCACTGTAGATCCACTAGGGAACTGTGTCTGGAGCGCTGAAAAATATAAGAAGGAAAGGCTATCTAATAGGAGGAGAGAGTAGTGAGAGTTTTTAGATAGAGAAAATTATTATTAAAAATAAGTCATTAGATTACAAACATTGGAGCCTCATTTTATATACTTTCAAAATATATTGTGGTAAATAGCAATTTTTCTATTTTTGTGATTACTCTGATAACAGTAAGAGATTAGATTTTTCTGTGATTAAGTGTTTAAAAACATATTAGAGATATTCTGAGTCTTTTAGAGTTTTTGAGTCTGTGTGTGTATTTCATATAGTATAGTGAAAAAGCACAACACAGTGATAATATATATATTCAGTAGAATAAACTATTATTAGATTTATTTGATTGCTATAAGAAGGCATATTAAAAGAGAGCACTTCAAGAGAGAGTAGTTTTTGATACTAGCACTTATTAAAAAAAGAAATATCCACAAAGTAATATTTGTTTTTCCTTATCTTTTAACTCATCTCTCAACTTAAAAACTATCTAGTTTGATATTAGTGTTACACATTATTGCGCTGTCTTTGAAATTAGAGTGGCAGGCGCTTCTTTGTAGAAATTCAAAGAAGAACCAAACCATCTCCAATTTGTCTTCTACACCAGTGTAGAAACATCTAAAGTACTAAACAGTAGACACAATGCGAGATGGGTTGGTTCTTCTTTTCAATTTCTAAAAAGAAGCACCTGCCACTCTTATTTTAAAGACAGCGCAATAACGTGTAATACTAATATCTGAATTGATAGTTGATAAATTGAGAGATGAGTTAAAAGATAAGGAAAAACAAATATTAAAATGTAAATATTTCTATTCTTAATAAGCATTAGTATCCACAGCTACTCCCTCTTGAAGCGCTTTCTTTGCATATGGCTTATTATAGCAATAAAATAACTCTAATAATAGTTTATCCTATTGAATCTATATATTCTCTCTGTGTTGCGCTTTTTCACTTTACAATATGAAATACACACACAGACACACAAACTCTAATGACTCAGAATATCTCCAATATGCTCTTTAACACTTAATCACAGAAAAATCCAATCTCTTACTGTTATCAGAGTAATCACAAAAATAGACAAATTGCTATATACCACAATAGATTTTGAAAGTATATAATATGAGGCTCTTATATTTGTAATATAATTACTGATTTGAATAAGAATATTCCTATCTAACAACTACTCTTCATTCCTATTAGATAGACTTTCCTTCTAATATTTATCAGTGCTTCAGAAACAGTTTTCTAGTGGATTTCCAGTTCTTTTTCTAGCACCAAATTATTAAAATAATAACTAATCCAGTAGTAAACTAAATACACCTCTTGTAACAACTACAGCCCCTAAAGATACCCTATGCTTACTTATACTAGTATTAAATTTTTTCACTCATATTCCACATGCACACTGTAGAGAGTTCTAAAGTACTAAGAAGTAGACACAATGCGAGGTGGGTTGTTTCTTGTTTTCACTTTCTAAAAAGTAGTGCCTGCAACTCTTATTTTTTTAAAGACAGCGCAATAATGTGTAACACTAATATTTGATTAGAAAGTTTATAAGTTGAGAGATGAGTTAAAAAGATCAGGAAAAAAAGTATTAATATCTGGATATTTCTATTCTTAACAAGCACTAATATTCACAGCAACTTCCTCTTGAAGCGCTCTTTTTGAATATGCCTTATTATAGAAATAAAATAACTCTAATAATAGTGAATCCTACTGAATCTATATATTCTCTCTATGCTTCAATCTTTCACTATACTATATGAAATACACACACAGACCCACAATATGGTAAGGTAAACTCTTACAGTTGCCTTTCTGTAAGCAGAATCCGGAGGAGATATGTGTATTTAGTGGAAAACCCCGTCCTTCCAACAAAAATAACAAAATTGGAATTCTAAATCACTAAGCTACCCAGTCTACTTGGATCTTATTGATAAAAATAATATTATGAAACTCTAAAATATTTAACACTTATTGAGATTTAAAGAAAGTGGCTGTTGAGAAAGAAAAACTGATAACAAAAATTAAGGTGTACCAGTGAAAGATCTGAAAAGATTGACTTTTATGTTTTTATAAAATTTGAGTTTTTATGAGACAGCAATAATCAAGTCCCAGTGATGAAGACCTTTCTAAAGATACCCTGTATGAAGTGTTATTTAAATTGTTGAGTAGTATTTCTAAAATGTTATATATAAGATAAAAAGTTATAAGGGTATTACAAATTTATTTAATTTGTTGAGTAATAAAAAATGAGACCGTGGTGGTTAAAGATTAAGCTGTATGTTTTCTGATGATTCTAAGATGATTCCCGATTTCGAGTCTGAGAGGCTCTTAAGTATTCCTAGTCATGTGCCTAAGTTTTCCCCTCCAGAGCTCACCCAGAGTCAATCCGGAGCCCGTACGGAGCTTGTACGGAGTCCGTCTGGAGTCCAAACTGAGTCCATCCAGAGTCCAAGCGGAGTGCGTCCGGAGTCCAAACGGAGTTCGTCCGGACCTCTGGACTCAATTAGAACCTTTAAAACTATAATAAAAAATCTAGAAAAATTACACATGATAGAGCCACATTCCCTTTACATTCCCAACTAACTTTCGTAGCCTGCGCAGCTCTAATCACCCTGTGAAAATTCATCAAAGTTAAGTATTTTTCTAAAAACGTAAATATTTCTATTAAACTTTAAAATTCATTTAAAAAAATAAGAAAAATAGTAAAAATTCTGGGAAATTTTCCCAAGGTTCTTGAGTGACTCGACTTGATACTCATATATTTTTCCGACCGTAAAAATAAGTCTTCTCCGTAAAATATATTGTTTTTGCGTAGGCATTCGCTTTTAACCAATTTATTTATATTTAAATAAATTAAATAAAACCCTTTTATAAATAAAATAATAGCACTAATCTTGCATGCCGTAATAACTCCACTTTACGTACTTAGGTGCCATACTAAACTTTAGGCTACCACATCCTCCCTTCAATTGAGAATGTCCCCATTCTTAAAATTTTGCATAAGTGGTCAAACACAATATTCATCTTTTAACCTTCAACCACCATCTTCTTTTAATCAACTTAAAATTCATCTTCATCAATATGTCTTCCAAAGAACTTGTCGCTCCATGTGAACTCTGCGCTCGCTACCAGGTACCTTGTTTAATGTCCAACCCTAATTTTCCTGGTAGGACAGCTTGCGACTTATGCCGTGTGAAAAAAGTCAAATGTAACCGGCCAATAGTTCCTTCTAAAACAAATGTATATTTAGGACCAGCAGCTCTCCCTGATCCCACAACTTCTAAAAAACAATCAAAAATTCCTGTCTTCTTAAAACAAATAAGATCAAAAATAGCTTCAACATTAAAATTTCAATCTTCATCAGCAGATCCCAGCCTAATTTTGCCTTCACAAGATCCTAATCCTATAATGCCAGTGCCCCAACCAACTTTGCTGAGACTATGTTTCCTGGCTCTAAATGTAAGACCCTATTATCTTACTAAAAAAAACTTTTGATATAAATTGACTAAACCTATAACTTAATAAAATATTTGAACTTCTAGCTGTCGAAATAACCAACACTGATGACGTTGGCAAAGTGAAGACGGACTATATCAATCATTATCCAAATTTTCATCGCTATCTTTTTCTTGACTTTACGAATGAGTTGAAACCAAAAATGCTGGCCTATTTTCAAGAAACTCCAGCTAATAACCATGAAGACCTCATGAAAAGAAGAATTTTAATGCAAAGCTTTGATAATGATGTTGAACAATTTCAAAGAAATTATCTTTTCTAACAGTATAACTTGACAAAATTTTGTTTTTGCTTGGTCTTCTTTAACTTTAAAATAAAAGTTGTTTTCTTTCTTCTCTGGCTTAACATAACATAAAATAATAAATAATATAAATCTTGTGATGATTCCACTACTGGAAGCAAGGTTTGAATCCCTTCAGACTCCCATATACCAGTCTCCCTTCTTGTCACAGCATTGAGAGAGTGGATCTTCCTATGAGCCAAATACTCCTGATTCCAACCTCATAGGGCCCCCCCACTGAGCCGAATTCTATGATTCCAATCTCGCCATAAGGTCCTCCAAGCTTCACACCAAAAATGGCCTAACACTGAGGCACTAAAAATCATTCCCTAAAATTCAACTACCATCCTAACTTCTGATTTCTTCATCACAATTTTCAAACTTTGCTATACAGCAAACCCATAAAATACTTTTTCCAGGCTTCCAATAATAATATTAACTTTAGACCATGTTAAAGCGCCACAATTTTCACCTAATTAACCATTATGCTTTCCTCAGCATCATCACCACCTTAAATTTTAACCTCCTAAAGCTTATCAGCACCCAATTCCAGAAATAATTGAATAACCAGTTTAGAGTCTTAGTGGACAGTGATAAATTAAAAGATTGAATTGATTTATCAAAATAAGATTGACATTCCAGTTTAAAGTCTTGTTAGACCAAACATATAATTGATTGCCAGTTTATGGTCTTGGTGGACCAAAGATCGTTTAAGTGCATAAATAACTTGAAATATTCCTAAGCAAGGCCTAGGCTTGAGCAAAGATTGAATAAACTTGATATTCCAGTTTAATGTCATAGTGGACCAAACATTTGATCAACAAGTAATCCAGTATAAGGCCATAGTGGACCAATGAATGTTGAATTATCCTGAAGATATTAATTTTCCAGTTTAAAGTCATAGTGGACTAAACAATGAATGAACTACCAGTTTAAAGTCATGGTGGACCAAACATTTGATCGATAAGAAATCCAGTTTAAGGTCATGGTGGACCCAACAGCTTAATAATAGTCCAATTTAGGGTCTTGGTGGACCTAACATATGATAACACTCCAGTTTAAGGTCTTGGTGGACCTAACATTTGATTAATAAAAAAAAATCCGTCTCCAAAAATATCCATAAAATCTTGAACATCCTTGAAATTCAGTTTAAAGTCTTGAAGGACTAACAGCTCCAATATAAAATCTTTAAAGACAGTCTTGAAAATTAGCCGGTTTAAAGTCTTAGAGGACTAACTGCTCCAAAATTTGTATAAAAAAAAACCTTAAAGAACGTCTTGAACAGTAGCTAGTTTAAAGTCTTGGAGGACTAACAGATGTCTTGAAGTAAAATCCCATAGGTATTGAGTTCCCCTAGACCCTGTTTCCTGTCCAAACTATATGAATAAAATAAAAAGAATAGTGACTGAATAATAAAACTAAGAAATATAATAATAATTTTGATTTAATTAATTAATTTTTATTTTTTTTTATTTTTTTTTTATTATTTATTTTATTTTATTTATTTTTTTTTTTTATTTTTATTTTTTATTTTTAATTATTTTTAATTTAAAATAAAAGATTTTAAAAAAGATAGTTTTGAAATAAAATTTAAAATTTAATTTTTAAAGAAAGATAAATGAATGTGAAAAGAAGAAATAAAAAAGAATTATCAAAATTAAAATTATAAAAGATGCCCCCTGGCCATTTGATGAGCCGTACCCTCGAGATCATACCCACATCCAAGTGCAACTTGATGTGGTTACACAATTTTGAGAAATTGAAAAGAAAGAAAATAAATGAAAGTTTTTAGAAGATAATTTTTATAATGATGATCACTGGGTGGGCTCCCTCCAATTTATAAAAATGATTAGAGACCACCAGTGAGCATCACCTTTACAATAATTCATAATATACATTAAAGAAAAGAAATCACAATCTAACATAAAAAAAATAAAAAACAAAATAAAATAAAAAGAATCTTGAATCCGGCGTTGAGAGCAGTGTCTCTTGATTCGTTCCAGTTTATAGTCTTAGTGGACTTCCTATAATTAAAAGACAAAGCCAGGATTCAACTAGAAACAGGGAAAATTTTGGAAACGAACATTATGGGGTAATTGTGTATAGAGCAGCCAGCCCATCAATTACCACCACACTTGCCAATATTAAATTAAGAAGGTTCCCCTGTGAACACTTCTTCCAATAAATTTTTAAAATTTTCCAACACTATCTTCACCCATATTTTAAGAATTTTAAATTTTGAAAATTTTCAAAGAAGGTTTTCTCGCATTTCGTTATGTTTCATCACAGTTTTGTCACCCATTTTCAGTGTAACAATAGTAAAGTATTTTAATAAAAAGAAGATAGTTTATCCTTGTTGCAGAGGTCAATAAAATTTGATAAATGTCATAGTTTATCCTCATTGCGGAGGGATCCATAAAATTTTGTTGATATCATAGTTTATCCTCATTGCGGAGGAATCCATATAATTTCATAAATGTTATAGTTTATCCTCATTGCGGAGGAATCCATATAATTTCATAAATGTTATAGTTTATCCTCATTGCGGAGGAAGACTTCAGCACTCCTGATGCCTCTAGGATAGAAACGTTTCACTTGATCGGCCGCTATCCTCTTCTTCAATTCAACTCCATCCAACTCTTCTAACACATATGAACCACCTGAAACTTGCTCCTTGATTTTATACGGTCCATTCCACCTATCTGCAAACATCTTTCCCCACTGACATTCCAAACTCCTATTATACACCAAGACCATATCTCCTGGGTTCAAAGGTTTCCTTAATTGATATTCCAACCGCTCATCCCAATATCTAACTGATTGAATTCAGATTTTCATCATCTGCAAATATGCCTTTTCTAAATATTCTTCTTTCTTTTCTAGCTGCATCATTCTTGCACACAATAATTCATCAGTAGTTTTGAACGTGTCCCAGTCAACTCCAAGATATGATTCAGCTTCTAAATCAACCGGTAAAACTGCTTTCTGTCCAAAAACAAGTTCATAAGGTGAAAATCCAGTTGTCCTTTTGGCAGAGATTTGATCAGCAAATAAAACTAAAGGTAAATAGTGCCTCCACTTTTCGGCACTTGTCCCACACATTTTAACTAAAGCATCCTTAATAACTTGATGCCCTCTTTCAACCATGCCTTCAGCTTCAGGATAATATGGGGTTGCTACCCTAACCTTTGATCCAACTTTCAATACGTCCTCTTTAAACTCTGTCCCAAATTCAGGACCTCCATCAACCGTCACCAACTTCATCACCCCATACCTATATACCCAATTATTCAACAAAAATTCTGCCACATTTTTGGCAGTTAAATTAATAAGAGGCGCTGCCTCTACCCAACCAGATAAATCATCTCTGGCCACAATTAAATATTTATACTGTCCCTGTTTTATATGAACGGCATCTAAACTAACTCTCCCAAAGAGCGTATATTCACCGGTTGCGCGTCCAGGTTCTTTTGGCCTTAAATAACTTTGTCTTTGACATTCTTCGCATAACTGAACCCACTGTTTTACAGCCATCTTCATGTCAGGCCACCAAAATTGATCAGAAATTCTTCTAAACGTTTCTCTAACGCCTCTATGCCCGAGATCTTCATGCAGTGATTTCAAAACTAATTCTTGCCCCTTCTGTTGAGTTATAACTACTTGAGGATTTGGATACCTTCTCCTCATTAAACGTCAACCAGATAGGTAAAACGTAGATGACTTCCTCTTGATAGCCACCCATTCATTGTCTTCACACTCTTCTGGCCTCTCTAAAGTCAACAAATATTTGACTAACAAAAAATAAAATCCAGTCTGACCCCAGACTTCATTTTGAAAATCGATTAATATAACATCAATAGGGACTTCTCTATCACCAATATCACCTGCACATGAATGAGCCAATAATTGTTGACCCCTAAATAAATCTTTAATTGAGCAATGTTGACATTTTTCTTCTGAAACTTTGGATCCTACGTAAACCGTATTTGAAAATACCTCTTTCTCTTTATCCACCTTTTTATTTAAATTTTCTAATTCTCCAACGTATACACCATTCCTTAACTTACTACTATCCCACACTACCAATCCATCTTACTCTACATACACCACATCTTCTTCTACCTCCTTTCTACTGAATTTATCTACACCTTTTTCCACACCTTTATTAACATAAAAATTATTTTCAAGTTTATCCTCTTGGTGGAGGTCCATAATAGAAGGAGATACTTGCAATTTAACCTCTTGCTGGAGGTCCGGAATAAAATTTTCACAAAAATTATTTTTTTGTGTTTTAATTATACTGAGATTTTTAATTGGAATTTGATGTGATTTTTGCAGTTTACCCTCTTGCTGGAGGTCCATAATAGAAGGAGATACTTGCAGTTTAACCTCTTGCTGGAGGTCCAAAAACATACCCTTCCAATTTTTATCCAACCAAATTGGGCCCATTTTGCCTTTTTCACCATTTTTAAATTTAATAGAAAAACAGGGTAAATCCGATAAACATATAGAAAAGTCCAAAACGTATTTGCACTCCAAAGTAATATTAACAGAAAATAATTGAGAATCCACTTGAATTATCTCCAAGTGAGCTGACCTATTGCAATCCGGGATCTCATCCTGAGGAGAGATTACAACATTAGAGTGATCAGCCCCAGCTACCCCAAAAAATGAGGGCCTTCATCTCTTTCCAACAAACATAATTCACCAGAAGCAGTCCGTTTTATATGCTGCTTCTTGGTGCAAACACAACACTGGCACAGAGTAGTAATCCCTGGCCGTGTTTCCCAACCTTCATCTCCAGGAGGCCCTAACCGCATATGTAACCCCCGCATATCTTCACCAGTGATTTCAAAACTAATCCCCATGCCAGCTTGATACCCTATCCTGGCCTCAAAATCCATCAAAAAAGGACCACCAAGAACAGTTTTGACTGCTCCTCTGGCCACATAAAAGTGAACCTTACCAACAGATCCACCAATGCCTAACCTGACATGCTCAGCTGTACCCATCGGCTTGGTTGCATGCCCTCCAATGCCTCTGAGGTTTCCCCCAGTTCCACTTTTAATTGGAAAGCCTATACTCGTTGCTTGCTCCAATGAAATTAAATTAATTTGAGACCGTGAATTGACCAAGGCCTTTACTTCTTTACCGTTAAGGGTTACCACCCGGTAACCCAGGGGAGCGGAAAAATGTGTATCTAAATCTTCCCCAAACTTTTCAGCATTTTCACAAATGTATTCCACTTCTCCAGTGGAAACCCGAAGCCTCGTCAAATGCTTCTTTTGCTTTTCAGCAAGCGCCGGACTAATCGTAAATAACTCCCCCAAAGATAAGGGAATCTGCAGTTGATTCACCCTATTCAAAACTATGTCCATTGCATTAGCTTGACCAGAAACTACTGGCCACTCATACTGGACCTTTGATTTAACAACCTTGGCCCTGGGTACCTCTTGAGGTCCAACCAAGCCATCTTCACCCCCCATTATAAAATCTTCACTTTCTATAACCCTAACTCTGTCACCAGCTTCTTGCACTAATCCTGATCCATCACTAGTTCTTTTTACACCCTCCGTTGGGATGGGACTACTAAAACTTGTTCTGGGTAGAGACGCCAACGGTACGTCCTCCTCAGAATCCGAATCATCCTCTGGCATAGGCTCACCATTTAAATCAAATTTTCCATAACTAGGGGGCCCCATATCAGCAATCCCCTTCTGTATTTTATATAATTTGTCCTTTGAGTAAGGGTTCAATTTGTTGGTGGCAGTTTGAGCACTTGAATTTTTGTCCTTAGTGTAAGGTTTCAATTTGTTATTCGCCTTGCCAGGATTAGCCCTCAATTGGCTCTGGATGCTACTCTTCGCCTTAGTAGCAGCTGCTCTTCTAGCAGCATTAACATCGTATTCGCCAGCCATACAGCTACCCTCCACCTGGGCAACCGTCACCAGCTCTAAACCTCCAAAAGAAGTAGAAAATGTGGCTTTACTGGCCTCTTTCTCTTTACCTTTTTTAGCTTTTCCACCATTACCATTACCATTTTTGCCACCCTTGGCATTAACATCTTCATCTGTCACCTCTTCAAATCTGGCTCTCCTTTCAGCCGTTAAACTTCTTCTGACCAAATCAGAAGGAGACTTTCCATCACTGGGCTTGATGAACAAACCATCAGGAAATTTATAAACTTTACCATCAAATAAAACTTGCCCAGAATCCATATCCTTATCAAGAGCAAAACAAAATTTTGCTCTGTGCCCCCTCCTATTACAATAAGAGCGCACCTTTGGCTCATTGTAGCCACCTCTATAACTACTACCACCGTTCCCACCATTTTTCCCATTGCCTGGGAAGTGGTTACACTTATTATTGCCATTATAATTTCGACGTTCATAACCTCTGGACTGATAAGAAGTCGACGTCGACAAAGAAGCAATTGGGGCCTTATTGGCCTTCTGGGTTTCTTGAACAGTAATTTTTAACTGTTTAGTTAAATCGGCCAAATGATCAACCATCTTACTATCCACATTACCCTCAACTTTTGCAGCAGGTTATCCTATTTGAGCCTTCTTGGCCTCCTGGGCTTTGACCATAATATCGTTGTTTTTGGTCAAAACTTCGCTAACCTTGCTAACATATTGAGCGCAAGACTCTTGATATTTGTCCAACGCCAATAACTTGAGATGGGCCTGAATGTTCTCTTTGATAACCTCCAGAGCCGGCAGTTTCTGCTCACCATTAGGCAGTTCCTTCATCAAATCTTTTTTTTAAAGATCCTTCAAGACATCCATTCAAATATCCCTGCTGCATGCTGACCAAAACAAATCTTTTGCTTGATTCTCATGCACTAACTCGTCCACCAGTATGAGATATTCCACCACTTCATCAAACTGAACACAGAGCTTTTTGAAGTCAGCCATAGAAGAAACTCCACCTTTTGCTTGCCAGTATCCAACAATTTTGTTTAAGTCCATCATAGTAAACCTAACACCCCATCTATCAACCATAGCTTTAGAAAGCTTAACCCAATCCTTGTCCTTGAATGCCTGCATAGCAATAACCTCATTTTCCACCTCCCTATCAGCAATAAAAAATCTAACTTGCTTCACCATATCCACATGAGAAGCACCATCAACAGCAGCAGCAGCTTCATACCTGCTAATGAACCATTTAACCTCCTCCCCATCAAACTTTGGGCCATCCCAAGAAACAATCCTAACATTGGGAGTAAGAGTTTGAGGAGATCCAGAAGCAAAAGCAGAAGAAGACATCCCAATGAGTAATGAAAAGAGTTAACAATCAATAAAATAACAAGCCTCTTGCAGGCCAATAACAAAAATCCAATAAGAGTTCCAGATAATAAGCCTCTTGCAGGCTATGAACGTTCTTGATCCAAGTAAGTCTTTAAAGAAATCTAGAGAAATCGAACCCCACTTTGGGCTCCAACTATGGTAAGGTAAACTCTTACAGTCGCCTTGCTGTAAGCAGAATCTGGAGGAGATATGTGGATTTAGTGGAAAACCCCGTCCTTCCAACAAAAATAACAAAATGGGAATTCTAAATCACTAAGCTACCCAGTCTACTTGGATCTGATTGATAAAAATAATATTATGAAACTCTAAAATATTTAACACTTATTGAGATTTAAAGAAAGTGGCTGTTGAGAAAGAAAAACTGATAACAAAAATTAAGGTGTACCAGTGAAAGATCTGAAAAGATTGACTTTTATGTTTTTATAATAATTTGAGTTTTTATGAGACAGCAATAATCAAGTCCCAGTGATGAAGACCTTTCTAAAGATACCCTGTATGAAGTGTTATTTAAATTGTTGAGTAGTATTTCTAAAATGTTATATATAAGATAAAAAGTTATAAGGGTATTCAGATTTATTTAATTTGTTGAGTAATAAAAAATGAGACCGTGGTGGTTAAAGATTAAGCTGTATGTTTTCTGATTATTCTAAGATGATGCCCAATTTTGAGTCTGAGAGGCCCTTAAGTATTCCTAGTCACGTGCCTAAGTTTTCCCCTCCAGAGCTCACCCTGAGTCAATCCAGAGCCCGTACGGAGCTCGTACGGAGTCCAAGCGGAGTCCGTCCGGAGTCCAAACGGAGTTCGTCCGGACCTCCGGACTCAATTAGAACCTTTAAACCTATAATAAAAAATCTAGAAAAATTACACATGATAGAGCCACTTCCCCTTTACATTCCCAACTAATTTTCGTAGCCTGCGCAGCTCTAATCACCCTATGAAAATTCATCAAAGTTAAGTATTTTTCTAAAAACGTGAATATTTCTATTAAACTTTTAACTTTATTTAAAAGAAATAAGAAAAATAGTAAAAATTCTGGGAAAATTTCCCAAGGTTCTTGAGTGACTTGACTTTTACTCATAAATTTTCCAACCATAAAAATAAGTCTTCTCAGTAAAATATATTGTTTATGCGTAGGCATTTGCTTTTAACCAATTTCTTTATATTTAAAACTCAAATAAATTAAATAAAACCCTTTTATAAAAAAATAATAGCACTAATCTTGCATGCCGTAATAACTCCATTTTAGGTACTAAGGTGCCATACTAAACTTAGGCTACCACAACGAATGACAAAAGACTCAGAAATATCTTTAATATATTCTCAAACAATTGATCACAGAAAATCTAATATCTTATACTTGACTCCACAATTATTAACTACTTTTATGTTAACTAATTATTCATCAATTTTTATCTCTCTTTTAATTTCTATATGCGATACACATTCTATATTTTTCCAGTGCTCAAAACTCAGTTCCATAGTGGATCTCCAGCGCTGACTCTAGCGCCACATTAGTAAAACAATAACTAATATATTAGTAAACTACGTACACCGCTTGTAACAACTACAGCACCTAAAACATACCCTATTCTTACTAACACTAGTATTAACTTTTTTCACTCATACTCCACATGCGCGCTCCTGACAGTACCTTTGTTTTGTTTCAGCCCTACTTCTAAGTTTGACTCCTTCTAACGCTGATCCTAGTCGCCTAGATACTTGGGTAGTTTTGTGATTGAGTCCCCACTCTTCTTACTTCATTACTAAATCCATAGTTGTAACAACTCACTTAACTAGTTAACCTCCTACATTACCTGTTTCAGTAAGTTACCACACTAGCTGCGGTGCAGTATACTTTTCACTTGAGTCCTTCCTTAATGCATAACACACAATTATTGGAAAATCCAAATCCATATTGTTCAGCGCTTGCTGTCCTAAATTGTTAACACACAATTCCCTATTTTTCAGCGCATCCTGCTGAAAAATCCAAGCGCACTGACCCTGAATCCTATTGCATGCTTTTATTTCCCTTTGTTCTTCCAAACACACAAATAAGTTGTGGTCTTCCAACATTGGAAGGGGCCTTTGTTGTGTGATTTGGTGCTGTTTTTGCATGTCTTAATTGTATTCTGTTAAGGAATAGGGTATTTTTCTGGTTTTATTGCGTGGATATTGGGTCTGCGGGTATGTGGGTACTATCATTGGATAGCCGTGGTTTTTCTTTATACTTTATGTCTTGTAGACATTTTTAATATTCTGAGTTTTAAGGGGTCATTTCCTCATTTTTCATTTATATAAGATTGCTGTTTAATTTTGTTTTTTGTGTTTTACGGGCTAACCTTAAGTCTTAGGGTTAAGTTCTTAGTACCTATGGATAGAGCTAATTTTTCTCTATATTTCATGTCCCAATGTTGTTACAGTGAAATTCCGTGTTTTAAAGGTTTTAGTAGTTATAGTTAATTTTTCTAAGTAGATTAGTAGTTTTTATTGGTTTTCTGGCTTCAGGGAGGCCGGGCCGCTTCAGGCAGCACCTCCAACGTCGGGCAGCCCGCCCGCCTCTGTTTTAGAAGGTTGGAGAGCACTTCAGGATTATTTTTCTTCAATTTGGCGGGTACAGGCATCAGATTGGTGGGTGTGCATGGGCTCTTAGATAGTGGTCTGTGTGTACAGAGTGAATAAGACAGTTTGGGGCAACCTTAATCATCATACAACCATCCGGAGTTGATATCATTGTTCCTCACTCAGTTTTCACTGTTTTCTGGCCACAATTGGCTGTGTTTGTTGCAAGTGAGTTCTTCATTTAACTTAACTTTGGCAACTGTTTTATCTGTAATAGTCTTGCAAGCTATAGCATGGTTTATTGCTGTCTCTGGTGTGGATTTGCAGCCTACATCAAGTATCTTTGCTGTCTCTGGTGTGGACTTTGTTCTACATTTCAGTTCTTTGGTCAGGTAGTCTATCTGGGGGCTACTTTCTTGGCTCATCAAGCAGTCAAGTGTGTTAGACAGGAGCTTTAGCAAAACAGGAACCAACTTACTTTAGCAATTAAATTTCACTCTATTTTTATAAAGGGACAGGGGATTTTCTCTCTGGTTTTTCTCCAACTCCCTTGGTCAAGGCCTATAGCTAGTACTATAGGATTGTCTACATTTCTGGCGCCCAACGTGGGGTGGAACTTGCTAGTTCTTTAGAATCTCTGTTTTCTTTGGTTGGCTCTTTTTGGTGTTTTGGACTGGAAGAATGGCTTTTCATTCTGCTATTCCTGTGGTGACTGTCAGTGGGGGGGATGGTCCTCCTTCTATGATGGTTAGGGAGTGTGTGAGGATTAAAAATTGGGATGGTACCAAGTTTAATGGGGAGGATGTGAAGTGGTTTCTAGAGAAGTATGAAACTGCTGCTGGAGTGGATGGTGCTTCCTACCTGGACATGGTGAAGCAGATTATCTTCTTCATTGGTGATAGGTCAGTGGAGAAGGAGATTGTGGCCATGTCTGGCTACAAGAAGAGGGATTGGAAATTGTTGTGTAGGGAGATGGTGGATAGATGGGGTGTCAGGTTCACTATGGTGGATCTGAACAAGGTTGTCAGTGAATGGAAATCTTATGGTGGTGTTGGTAACTTACATAGTTACAGGAAGTTTCTGCTACAGTTTGATCCTATAGTGGAATACTTGGTGGAAGTTGAGGAGCTGGCACATGAAAATGCTGCGAAGGATGTTTTTTGGTCTGCCCTGGCTAGAGATGTCAGGATGGATGTGTTGAAGGGATTATCAAGAAAGGAATTGATGAAGACTCTTTCTAATGGGGACCAGAAGTTGCCTGCCTTGGATAAGGTGAAGGAGGCTGTTGAGGCCCATTTGAAGTTATTGGATGTGGACACCTATCAGGAGGGGTGTGCCAAGTATGTCAGCAAAGTAAGTGAGGCTTTGGCTGAATAGGAAGTTAGGGAGAAGAAGGAGGAGAAGAATTTGGTGCAGATTCCCAAACAGGAGAGGGACCCAATGGTGGAGCAGTTGGCTGATCTTACAAAGCAGCTGCATATTTTTGTTCAGGAGGCTAAGAAGGTCAATAAGGCACCTTCTCAGCCTAGAGATTTTAATGGGAGGGCTGGTAGGAGTGATCCTTGGGTCTGCTTTTATTGTAGCAGGAGGGGGCACAGGTCCAATGATTGTTGGGAATTGAACAGGGATGTGTCTGAAGGAAAGGTGGAATTTGATGGCAGGTTTTTCAAGTTCCCTGATGGTTCTTTTGTTAAGTTCAGTGAGGGGCAGGCTCCTGTTGATTCGGTCAGGAGAAGGGGAGGTCTCAATCAAAAGAGGCCAAGGTTTGAGGAGATTCCTGATCAAGGGAAGTCATCTGATAAGGAGAATGAGGATGGCAAGGGAAAGGGGAAGGAGGTCAATAAGGTCTCTTTTTCTATTTCCTTTGGTGGTTTGGAGTTGTATTCTTGTGGTGGACAGTCAAGTGGTGAATGCTTGGCTGGTGTTTATGATGTGGAAGCAGGAAAGGTGGGAAGGCCTAAGAGCAGTTCTCAGGCCCAGCTAAATCCAAATGCTTCAAATGTGGATCCTAAGGTGAGTGCAGCTAGGAAGAGGTACAGCAAAGAGGAGCTGTACAAGATGCAGAAGGGTATGGCTGACATGGGCCCCCCTAGTTTTGGCGCATTGGATATGAATGGTGAGCCAATTCCAATGGAGGTGGATTCTGACTCTGAGGAGGATGTCCCTTTGGCTTCATTTCCAAAGCCTGCTGCAGTCAGAGGTTCTGGTGAGGGATCTGGTTTGGTTCCTGTTAATGGTAAATCTGTTGGTGGTGCTGGTCCTCAAGAAGCTTCTAGGACCAAGGTTGTGAAGCCAAGGGCTCACTTTGAGAGGCCAGTAGTGTCTGGTCAAGTTAATGTTATGGACTCTGTCCTGGAAAGGATGAATCAGGGTCAGGTTTCTCTATCTTATGGGGAATTGTATGCTATCAGTCCAGGGTTGGCTGATAGACAGAAAAAGTTGTTGACCAGGAGAAGAGTTTCTTCTGGGGAGGTAGAATACATTTGTGATTCTGCTGAAAAGTTTGGTGAGGGGTTGGAAACTCATTTTTCTGATCCTCTGGGATATGTCAATGTCACTCTGAAAGGCAGGGCGGAAAGGGCATTGGTGGATTCAAGCTCTCAGATAAACCTTATTTCTTTGTTTAAGGCAACTCATATGGGCCTCCCCATCAAAACTGGTATTTGTGGGAATTTGAGAGGGATTGGTGGCCATGTCACTGAATTTGTTGGAACTTCAGAGTTTGTGAAGTTAGATGCTGGCGGAGCCTCAGGGAAGGTTCATTTTTACATTGCTAAAGGTAATGTAAAATCAGTTTTGGGTGGGCCATTCTAAATGGATTTTCAGGCAAGAATTGGTTATCAATTTGATTTGGGAATCAGTTTGGAGTTGACTGGTGAATATGAAATGATACTTCACATGAGGTTATTGTCCCCCAGAGAGGATGGTTGGGAGACCAGGCCTGGTTTATCTTCAATGTGCCAGTGCAAGGACTGTTGCAGGAGAAGAAAGGAAGTGGGTGTTGCCTCTGGTTTTTTGGAGTGCAGCTCAGGCTCTATTGAGAGTCTGTCTTTTTTAGAGTAATAAGGGCTTATCACCCTAGTGCTACAACCTCTCCCCAAGATGAGGAAATCCCATGTTGTAGTAGTTCAGCTCCCTTGGAGATATACTAAGTGGATTTTCAACTTTCTCTTCTCTGCAAGTATTCATCAAGTTTTTTATCAAGTCTCTGTTCTCTCTCAAGATTCTTAATTATTTTTAATTCAAGTTCAAGGAAGAATATTGGTTGTATATCTTTATTGAAAGATATGTGGAAAAGTTTTGGGGTGGTGAAATTGGGGTGTAAAAGTAAGTCCTCCCGATTGTGCACCGCTAGGGTTTCTTCTACACCTTTCAAAAACATTACCTGGGCCACACCTGTGAGAATTGGGGAAACCCCTGGTCATTTTTGTAGGTCAGAAGAAAACTCAATAAAAGAAGTTAAAATTTCAAGATAATTCAAGAAAACAAGAAAAAAATCTGAAGATAATGAAGAAAGAAGATGCAAAATATTTTTGTGAAGATCCTCAAGATCTATTTTTGGGCCTCCAGTATAAGGTTAAACTGCAGAAAATAATGAAGAATGAAGATCATCAAGATTAATCTTTGGGCCTCCAGCATGAGGATAAACTGCACAATCTTAAAAGATGTGATTCAGAAGATAAATCAAGATTTGAAGATTTGGAGGTTGGAAGTGAGGATAAAGATGTGGATTTGCAGAAAAGTTTTGGAGTGGTGAGATTGGGGTGTAAAAATAAGTCCTCCAATTTGTGCACCGCTAGGGTTTATTCTACATCTTTTAAAAACATTACCTTGGCCACACATGTGAGCAATGGGGAAACCCTTGGTTTTTGTTCCAGGTCTGGTGATGAAGAGTTCCTGAAGATCCCTTAAGTTGAAGTTAGAGCGTCAAAGTATAAGAAGGTAGCGCAGAAGATTAGGCCTGTCAATGAGCCTATGCCTGTGGGCTTGAATCCGCCTTTGAAGAGACCTCCTTTGTCAAGAGATCCATACTGTACTCCTTTGGTGAAGAATCCTCCAGAATTTGTAGAGACGGCTAGGGTGACGGCGGAGAGGTTGAAAGTTGTTAATTTTGGTCCTGATGGGTGGTTGTCTGAAGAAGAAAAGAAGTTGTTGTTGCACATTATTGTGCTAAGGGAAAAGGCTATGGCGTTTGTTGAGGAGGAAAGGGGTGTATTGAAGCACTCTTATGGGGAACCTTACTTGATTCCTGTGGTTTGTCATGAACCTTGGCAAATCAAACCTACTCCGATTCCAGCCGCTATCATAAAGGATTTTTTGGAGATTGTTAGGGAAAGAGTCAGGACTGGTTTTTACGAACAATCAACTTCCAGCTACTAAAGTCCGGTTTTCTGCCTAAAAAAGCAGAATGGAAAGTTGAGGGTGGTTCATGATCTTAGAGCTTTGAATAAAGTCACTATCAAGGACGCTGTTATGCCACCAAGTGCAGAGTATTTTGTTGAAGCTTTTGCTGGAAGGGTGTGTTATGGTTTGGGTTATATTATGGGTGGTTATCATGAGAGGGAACTCCATACAGATTCAAGGCCTATAAAAACTTTTGAGACTCTTTTGGAAGGATTTCAGCTCACTAGGTTGCCTCAAGGAGCAACTAATTCAGTGGCAGTTTATCAAGCACAGATGTCTTGAATTTTGCAGGATGAGGTACCTACTCATGCTAGTATTTTTATTGATGATGTTGGAATTAAAGTCCATCCACTGATTATGGTAATGAGGTGCTGAAAGAGAATCCTGGTATAAGGAGGTTTGTTTGGGAATATGCAATAACTCTAGAGAGAGTGTTGTTTAGGATTGAAGAGGCTGGTTTGACCATTTCAGGGTCAAAATTCTGTTGTTGTGTTGCTGCTTTGGAAATTCTGGGTCATGTGGTATGTAAAGAGGGAAGGATTATGGCGAAGAAGAAGATTAATAAAGATCAGTTATGGAAAAGGCCTAAAAATACTTCTGAAGTCAGGGGATTTTTTGGTGTATGTGTATATGTCAGGATTTTTATTAAGGATTTTTCTTTGTTGGCTTCACCTTTAAGGAGGCTGACCAGGAAAGATGCAGATTGGGAATGGACTGAAGAGTGTGAAGAGGCTTTTCAGAAGTTAAAGAAGGTGGTTGGTGAAGATATTGTCCTTCACAAATTGAATTATGGCGTTGATGCTGGAAAAATTTAACTGGCAGTGGACTCAAGCTATGTTGCTGCTGGTGCTGTTTTGTCTCAGGAGGATAAGACTGGGAGGGTCAGGCCAGTAAGATATGAGTCTGTGGTGTTTAATGAGGTGGAATATAGGTATTCTCAACCTAAGTTGGAATTGTGTGGCGTAGCTAAAATTTTAAAGAAGCTACAGACATGACTTCCGAGAGGTTGAAAGTTGTTAATTTTGATCCTGATGGATGGTTATCTGAAGAAGAAAAGAAGTTTTTTTTGCACGTTATTGTGCTAAGGTAAAAAGCTGTGGCATTTGTTGAGGAGGAAAGGGGTGTATTGAAACACTCTTATGGGGAACCTTACATGATTCCTGTGGTTTTTCATGAACCTTGGCAAATAAAACCTATTCTGATTCCAGCTGCTATCAGAGAGGATTTTGTGGAGATTGTTAGTGAAAGATTCAGGACTGGGTTATACAAAAAATCAACATCCAGTTACTCAAGTCTGGATTTCTGTGTAAAGAAGCAGAATGGAAAGTTAAGGGTGGTTCATGATCTTAGAGCCTTGAATAGAGTCACAATCAAGGATGCTGGAATGCCACCAAGTGCAGAGGATTTTGTTGAAGCTTTTTCTGGAAGGGTGTGTTATAGACTGGGTGATATAATTGGTGGTTATGATGTGAAGGAAATTCATACGGATTCAAGGCCTCTCACAAATTTTGAGACTCCTTTGGGAAGATTTCAGCTCACTAGTTTTCCTCAAGGAGAAACTAAATCAAAGGCAGTTTATCAAGCACAGATGGCTTGGATATTACAGGATGAGGTTCCTACTCATGCTCATATTTTTATTGATGATGGTGGAATAAAAGGACCATCCAATGATTATGGTAATGAGGTGTTAGCAGAGAACCCTGGAATAAGGAGGTTTGTGTGGGAATATGCAATACCTCTATAGAGAGTGTTGTTTAGGATTGAAGAGGCTGGTTTGACCATTTCAGGGTCAAAATTCTGTTTTTGTGTTCCTGCTTTGGAAATTCTGGGTCATGTGGTATGTAAAGAGGGAAGGATTATGGCAAAGAAGAAGATTAATAAAGATCAGTTATGGCCAAGGCCTAAAAATACTACTGAAGTCAGGGGATTTTTGGGTGTATGTGTATATTTCAGGATTTTTATTAAGGATTTTTCTTTGTTGGCTTCACCTTTAAGGAGGTTGACCAGAAAAGATGCAGATTGGTAATGGACTGAGGAGTGTGAAGAGGCTTTTCAGAAGTTGATAAAGGTTGTTGGTGAAGATATTTTTCTTCACAAGTTGGATTATGGTGTTGGTGCTTGAAAAATTTATCTGGCAGTGGACTCAAGTTATATTGCTGCTGTTGCTGTTTTGTCTCAGGAGGATAAGGCTGGGAGGGTCAGGCCAGTAAGATATGGGTCTGTGGTGTTTAATGAGGTGGAATCTAGGTATTCTCAACCTAAGTTGGAATTGTGTGGCGTAGCTAAAATTTTAAAGAAGCTACAAGCGGTTTTGTGGGGGCAGCATTTTGAGCTGCAGGTGGATGCAAAATCTTTGGTTCAGATGATCAATACACTTAGTCTTCCAAATGCTACTATGACTAGCTGGGTGGCATTTATTTAACATTTTTTTTGACCTGGTACACAAACCAGGTAAAACTTTTACTATGCCTGTTGGATTATCAAGGAGGCGACCTACAGATGAAGATTCTGAGGCTGAAGAGTTTGATGAGGATGTTCCAGTTGTTAGGGCCAGCACAAAGGGTGCTGAAGATTTTTCTGACCTCTCCCAAGAGGCTAAACTGGCTGGATGTGATCTTGATTCTGGTGATCAGGATATTTTTGTTGATGAAGATGGAGTTGTTGTCTGGGACAACTCAAATTTGGAAAAGGGTGTTTTTTTTAGTGATCTGGATTCTCACAAGGTTCAGTGGAAAGAGAAGGACGTGCCAAAATTTAAGGATTGGTGTCCTGGTTGGGCTGCTCAATTGCCTCATGTTCATACTGGTGATTTTGATGACAGAATTGTACCCTTGGATGTGGTGTTGTTGGATTTTGAAGATGAGACCTGGGGTCAGTCTGGGTTTTATTTTACTTTGGTGGAATATCTGTTGACCTTGGAGAGGCCATATAGTTGTGATGATGATACTTGGTTGGCAATCAAGAAGAAGAGTCCTGGATTCTATGTGTCAGGAAGGCAGTTGATGAGGAGGAGACATCCAAATTCTCAAGTGGTGGTGACTCAGAAGAAGGGTCAAGAATTGGTTTTGAAGTCTTTGCATGAAGAACTTGGTCATAGAGGCTTTGGGGAGACTTAAAGAAGAGTAGCAGACAGATTTTGGTGGCCAGGTATGAAGTTGGCTTTTCAGGGTTGGGTTCAATCTTGTGAAGAATGTCAAAGAAGAAGTCATTTGAAACCTAAAGAGGTGGGCCGTGCTACTGGAGAATCAACTGTTTTTGGAAGAGTCAGTCTGGATGCTTTCCATATTAAAGAAGGAAGGTATAAATACTTGATTGTTGCTAGGGATGATTTGTCTGGTTGGGTTGAGGCAGTGCCTCTGGTTAATTTGACTGCCAAGAATATGGCAGAGGTTTTGAAGAAGGAGTGGATTTGTAGGTATGGGTTGATGAAGTTGGTGACTGTTGATGGCGGGCCAGAGTTTGGTGCCGAATTTAAAGAAGCTGTGGATAGTGTTGGTTCTAAAGTTAGAGTGGCTACACCTTAATATCCTGAATCTGAAGGCATGGTTGAAAGAGGCCATCAAGTTATCAAGAATGCTTTGGTGAAGATGTGTGGAGATAGTGCTGAAAAGTGGAGTCATTATTTACCCTTGGTGTTATTTGCTGATAGGGTCACTTTGAAGAGGACAACTGGCTATTCTCCTTATGATTTAATGTTTGGTCAGAAAGCTGTTTTACCAGTGGACTTAGAAGCTGTCTCTTATCTTTGAATTGATTGGGATGATGTGCATTCAACAGAAGATTTGCTCTGTGCCAGGATGCAACAGTTGGAATGTAGAGAGGAATGTCAAGAGAAGGCATACTCTAGAATGATGAAGATTAGGAATCAATCAGTCAGGTACTGGGACAAGAAGTCGGCTCATAGACTCAGGAATCCCTTGAAACCTGGTTGTTTGGTTTTGGTGTATAATAGAAGTTTGGAGAGTCAGTGGGGGAAAATGTTTTCTGACAGATGGAATGGACCTTACAGAGTCAGATCTCAGGTGTCTGGAGGTTCTTATGTTTTGGAAGAGTTGGATGGTGCAGTCTTTAAAAAGAGGGTGGCTGCAGACCAAGTGAAGAGGTTTTATCCCAGAGGCACTAGGCATGAAGATGATTTACTCCGCAATGAGGATAAACTATGGAACGTTTCTTTTTGTTTTGGAATTTTTGTGGTGTTGCAGAGCAACTTTTGTGTTGGAAACTTTTTGTTAGAAGGTACCCATGGGTGGGGCTTCTAGATTTGATCTTGGCAAGTGTAGGGGTGACTGATGGGCTGGCTGCTCTATCAACAGTTACCCCAGATTTTCTGTTTCCAACCCTTTCTCTTAATTTGGTTGAACCCTAGTATTGGTTTCTTTTCACAGGTTTTAGTCCTTTTTGACTTTAAACTGGAATTTCCTCTGGTTTTCATGTGCTGGTCTCTTCACTCTTATAGGTTTTGGATTTTTTTTGTGTTGGATGTTGTGTTTTTGTTAGAAGGTACCCAGGAGGGGCTTCTATATTTTATTTTGGCAAGTGTGGGGGTAACTGATGAGCTGGCTGCTCTGTAGAACAGTTACCCCAGAATTTCTGTCTCAAGTCTTTTGTTTTTCCTAGTTGAATTCTAGTTCTGTTGTTTATTATTCAGGTTTCAAGTCCACTATGACTTTAAACTAGTTTGGGACTGGCTTCTTTATCTTTGGTTCTTTCAGATTGGTGGTTGATCACTGGTGGTCTCTCATCATTTTTACTTATTGGAGGGAGCCCACCCAGTGATCATTTCTATGGATTGGACTTTCCCTTATTGGACCATCTATGGAGCTGGACTGTCTTTGATTTTGCAGTTAGATTTTTGCTAGATAGCAGTTTTAGATTATTTTCTTTTTTCTCTTTTTTTCTTTTAATTTTTTTATGCGGGTTGATTAAAATCATAAAATCAAAAATATCGGGTGTTACCACATCAGGGTCACCTGGATGTGGGCAAGCATTGGTGGGGAAAGGCTCATCAATTGGCCGGGCAATGCTTTTTTTTTATTAATTATTTATTTCATGTGTTTCTGTGTTTCATTATTTTTATTATCTTCTGAATTACTAGATTTTTTGAATTTTGTTTTCTGTTAATCATTTAAAATATTTAATTGTGTATCCACATAAAGGTGCACTTGGATGTGGGTAAGGTATCAGGGGATCAGCTCATCAATTGGCTGGGGGATACCATTTCTGTTATTATTTTTATATTATATCTTATTTCATTTATTTCATTTCATTTTATTTATCAATTTTTAATTTTAGTATATTAGTAGAGTTTTAAAAAAAAAATTCTGAAATTATTTTTGTTAATTGTTTTATATTATTACTATGTTCTAATCTTTTTGCAGGAGCTCATTGTCTGGATGATGAAGCTTCTGGAGGCTGGTCTGGATTGTGATGACGTTTTTGTTTTTGTTGGGATTGTGGGAAGCACTGTGTTCTTTGAAGTGCATCCTGCTGGAGAGATTATAGGGATTTTAATGGTCAGGAATTGGATTAGAGGGAAGTTCAGAGGAGGAAGAAGAAGAGGCAGGAATGGAGTGCTGGAGGGTGTGTTTAATGATCCTAGACATTTTCCAGTGGTTGTCCAACAGGCGCTTTCTCAGAAATTTTTCAAAGTCATTCAAAGGTCCATGGAGGGCAAAGGCTTTTAGCATGTTGGAACACATGGTGCTTAGGTGTTTCTTCATGTCTCCATAATCCAGGGTCAAAGAAATTTCAAGAGGTTGGCCAACTCCAATAATAGATTCAGGAGGAGGGGTGCCAATTAGACAAGAAGAATTGGATCAGTAATTATTTTTGTTGAAGAAATGGGATAAATTAATTTGGTACTTACAGATTGGAAGCTTATCAAATTTTTAAACAGCTGGGATTTGGATCTCTTAAGATTTTGTAATGGTCATAGTGGGTGGATCAACTAGGGAAAGATATGGATTCTCATCGTCTTCCTCTGAAAGATTTTGAGAAGGTGAACTAGGTGGCTGATTTTCCTGGGGCCTAGTTGGAGAAGTGGGATTTTGTTGTTGTTGTGGTTGTTATTTCTGTTGGATTCAGCTGGAGGAGGTGCTGGTGATGGAGTACCAGGGTTGTTAAAGGATGGAGCAGGAGAGGGGGATTTGGAAGCAGATTGATCTCTTCTGGATGGAGATTTTGAATAGATGGAACTTTCAGAAGAATAGTTGGCTGACAGAGGAGAGGTGTAGTTTCTTTGTCTTATTTGGGGACGAAGTTGTTGCTTGGGTGCAGTGTGTGGTGTTCTGGTTTCTTCTTGGGGTTCTCTGGCAGGTCTCCTAGAATTTGGGAAAATTTGAAGTTTTTGGGCCTTGTAAGAGTTGGATGCATTGCTCTGGGAGCAGTGGGAGGTGATTGTGTAGATTTGTTTTCGTTGATTGATGAAATTTGGCTGTTTTCCAGTCGTTTTTGGTGATTTTGAGCCAGATTTTCACTGTCCAGTGAGGAGGGCGGGCCGCCTGATGTCGGCCGGGCTGCCTGCACGCGGTCTAGAAGCCTAGGAGTTGATCTTGAAGCTTTTGGAGCTAATTCGGCGGAGATAAAAGCAGTTTCTTGGGAAGCTAAGGCTGGTCTTTTGGGAGGAGTTCTGGAACTGGAGCTTCTGGATCTTCTGGAAGTGCTGTAGATAAAGAGGAAGAGGAAGGACCAAGCTCTGGGGATCTAGAAGGGGATCTAGAGATGTATTTGTGAGAAGGTGAAGGAGGAGGAATAGGGTAGTTGGCATCTCTGTCACATCTTTTCTTTTTGGAATAGCAAGAATCACAAGCCCTGTTGTAGAATTTGGATTCAGGAGTTGGAAGAGTGAATGTGCAAGGTCTGCACATGTGGATGCACTGTTTTCAGGCATAGTCCTTGGGAGCAGTGAAGCAAGGCAGAGTAGAAGGGTTAACATCAGGAGATCCAGGCATGATCTGTGGTGAGAAAAGATGATGGAAAGGGATAGGAGGATATTTTTGTCAGTGATTGGTAGATGATGAAGTGAAGGTGGAAGTTCAGCAGGTTGGCCGTAGGGGTGGTCTGTATGAAATTGGCTGCGTCTATTTTATGCAAAATTCCGTCAGTCCATCAAGACTTTAAACTGAAATCTGGTTTCTGTTAGTCCTCCAAGACTTCAAACTGGCTGGTTTCAAGATTTTATCAAGACTAGTCCGTCAAGACTTTAAACTGAACACTGTGTTAGTACGTCAAGACTTTAAGCTGAACACTGTGTCAGTCCATTAAGACTTTAAACTGGAATCTGGTTTCTTTCAGTCCTCCAAGACTTTAAACTGGCCGGTTTCAAGATTTTATCTAGACTAGTCTGTCAAGACTTTAAACTGAACACTGTGTTAGTCCCCCAAGACTTTAAACTGAGGATTGTTGTTGGTTTAGTCCCCCAAGACTTTAAACTGAGGGTTGTGAGTCCCCCAAGACTATAAACTGAGGGAAAAGTTTTTGTTGTTGGAGTTGGTTTTGAAAGATTGGTGGAGAGTATCCACAGGGGGAGCCTCCAAATTTAGAAAAGGCAAGTTTAGGGGTAATTGATGGGCTGGCAGCTCTATTTACAATTACCCCAGAATGTTAGTTTTTTCTCTGTGTCTTAATGTGGTTGATCTCTGGTTCTGGGTTTATGATTTAGGTTTTTGAGTCCCCCAAGACTTTAAACTGAGGGTTTTTGAGTCCCCCAAGACAATAAAATGAGGATGGTACCCCAAGACTTAAAACTGAGGGTTGTTTGTGGTTATATCCTATAGAGGGTGTGGTCAATTTTTCTTTTCTGGATCAAACTAAAGTACTAGTGGAATTACAGAGGGAATCAAGAGATAAAATGAAGTGTTCAGAATTAGCCTTGAACTTGTGAATGAGGTGTCTTCTGTTCTCAATGTCCCGTGGATCTCTAGCAGGAGTGGATTGGAAGTAGTGAAGCAGAAGTTGTTTGTGTTGAGATGTGTGTTGTTGGAACTTGGCCTTGATAGTGGGCAAGTGGTTTGGTGTTGGTGGGGGAATGGATCCTACATTGTTATCATCGCTATTAGAAGATGGAGGAACTGAGAAGTCATCAGTTTAAAGTTGAAGGAAGAAATGAAAGTTCTTTACCATCAGATGGACCAGCGATGGTGGAACTAGTTTTTTTATGGGTTGTGGCACTTTTCTGGGATGGGTGAAGCTTTTTGACTAATCTGGTATCAGGATGGATGGCCTAGATCTTTTGGTGCTGGCAGAAGATGGACCAGGTTGAGGTGGAGGTGAATCTGTTGCAGAAGATAGTGGACCAGGTCTGTGGCAGGTCTTCTTTCTAGATTGGCAGATATTGCAGGACGTTCTGTATGGATGGACAGGTGGTGTCATGGTGCAGATTAAATTATTGTCGATGCTGTATTTGAAGGGACCCATTTCAGAGGCAGATTTGGGAAGAAGGTTACACATGGTTGTTGGATGAAGAAAGAATGCGGAGATTCTCAATTGGAGAGAGGATTTGGTCTTCCAACATTGGCAGGGGCCTTTGTTGTGTGATTTGGTGCTGTTTGTGCATGTCTTAATTGACATCTGTTAAGGAATTGGGTATTTTTCTGGTTTTATTCCGTGGATATTGGATCTGCGGGTATGTGGGTACTATCATTGAATAGCCCTGGGTTTTCTTTATATTTTATGCCTTGTAGACATTTTTAATATTCTGAGTTTTAAGGGGTCATTTCCTCATTTTTCATTTATATAAGATTGCTATTTAATTTTTTTTTTCGTGTTTTACGGGCTAACCTTAAGTCTTAGGGTTAAGTGCTTAGTAACTATGGATAGAGCTAATTTTTCTCTATATTTCATGTCACAATGTTGTTACAGTGAAATTCCGTGTTTTAAAGGTTTTAGTTGTTGTAGTTAATTTTTCTAAGTAGATTAGTGGTTTTTATTGGTTTTCTGGCTTCAGGGAGGCCGGGCCGCTTCAGGCGGCACCTCCAACGTTGGGCGGCCCGCCTGCCTCTGTTTTAGAAGGTTGGGGAGCACTTCAGGATGATTTTTATTCAATTTGGCGGGTACAGGCGTCAGATTGGTGGGTGTGCATGGGCTCTTAGATAGTGGTCTGTGTGTACAGATTGAATAAGACAGTTTGGGGCAACCTTAATCATCATACAACCATCCGGAGTTGATATCATTGTTCCTCACTCAGTTTTCACTGTTTTCTGGCCACAATTGGCTGTGTTTTTTGCAAGTGAGTTCTTCATTTAACTTAACTTTGGCAACTGTTTTATCTGTTATAGTCTTGCAAGCTATAGCAAGGTTTATTGCTGTCTCTGATGTGGATTTGCAGCCTACATCAAGTATCTTTGCTGTCTCTGGTGTGGAATTTGTTCTACATTTCAGTTCTTTGGTCTGGTAGTCTATCTGGTGACTACTTTCTTGGCTCATCAAGCAGTCAAGTGTGTTAAACAGGAGCTTTAGCAAAACAGAAACCAACTTACTTTAGCAAGTAAATCTCACTCTATTTTTCTAAAGGGACAGGGGATTTTCTCTCTGGTTTTTCTCCAACTCCCTTGGTCAAGGCCTATAGCTAGTACTATAGGATTGTCTACAACATATTATATTTTAGCACTACCTACTGCACTATGAATCCCATTTGTTCTTCCTGGACTATGCAAGCTGATTGGTCCAAAATAAAGCTACCTGTGAGGCGCGTACCACATCCTCCCTCTACTTGCAATTGCCCCCAGGAGCCTATAAATACCCTGCATCTTGCAGTGTTTTCCTTCTCCATCTTCTGACTTCTTCCCTCATTCAATACAAATCATCATCTTTACCTTCTCCCTCTTCTTCTACTTCTACCAGATATCTATTTTCCTTCTTAAATATATATCATTCAATGAATACTAGAAAAACTTCTATTAACACCAAAAATACCGCCAACCTCTTGGACACAATCCGACAGTTTTTGTAAACACAGCCCACTTCTGCTCCACCTACGACACCAGTAACTACACTGATGGGTGAGACAAGATGCACCCACTGCATTGAGAATGGAAGAACTCCCTTCCACTTCTCAAAAGCCCGCTGTGGCAATAATTTCTTTAGTGTAAATTTTCTTCACTTCTCTTCCTTCCTTTCTTCCTATTACTAACTTCTTTTTCTTTCTTTCCTAGTCATGTGATTACTGTAAAAATTGCAAAAAGAAGTGTAGTTACAATGAGCAGCCCACTGTTGCGCGCCTGGACCCCACACCGCGCAATATGGGGGGCGGACTTGTTAGCAAGTCCGCAACCTTGGACTCAAATTCACCACAGATTGAACACACATTGAGCTATTGACAAAGGAACCATACAATCAGCGATGAACACCACTCAGCATAACAGTTTTTGTGGGTCTTCAAGTAGAGTTCAGTATGAGTTCAGTATGAGTTCAGTCTGAGTTCCATCTGAGTTCAGTCTGAGTTCAGGTTGGGGACTTGCTAGCAAGTCCACCCCCTATATTGCGTAGTGCCAATGCTTCTACTACGGATATGATGAGTCAGATGACCATAAAGCACCCTGTGCCTACTCCCTCAACCCCACCAGACAACAAACAAGTCAAGGTTGGTTACCGCGCACCTACACTCAGTAGTGTCGCTTCTATCCATAAATCTCTCTTTTCAGAGGAGAGTACCGTAAGTCTTCTTTTCCTTCTCCTTCCTCTTCTAACACTAACATTCTCTCTTTCCTCTTTTAGAATGCGCCAGGAAAACCTTAAGCTGAAAGGCCTCCACCTTCTAATTTTCTTCTATTCCTTCCAGCCTTGGAAGAAGATCCGGTCTGGGATACCAAACCTATTCCAGAGTGTACTCCTCATACACCAACTCCTGACTGGACTGCCCTTCATCCAATTAACAACGCCATCATCCCCGATGATTGGCAAACCAATTTCACTCCTAATGTCAATGAGGAAGAGCCCACCATGGCTCAAAACTGGGAATTTTCAGAGCACATTGCCTGTGTACCATACGATGTAATCATGTGTCGTATGAACAACATGATAACTGCCGTCAAGGAATTTCTTGAGTTGGTCCTGGTTTATACTTGTGCCAAGTATAATAAGCGCAAACATCTAATAACCACTTGCAACAAAACATGCAAGAGGCTGTTTAAAACTGGGCCTTCTACGTCTGATCTTTGATGATGCAGAATACTAAAAAAAATCTTCCTTATATATATTCCTTATAAATTGAACATAGCCTTGTAAAAAATACGCAACAATAATTTTTTTTTTTCAATTCCGCTTGACCCAAGTCCCTTGTGAGAACCCAACATATGCGAGATGAGTTGCCCCAAAATAAATATCATCCTTTTTCTAAACAGCGCACCTTACTACTAAGTGCCTATGAAAGATTAAACAATAAAAACAAAATAAATTAGAGATAGGTGCTACTCCCTATAGCAGCAAATACAACCCTGTGTCACATATTCATGCGTTTTCTTAAAATCTTCAGATCATTGCAATATAAGACTTTCCCTTTACCACAAAAAATTTGCCTTTCCTTAGGTCCCTCATTTTTTTGATGAAAATCCTTCATATCCTTCTTAGAAACAATTCAGTGCTCAAGTCAGCTATTACAAAACTGATGTCTTTTCTATAATGCCATTATTAACCTATAAATAGCCCATCTAATAGCCTGCATTACCTTCATCCAAACATCATGATTCAATATCGCACAGTTCCCAGAGATCAAGGGTGCTCATTTTGTAAAAGCTGCAACTTTCATTGTACATTTTCTAGACCTCGGGGGTATGCTTCCTTAAGACCTGCCTGTGATAACTACTTTAGATACCACAAAACTTGCAATATCTCTCTAAACTAAAATACTCCTTAGACTACTGGCTATATTTGCTTTCCACCTAGTTCTACCAATAGCACCCCCATAATTACAACCACTAGTCCCACTAGCCCCAACTCTTCTAACAATAATAATGTTCCTTATGAATCACCATTGCTTCCTACTTTTCCCAGCTGCAAAATATCTATCCATCCTAGCACTGCTCCTTCTTCCACTCTGAGATCTAATGCTTCAATGCGTTCAGGCTCCCCTACATTTGCTTCTGACTCAGTTACTGTTTTTTTGCAATCAGCGCGCCCACAAAATTTATTAGCAAGTAAGTACCTTTCATTATACTTATGCTTTTCTTCCCCGCTGACTCTTTTTCAGGCTTCAATGAATCCATCTCCCTGGGATGGGTTCCTATTCCTTTACAATTTGTTCATTCCATGAAAATGTTTTCAAGGCTTTGCCTTATATATGAAGCTATGTCTCTATACTATTATAACGCACCAGCTTTTTCAGACGCTGAACTTGAATCTCACTACAGTCATATAAAAATGATAGGTCAACTAATGAACAAAATCAGCTCATCAACTATTCTTGGATTCCCCACTGATTTGCCGTTTAGTCATGCCTGAAGACTGGAAAGAATATCCTAATAGATTTAACCACAATACTGAATAGTCCACTAGCACTCTCCATATGAGCCTTCTCTGTCCATTATCCCTGTACATAGTCTTCATCTTTTTTTTGCTATGCCTTTAAATAATCATTTTAGACATGGTGCAATTCTTCTACACCTGTCTTCCATACTACTTATCTTCTAAATTTAGAGCACCTAACTTCTCTCTATCTACTTTCTTTAAAAGACTGTAAACCCTATAAAAAATTCATAAATAACATTAAATCATAAATCTTTACTGCCTTTACAAAAATACACAATTCAAATAAGAATCAAACTGTAGAGCGCCCCATCTAAAAATTTTTATTCCACTCCTGGTTAGTTAACTCATTAGCTGAATTCCTGGTGTCTTTTGGGTTTACATGGTATGCATCTCCATTAATCCAATCGTCTATCTTGTCATATCTCCTCAAACAATGAAAATATAAGATTTCATTTTCCTCTACGCCCTCATCTGAGTCCTTATGCCAGTTGCCTGTTCAGTCATAGTCCAACTAACTTCCAGTTAGTGCCCTCTATCCGTTACAACTGTGTAAAAGCCTCCTTTGAGTCCTCTTAGAAAAACAAAGCTTAAAATAACTTGTTAGTTTAACCTCTTTCCGGAGGTAACATAAAATATCATTAAAAAAACCATAAAAGAACATTGATAGTTTAGCCTCTTCCTGGAGGTCATTCTGGAGGTTAACTTGCGTCACTTGAACACCCCTTGGGTAGAATCTTTATGATCAGATCTGCAGCCACACATCTCTTCCATTCAGTACCACCCAGTTCCTCTAGTAAGTAAGACCCCCCAGTTATCTGCTTTCTTATCCAATAAGGACCATTCCATCAGTCAGCTAACATCTTCCCCCATTGGCTTTCTAAACTTCTCTTATTAACCAAAACCAAATCTTCTGGGTTCAATGGCTTCCTTAACCTATGCGCTAAATTCTCATCCCAATATTTAACTGACTTCCCCCCGATTTGCATCACTCTATCATATGCCTTCTCCACAAACTCTTCATTCCTTTCAAGCTGCGCTAACCTCACTAGAATCAAATCTTCATTCAAGCGCAATTGATCCCAGTCACATCCTAGAAAAGATCCAGCCTCTAGATCAATAGGTTATACCACCCTTTGACCAAACATAAGCTCATATGGTGAAAACCCTGTTTTCCTTTTAACTGAAATCATGTCCACAAACAAAACTAATGGCAAGATTTCTTCCACTTTGCACCATTATTCCCACACAATTTAACTAGCGCATCCTTTATAACTTGATGCCCTCTTTCTAAAATCCCCTCTGATTCAGGATAATAAGGTGGTGCAACTCGTAACCTTGTGACAATACCTTTGACTACCTCTTGTAAATCTCCAGTAAATTCAGTGCCACCATCTACAGTCACCATCTTGATTACCCCATACCTATAAACCCATTCTTTCTTCAAGAATTAAGCTACATTACTTGCCTTAAGACTTACCAATGGCGCTGCTTTGACCCATCCTGATAGATCATCCCTGGCTACCATCAAGTATTTAAAGTGTCCTTCTTTTATATGAACTGCATCTAAACAATATGGATGACTACTACCTTACAGATATAGCCTTTACAACTCTACTCCCTCATCAGTAGATGCTTCGTCTTCAGAATACTCCCCCTCTTTGGGATGAGTACTACTATCTTTACTTCACCCTGAATCATCTTCGTCATCTGAATCTTCCACTGCCTTGCCTATTGCACTCCTTTTTGTTATGTTAGCTTCAGCGTTCCCTAAATCCAGTTGAAGACTACCTTTGCTACAAAAATCCTTTGCATCATCAACATCTAGTTTTATTTCATTATGGACATTCCACGCTACTAGTTTATTGTCATTGCAGACTACCTTGCCTTCTAGTTTATTGTCATTGTGGAGGACCTTGCCAAATCTTTCATAACAATAATCTATCCTGTTTACCCATCTCTTATCTTCTTCAAATTCTTTGGCTTCTGAGTCTTCTTCACAAAACAGTTTTCTAGATAATGAATCTGGAATAGTGAAATATTGAAGAATGCGCCTGGTTAGGCTGTCAAGTTCCTACATCTTCTACACATCTCAACACGATACTAGATTTGAAGAATGCGTCTGGATAGGTGGTCAAGTTCCTACATCTTCTACACATGCTCAACACAATGCTAGATTTAGTACGAGTATAGATTTATGTTGTGATCTGTTAGTAAGGGTGAATAGTTATAGTATGAGATTATATATAGTTGATAGAGTTTGTACTTGTTACCTATCCAATCTTGTATTTCTTTTCTTTCCACTGAAAACTGATTCATCATAATAAATCATTTTTTCTCTCTCTATTTTAATTCATTTAATTATTATTCGTCTTACGTTAATATCGCTGCCAATTCATCAATCACTGGGGACAGGTATTATTGGTGTACTATATTTGTTTTCACTGATAACTAATCATGGTATGATTTTAGGTGATTGATAAATATTCTAGCAGCGTGGTGATATTACTAACAGTCAGATTACAATTAATAAATTAAAAGGTATATAATTTGTTATAGTTTACTCTCTGTTCTATGTCAATGCAATCCAATCTTGTATTTCTTTTCTTTCCACTGAAAACTGATTGATCATAATAAATCATTTTTTCTCTCTCTACTTTAATTCATTTAATTATTATTTGTCTTATGTTAATATCGCTTCCCATTCATCAATCACTGGGGACAGGTGATTGATAAATATTCTAGCAGCCTGGTTATATTACTAACAGTTGGATTACAATTAATAAATTAAAAGGTGATTGATAAATATTCTAGCAGCGTGGTGATATTACTAACAGTCGGATTACAATTAATAAATTAAAAGACACTGGGTCTTCAATAGATTAAAAGTCTCAAAACGGCTTTATGAGCTCTTTGAGTGAAAACCTACCTAATTCTCCCTCTGCTGCTTCCGATAGTACATCATCAACCTCTACATATCGACCTGCGTCTACATCTCTGTCTGATCCAATACAGCCCTACGTTTTCTCAAATATGTCTGATCAGTCAAATGATAAATTATTGAGAGTACCGGTTCTCACCTCCGGTAATGTGTCATTGTTGAAATCAATGATAGAGTTTTACTTTGATTCTACCGACTTAACACATCATATAAAGTGTGCCAGTAAACCCACTGATGTTGACTCCAATGATTGGAGTAAGGGCGAATCCAAATCCCAACTTATTCTTATCAATGCGGTCAGTCCTAGGGATTCTTTACTCATCTCCAAGGCAAAATCTAACTATCTTGCGTATCAAAAAAGTTTGTCAGATTATTGTGAAGGAAACGCATCAACATTGTCTGATCTCTTAGACCAGTTGGTTTATCTTAAGTGGGATGGTGTTTCTTCTCTAAGAGTACATCTTGGAAAGTTTGAAGAAATAGAAAGCTTATTAGTAGATAGCGCATCCAGTTATTTGGAGCTAGTTATTTCCTCAAAAATAATTGCGATGATTCTGATCAAGAGTGTTCAACACGAATCTATGCTGGGAATCACTCAAAATCTTTTTCAAAATTTTCAAAATCTTACTCTTGAGCAAGTCTATGATAGCCTTAAGTCTGAGTCAAATCGACGATTGCCTGACACCGATGTAACAGATAATGCTAATGCTCTTAAGGCTCAGTCTAAAAAGAAAAACTCACAACAACAAACTTCACCCAATAAAAAGAATAAAAAAAATCTGAAGTGTCGTTTGGGGCACACTGGCCATAGTGATGAAAACTGTATCACTCAATTGCGTGAAGAGTTGAAGAAGCTGAAAATTCCGTCTCACTCAAAAAATGATAAAGCAAAGACTGCCAACAAAATTACTGAGTCTGTCTCTTGAGTTACTGAACAAGAACGCGAAGAGTCGGCATATTTGGCAGGATTGAAGGAGAATACCACATGTTACATTCTTGATTCAGGCGCAACTTCCCATATGGTCAAAGATAAACGACTGCTGTCAAATGTTACGAAACTAGCCTCCACTATCAATATCGACACAGGTGGATCTCAGGTGTTGACTGCTGACTACGCTGGTGATTTTTCTATCAGTCCTCATCTAACACTCAAGAATGTGCTTGTTGTCAATGATATTTTGGAAAATTTAATCTCAGTTAATAAATTGAATCATATGGGCTACAGTGTGAACTTTGAGCCTAATGAGACACAAGTTGTTAACTCCAGCGGTCAGCTTGTTGTAAAACTCACTCGGAAAGGCCAAAAACACAACTTATGGTATGTAAATAATCAAGCTTTAATGATCACAACCACAACTATAACCTTGTATCAATGGTATCAACGGCTAGGACATCTTAATGTCAAATCTACTAGGACATTTCTTAGGTCAAAGGATATTGATTTTGTTGATGAAAATATCAGTTGTGTGACATGTTCAAAAGGAAAAATAGTGAAGATACTTTTCTTTCTACCTTTCCGAGAGCCTCTGTCCTGTTGTTTTTAATTCATTCTGATGTTATAGGACCGATTGATCCTCCCTCTATTGGTGGCCATAGATTTATTGTGACCTTTATTGATGATTGCACACGTTTTTCTACTATTTTTCTTATGAAATGCAAATCTGAGGCTTTTTCCAAGTTTTTGAAATATCAAGCTGATGTTGAGAATAAACTTGAACGAAAAATTAAATTCTTGAAATGTGATAGGGGTGGAGAGTTGCAGCAATATTTTTATTGATCATTTGAACAAAAGTGGTATTACTCGTGAACAGGCACCAGCCTGAACACCTCAGCATAACTCAGTTGCTGAACAATTTAATAAAACTCTGATTGATAAAGTCTGTACTATGCTTATTGACTCAGCCTGTCCATTCTACATCTGGGGTGAATGTGCAATAAGCTGCAATTACTTGTTAGATCTTCTTCCACATTCTAAATTGAAATCACGAACTCCTCAAGAAGTTCTTAATGATTATATGCCTTGTGAAGGAGGTCATACAGCTGATTATAGCTTTATTAGACGATTTGGTTCACTGGCTATAAGATATGTTGCCAAAGAAGATAGAACACAGAAGTTTCAACCAAGAGGTATCAAGTGTGCTATTTTTGGTTATGAGCAGAACTCTAAAAGTTATAGGCTATATGATTAAAAGCTTAGGAAAATTTTTATCTCTCAGAATATTGATGTTTTTGAATCAAAAAATTATTTCAATGATAAGGGTTGAATACTGCAGGTACCAGATTATGTTCTTCTTCCAGCTAATGGAGTTAATACTACTTTATTTCCTACCTCTACAAGTGTCAATGTACCTATTAGTTTACCGTCAGAATCAAATTCTATAACTCCTGAGCAAATCTTTGTCCCAGGAGATGCTTTGGAGTTATCAGAGAGTGATGCTGTTGAGAAATCTTCCAAAAATCCTCAAAGACTAAAAGTAATCATGCGACAGGTTACACCTGAATTTTCATCAGAAGAAGAATCTCCACTTTCCAACTCTGTTGATATCAAAGATGAGGATTCAACTCTTAACAAATCCTTACCGACTCTAGGGAGACCATTTAGACAACCAAGGCCTCCATCTTACTATGGCTTTGCTGCCAGCTTCTCACCAGATATTCCTACCTATAAACAAGCTTTGTGTAGTCCTGAAGCTGAGTTATGGAAAGAAGCCATGGATACCAAGTATGAATCTCTCTGTGAACATCATGTGGGTGATCTAGTCACAAAGAAACAGGGCATGAAAGTTATAGGGGGTACATGGGTTCTTTCAAAAAAGAAGGATGAACTTGGTAGGGTCATTAGATATAAAGCTCATTGGGTAGCACTAGGTAATCTTCAGAAGGAGGGTATTGACTATGGGGAGACCTATGCCTCTGTTGGACGCACTGAAACTTTCAGATTGTTAATGTCTCTTGCCGCTTCTAGGAACTGGTCTGTTTCTCAGTTTGATATCTAAACGGCCTTCTTGCATGGTGTCATGAAAGATGATGTGTATGTTACTCAATTAAAGGGTTATGAACAAGGAGGGAAGGATAAAGTATGGAAACTCCGTAAATCTTTGTATGGCACGCGGCAGGCACCTCGGCAATGGAAAGAAAAATTTGTTGCTGTCATGAATCAACTAAATTTTACCGAAGCTGAGGATGATGAGTCACTTTTTATATTTCAGAAGAATGATAAATTCATTTTTATACATCTTCATGTGGATGATGGTTTAGTTTTCTCAAACAATCCTTATCTTGTTAAAAAACTTCACAATGATTTAATTGAACATTTTAAAGTGAAATGGACGGACAAGCCAACACATCATCTTGGTATTAAAATTACTTATCTTGATGACTTTATTACCCTTAGTCAAGAATTGTATGTTGATGAGTTAGAAAGACGTTTTGATCTTGGTGACTGTAAAAAATTGTCAACTCCTCTTCCTGTTGGCTGTGTTTTGCTTGATCCATCACCCCAGGAAACTCAAGATGGAAATAATGACCCATACCAAGAATTAATTGGCTCACTCAATTATCTAGCTGTCTCAACTAGACCTGATATTTGTCAAGCACTGAATTCCCTGTCAAAGTTTAATGCTAATCACTCACTGACTCATTGGAAGCTTGCTCTTAAACTTCTTCAGTATGTAGTTACAAATAAGTCTGTTGGTCTAAAGTATAAAAGAAATGAAGAAAACATTTTATTCCAATCATACAGTGATGCTGATTATGCCAATTGCAAATCTACAAGATGTTCTATCACGGGTTATGTCATTCTTTTGAACAATAGTCCTATTTACTGGTAAAGTCAACGTCAGAAGGTAGTCACCCTTTCTGTTACAGAGGCGGAATATATTGCCATGTGTGATTGTGCAAAAACGCTCATTTGGATCTCAAAGCTATTTCTCTCACTAAATATTTCTTTCCTTATTCCTCAAATTCTAAGTAGTATCAATGCTCCTGAGTTGTTTTGTGATAATAGTGGTGCAATATTTCTATCTAAAGAAGCTCAAATTAATGAGCGGTCAAAACATATTGATGTTTGCTATCACTGGTTAAGGCAAAAGGTAAAACGAAATGAACTTCATATTGTCTATTGTCCAACTCTTGATATGTTGGCAGACATGTTTACTAAACAAGAACCTCGCATACGATATGAAAATGACAAAAGACAATTAAATCTTATCATGTGTGAAGCAGGGGGGTATTGAAGAATGCGCCTGGTAAGGCTGTCAAGTTCCTACATCTTTTACACATGCTCAACACAATACTAGATTTGAAGAATGCGTCTGGATAGGTGGTCAAGTTCCTACATCTTCTACACATGCTCAACACAATGCTAGATTTAGTACGAGTATAGATTTATGTTTTGATCTTTTAGTAAGGGTGAATAGTTATAGTATGAGATTATATATAGTTGGTAGACTTTGTACTTGTTACCTATCCAATCTCATATTTTTTTTCTTTCCATTGAAAACTGATTGATCATAATAAATCATTTTTTCTCTCTCTATTTTAATTCATTTAATTATTATTTGTCTTACATTAATATTGCTGCCCATTCATCAATCACTAGGGACAGGTATTATTGGTGTACTATATTTGTTTTCACTGATAACTAATCATGGTATGATTTTAGGTGATTGATAAATATTCTAGAAGCGTGGTGATATTACTAACAGTCGGATTACAATTAATAAATTAAAAGGTATATAATTTGTTATAGTTTACTCTCTTTTCTATGTCAATGCAATCCAATCTTGTATTTCTTTTCTTTCCACTGAAAACTGATTGATCATAATAAATCATTTTTTCTCTTTCTATTTTTATTCATTTAATTATTATTTGTCTTATGTTAATATTGCTGCCCATTCATCAATCACTGGGGACAGGTGATTGATAAATATTCTAGCAGCGTGGTGATATTACTAACAGTCAGATTACAATTAATAAATTAAAAGACACTGGGTCTTCAATATGAAAAAATTTCACAACTTATGGACTAAATCAAAAGATAACAAATTAATCTGTGCTACCAACCTTGTGATGGGCACATCTGGTAAACTTGGGCTACTAATCATTTGCACCAACAATAGCACATCAACTTTAACTCAAAATGTTGCCCCCAAAGCATCCATTGTAGCTTCTTAAGAATCTTTGCTACTCCGCATAACTCCATCTTAGACTGAGAGTACCTAGACTCTACTCTAGTAAAAGTCTTACATTCATGAAGGACAGGTCTATCATTACCTTCCTCATCCTCCTGCATCAAAACTGTGCACACTGCGGACACACTAGAATCCACCGCTAGAGTAATTTTCCCAGTGCCTGGTCCATCCTCCAATCTCTTCAAAAGAATATCTTTTCCTACAATCCTTTTCAACAACTCGAATGACTTATTGCATTCCTCTGTCCAATCCCATACAACATCTTTTCCCGTTAAGCGCCTTAAAGGTGAAGAAAACAAAGCAAAATCTCAAATAAAGACTCTTACATATGTACAAATGCCTAAAAACCCTCTAACTTCTGTAGTATTTATTGGCCTTGGCCATGTAAGCACCTTATTCTTCTTCTTTCTTCACCAATGAAGAGGAAAGAAATTGAGGATAATATTAAGATGGAAACTCCAAAATATTGTGTAATATCACCAGTGCTAATTTCTTATGAACAAGATAAAGCAAGACTGTGCGGTGATAAAAGAGAATTAAATACATTTACTGTAGATGATATTTATCCCTTTCCAAGGATTGCCTCTTTACATGCTACCCTCAAAGGTGCTAAGTATATAAGTTGCTTAGACGGAAATAAAGGGTACCATCAAATTCCTGTTGAAAAGAATTCACAGAACTTTTTGTTGATAACAACACACATGGGAATTTATAAATATGTCAGGATGCCATTTGGACCAAAAAATTCTCCATCAGTATTTCAGAAGTTAATGGATATAACATTCCATAATGATATGATTGAGGGATGTTTAATAATATACATTGATGAAATCATAGTGTTCTCTAAGACATATGATGAACACTTAATCCATTTAAAGAAGGTATTTCAAAAAATGGATGAAATAAAAATGACCCTTGCATTGAAAAAATGTAAATTTGGGTATGAGTCTTTTAAAGTGCTTGGTCATATTGTTTCTGGCTTACAAATATGTGTAGACCAAAATAAGGTGGCTGCAATAAAGAATATTGGCATTCCTCAAAATGTAAAGATTTAAAATGTTTTCTTGGTATGTGTGGTTATTATAGATAATATATAAAAAACTACCAATTAATTGTTGCACCATTGACCACACTGATAAAGAAATCAGAAGCTTTCATTTGGAATAATGAAAGACAACAGGCTTTTGATAAGTTGAAAGAATGTTTAATGACAGCTCCTATCTTGGGACTACCAGATTTCCAATTGCCTTTTGTATTGTATACAAATGCAAGTTTTATTGGTCTGTGTGCTGCTTTGCATCAAAAAAAACTTATTGAAGGAAAAATTTCAGAAGTATTAATTTTCTATATTTTACATACTCTGAGAAGTATTGAATTGAAATATGGTGCTAACCAACTTGAATGTTTGGCAGTAGTATGGGCTCTTGAGAGGCTACATTATTAACTTAAAGACCAGAAATTTGACTTAATAACTGACTGTAGTGCAGTTAAGTCACTCTTAAACATGAAAACTCCTAATAGACAGATGTTTAGATGGCAATTAGCTGTACATGAATAAAGAGGACGGGTTACTATTACACATAGAGCAGGAACTTTACACTATAATGTATATCTGCTATCTAGAGTACCTCTGCCTAATATTGATGAGAATCCTGCTTATGTTCCTGAGTCAGAGATGATTAAAATTGATGGCATTTATATTGTAGATCTTGAGGATGAATTTATGCAATCAATTCTTGATAATTATGATTCAGATCCTGACTTGAGTAAGCTCACTACAATATTAAATGATCCATCTAATACTTCAATGAATTTTTTAATAAAAACATTAACAAATAAGTATAAAAAAGCATTAGAAAAAGGAAAATTTTCCATGGAGGATGGTTTTATATGTTACAGGAAAAAATTAAGTAATGTAATTGTAATTCTCCCTTCAATGAAGGAGCTAATGTTAATTATATGTCATGATGATATATTAGCAGGTCATTTTGACTTCCATAAAACATTAACCAGAGTAAAAAACACATCTTGGTGGATTTACCTGTCTGATGATGTTCAAAAATATGTTGAGACGTGTGATTCTTGTCAAAAATCTATAATGTTAACAAGCAAAAGAGCTGGTTTATTACAAAAAATTGAGCAACCAAAAGCTCCATCGGAAATAATTAACATGAGCTTTGAAACAGGTTTGCAAATAGCAGGGCATAAGAGTTATAACTCCTGCTGGGTAATGGTAGATAGATTTACAAAAATGAGTAAATTTGTTCCTACCCACAATGAGGTTTTTGCAAAGGACTTAGCTTTTTTATGGTGGACACAAAAGTTAAATATAGCAGTTTTCCCCAAAGAAATAGTCTCAGACAGAGATCCTAAATTTACTTCTGAGTTCTGGACATCACTTATGGATTTTTCAGGGTGTCAATTAAAACTTTCTACAGCACACCATCCACAAACTTATGGGCTAGCAGAGAGAATGATAAAAACCTTAGAAGATAGGATGAGATGATATTGTACTTTTGGTCTAATATTTAAATTCAATGACAAATTCATGCATGATTGGGTAGCCCTTACCCCAGGTTTAGAATTTCCATACAATAGTACAGTACATTCTGTTACTGGTAAAAAGCCATTTGAGTTATGGTTGGGTTTGTACCTAATACCCCTGCTAAAACTCTTAATAAATTACCTAGATTGGATATCCATCCAGGTACTAAGTCTTTTCTTCAGATGCAAGAATGTCACTGAACAACCTACGCACAAGGTCGAGGGTGTCACTGAAATTGAGATGGAGGGAGGAGTTTGAGAGACTTCTTCAAAATACAGAGGAAATGTTTGAGGAAGTGATTCAAAGATGCATCAAAGGAAGATCTGTTTCTTCGAGATATGTTTGATAAGAATCTCAACATAATTTAAAGGTAATATTAATATTCTTAGGATCTCACAAAGGGTTGTAAACTCAATAATCAAATATTTAAGTTTTAGAAATGATTACTGCAAAAATAAGTAAATGTATAATAACAATGATTTAACCTGAAGCTTTACCACTACTAACTATATATATTTTTTATAATTTAATTCTAAAGAATGTCAAAACAAAATCCAATCCCTTTTATATCCATTACTCCTCCTTGCATTGAACTCATACCCATCCATCATTCCACACACCACAGACCTCCAAAAATACACCCGTTACACCTGAACCCTTCTCACTAACATACGTAAACCCTTTGACCCTCTATTAATCATCCCGTCCATGCTCACTACCCCTTTTAATAACCCACAGATACTTAATAAACCTTTTAGCAGAATATTGCATTGACCGTTGCGCTGTGCGTCGCTTATTGAGGAAAAGACTAAACACACTATTGAGAGATTAACTAATTCAGATTTAAAGTTTAGATTAGTACGGTTGAATAGTGAGTACACAAAGGAAAGTTGCAGTTGCTATATAGAATTGCTTTCCGCTCTTTGAATATGGATTTAGACCTCTTTATTATTGATTTAATGAGCTGCTTTTTCCTTGAGTGTCACGTAGCGCGTGATTAAAATAATTATGCAGAAAACATGCTCAAGAATGTATAAATAAGGCATTTGAGTATGAGAAGAAAAGATTGGATAAAGCCCATAAAGAACAAATTTTCAAATAGGGTGATGAAGTCCTTATTTCTACACTACATTTCAATTTAAATGGTAATGTTAAATTGAAGTATCCATTCATTGGCCCTTTTGTAGTGAAAACAATGGTTGGTAACAATGCTGTTAAAGTTATTCTATATGCACCATATGATAGAAAACATCCACTATTTCATATTTCTCTTATAAAACCATACCATTCTGATGATAATCCTCTATTTCCAAGAAGATCAGGAAGGCATAAACAGCAACCTGAAGAAATAGTTGAAAAGGGGGAAATTGAAAAGATACTTAAAAAGAGACATCTTACAAAAGAAAAGGGAGTTGTGTATCTATTAAGATTTAAAAATAAACCAAGTGAATATGACCAGTGGATTCCAGAAAATGAAATCTCTGATCTTAAAAAACTCTTGAAAAAATTTAAATCAAAATAATACCGTTTATTCAGTATATGTATTATAGAAAATTTAAAAATTATTTTTCTATTTCACTCCTCACTTTTAATTAAAATGTCTTAACATTTTTTTATTGTTTTTTTTTGGGTGAGGGAGTGTCAGCCAAGATATCCCTAGGACTGATTATTTCTTATGCTTAAAATAAGATAACCTTAATTAAATTAAGCTTATATCTTAAAAATAAGGTTAAAACACTTATATTTATGATTATAATACATATATATATAGTTATTACACTATTATATAACTTATAGTAGCTTAAATACCTTATCCATAGCCTAATAATACATATATATATAGTTATTACACTATTATATAACTTATAATAGTTTAAATAGCTTATCCATAGCCTAATAATACTTATTAAGGTGTTAATGGAGTCATAATATACTTATCCTAAGTGATATTAATTAATTATTGACATACATAAGCTTATATGTATACATAAATCTCATATTCAGTGAAATATGCAGTATATTATGTATATTTAGGTCTATTATTGGGTTTTAACCTCTTACTAGCCTATAACCTTTGTTTTTATGCTTATTTTAGGTCATATGGACGTATTCAGTGGATTAACAATGCCTTAAAAGCATATAAACCTATTTTAGGCGCATATACTCAGTTTGGACAACTTAATCTGCTTCCTTAGATGGATATTCACAGATTTATGGGTTGGGTGGTCATTGCTTTTTTAATATGGATGCTTGGGTATTTTATTGGGGTATTGGACATTTAATTTATTTCTTTATATGCCTTGGGCTTCATTTTATTCCTTTTGGATGAGTTATTTTACCTGTTTCTTTATGGTATCCGTTTTTATCTGGATTTTCTATTTATGGTATGTGTCTTTGTTATCATTAATTGTGATGGAGGGTAATTACTGGAGTTATGGGTGTTGAATCTGCTTGAAGTGGACTCTATGAGGAGGTTATGGGCCCTCACAGTGCTGTAATTTCTGGGTATAGCATTGACATTATCTGGATTGAAGGTCTGTGCACTCCAGTGGATTTTGGTATAAGTAAGGAGGGGTTTGACGGGTTATTGAACATCACTTACTTACTACAAATCAATTAAACACTTTAACACAATAATTATCATTTAGAAATATATTATAAAGCATTTATAAATTGTAATCATCATTATATAAGCTATAACTATATTCTATTTATCTATTTTCCACCACTAGCACGCATTTAAATCCAAGTATTGTGAGTTTTATGTGAGTATAAATATTTTATTAGTCTTCCCCTGAGGTTTAATCACTAAATCATTTATTAATAAGTAGTAGGACCATTAATATTAACTATTAAAATCATACTTATATACTAGATACACTGACAGGAATGGTATTGATGGGAAATGAAATGAAAGGAATGGGAGAGGAAAGTGAGGTTTAAGAGGGAGGGTAATCTGAGAGGGGATGAGTTTTTGATTCATAAGAAGGGAGAGGGTAGTAGCAGAAAGAGAAGAATTTTTCTTCAAAAATTGATATGATAGAAAAACAGAAGAATCATGTTCAAGGGAACGGAAAGACTGATGACCTGAAATTTTTTTAAAAAAACATTAGACTTTTAGTGAATCATTAACTTTTAATGTGCTTCAATCTTAAAAAAATTCCCCTCTTCATAGTTAGATATGCTGAAGATGGAGGAAATTTGTTTTTAAAGAATATTAGTACCTGTGCATTGATTGTACTTACTGGTAAAAAAACTATATATACTTTATTTATAAATTATATGTTTAACTATGTTATTCTTTTATTCATTTTGAAGATTTTTTTGTGCTATACAGATCCTTTGAAGGTTGACAAGATTTAATGCTATGTAATCATACAGAAAGATAAAATATAATATTTTTTTAAATTCTCACTTAAAATAATGTGATGATTAATATCACTTTACTATATTGTATTTCTTAAATAATTTCTGAATATACTTAATAATTTAAACATTTAATAGAGCTAAAATATCTGAATGCTTATGTAAAATGAAGTTTCATTAAATCTGAAATGAGGATTTTTTTCTATGAAATAATAAAAAAAGCACCATTTTTTAATAAAAAATCTTATGTACTTACCAGCCTGCTTTAACTATGGGGTGCACTGATTTGATCCTTATATCAAAAAATCATATTGTTCAGATTTCAAAAAAGTTTCAAGTAATGAATTCATTGGCTTCAATGATAATTAAGCTTTGATTCATCATGAATTCAAAAAACTCTCACCCTTGTTTCTTAAATTGTTCATGGGAAGATCAATTAATACTCAAGTTGTGATGAATTTTGGTTCAATGTTTAAGACTTGCTAGCAATTCCACTCCCCATATTGCATGGTGAGTCATACAACTTTTGAAAGACTTTCAAAAAGAAATGCAGTCTCAATGGTCCACCCGCCATTACTTCTCCTGCTGCTGCTACTACCTCTGTCAATCCCAACACTTTGATGTCAAATCTTTTTAGTAAGCTGGCCATCAAAAGCCCTTCTCCCGTTACCCCTACTCCTGATCCAAAAATAGCTAAACAAACTCACTTCTCGCCAACACCAAGCACTGTGTCAAACACAGCACATAATTCACTATTCTCTAAAGAGTCAATCCACACAGTAAATTGCTCTTTTTTTAAAAAAAAAACAAAAAATAAAATAAAATAAATCTTTTCATGACTTTATCCTATTAATAAAAGATCCTATTCTTCTTTTTTTATATTTAGGATATGTCCAACACCCCTTAAACTGTGATGACACCAACTCCATGTGTTGAAATTATTATTTCAGGCCTCAAGGAGGACCGCTTTTGGGCTTCCACCCATGGAGCTGTCTTTTCACCTACTATTGAAGACACAATTACCTGTTCTTAACAAGAAGTCACTCCTCCACCAACTACTTTTGAAAATTGCTTCTCAACAACTCTAAAGTCCAACATTACCTTTGAGGAAGAATTTCTTTGTATCCACCTCCCTTGATCTGAAGACTGTCAAGTCCTCAATCAAGTTGTCATGGAATGTTACTACCACACTGTCAATTGCCTCAACACTTCTTTTGATGCCATCTTCAACTATCTTGAAAACACTCTGTCTCTTTATAAAGAGGATATAAAATATCAAGTCTCTTTTCTTGAAACCCTAAATTCAACTTAAAATAATATCTATGAGGACTGGGAGTATTCCTTCCTTGATAGGTGTTAAAGTAAGTCCCTTTCATGAAATGCATGACACTAAAAGCAAAAGTAATTCAATTAACCCACCATTCAATCTCTAACTCCACTAGAAATGCATGAAAAGCGACCTTGGGGTGATTGTTTTCAATTGTGTTCTAAAATCAGCTGCACTTTTCAAACCTTAAAAGTACACTAATGATGAAAACACTTATACTTTTCAATCATAGGCAAGTGCATGTAATCTAAGCTAATATTGAGGAAATATTTGAACAGGGGGGTAATTGTGGATATGAGGGTAAAATAGGAGGTCTGTGAAGAAGGGTTATAAGGTTAGATGACTGGTAAATGGGAACCCTAGTGGATTAGATGGGTCTGTGGGTATAGGGTGGCTGGATGATTAATGGGTCAGTGCAAGGAGGAATATGATATTTAAAAGGAGTTAATTTAGCTCAACATTCTTTAGAATTGAATTATAATATATTTGTGCTAGTAGTCAAACTCTTATTAGGATAATTTTATAATTGTCCTTTTCTTACTCAAGAATCAATTTAATTACATTGTAAAATTCATAAATCTTTTCCTTTGATTATTAAGTTGCAACCCTTTGTAATATTTGCCATAATAGTTAGTGTACTTAACATATACATGAATTATTCCTCAAGTATTATCTCAAACCAGTATTAGCTACTTTGATCTATCTTTGAATCACTTCCTTGAATTATTTCTCTGTGCTTTGAAGTCCTAAATTCTATCCTCATTCTTATCTTACTTACTTTGGGATCACCCTTGAACCTACGCCTAAGCTCAACTGTGACTGTCAGTACAGTCTAGTATAAAAGTATGATATAATAGTGTTATTTTATGGTCCTACTACTTATTAATAAATGATTTAGTGATTAAACCTCAGGGGAAGACTAATAGAATAGTTATACTCAAATTAAACTCACAATACTTGGATTTAAATGCGTGCTAGTGGTGGAAAATAGAAGAATAAAATATAATTATAGCTTTTATAAAGATAATATCAATTTATAAGGGCTTTATAATATATTTCTGAATACTAATAATTGTATTGTAGTGTTTGTTTGAAGTTTAGTAATTGAATGATGATAATAAACAGTCAAAATCCCTCCTTACTTATACCCAAATCTACTGGAGTGCACAGACCTTCAATACAGATGATGTCACTGCTATCCCCGGCAATTACAGCACTGTGAGGGCCCATCACCTCCCCATGGCGTCCACTTCAAGCAGTTTCAACACACAGACCTCCAGTAAGGACCCTCCATCACTATTAATAATAACACAGAGTCATACCATAAATAGAAATCCCAGATAAAAGCGGATACCATAAAGGAACAGGTAAAATAAATGATCAAAAAGAGATTTTAATGAAACTAAAAGCATATAAAGGAAACAAATAAGATGTCCAAGCCCCCAATAACATCCCCAAGCATCCACATTAACCCAAAAACATCTTTCCAACCCATAAATCCGTGAATAACCATCCAAGGAAGTAATTTTAGTTGTCCAAACTGGGTGTATGCGCCTGATATAGGTGTCTATGCTTCTGTAGGCGTTGTGAATCCACTGATTTCGTCCATATGACCTAAAATAAGCAGAAAAACAAAGGTTATAGGCTATTAAGGGGCTAAAACCCACTTATATACCTAAATATACATAATATACTGCATATTTCACTGAATATGAGATTTATGTATACATATAAGCTTATGTATGTCAATAATTACTTCATATCACTTAAGATAAGTATATTATGACTCCATTAACACCTTAATAAGTATTATTAGGCCATGGATAAGCTATTTAAACTATTATAAATTATATAATAGAATAATAATTATATATATATATAATAAAATAATATATATTATTATTTTAACCTTATTTTTAAGATATAAGCTTAATCTAATTAAGGTTATCTTATTTTAAGCATAAGAAATACTCAGTCCTAAGGATATTTAGGCTGACACTCCCTCACCCCAAAAAAACAATAAAAAAATGTTAAGACATTTTAATTAATCTTAAGGAATGAAATAATAAAATAAAAAATAATTTTTATAATACATATACTGAATGAACAGTATTATTTAGATTTAAATTTTCTCAAGAGATTTTTAAGATCAGAGATTTCATTTTCTGGAATCCACTGGTCATATTCACTTGATTTATTTTTAAATCTTAATAGATACTCAACTCCCTTTTCTTTAGTAAGGTGTCTCTTTTTAAGTATCTTTTCAATTTCTGCTATTTCCACTATTTCTTCAGGTTGCTGTTTATGCCTTCCTGATCTTCTTGGAAAGAGAGCAGTATCATTAGAATGGTATGGTTTTATAAGAGAAATAGGAAATACTGGATGTTTTCTATCATAAGGTGCATATAGAATAACCTCAACAGTATTATTACCAACCATCTTTTTAACTACAAATGGTCCAATGAATGGATCCTTCAATTTAACATTACCATTTAAATTGAAATTTAGCGTTGAAATAAGGACTTCATCACCCTCTTTGAACATTTGTTCTTTATGGGCTTTATCCCATCTTTTCTTTTCATACTCAAAAGCCTTATTTATACATTCTTGAGCATGTTTTCTGCATAATTCTTGAATCTGAAGAAAAGATTTAGTACCTGGATGAATATCCAATCTAGGTAACTTATTAAGAGTTTTAGCAGGGGTATTAGGTACATAACCCAACCATAACTCAAATGGCTTTTTGCCAGTGACAGAATGTACTGTACTATTATATGCAAATTCTAAACCTGGGATAAGGGTTACCCAATCATGCGTGAATTTGTCATTGTCTTTAAAATTAAGACCAAAATCACAGTATCTTCTTATCATATCTTCTAAGGTTTGTATCATTCTTTCTGCTAGCCCATCAGTTTGTGGATGGTGTGCTGTAGAAAGTTTTAATTGACACCCTGAAACATCCATAAGTGACGTCCAGAACTCAGAAGTAAATTTAGGATCTCTGTCAGAAACTATTGCTTTGGGGAAACCTGCTGTATTTAACATTTGTGTCCACCATAAAAAAGCTAAGTCCTTTGCAGAAACCTCTTTGTGGGTAGGAATAAATTTACACATCTTTGTAAATCTATCTACAATTACCCAGCAGAAGTTATAACTCTTATGCCCTGCTATTGGCAAACCTGTTACAAAGTCCATGTTAATGATTTCCCATGGAGCTTTTGGTTGCTCAATTTGTTGTAATAAACCAGCTCTTTTGCCTGTTAATCTTTTAGATTTTTGACAAGAATCACATGTTTCAACATATTTCTGAACATCCTCAGACATGTTAATCCACCAAGCTGTGTTTTTTACTCTGGTTAATGTTTTATGGTAGTCAAAATGACCTGCTAATATATCATCATGACATATACTTAACATTAACTCCTTCATTGAAGGGGGAATTACAATTACATTACTTAATTTTTTCCTGTAATATATAAAACCATCCTCAATGGAAAATTTTCCTTTCTCTAATGCCTCTTTATACTTATTTGTTAATGTTTTTATTAAAACATTCATTGAAGCATTAGATGGATCATTTAATATTGTAGTTAATTTAATTAAGTCAGGATCTGAATTATAATTATCAAGAATTGATTGCATAAATTCATCCTCAAGATCTACAATATAAATGCCATAAATGTTAATAATCTCTGACTCAGGAACATAAGCAGGATTATCATCATTATTAGGCAGAGGTACTCTAGATAACAGATCTACATTAGAGTGCAAGGTTCCTGCTCTATGTGTAATAGTCATCCGTCCTCTGTATTCTTGTACAGCTAATTGCCATCTAAACATGTGTCTATTAGGAGTTTTCATGTTTAAGAGTGACTTAACTGCACTACAGTCAGTTATTAACTCAAATTTTTGGTCTTCAAGGTAATAATGTAGCTTTTCAAGAGCCCATACTACTGCCAAACATTCAAGTTGAGTAGCACCATATTTTAATTCACCACTTCTCAGAGTACGTGAAATATAGCAGATTACTACTTCTGACATTTTACCTTCAATAAGTTGTTTTTGATGCAAAGCAGCACCCAGTCCAATAAAACTTGCATCTGTATATAATACAAAAGGTAATTGGAAATCTGGTAATCCCAAGATAGGAGCTGTCATTAAACATTCTTTCAACTTATTAAAAGCTTGTTGTCTTTCATTATTCCAAATGAAAGCTTCTGATTTCTTTATCAGTGTGGTCAGTGGTGCAGCAATTGATTGGTAGTTTTTTATATATTGTCTATAATAACCACACATTCCAAGAAAAGATTGTACATCCTTCACATTTTGAGGAATGCCAATATTCTTTATTGCAGCCACTTTATTTTGGTCTACACATATTTGTAAGCCAGATACAATATGACCAAGCACTTTTAAAGATTCAAACCCAAATTTACATTTTTTCAATGCAAGGGTCATTTTTATTTCATCCATTTTCTGAAATACTTTCCTTAAATGGATTAAGTGTTAATCAAAAGTTTTAGAGAACACTATGATGTCATCAATGTATACCATTAACCATCCCTCAATCATTTCATTATGGAATGTTATATCCATTAACTTCTGAAATACTGATGGAGCATTTTTTGGTGCAAATGGCATTCTGACATACTTATAAATTCCCATGTGTGTTGTTATCAACAAAAAGTTCTGTGAATTCTTTTCAACAGGAATTTGATGGTACCCTTTATTTCCATCTAGGCAACTTATATATTTAGCACCTTTAAGGGTAGCATGTATAGAGGCAATCCTTGGCAAGGGATAAATATCATCTACTGTAAATTTATTTAATGCTCTATAATCACCGCACAGTCTTGCTTTATCTTGTTCATAAGAAAACAGCACTGGTGATATTACACAATATTTTGGTGTAGTTTCAACCTTCTCAAGAATGTTCATTTTTAATAACATCTTAATATTATCCTCTATGTCTTTCCTCTTCATTGGTGAAGCAGGGTATGGTTTCTTTTTAAGACTAGCAGGAATATTATCCATATCACAGGTTAAACTAATTTTCATTTCATGATCTTTTACAAGGCCAAGTTCATTTGTACCATGTGCAAAAGCCATTGGAAAAGCTTTAATTAATTCCAAAATATTATCTTTCTCAGTTTCACTTATCTGAGTGCCAAATGATGCTTTTGAAATTTCTGTTTCCAGAAGTTCCAACTCAATGGATTCTCTTCCTTTAGACGGGGAATTTGTTACTGACTCAATGTGTAAGACTGTGTTAAAAGAATTTATTTTAAATTTCCTTTTACCATTCATGCCAATTGTAAAATTGTTATTAGCAGGGTCTAATTTTACACCAAATTTAGTCAGAATATCATTTCCAATGATAAAACAGTTACTACAATTTGTATTATCCATTACTACAAAGTCACAAGTTACCCTTACATAACCATGTTGGTGTTTAAAGAAAACAGCAGCTTTGTATTTACCAATGGGGTGTAGTACTGATCCAAAACCTCTCCAATTTTTATTCTGAAGTGGTTCAAGCTTAAACTTATATTCACTATCAATTTTCTGTAATGTATTAGTGGAAACAACTGAACCAGCAGCTCCTGTGTCCAATACTATATTAACATTTTCACCAGAAATGATAGCTGGAACCGTGATAGGTGTCATTCTAAAGTTATCAGCTTGTATATCCTTAATGATTTCAGCATCCTCAAAATTCATTAAAGATTCATTTGAGTCCATATTTAATATTGGATTTTCAAAGATGGACAAATCATCTTCCAACATACAGACTTCATTTTCATCACTATATGAGATATTGCTGTCATAATCACTTGATTCTTTACTTTTTTCAGTTTCAGTTTCAGATTCACGTTGATTTTCAACAATATTTATGTTTTTCTCACATTTGTGACCTTTTACCCAAGGTTTGGTACACTTATAACAAGTATTTGTTTCATACTTTTTAGGTACTACAGGTGCAGTAGGTTTTTTCTGCTTCTCCTGAAGTGTTTTTGAATTCTGAGTTTTTACAGGTTCAACATTTTGCTTATAAGTGGAATACCTTGATTCATACTTATGGTTTAATAATATTTCATTGCAAATATTAATAAAGTCAGAATATTCAGTAACATTTAATGTTCTAGCTACAACAATGTCTCTGACAGATATAGGTAATTTGTATATTATCTTATCTTTCCATAAGTTAAAATCCATATGAGGCTCAATGGCTTTTAATATTTTATTTAAATTCATTAAAAATACCATAGGTTTGTCACCATTCAACGGATTATACCTAGTCTTCTCATACAGTCTCTGCTGAGTAAGCCTGAATTTAGAACCTCCAAATTGTTTTTCAATAAGTTGTTTCCATTCAGCCCAAGAGTAGTCTCTACCCTCACTTAAGACAGCTTCAAACCATAATAAAGCAACATCCTTAAATAAAGAAATTAATTTTGATGTTATCTCTTCATCTGGTAACTTATATGAGAATTTCAAGTTGTCAATTCTTTGAATAAAATGTTGCCAATCAGAGCTGGCTTCCCCATCATAAGTTGGGTACTGATCTATCTTAGGCCAGTTCTTCTGATTGGATTTTATCTCACTAATCTTAGGTAAATTCAACAACTCATTCACTTTTGATAAATGGTCTTGTATTTCTTCCTGCACGGATTTGTGACTTACATTTTCAGATTTGACACTACCACCAGATGGTTTCAATTGTGGTGGTATAGGGAAGGAATGAGATTCACTTTTGCCAATGAAAGGATTATTATTATATTGATTATACTTATGATTATCCTGGTTCATTAGTAGATTGGCAGTTTCAATCTCAACTTAAGTTAATCTTTGTAGCAACTCAGAGACACTTTGATTTGTCTGGGCAAAAGATAACTTTGTTCTTGATTCAGTTTTTAATAAGTGTTTTTCATATAATTTTTCTAACTCACAAAATTTGTTTGAAAGGTCATTATATTTATTACTCAATGAATCATATTTAAGAGTTAGAGAAAAATGTTCTTTCTCTAATTCTTTATTACGTGTTGCTAATTGAGAAATGTTCAATGTTAAGGATGAAATTGTATCACTAGTGAGTTTAACTGTCTGTTCCTCACAATCAGTCATTCTATTCCACAATGCTGAAACAATTCTATGGACAGTTGGATTATTGTTAAAATATTCCATGTCCTCCTTTTCAATTCTCTCACTCTCCTGTGAACTTCTCATCTCACTAGTAGGTGGTTGCAACTGAGGATTAACTGTATTATCATTGTATATAGTACTGTTATTATGGACAAAAGACAAGTCAGGTGTATCTACTCTAAAACCTAAATTTCTTAAATCCTCCTCTATTTTTTGTACAGATTTAACATCAATAGAATTACCTATATTGTAATTATCAGTATTATGTCTAATCTGAGAGGGTAAGTTACTTACCAAGGGATGGTTGCCAGTCCTGATTTTTGGCGCTTTTTTCCCTTGTAAGGGTGAGCTGAGGAAGTCAGATGAGGGGGTGGATCCCTGTTGCAACTGTGGCTTGTCCACTGTTGGTGAAACCAGTCCCATTTCCATTTGTCTACCAGGATTTTCTCCTGGGAGTGAGTGGACCCTCCTTGGGTAGGGGGTTGCTGATTTGATTGATTGGGCTGGCCTCCCTTTAATTCTGCCATTGCCTGATTCATCTGCTGAAATCCTACCTTGCAATTGTTTTGCAACTGCTCTACTTCTTTGAACATGAGAGATTTTGATTCCTCTAGCTTCAGAACCTGTTTGTCCAGGTGGGACAGTTGATCCTGAAGAGGAGAAGACGTCTTTTTGATAGTTATCTTTTTTAAGAGGGCGTCCTTTTCCTCTATACTCATGCTTTCTGGCTGGGGGTACTGTTGTCCCTCCATGGTGATGTCCTGGAAAGTTTTTATTAGCTTTAGACCTGGTATTATAAGCAGGCTGTTCACTTACACTATCCTGGGGAGCACTCATATTGTTCAGAATAACAATATTTTAAGTCTACAAAAGGAAAAACTCTGTGGAATTAGTAGACAAAAGATATTAGTAATTATATTACTAATAAAAAACAATGGAGCTTACCCTGAATTTATATCTTTATTTATTTAAATAAAATATAAGAAAAATTCGAAAAAATCTGTTAAAAATATAATAATAAGTTTAACTAGACCTCTATAAGGGTGAATAATTAGCTTACCAAGCTTTAGCCAAATACCAATTTAATTGGGTGTTATATTGGTGTCCAAATACCAAGTGAAATTGGGTTTATATTGGGTACAGTTACTACTGTAAATATCTAATTTTTATAATAAAAAATTAGTACAATTATTATAAGGGTTCTTTTCCGCAATCAATGAGTTATGATGACCCACTAATATGCCGCAGACCCAAATATTTGGTTAATTTTGAGTTGTACTAAGGTAAAAATCACGTCCCAAGGCTTATATTATTAATAAGTAAAATATAAGGAAAACCCCCAATTGTCAGTACAGTCTTGTATATAAGTATGATATAATAGTGTTATTTTATGGTCCTACTACTTATTAATAAATGATTTAGTGATTAAACCTCAGGGGAAGACTAATAGAATAGTTATACTCAAATTAAACTCACAATACTTGGATTTAAATGCGTGCTAGTGGTGGAAAATAGAAGAATAAAATATAATTATAGCTTTTATAAAGATAATATCAATTTATAAGGGCTTTATAATATATTTATGAATACTAATAATTGTATTGTAGTGTTTTTTTGAAGTGTAGTAATTGAATGATGATAATAAACCGTCAAAATCCCTCCTTACTTATACCAAAATCCACTGGAGTGCACAGACCTTCAATCCAGATGATGTCACTGCTATCCCCGGCAATTACAGCACTGTGAGGGCCCATCACCTCCCCATGGCGTCCACTTCAAGAAGTTTCAACACCCAGACCTCCAGTAAGGACCCTCCATCACTATTAATAATAACACAGAGTCATACCATAAATAGAAATCCCAGATAAAAGCAGGTACCATAAAGAAACAGGTAAAATAAATGATCGAAAAGAGATTTTAATGAAACTAAAAGCATATAAAGGAAACAAATAAGATGTCCAAGCCCCCAATAACATCCCCAAGCATCCACATTAACCCAAAAACATCTTTCCAACCCATAAATCCGTGAATAACCATCCAAGGAAGTAATTTTAGTTGTCCAAACTGGGTGTATGCGCCTGATATAGGTGTCTATGCTTCTGTAGGCGTTGTGAATCCACTGATTTCGTCCATATGACCTAAAATAAGCAGAAAAACAAAGGTTATAGGCTATTAAGGGGCTAAAACCCACTTATATACCTAAATATACATAATATACTGCATATTTCACTGAATATGAGATTTATGTATACATATAAGCTTATGTATGTCAATAATTACTTCATATCACTTAAGATAAGTATATTATGACTCCATTAACACCTTAATAAGTATTATTAGGCCATGGATAAGCTATTTAAACTATTATAAATTATATAATAGAATAATAATTATATATATATATAATAAAATAATATATATTATTATTTTAACCTTATTTTTAAGATATAAGCTTAATCTAATTAAGGTTATCTTATTTTAAGCATAAGAAATACTCAGTCCTAAGGATATTTAGGCTGACAGTGACAGTCCCATGCTTTTCTTTTATCATTTCCCTTCAACACTAACTACTTATCTGCACTTCTTTCTTTACTTTTTTTTCAGATTTTCCAATTTGTATATTGCTGTAAAAAAATTTTTGTCTACTATATTATTATTTCCTTTGTAATAAAAAAGCATTTTCCACCCAAGAAAATAACTTTTATTTCAAAATTTTTCCCATTATTATTCTGTGAGAGTGAAAGAATCCCATTAGTTCTTAGAAAAAATAAAATTTCTCCTGAGAAATCTTCCTTGAATTCTTCTGGAATAACCTGGAGACAATAAAAAAAATCTCCCTACATTACTTGATTTGTTAGTTCCTCGTCTTCTTCATACATAATATTCTTGAAGTAAGTTCAGATCTTTGCAAGATATTTCTCTCCTTAGCACTAACCTTCTTTTGCCGTTAACCTCAATACACTTTACTCTTTTGCAAATTTTCCTCCCCACCTGGATATTATGCAGTGATTGCCTTTTCTTGCATCCTCATGGTGGCTGGTTTATTATAAATAGGCCTGTAATCTGCTTTTATACTTTATCCAACCCATTACACTGCACAAGATCTAATTAACCATGAACTATACTTTAGTTTACCTATAAATTAGTACTGTGCCTTTTGCCTCCATCACAATTTTAACTGTAATTTCTCCAACACTTGTGGTTATGCTGCTTTTAGACCTGCTTGCAATAAATGCTTTAAGTTTTATGAGACTTCCACTTTTTCCTATGAATTTCCTAATTCTCCTAATGGCTATATCCAGTTCCCTTCTGGAGATAAGTCTAGCACTCTAACTATAATAGCTAATCCCAGTAGTGCTACTCATACTTCCTCTGAAAACTTACCTGCTGACAGCACATCTCTCCCTACATACCGTCTGCAAGAAATCTCTATCCAGCCCAAGGCAGAATCCCCTTCACCTTCCAAACAAAATTTGGCATAACAGCCATCCTCTTTACATCCTCCCAACACTGAGAGTGCTATTCCTATCTTTCCAGCTTACGTATGTTTTAGCTAGTGAGTCCATAACCCATAATTTCACAAAATCTTTTCTAATTTAAATTTCTTTGAAGGTTTTAACAAATCTATTTGCTTAGGATGGGTCCCCCGACCTCTCCCATTCATGCATTTGATTTGAATCTTTTTGTGCCTTTTAATTATATATGAAGACAATTAATTTACCTATAGTTTAACTCCTGTTTTCTCCAAAAAAGAGTTAAATTCCCATTACTATCATATTGAAATGATAGTTCAAATAATGAGTGAAATAAGTTCCTTTAAATCCCTAGTTTTCCCGCGGATCCCAATAACTTCATCATGCCCAAAAAATGAATAGGAATCCCCACAGATTTTGATGGTGATTCATATTAATCATTATCTTCCTTCATTACCCTTTGATTAGAATTGTAACTCAAGTGCTTTGTACATAGTTCCCCTTTTTAGATATGCTTAACATCCTTGATCATAATAAAAAAATAATAATTTTTCATAAGCCATGAACAAAGCGACACTCTTACTTTTACCATGTTCACCTTCTTAGATAGTCAAAGAGCGCTTTCTTATGCTCCCTCTACTATCTTTAAATAACTTCAACCCAATAAATTAATATTCATCATCAGAGATTTTACAACAACCCAGATGCCTAAATTTGGGCACTCCATCTGCCAACATTCTTCAGTGAAAGTTACCACCTTCTTCTAAGTCCCCAGTAGCCTTCTTATTTTCCCAGAAAGCTGTTCTTTATCTAGCTCATCCACTTCTTCATATTTCCTTGTACAACATTAATTCTTCACCCCAAAAAATCTACTCTAGGAGCAAATTCCAACTGCTTGTTTAGCCATAGTAACTTCTCCATTTATAGCACCCTATCCATTACAGCTTTTTCATAGCATCCTATGAGTCACTAAAAAACTTAACATACTAATAATAGTTTTTACTCTTTACAGAGAAATTGAAAAAAATATTGTTAGTCTATCCTCATGTAGGAGCTTAATCTTATGTTACTGGTACCCCTCTTGGGTAGAATCTTTTGATTTGATTGGCCACTGTGGTACACATCTCGCAGTAATGCAGCAAGTTACCAAGGAGTGCAGAAAAAATTCTCAATTCTCAAAGGTGCAACAAAGTGGTTGTCAGGTAGGATGTTTATGGAAGTGCAACTAAGGAATATTCAAAGAGCAGGGAAAGATAGGTTCTCCATGAACTCTTTTTTTAGTGGAAGAAAGGATAGGCAAGCAGCTTCAAGTAAAGAATAGAGGGGAATGTGTATCTGGACTATAGGATTAAATGGTATGGTATGTACTTGTGTAAACCATGGTTAACACCAGATGCATACCACAGAGTTAAGGAACAGCAATGATAAATTTCATGAAAAATCTCGCCCAAGATAAGGATAATGCTTTTTAGGAAAATCAGTGTTCACCCAACAAGATGAAAATCACATCAAGGAAAGAAGGTAGCACTCAAACAAAGGATAGCAGGTAAGAGCCAAAATAAGGGCATAAATTTCTTAACATGAATGGTTCCATTATTTTCAGTGACTCATGTGGAATGTGTGGGTTATACAATAGGTATGAAGGCAGTACAGTACCTATTATTTAAGTTAGGAATCTCAGGAAGATTAGGTTATGTACAGAAAAGTGGAGTTTCAGGTGCTATTAGAACTAAGATCTACACAACAAGTGTACAAAGACTGATGAGATACCTAGATACCATTTGGTATGCTTGTATTAGCACTAAACTTGTGTAGGAAAATGCAATTGGAAAGGAAACATAGGAAAGGGGCACTGATCATATAAATGTATATAAGCACTCACTTGTAAATAGTTTGGTGTAGAGGGAAAGAGTGAAAAAATTATAAAATAAATAACAAAAAGATATTTTCTTTTAAATAAAAGGTGAAATAGATATATATTTTTTTGTACATATTGAGTGTGAATACCAGAAGTAGCACAGTAGAGTTATTTTATTGCTACAGTAAAAATAGTATTAGATAGAGCGCTTCAAGATGGAGTGACTGAGAATACTAGCGCTTACTGAGAATAGAACTAGCCAAAAGTGTGATTGCTGATTTTAAAATATATATCCTCTTTTTATTTTAAAAGATCTCTACAAATTTATCCTACTTTCTCCTACATATAAAAAATATAGATAAACAGACTTAAAATATGTGATTTCACTGTCTCTAAATATTATAGTGGGAGGAGCTTCTTTTAGAATTAGATTTAGAAAGGAGAATCAACCCATGTTTGAATTGTGTCTATAGCTTAGTATTGTAGAGCTTTTATTTTCTACAATTGGTGTTCCAACAGTGGAATCCATATTGTAAGTACCATTATTTTTTTTCTTTTTAGGGTTTTGTCAAAAAGGACTTAATCAAGCCAGCGCTTCAAGGGAAGAGTTTTAGGGTCTACAACAAGTGGATTGCCTCATTAACAGAGGATAGCTTAGGGTTGTATTAAAATGAATATAGTCAATATAAGATTTTAGTGCTTATATGTTTTTTTTTATAATTATAGTAGTTAAAAAAGGTAGAATGGATCCTAAAGTCACTCAGGAGAGGGTGATATTGCCCAATTCTATGGAGTCAATACCGCATAGGGTTTTGACAATTATTAGGTGTAAAGATGAAAGCTTGCGATTTACAGGGATAAACACTCAAAAGTTTTTCAGGAGGTTTGAACAAGCAGCAGAAGTAAATGGGGCATCATATTATGATTTAGTGTGTCAAGTTTTTTTTTTTGCAAATGAATGTAAAGAAAACTTGGAAGAACTGTATGGTTTGGAGAAACAGGACTGGACAGCATTAAAAGCGCAAATGTTAAAAAGATGTCCTAAACTTACTGAAGAAACTAGGTATACTATTAAAGACCTGGATATCTTGGTGAAAAGGCAAAGGCTAGAGGGGGTATCAGAAACCCTAAATATTTTAACAATTTCTGACAAGAATTTTATCAGGTTGTAGATTATATGGTCAATAATAAGGATTTTAGTAATACTAGTGCTTCATCACCTTGGTTTGTGAGGAGCTAGCACCTGAGTTCAAAGATTGGGAAAAATGTCGCCTTGATAACGAAGAAAAACTGGATAGAAAGATGAATGAAGATTATAAGTATTAAGGGTTAGAAGAAGTGGAAATAGCTGTGGAAGCAGAAATTAAACTATTTTGGGTAAAGCTCCAAGCCACTAAGGTTTCTGAAGAGGATGTAGAGGTAATAGAGGTTTTGCCTAGTACTGGATCACCTTCTTTGGTGTCAACTCCAAAAGTTAAAGAAACTTCACAGGATTCAAATTCTTTAATGGAAAGAATTGAAGAGTTGGAGAAGAAGTTGAGTGAAGTGGCTAAACCCAAGCCTAGATTTACCCCTAAAGCATTTTTATTTTCTTCAATTGTATGTTATTACTGTGGTAAAGAAGTTCATATGAGGGTGAGGTGTAATGCATTTCAAAAAGATAAAGATGCTAAAGTTGTTTTTGAAGAGGGTACAGTGCTGATGCTAAAGGATGGAAAAAAGCATGTTAGGGATAAGGATTGAGGTATAGAAGCAAAGTTCATAAATCATATTAATAAGAAAACTATGGAGGCTAAGTCTAGTAATGGCAAGGAGCTTGCGGATAAAATTTAAAAGTCAGTAAATTTTGCAGTTACTTGTGCAGTTTTTGATTTCAAGGTCAAAGAGAGGAAAATTTCAGCACCAGTCACTACAGCGTGTTTGGAGATGTTTTCAGCCAAAAATAATAAAATGGCTCCATCAATTATTAGTAGACCAAGAATGTCTGGCGCCAAGTATGCAAATCCTGAGGATATTGAGGAATTAGGTTAAACTACAAGGGAGAATACACCAGTGCCACTTGAATATGTGGAAATTGAAGATGATTCTGCAAACAAAATTGATAATGATATCAATCAGCGTGGTGAGGAAAAACCATTAGAGGAGCCAGAAGTAGTTCAGAAAAGAGTGGAACCAGTAGAAGGAATTCCAGGAGCCAAGCATAATACTGCAAAGAATCCACCAGGTAGGGCAGAAACTGGAGTTAAGGCCACTCAACTAAAATGGAGGATGCAATGTCCAGTTCACTCATATTTTCCTAACGCAGCAGAGGATTTAGTTGCAAAATGTTTGAAAACTACAGTTTCAGTTCCATTGGGGGTTCTGATGGCAGTAGAGCTGGATGTATCAAATGTAATTGTGGATAAGTGCAGGAAACAAAGGGTTGCTAATTGTTCTGAGTTTGAAGTTGGAGAACATTCTTTTCAACAAACTATGGGACTTCAAAGGGTACCGTATTATGCAGGTCCTTTAGGATATTTAACAATTACAATCAATGGGAAGCAGATCAGAGCGCTGGTAGATACTGGCTCTCAGATTAATTTAGTTTCAGCAGAGGACACTGAAAATTCAGTTTTGCAAGTAAAAGATGGAAAAGGAACTGTCCCAGGTATTGGAGGAGGTAGGTTACCAGTTATAGGGGTAGCTGAATATATTAAAACGCAGGTTTCAGGAGCATTGAGAGACCTAAATTTTTATGTTCCTATAGGTGTAGTAAAACCAGTTTTATAAACATTATTTCTAATTGATTATTCAGTGAAAATAGATTATTTTTTGAATAAAACCATAGGAATCAGGATTATGGGTGATGATGGAATTCTGGTAACAGCAGTTTTGGTAGTCCCCAAGGATGGTGGCTGGGAAAATAAATATGTTGGATTGGTGAGCTAAGAGAAGAAAAGGGAGTTTTATAAGGAGGAAGAGAATGGGTGTCCACCACAGTGGTACCAAGGTTTTTTTAGGGGCTTTCATTCTAGTTATACTATCTCCCAGAGTAAGAGAAACCCAGATAGTGACCAGTCAGTCCCAAAAGGAATAGGAAAATTGGGACTTCATAGATGTCTTGGTAATACTACTATAGAGTGTATTGTGCCTTGACGTTTTAATTTCTTTAATTTTGGTTATTTTTATGCTTATATTGAAAAGAAAAGACAAAAATATGATGTAGGTAAAACTTGAAGTTATATTAGAAAAGGTCTAATATTAATTAATGAAGGCAGCAGCTGGTGTTGTCTAGCATCAAAGTATAAACCAGTAGCAGTTAAGGTTAAACTAGTAAATGTGCCAATGCCAGATTTGAGCCCTCCTTTGGAGAGGCTAGAGCTGTCAAGAAATCCATATGACACACCCTTGACAAATTTTCCACTGGAATTTATGCCTACAAAGAGGATAATATTAGAGAGAATTCAGATTTTTAAATTTGGACCAGAGGATTGGTTGTTGTAGGAGTGAAAAAATTTATTGTTGTATATTATGGTACTTAGGGAAAAAGCTATTGCATTTTCAGAAGAAAAAAGAGGCTTATTGAAATACTCATACGGGAAACCTTATAATTACATTGTTCCATTTATATTTCATGTGCTATGGAAAAATAATCTGTTTCCTATACCAGTGGTAATAAGGGAAGAATATACAGAAAGAATTTGGGAAAGATTAAAGTCTGTCTTGTACAAAAAATAAATTTATAGCTACTGAAGTCCAGTATTTTGTGTTTTCAAGCATAATGGTAAGTTAAGAGTTGTTCATTGTTTGAGAGAGATGAACAAGGTTAAATTTTAGGATGAAGGGTTACCACCAATTCCAGAGGAATGTGTGGAATCTTTTTCAGGAAGAGCATGTTATGGATTAGGGGATATAATAAGAGGATATGACAAGCGCTAGTTGGATATGTCATCAAAACCCATGACTAAGGTTGAAACTCCTTAGGGGAAATTTAAGTTTACCAGGCTACTGCAGGGCGCTGTGAACTGAGTGGAAGTATATCAGGTGCAGATGATGTGGATGTTACAGGATGAAATTCCAGAGCATGTAGGAATTTTTTTTGATGATGGAGGTATATAAGGGCCAGTCACTGATTATGGCAGGGAGTTTCTAGAGGAGAGCCCATACATTAGGAGGATTATTTAGGAATATTCTTTTACCCTTGAAAGGGTACTATTTAGGATAGAATAGGCTGGTTTGATGATCCCTGGGACAAATTTCTTTTTTTGTGTACCAGCACTAGATATTGTTGGTCATTTCATATGTAGGAAGGAAAGAATTATCACAGAAAAACAGAAAAACAAGTTGCTCACATGGAAAATTCCAAAAAACGCTATGGAAGTTGCGGGGGTTTTTAGGTATTTGTACCTATGTGAGAATTTTTATTTGTGATTTTTCCTTGTTTTCTTTGCCATTAAGTCATTTGACAAGGAAGGATGTTTCTTGGTATATGATGGAGGAATGTGAAGAATCTTTTGAGTTGTTAGAAAAGATTTTAGGAAAGATATTCTCTTAAAGAAACTAGAATATGGGCCAGGCACTGGAAAGATTACTCTAGTGGTAGATTTATATGTGTCTGAATCAGGTGCAGTGTTGATGCAAGAAGATGAAAAGGGAAACAATAAGCCTGTCTTTTATTAGTCAAAGACTTTTACCAAGGTGGAGTCAAGGTACTCTCAAACTAAGTTGGAGTTGTGTGGGGTTGCAAAGATTTTGAAAAAATTGAAGTGGATGCTATGGGGGCAACATTTTGAGTTGCAGGTTGATGTGCTATCTTTGGTGCAAATTATCAGTAGTCCAAGTTTACCAGATGCACCAATGACTTGGTTGGTGGTGCATATTAATTTATTTTCTATTGATTTAGTCCATAAAACAGGAAAATCTTTCTCAATGCCAGATTCTTTTTCAAGAAGGACATTTTGTGAAGAAGATTGTGAGGCGGAAGAATTTGAATATAAAAAGTGGATAAACAGCATAGACTACTGTTATAAAAGGTTTAGGAATAAGGGCTTCCAATGTAGTATGTGCATCACATGTAACCTATCTTTTGGACCAATCAGCTTGTGTATCCCAGGAAGAACAAAGGGGAATTATAGCACAGAAGTTAGCGCTATTAAAAACATGTAATTATACTTTTAAAAGAACAAAGGAAAAGAGCAGCCCAGAAGAGGATTTAGGGTCTGTGCGCTCGGATTTTGCAGCAAGATGTGCCGCACAAATGGAAGTGTGTCTTATCCATTTAGGAGGGCAAGAGCTGAACATTATGGATTTGGATTTTCCAATAATTGTGTGTTATGCGTTAAGGAAGGAAATATAACTTAAGGAAGGCCTCAAGTACATAGTATACTTCACAGAAGCTAGTGTGGTAACTTACTGAAACAGGTAATGTAAGTTTCAGATGCTGACTAGTTAAGTGAATTGTCAGAACTATGGACTTATTAATAAAGCAAGGAGGGTGGGAACTTAATCACAAAACTACCCAAGAGTTGAAGAGAAAATGATAAGGGCTGAATGGTGTTAATGTGGGAATTAGCACTGAAACAATGCAAAGTTACAGTCATAAGTGTTGTGGTATGTGCCTCACAGGTAGCTTGATTTTGGACCAATCAGCTCGCATAGTCCAGGAAGAACAAAGGGGATTTATAGCGCAGTAGGTAGTGCAAAAATATAATATGTATTTGTGTGTTTCAAAGAACAAAGGGAAATAGAAGTGCAGAAGAGGATTCAGGGTCTGTGCTCTAAAATTTTGCAGCAGGATGCACCGCACAATGGGGAATTGTGTGTTATCAATTTAGGACTTCAAGCGCTGAACAATATGGATTTCCATTTTCCAATAATTGTGTGTTATGAATTAAGGAAGGACTCAAGTGCAAAGTATACTGCACCGCGGCTAGTGTGGTAACTTACTAAAACAGGTTATGTAAGATGTTAACTAGTTAAGTGAGTTGTCACAACTATGGACTTAGTAATGAAGTAAGGAGAGCGGGGACTCAATCACAAAACTACCCAAGAGTCGAGGCAACTAGGATCAGCATTAGAAGGAGTCAAACTTGGAATTAGGTCTGAAACAAAACAAAGGTACACTCAGGAGCGCGCATGTGGAGTATGAGTGAAACAATTTAATACTAGTTTTAGTAAGCATAGGGTACTTTTTAGGCACTGTGGTCGTTACAAGCGGTGTACGTAGTTTACTAATAGATTAGTTATTGCTATACTAATGTGGCGCTAGAGTCAGCGCTGGAGATCCACTAGGGAACTGTGTTTTGAGCGCTGGAAAAATATAAAAAGGGTATTGCATCTAGTAATAAATAGAGAGATAAAATTGACAAATAATTAGTTAATATATGAGTAGTTAATAATTGTTGAGTGAAGTATAAGATATTAGATTTTCTGAAATCAATTGTTTGAGAATATATTAGAGATATTTCTGAGTCTTTTGTCATTCATGCCTCTGTGTGTGTATTTCATATAGTATAGTGAAAGATTGCAACATAGAGAGAATATATAGATTCAGTAGGATTGACTATTATTAGAGTTTTTTCATTGCTATAATAAGGCATATTCAAAGAGAGTGCTTCAAGAGGGAGTAGCTGTGGATATTAGTGCTTTTTAAGAATAGAAATATCCAGATATTAATATTTTTTTCCCGATCTTTTAAACTTATCTCTCAACTTATAAACTTTCTAATCAAATATTAGTGTTACACATTATTGCGCTATCTTTAAAAAATAAGAGTAGCAGGCAGGCAGTTCTTTTTAGAAATTGAAAAGAAGAACCAACCCATCTTGCATTTTGTCTACTGCTTAGTACTTTAGAACTCTCTACAATTGGTGTCCCAACAGTGGCATAATTGTAACTAGTGTTTTTGATTAGATTGTTTGGTTTTCAGGGTTTCATCAAAAGGAAGTGATAAAGCCGGCGCTTCAGCGGAAGAGTCGTAGGGTCTACAACAAGTGGATCAATAGCCGTTATCAGAGGATAGTGTAGGGCTGTATAATGAGTATAGTTGGGTCTCATTACCAAGTGTGTGCTTATTATTTTTGTGATCTCTGTTTTGATTTCATATTTCTGAAATGGATCCTACTGCGACTACATCTAAGGGATATCAGGAGAAGGTTAAATTGCCTAATTCAACGGCATCGTTTCCACAGACAGTAACCACAATAATTAGATGTAAAGATGAAAGTTTTCTTTTTGCGGGTATTAATACCAAGAAGATCCTACAAAGGTTTGAACAAGCAGCTGAAGTGCATGGAGCAACAGAGTATGATATGGTGCCTCAAGTACTTTTATTTGTCTCTAATGAGTGCAAAGACAATTTAGACAATTTAAAGGGGCAAGAAGAACGTAATTGGTAAGCGCTAAAAGAACAGATGCTAAAGAGATGGCCAAAGGTTACCGAGGAATCTAAGTATACGATATAGGATCTGGATGTCTTGGTAAAGAGGGTCAAAGCTAAAGGGGGTGTTTGAGACCCTAAGGAATTTAAAAGTTTTAGAGAAGTTTTTGATCGAATAGTGGAATATTTAGTCAGTAACAAATATTTTAGTGATACTAATGCTTCTTTACCTTGGTTTTGTGAAGCGTTAGCACCAGAATTCAAAGACTGGGCAAAGAGGCGCTTTGATAACAAAGGAAAGCTAGTCAAGAAGAGGGACGGTAATTATAAGTACCCTGGATTAGAAGAAGTAGAAATAGCAGTGGAAGCTGAAATGAAGTTGCTTTGAGTTGAGCGTCGGGCAGCTAGAAAGCTTTGGATAATGAGGAGATGGACGAAGATGTGTCTGGCATGTGATTTCCTCCTCAGATGTTGTCTCCTAAAGTTAAAGTTTTCACTAAGGTGCTGGATTCAGTTTTGGAGAGAATTGACAAGTTGGAGAAGAAAATTCTTGAAGCAGGGAAGGCAAAATAATTTTTTAGGCCCAAGAGTTCTCTTCAACTATCATGTTTTGCTACTATGGTATGCTACTATTGTAATAGGGAGTGACATACTAGGATGAGGTGTAATGCGCTTCAAAAGGATAAAGAGGAGAGGGTATTTTACAAGGATGGTACTACACTTATTTTGGAAGATGGGACTAAGTTTGTCAAAGACAAGGATAAAGGGATGCAAGCCATGGTCATTGATCATATTAATAAAAAGTCTATGGAGGGCTGATCAAGCAAGGGCAAGGAGCCTGAATCTAAAGAGAAAGGCAAGGATGAAAAGTCAGTCAATTTTGAAGTTACTTGGGCAGTGTTGGATTTTAAAGTAAAATAAGGAGCAGTTGCAGAGCCACTTACTGCAGCATGTTTGGTGATTTTTGCAGCAAAGCACAAGAAAATGACCCCACCTACAATTAGTAGGCCGAGAAGAGCTGGTGCTAGGTATGCAAATCCAGAGGATATGGAGGAAGTAGGGTATACTACTAGAGAGAATACACCTGAGCCTATAAAGGATGTTGAAATGGATGGTATGGAACCAGTTGGTTATGGTGTGGATCATCAGGTAGAAGATCAAACATTGATGATGGAGGAGTCAGAGGTAGTGCAGCAAAGAGCGGTACCTGCTAAAGGAATGCCAGGAACAAGGCACAATACTCCAAATAATTCACCTGGAAGAGCAAAGGCTGGTGCAAAGGGGAATCAACCTAAATATAGGATTCAGCGCCCGGTTCACTCTGATTTTCCTTAGGCAGCTGAGGATTTAGTTGCACAATTTTTGAAGACTACAGTTTATGTTCCATTGGGGGTGCTTACAGCAGTAGCGCTGGATGTAGCAAATGGAATTGTGGATAAGTGCAGGAAGCAAAGGGTTGCTAATTGCTTTGAGTTTGATGCTAGAGAACAGTCATTTCAGCCAGTCATTGGATTATCTAGGGCGCCACATAATGCAGGACCCTTAGGGTATTTAACGATTACTGTAAATGGTAAGAAAATTAGAGCGTTAGTGGATAAAGGTTCACAAATCAACATAGTGTCAGTAGATGATGCTGTGTAGTTAGGTCTTCCTGTTAAAGATGGTGATGGTACTGTTGCAGGAATTGGTGGATGTAGGTTGCCTGTTATAGGTGTAGCAGAGTATGTACACACTAGCATTTCTGGAGCGACAAGGGATATACATTTTTATGTTCCAATGGGTGTAGTTAAACCAGTTTTAGGCATGCCATTTTTAATAAATTATTGTTTTAATAAGACTATTGGAATAAGGATTATGGGTGATGATGGTGTTCCAGTAACAGCAGTCTTAGTGGCGCCTAAAGATGGTGGCTGGGAAACTAAGTACTATGGAGCTGTGCAATTAGAGATAGAAAGAAAGTTTTATGAGGAAGTCTCAGATGATGAGATAGGGAAACTGCCAGGAAGGCCCCAACATTTTCATTAGGGACTGGAATTTTAGGTGTTACTGTCTCCCAGGATGAGAGGAACCCGGATAGTGACCAGTCAGTCCAACAAGAAGGGATACGTAAAGCAGTACTTCATAGGTGTCTTGGGAATACTACAGTAGAATGTATTATAAATAAGCTTTTTGATTTATTTGATTATGAATTTTGTTATACTTATATTAAAAAGAAAAGACAAAAACAAGATTTAGGTGTAACCTGTAGTTATATTAGAAAGGGTTGGATTTTAAGTAATGAAGGGAGCAGCAAGTGTTGTTTAGCATCTGAGTATAAACCAGTGACTGTCAAGGTTAAACAAGTAAATGTACAGCTCCAGATTCAAATCCTCCTTTTCAGAGGCTGGCGCTGTCTAGGAATTCTTATAATACTCCTTTAACAAAGTTTCCACCTGAATTTGCGCCTGCTAGTAAAATCACGATGGAAAGTCTTCAGATGGTTAATTTTGGACCATAGGATTGGTTGTCGCAGGAAGAAAAGAAGTTGTTGTTAAATTTTATGGTTTTCAGAGAAAAGGCTATTGCATTTTCTGAAGAGAAAAGGGGTTTGTTGAAAAACTCTTATGGTAATCCTTATATTGTTCCAGTTATTCCTCATGCGCGGTGGCAAAAGAAGGTTTTTCCAATACCAGCCGCTATAAGAGAAGAGTATACAGAATAAATTAGGGAAAGGTTAAGGTCTGGCTTGTATGAACAGTCTATGTCTAGTTATTCAAGTCCAGGGTTTTGTGTTGTTAAACATAATGATAAATTAAGGGTTGTTCATGATCTTAGGGAGATGAACAAGGTTACAGTAAAGGACGCAGAAATTCCACCAACACCAGAGGAGTTTGTGGATTCTTTTAGGGGATGTGCATGTTATGGATTAGGTGATATTATGGGAGGATACAATGAGGGCGAATTGGACAAATCATCCAGACCCATGATGACGTTTGAAACACCACTGTGGAACTTCAGGTTGACAAGGTTACTGCAAGGTGCAACAAATTCTGTGGCGATATATCAAGCACAGATGATGTGGATAATGCAGGATGAATTTCCAGAACATGTGGGAATTTTCATTGATGATGGCAATATAAAAGGACCAGCTAGTGATTATGATGGGGAGGTGTTAGAGGAGAATCTGTATATTAGAAGGTTTGTTTGGGAATATGTGATTACCCTAGAAATAGTTCTCTTCAGTATATATGAGGCAGGATTAACAATCTCTGGATCCAAGTTTACTTGTTGTGTTCCAGCTCTAGATATAGTGGGACTTGTGGTATGAAAGGAAGGGAGGATTATTGTAGAAAAGCAGAAGAATAAGGTGCTTACATAGCTGAGGCCAAGAAATACTACGGAAGTTTGAGGGTTTTTAGGCATTTGTACATATGTAAGATTCCTTATTTGATATTTTTCATTGTTGTCTTCACTTTTAAGGTTCTTAATGAGAAAAGATTTTGTATTGGATTGGACGTAGGAATGCAATAAGTCATTCAAGTTTTTGAAAAGGATTTTAGGAAAAGATATTCTTTTAAAGAGATTGGAGTATGGACCAGGCACTGGGAAATTACTCTAGCAGTGGATTCTAGTGTGTCCTCAGTGGGCACGGTTTTGATGCAGGAGGATGAGGAAGTTAATGATAGACCTGTCCTTTATGATTCTAAGACTTTTAGTGGAGTAGAGTCTAGGTACTCTCAGTCAAAGCTGGATTTATGTGGAGTAGCAAAGATTCTTAAGAAGCTACAATGGATGCATTGGGGACAACATTTTGAGTTGCTGGTTGATGCGCTATTGTTGGTGCAAATGATTAGTAGCCCAAGTTTACCAGATGTGCCCATGACAAGGTGGGTAGCGCAGATTAATTTATTTTATTTTGATGTAGTCCATAAGCCAGGAAAATTGTTCACTATTCCAGATTCAATATCTAGAAGACCGTTGTGTGAAGAAGACTCAGAAGCCAAAGAATTTGAAGAAGATAATAGATGGGTAAACAAGATAGATTATTGTTATGAAAGATTTGGCAAGGTCTTCCCCGATGACAATAAATTAGAAGGCAAGGTAGTCTGCAATGACAATAAACTAGTAGCGTGGAATGTCCGTAAAGACATAAAACTAAATGTTGATGATGCAAAGGATGTTTGTAGCAAAGGTAGTCTTGAAATGTATTTAGGGAACGCTGAATCTAACGTAACAACAAGTAGTGAGCTAGGTGGGGTAGTTTAAATACTTGGTAGTAGCCAGGGATGATCTATCAGGATGGGTCAAAGCGGCGCTGTGGTACACGCCTCACAGGAAGAGTGAATTTGGACCAACCAGCGCGCGTAGTCCAGGAAGAATAATGGGGAGTTAGCGCAGCACGAAGTATAAAAATATAATATGTATTTGTGTGTTTCAAGGAACAAAGGAAATAGAAGCACAGAAAAGGATTAACTGTCTGTGCGCTCAGATTTTTGTAGCAAGATGTGCCACACAATAGGGGAATTGTGTGTTATTTATTTACAATCGCAAGCGCTAAACAATATGGATTTGGATTTTCCAATAATTGTGTGTTACACATTAAAGAAGGAGTTATGGTTTAAGGACGACTCAAGTGCATAGTATACTGTACCGCAGCAAGTGCTATAACTTACTGAGACAAGTAATGAAGAAGGCTAACTAGTTAAGCGAGCTGTCGGAGCTATGAACTTAGTATTAAAAGCAAAGAGAGTGGGGACTCAATCGTAAAACTACCTAAGAGTTAAGGCAACTAGACGCAGCATTAGGATAAGTCAAACCTGGAACTTGCACTGAAACAAAACAAGGTATAGTTAAAAGTGCATATGTGAAGCATCAGTGAAACAAGTTAATACTAGTGTTAGTAATTATAGGGTATTATTTAGGCGCTGTAATTTCTACAAGCGGTGTATGTAGTTTACTAATAGATTAGTTGTTGTATTACTAATGTGGCGCTAGAGTCAGCCCTGGAGATCCATTAGGGAATTGTGTCTTAAGCGCTGGAAAAATATAAAAGGAGAACTGGTCGATCTATCTAAAGAGAGGAAAAATAATAAAAATATGAAAAATCGTATAGGTTGTTGCTTTAAAAAGCTGATCATAGAAAAATCAATATAGAGATATACGAGTAGCTATAGTCATAGTACCCAGTATAAGATATTAGATCTTTTTTTGATTAATTGTTTGAGAGAATATTAAAAGGTATTTATGAGTCTTTTAGAGTTCGTGCGTCTGTGTGTGTATTTCATATAGTATATTGAAAGAGCGCAACATAGAGAGAATATATAGATTCAGTGAGATTAACTATTATTAGAGATATTTTATCACTATAATAAGGCATGTTCAAAGAGATCTCTTCAAGAGGGAGCAGCTGTGAATAATAGCGCTTATTAAGAATAGAAATATCCAGATAGTAATACTTGTTTTTTTTCCTTATCTCTAACTCATCTCAACTTTTAAAATTTCTAGTCAATTATTAGTGTTGCACATTATTACACTGTCTTTAAAATAAGAGTGGCAGGCGCTTCTTATAGAAATTAAAAGAGAAGAACCAACCCATCTCACATTGTGTCTACTGCTTAGTTCTTTAGAACAGTCTACAAGTGGTGTCCCAACAGTGGCATAATTGTAACTAGTGTTTTTGATTAGATTGTTTGGTTTTTTTAGGGTTTCGTCAAGAGGACGTAATGAAGCCAGCGCTTCAGCAGAAGAGTAGTAGGGTCTACAACAAGTGGATCAATAGACGTTATCAGAGGATAGCGTAGGGCTTTTTCGTGAAAACAGTCAGGTTTAATTACCAAGCGTGTGTTTTTTCTTTGTGATCTTTGCTTTGATTTGATATTTCGGGAATGGATCCTACTGCGACTACATCTAGGGGATGTCAGGAGAGGGTTAAATCGCCCAATTCTTCAAGATCGTTTCCAAAAACGGTAACCACGATTATTAGGTGAAAAGATGAAAGCTTGCGCTTTGCGGGAATTAATACCAAAAAGTTTTTACGCAGGTTTGAACAAGCAGCGGAAGTTCATGGAGCAACCAAATATAATATGGTACGACAAGTACTATTCTTTGTATCTGATGAGTGAAAATACAATTTAGAGGATCTAAAAGGGTATGAGGAGCAAAATCGGTCAGCGCTAAAAGAACAAATGCTCAAGACACCACACAATATGGGGGGCGGACTTGCTAGCAAGTCCGCAACCTTGGACCCAAACTCACCATAGATTGAACACACATTGAGCTATTGATAAAGGAGCCATACAATCAGGAATGAACACCACTCAGAAGAACAGTTTTAGGTGGGTTTTCAAGTAGAGTTCAGTATGGGTTCAGTATGAGTTCAGTCTGAGTTCCATCTGAGTTCCATCTGAGTTCAGGTTGAGGACTTGCTAGCAAGTTCACCCCCTATATTGCGTAGTGAGAGATGGCCAAAAGTTACCGAGAAAACTAGGTATACGATGAAGGACCTGGATATTTTGGTAAATAGGGTCAAGGCTAGAGGAGGTGTTTGAGACCCCAATAAATTTAAAAGTTTTAGGTAAGACTTCGATTGGATAGTGGAATATTTAGTTAGTAACAAAGATTTTAGTGATTTTAATGCGTTGTTATCTCTGTTTTGTGAAGCATTAGCGCCAGAAGTTGAAGACTGGGAAAAAAGCCGCTTGGATAACGAAGGAAAGCTGGTTAAAAAGAGGGACGGAAATTACAAGTATCCCCGATTAGAAGAAGTGGAAATGGCAGTGGAAGCTGAAATGAAGTTGCGTCGAGTTGAGCGACGTGCAGCAAGGGTGGCTCTGGATAATGAGGATATGGAGGAAGATGCGCCAGGCGTACGATCGCCTTCTCAGATTTCCTCTCCTAAAGTTAAAATTTTCTCTAAGGATTGAGATTCAGTCATGGCAAGAATAGATGAGTTGGAGAAGAAGATAGTTGAAGCGGCAAAGGCGAAAGAATTGTTTAGGCCCAAGAGTTCTCCTCAACCTTTGCGTTTTTCCGCTATGGTGGGCTATTATTGTAATAAAGAGGGGCATACAAGGATGAGATGTAATGCGCTTCAAAATGATAAAGAGGAAAAGGTAGTTTACGAGGATGGGACTACGCTTATGTTGGATGATGGTACTAAGTTGGTTAAAGACAGAGATCGAGGGATGCGAGCCATGGCCATCAATTATATTAATAAAAAGTCTATGGAAACTAGGTCAAGCAAGGGCAAAGAGCCGGAAAATAAGGAGAAAGGCAAGCATGCAAAGTCGGTTAATTTTGCATTTACTTGCGCGGTGTTAGATTTTAAAGTAAAAGAAGGAGCGGTTGCAGCTCCACTTACCGCAGCACAATTGGAGATGTTCGCGGTAAAGCATAAGAAAATGGCCCCACCTACAATTAATAGGCCAAGAAGGGCTGGCGCTAGGTATGCAAATCCAGAGGATATGGAGGAATTAGGGTATACTACTAGAGAAAATAAACCCGCGCCTATCTAGGATGTTGAAATGGATGGTATGGACTCTGGAGGTTATGGCCTGGATCACCAGGAAGTAGAACAGACGGCAATGTTGGAGGAGCCAGAGGTAGTACAGCAAAGAGCATTACCTGCTGAAGGAATTCCAGGAGCAAAGCATAATACTCCAAAGAACCCACCTGGAAGAGCAAAAGCTGGTGCCAAGGCAACTCAGCCTAAATGGAGAATGCAGCTCTCGGTTCATTCTGATTTTCCTAAAGCTTCTGAGGATTTAGTTGCAGAATGTTTGAAGACTACAGTCTCTGTTCCATTGGGGATGCTGACAGCAGTAGTGCCAGATGTAGTAAATGGAATCGTGGATAAGTGCAGAAAGCAAAGGATTGCTAATTGAGCTGAGTTCGATATTGCAGATAAGTCATTTCAGTCAGTCGTTGGATTACCTAGGGCGCCACATTATTCAGGACCCTTAGGGTATTTAACTATTACAGTAAATGGTAAGAAAATTAAAGCGTTAGTGGATACGGGCTCACAAATCAACGTGGTATCAGTGGATGATGCAGTGGAATTAGGTCTTCCTGTAAAAGACAGCAAAGGCATTTTCACAGGAATTGGGGGAGGTAGGTTACCTGTTATAGGTGTAGCAGAGTATGTACGCACTAGAGTTGCGGGATCAACAAGAGATATACATTTTTATGTTCCAATGGGTGTGGTTAAACCAGTTTTAGGCACGCCATTTTTAATGGATTATTCGGCGACTATAGATTATTGTTTAAAAAGACTATAGGAATAAGGTTTTATGGGTGATGATGGTGTTCCAGTAACAGCAGTCTTAGTAGCGCCCAAGGATGGTGGCTAGGAAACTAAGTACTCTGGAGCTGCAGGGTTAGAGAAAGAAAGAGAGTTTTATGAGGAAGTCTCAGATGAGGAGATAGGGCGACCACCAGGAAGGAGCCAACATTTTCATTAGGGACTGGCATTTTAGCTGTTACTATCTCCCAGGATGAGAGAAACCCGGATAGTGACCAGTCAGTCCAACAAGGAGGGATACGTAAAGCGGTACTTCATAGGTGTCGTGGGAATACTACTGTAGATTGTATTATACCTAAGCTTTTTGATTTCTTTAGTTTTGGATATTGTTATACTTATATTAAAAAGAAAAGACAAAAACAGGATTTAGGTGCAACCCATACTTATATAAAAAAGGGTTTGATTTTAATTAATGAAGGAAGTAAAAAGGACTGTTTTGTATCCAAGTATAAACCAGTATCGGTTAAGGTTAAACCAGTGAATATAGCGATGCCTGATTTGAATCCCCCTTTGCTGAGGCCGGAGCTATCTAGAAATCCTTATGATACGCCTTTAACGAAGTTTCCGCCTGATTTGGCGTCTACCAGTAAGATTATGATGGAAAGGCTTCAGATGGTAGATTTTGGAACGGAGGGATGGTTATTGCAGGAAGAAAAGAAGTTATTATTACATGTTATGGTTCTTTGGGAAAAGGCTATTGCTTTTTCAGAAAAGGAAAGAGGTTTGTTAAAACACTCTTATTGTAAACCTTATATGGTTCCAGTTATACCTCATGCGCCGTGGCAAAAGAAGGTGTTTCCAATACCAGAAGCTATAAGAGAAGTGTATATGGAATTAATTAGAGGAAGGTTAAAGTTCGGCTTGTATGAACAGTCTATGTCTAGTTATTCAAGTCCAGTGTTTTGTGTGGTCAAACATCATGGTAAATTGAGGGTTGTTCATGATCTTAGGGAGATGAACAAGGTTACAGTAAAGGATGCAGGGATGCCACCAACGCCAGAAGAATTTGTGGATTCTTTTGCAGGAAGTGCATGTTATGGATTAGGTGATATTATGGGAAGATACGATGAGCGCGAGTTGGAGGAATTGTCCAGACCCATGACGACGTTTGAAACACCACCAGGGCGCTTTAGGTTGACAAGGTTACCGCAAGGCGCAACAAATTCTGTGGCGGTATATCAAGGACAAATGATGTGGATATTGCAGGATGAAATTCCAGAACATGTGGAAATTTTCATTGATGATGGCAGTATAAAAGGACCAGCCAGTGATTATGAAGGGGAAGTGTTAAAAGAAAATCCATATATTAGAAAGTTTATTTGGGAATATGCGATTACCCTGGAAAGAGTGCTATTTAGGATAGAGGAGGCAGGATTAACGATTTCTGGATCTAAATTTGCCTGTTGTGTTCCAGCGCTAGATAAAGTGGGACATGTGGTATGCAAGGAAGGGAGAATCGTGGCTGAAAAACAGAGGAATAAGGTACTTACATGGCCAAGACCAAGAAATATTAAGAAAGTTAGAGGGTTTTTAGGCATTTGTACATATGTAAGAGTTTTTATTCAAGATTTTGCTTTGTTGTCTTCACCTTTACGGCGCTTAACAAGAAAAAATGCTGTATGGGATTGGACAGAGGAATGTGAGGAGTCATTTGAGTTATTAAAGAGGGGTGTAGGGAAAGATATTCTTTTGAAGAAATTGGAGTATGGACAAGGCGCTGGAAAAATTACTCTAGCGGTAGATTTTAGTGTGTCCGCAGTGGGCGCAGTTTAGATGCAGGAGGACGAGGAAGGTAATGATAGACCTGTCCTTTACGAGTCCAAGACTTTTACCAAATAGAGTTTAGGTACTCCCAGTCTAAGCTGGAGTTATGTGGAGTAGCAAAAATTCTTAAAAAGCTACAATGGATGCTTTGGGGGCAGCATGTCAAGCTGCAGGTTGATGCGCTGTCGTTGGTGCAAATGATTAATAGCCCAAGTTTACCAGATGCACTTATGACGAGGTGGGTAGCGCAGATTAATTTATTTTCTTTTGATTTAGTCCATAAGCCGGGGAAATCTTTCACTATGCCAGATGCGCTGTCGAGAAGACGGTTGTGTGAAGAAGACTCAGAAGCAGAAGAATTTGAAGAAGATAAGAGGTGGGTAAATGGGATAGATTATTGTTATACAAAATTTGATAAGAACATCTGCGATGACAATAAACTAGTAAATAGGATTGTCCGTGATGACAATAAACTAGTAACGTGGAATGTCCGAAAAGACATAAAACTAAATGCTGACAATGCAAAGGATGTTTGTAGCGAGGTTAAACTGCAACTGGATTTAGTGAACACTGAAGCTAATATAGCAACAAGGAGTGCGCAAGGCGAGGTAGTGGAGGAGTCAGACGATGAAGATGCTTCAAAGGGAAGTCAGGAAAGTAGTACTCAACTCGAAGAGGAGGAGTATTTAGTAGACAACGCATCTACAGATGAGGGAGTAGAGTTGTTAAGGTTATATTTGGAAGGTTCTAGTCGACCGGATTTCGCGATAAAAAGGTTTGGCGCAATATTAAGAAGAGCGCTAAAGGCTATTTTATTAAAAATGGGAAGTTATGGAAGAATCAAGCTTTGTCTCCTCAGTTAGTTATTCAAACTAGGGAAGGGAAGGAGAAGATACTCAGGGAGTTAAACAAGAATTTAGGACATAGAGGTCAAGAGGAGACTCATCGCAGAGTTAGGGAAAGACTCTGGTGGCCCAACATGAAAAATGAAGGAAGAGATTGGGTTAAATCTTGTCCTGAATGCCAGCTTAGAAGTTACAGAAAGCCAAAAGAAAAAGGAAGAGGGATGGGCGAAGATACTGTTTTTGGTAGGGTTAGTTTAGATGCAGTCCATATAAAAGAAGGACGCTTTAAATACTTGGTAGTAGCCAGGGATGATCTATCAGGATGGGTTGAAGCAGTGCTGTTGACAAACCTTAAGGCAAGTAATGTGGTTGAGTTTTTGAAGAAGCAATGGATTTATAGGTATGGGGTAATGAAGATGGTCACCGTAGATGGTGGCTCTGAATTTGCGAGAGAATTCCAAGAAGTATTAAAAGTTATTGGCGCAAAATTATGAGTTGCAACGCCATATTATCCTGAAGCAGAGGGAATGGTAGAAAGAGGGCATCAATTTATAAAGGATGCGCTAGTTAAAATATGTGGAAATAATGGGGCAAAGTGGAAGAACTACTTGCCATTAGTTATGTTTGCGGACAGGATTTCAGTTAAAAGAACAACAGGGTTTTTGCCGTTCTAACTTAGTTTTGGTCAAAGGGCGGTATTACCTATTGATCTGGAGGCTGGATATTTCCTAGGATGTGATTGGGATCAAGTGCGCTCAACCAAAGATTTAATTCTAGAAAGGGTAGCTGTCAGTATAGTCTAGTATATAAGTATGATATAATAGTGTTTATTTATGGTCCTACTACTTATTAATAAATGATTTAGTGATTAAACCTCAGGGGAAGACTAATAAAATAGTTATACTCAAATAAAACTCACAATACTTGGATTTAAATGTGTGCTAGTGGTGGAAAATAGATGAATAAAAATATAGTTATAGCTTATATAAAGATAATATCAATTTATAATGCCTTTATAATATATTTCTGAATGTTAATAATTGTATTGTAGTGTTTTTTGGAGTTTTAGTAATGTAATGATGATAAATAACCGTCAAAATCCCTCCTTACTTATACCCAAATCCACTGGAGTGCACAGACCTTCAATCCAGATGACGTCACTGCTATCCCCAGCAATTACAGCACTGTGAGGGCCCATCACCTCCCCATGGCGTCTACTTCAAGCAGTTTTAACACCCAGACCTCCAGTAAGGACCCTCAATCACTATTAATAATAACACAGATCCATACCATAAATAGAAAATCCAGATAAAAGAGGATACCATAAAGAAACAGGTAAAATAAATAATCCAAAATAGATTTAATGAAACCAAAAGCATATAAAGGAAAAAAAATGTCCAAGCCCCCAATAACATCACCAAGCATCCACATCAACCCAGAAATGTCCTTCCAAGCCATAAATCCGTGAATAACCATCCAAGGAAGTAAATTAAGTTGTCCAAACTGGGTGTATGCACCTGATATATGTGTCTATGGTATTGCAGGCGTTGTTAGTCCACTGATTTCGTCCATATGACCAAAAATAAGCATAAAAACAAAGCTTATAGGCTATTAAGGGGCTAAAACCCACTTATATTCCTAAATATACATAATATACTGCATATTTCACTGAATATGAGATTTATGTATACATATAAGCTTATGTATGTCAATAATTACTTCATATCACTTAAGATAAGTATATTATGACTCCATTAACATCTTAATAAGTATTATTAGGCCATGGATAAGCTATTAAAACTACTATAAGTTATATTATAGAATAATAATTATATATATATTTAATAAAATAATATATATTATTGTTTTAACCTAATTTTTAAGATATAAGCTTAATTTACTTAAGGTTATCTTATTTTAAGAATAAGAAATACTCAGTACTAAGGATATTTAGGCTGACACTCACTCACCCCAAAAAACAATAAAAAAATGTTAAGACATTTTAATTAAAACTAAGGAGTGAAATAAAAAATAAAAAATAAAAAATAAAATATAATTTTTATAATACTAATACTGAATAAACAGTATTATTTAGATTTAAATTTTTTCAAGAGATTTTTAAGATCAGAGATTTCATTTTCTGGAATTCACTGGTCATATTCACTTGATTTATTTTTAAATCTTAATAGATACTCAACTCCCTTTTTTTTTGTAAGGTGTCTCTTTTTAAGTATCTTTTCAATTTCTGCCTTTTCAACTATTTCTTCAGGTTGCTGTTTATGCCTTCCTGATCTTCTTGGAAATAGAGCAGTACCATTAGAATGGTATGGTTTTATAAGAGAAATAGGAAATACTGGTTGTTTTCTATCATATGGTGCATATAGAATAACCTCAACAGCATTATTACCAACCATCTTTTTAACTACAAATGGTCCAATGAATGGATCCTTCAATTTAACATTACCATTTAAATTGAAATTTAGTGTTGTAATAAGGACTTCATCACCCTCTTTGAACATTTGTTCTTTATGGGCTTTATCCCATCTTTTCTTTTCATACTCAAACGCCTTATTTATACATTCTTGAGCATGTTTTCTGCATAATTCCTGCATCTGAAGAAAAGATTTTGTACCTGGATGGATATCCAATCTAGGTAACTTATTAAGAGTTTTAGCAGGGGTATTAGGTACATAACCCAACCATAACTCAAATGGCTTCTTGCCAGTGACAGAATGTACTGTACTATTGTATGCAAATTCTAAACCTGGGATAAGGGTTACCCAATAATGCGTGAATTTGTCATTGTCTTTAAAATTAAGACCAAAAGCACAGTATCTTCTTATCATATCTTCTAAGGTTTGTATCATTCTTTCTGCTAGCCCATCAGTTTGTGGATGGTGTGCTGTAGAAAGTTTTAATTGACACCCTGAAAAATCCATAAGTGATGTCCAGAACTCAGAAGTAAATTTAGGATCTCTGTCAGAAACTATTGCTTTGGGGAAACCTGATATATTTATTTTTTGTGTCCACCATAAAAAAGCTAAGTCCTTTGCAGAAACCTCTTTGTGGGTAGGAATAAATTTACACATCTTTGTAAATCTATCTACAATTACCCAGCAGAAGTTATAACTCTTATGCCCTGCTATTGGCAAACCTGTTACAAAGTCCATGTTAATGATTTCCCATGGAGCTTTTGGTTGCTCAATTTGTTGTAATAAACCAGCTCTTTTGCCTGTTAATCTTTTAGATTTTTGACAAGAATCACATGTTTCAACATATTTCTGAACATCCTCAGACATGTTAATCCACCAAGCTGTGTTTTTTACTCTGGTTAATGTTTTATGGTAGTCAAAATGACCTGCTAATATATCATCATGACATATACTTAACATTAACTCCTTCATTGAAGGGGGAATTACAATTACATTACTTAATTTTTTCCTGTAATATATAAAACCATCCTCAATGGAAAATTTTCCTTTTTCTAATGCCTCTTTATACTTATTTGGTAATGTTTTTTTTAAAAAATTCATTGAAGCATTAGATGGATCATTTAATATGGTAGTTAATTTACTCAAGTCAGGATCTGAATTATAATTATCAAGAATTGATTGCATAAATTCATCCTCAAGATCTACAATATAAATGCCATAAATGTTAATAATCTCTGACTCAGGAACATAAGCAGGATTATCATCATTATTAGGCAGAGGTACTCTAGATAACAGATCTACATTAGAGTGCAAGGTTCCTGCTCTATGTGTAGTAGTCATCCGGCCTCTGTATTCTTGTACAGCTAATTGCCATCTAAACATGTGTCTATTAGGAGTTTTCATGTTTAAGAGTGACTTAACTGCACTACAGTCAGTTATTAACTCAAATTTTTGGTCTTCAAGGTAATAATGTAGCTTCTCAAGAGCCCATACTACTGCCAAAAATTCAAGTTGAGTAGCACCATATTTCAATTCACTACTTCTCAGAGTACGTGAAATATAGCAGATTACTACTTCTGACATTTTTCCTTCAATAAGTTGTTTTTGATGCAAAGCAGAACCCAGTCCAATAAAACTTGCATCTGTATAAAATACAAAAGGTAATTGGAAATCTGGTAGTCCCAAGATAGGAGCTGTCATTAAACATTCTTTCAACTTATCAAAAGCTGGTTGTCTTTCATTATTCCAAATGAAAGCTTCTGATTTCTTTATTAGTGTGGTCAGTGGTGCAGCAATTGATTGGTAGTTTTTTATATATTGTCTATAGTAACCACACATTCCAAGAAAAGATTGTACATCCTTTACATTTTGAGGAATGCCAATATTCTTTATTGCAGCCATTTAATTTTGGTCTACACATATTTTTAAGCCAGATAAAATATGACCAAGCACTTTAAAAGACTCCAACCCAAATTTACATTTTTTCAATGCAAGGGTCATTTTTATTTCATCCATTTTTTGAAATACCTTCTTTAAATGGATTAAGTGTTCATCATAAGTTTTTGAGAACACTATGATGTCATCAATGTATACCATTAACCATCCCTCAATCATTTCATTATGTAATTTTATATCCATTAACTTCTGAAATAATGATGGAGCATTTTTTGGTCCAAATGGCATTCTGACATACTTATAAATTCTTATGTGTGTTGTTTTCAACAAAAAGTTCTGTGAATTCTTTTCAACAGGGATTTGATGGTACCCTTTATTTCCATCTAGGCAACTTATATATTTAGCACCTTTAAGGGTAGCATGTATAGAGGCAATCCTTGGCAAGGGATAAATATCATCTACTGTAAATGTATTTAATGCTCTATAATCACCGCACAGTCTTGCTTTATCTTGTTCATAAGAAATTAGCACTGGTGATATTACATAATATTTTGGAGTAGTTCAACCTTCTTAAGAATTTTCATATTCAATAACATCTTAATATTGTCCTCTATGTCTTTCCTCTTCATTGGTGAAGCAGGGTATGGTTTCTTTTTATGACTAGCAGGAATATTATCCATATCACAGGTTAAACTAATCTTCATTTCATGATTTTTTACAAGGCCAAGTTCATTTTTACTATGTGCAAAAGCCATTGGAAATGCTTTAATTAATTCCAAAATATTATTTTTCTCAGCTTTACTTATCTGAGTGCCAAATGATGCTTTTGAAATTTCTGTTTCCAGAAGTTCCATCTCATTGGATTCTCTTCCTTTACATGGGAATTTGTGACTGACTCAATGTGTAAGACTGTGTTAAAAGAATTTATTTTAAATTTCCTTTTACCATTCATGCCAATTGTAAAATTGTTATTAGCAGGGTCTAATTTCACACCAAATTTAGTCAGAATATCATTTCCAATGATAAAACAGTTACTACAGTTAGTATTATCCATTACTACAAAGTCACAAGTTACCCTTACATAACCATGTTGGTGTTTAAAGAAGACAGCAGATTTGTATTTACCAATGGGGTGTAGCACTGATCCAAAACCTCCCCAATTTCTACTTTGAAGTGGCTCAAGCTTAGACTTATATTCACTATCAATTTTGTGTAATGTATTAGTGGAAACAATAGAACCAGCAGCTCCTGTGTCCAGTACTATATTAACATTTTCACCAGAAATGATAGCTGGAACCGTGATAGGTGTCATTCTAAAGTTATCAGCTTGTATATCCTTAATGATTTCAGAATCCTCAAAATTCATTAAAGATTCATTTGAGTCCATATTTAATATTGGATTTTCAAAGATGGACAAATCATCTTCCAACATACAGACTTCATTTTCATCACTATATGAGATATTGCTGTCATAATCACTTGATTCTTTACTTTTATCAGTTTCAGATTCTTATTCATGTTAATTTTCAACAATATTCATGTTTTTCTCACATTTGTGACCTTTGACCCAAGGTTTGTTACACTTATAACAAGTATTTGTTTCATACTTTCTAGGTACTACAGGTGCAGTAGGTTTATTCTGCTTCTCCTGAAGTGTTTTTTAATTCTGAGTTTTTACAGGTTCAAAATTTTGTTTATAAGTGGAATACCTTGATTCATACTTATGGTTTAATAATATTTCATTGCAAATATTAATAAAGTCAGAAGATTCAGTAACATTTAATGTTCTAGCTACAACAATGTCTCTGACAGATATAAGTAATTTATATATTATCTTATCTTTCCATAAGTTAAAATACATATGAGGCTCAATGGCTTTTAATATTTTGTTAAAATTCATTAAAAAAACCATAGGTTTGTCACCATTCAACGGATTATACCTAGTCTTCTCATAAAGTCTCTGCTGAGTAAGCCTGAATTTATTACCTCCAAATTGTTTTTCAATAAGTTGTTTCCATTCAGCCCAAGAGTAATTTTTACCCTCACTCAAGACAGCTTCAAACCATAATAAATCAACATCCTTAAATAAAGAAATTAATTTTGATGTTATTTCTTCATCCGGTAACTTATATGAGAATTTCAAGTTGTCAATTCTTTGAATAAAATGTTGCCAATCAGAGCTGGCTTCCCCATCATAAGTTGGGTACTGATCTATTTTAGGCCAGTTTTTCTGATTGGATTTTATCTCACTAATCTTAGTTAAATTCAACAACTCATTTACTTTTGATAAATGGTATTGTATTTCTTCCTGCACAGATTTGTGACTTACATTTTCAGATTTGACACTACCACCAGATGGTTTTAATTGTGGTGGTATAGGGAAGGAATGAGATTCACTTTTGCCAATGAAAGGATTATTATTATATTGATTATACTTATGATTATCCTGGTTCATTAGTAGATTGGCAGTTTTATCTCAACTTTAGTTAATCTTTGTAGCAACTCAGAGACACTTTGATTTGTCTGGGTAAAAGATAACTTTGTTCTTGATTCAGTTTTTAATAAATGTGTTTCATATAATTTTTCTAACTCACAGATTTTGTTTGAAAGTTCATTATATTTATTACTCAATGAATCATATTTAAGAGTTAGAGACAAATGTTCTTTCTCTAATTCTTTGTTACGTGTTGCTAATTGAGAAATGTTTAATGTCAAGGATGAAATTGTATCACTAGTGAGATTAACTGTCTGTTCCTCACAATCAGTCCTTCTATTCCACAATGCTGAAACAATTCTATGGACAGTTGGATTATTGTTAAAATATTCCATGTCTTCCTTTTCAATTCTCTCACTCTCCTGTGAACTTCTCATCTCACTAGTAGGTGGTTGCAACTGAGGGTTAACTGTATTATCATTATAAATAGTACTGTTATTGTGGACAAAAGACAAGTCAGTTGTATCTACTCTAAAGCCTAAGTTTCTTAAATCACTACGCAATATAGGGGGTGGACTTGCTAGCAAGTCCCCAATCTGAACTCAGACAGAACTCAGATGGAACTCAGACTGAACTCATAATATACTCATACTGAACTCTACTTGAAGACCCACCTAAAACTGTTCTGCTGAGTGGTGTTCATCCCTGATTGTATGGTTCCTTTATCAATAGCTCAATGTGTGTTCAATCTGTGGTGAATTTGAGTCCAAGGTTGCGGACTTGCTAACAAGTCCACCCCCCGTATTGTGCGGTGAATCCTCCTCTATTTTTTGCACAGATTTAACATCAATAGAATTACCTATATTGTAATTATCAGTATTATGTTCAATCTGAGAGGGTAATCTAATTACCATGGGATGGTTGCCAGTCCTGATTTTTGGCGCTTTTTTCCTTTGTAAGGGTGCGCTGAGGAACTCAGATGAGGTGGTGGATCCCTGTGTCAACTGTGGCTTGTCCACTGTTGATGAAACCAGTCCCATTTCCATTTGTCTACCAGGATTTTCTCCTGGGAGTGAGTTGACCCGCCTTGGATAGGGGGTTGCTGATTTGACTGACTGGGCAGGCCTTCCTTTAACTCTGCCAATGCCTGATTCAACTGCTGAAATCCTACCTTTCAATTGTTTTGCAATTGCTCTACCTCTTTGAACATGAGTGATTTTGATTCCTCTAACTTCAGAACCTGTTTGGCCAGGTGGAACAGTTGATCCTGAAGAGGAGGAGACATCTTTTTTATAGTTATCTTTTTTAAGAGGGCGTCCTTTTCATCTATACTCATGCTTTCTGCCTGGGGGTATTGTTGACCCTCCATGGTGATGTCCTGGAAAGTTTTTGTTAGCTTTAGACCTGGTATTATAAGCAGGCTTTTCACTTACACTGTCCTGGGCAGTACTAATATTGTTAAGAATGACAATATTTTACGTCTACAAAAGTAAAAAACTCTATGGAATTAGTAGAAAAAAGATATTAGCAAATCTATTACTAATAAAAAAGCAATGGAGCTTACCCTGAATTTATATCTTTATTTATTTAAATAAATTATAAGAAAAATTCAAAAAAATCTGTTAAAAATATAATAATAAGTTCAACTAGACCTTTATAAGGGTGAATAAGTAGCTTACCAATCATTAACCAAATACCAATTTAATTGGGTGTTATATTGGTGTCCAAATACCAAGTGAAATTGGGTTTATATTGGATACATTTACTACTGTAAATACCTAATTTTTATAATAAAAAATTAGTACAATTATTTAAAGGAATCTTTTCCGCAATCACTGAGTTATGATGACCCACTAATATGCAGCAGACCCAAATATTTGGTTATTTTGAGCTGTACTAAGGTAAAAATCACGTCCCAAGGCTTATACTAAATAATAAGTAAAATATAAGGAAAGACCCCCAATTGTTAGTATAGTCTAGTATATAAATATGATATAATAGTGTTTATTTATGGTCCTACTACTTATTATTAAATTATTTATTGATTAAACCTCAGGGTAAGACTAATAAAATAGTTATACTCAAATAAAACTCACAATACTTGGATTTAAATGTGTGCTAGTGGTGGAAAATAGATGAATAAAAATATAGTTATAGCTTATATAAAGATAATATCAATTTATAATGCCTTTATAATATATTTCTGAATGTTAATAATTGTATTGTAGTGTTTGTTGGAGTTGTAGTAATGGAATGATGATAAATAACCGTCAAAATCCCTCCTTACTTATACCCAAATCCACTGGAGTGCACAGACCTTCAATCCAGATGATGTCACTTCTATCCCCGGCAATTACAGCACTGTGAGGGCCCATCACCTCCCCATGGCGTCTACTTCAAGCAGTTTTAACACCCAGACCTCCAGTAAGGACCCTCAATCACTATTAATAATAACACAGATCCATACCATAAATAGAAAATCCAGATAAAAGAGGATACCATAAAGAAACAGGTAAAATAAATAATCCAAAATAGATTTAATGAAACCAAAAGCATATAAAGGAAAAAAAAATGTCCAAGCCCCCAATAACATCACCAAGCATCCACATTAACCCAGAAATGTCCTTCCAAGCCATAAATCCGTGAATAACCATCCAAGGAAGTAAATTAAGTTGTCCAAACTGGGTGTATGCACCTGATATAGGTGTCTATACTTCTGTAGGCGTTTTGGGTCTACTTATTTTGTCCATATGACCTAAAATAATTAGAAAAACAAAGTTTATAGGCTATTAAGGGGCTAAAACCCACTTATATACCTAAATATACATAATATACTGCATATTTCACTGAATATAAGATTTATGTATACATATAAGCTTATGTATGTCAATAATTACTTCATATCATTTAAGATAAGTATATTATGACTCCATTAACATCTTAATAAGTATTATTAGGCAATGGATAAGCTATTTAAACTACTATAAGTTATTTAATAGAATAATAATTATATATATATATAATAAAATAATATATAATATTATTTTAACCTTATTTTTAAGGTATAAGCTTAATTTACTTAATTTTATCTTATTTTAAGCATATGAAATACTCAGTCCTAAGGATATTTGAGGCTGACAGTAGCGCAACTTGAAAGAAAGACGAGTTTGTGGAGAAAGTGTATGAAAGAATGATGCAGATCCGGGACAAGTCAGTTAAATATTGGGATGAGCACTTAGCGCATAGGTTAAGAAAGCCATTGAACCCAGGAGATTTGGTTTTGGTTTATAATAGAAATTTAGAAAGCCAATGGGGGAAGATGTTTTCTGACAGATGGAATGGTACTTATAGGATAAGAAAGCAGATAGCTGGAGGTTCTTACTTACTGGAGGAAATGGATGGTACTGAGTGGAAGCGGCGTGTGGCCACAGATCAGATCAAAAGATTCTACCCAAGGGGTGTTCCAGTGATACAAGATAGCCTCCGGAATGAGGAAAAACTACCAGAATAATACCTCCGGGAAGAGGTTAAACTAACAAGTAATGTTAAATTTTGTTTTTCTAAAAAACGGACTCACAGGAGGCTTTGACACAGTTGTGACGGATAGAGAGCGCTAACTGGAAGTTAGGTGGACTATGGCTGAACAGGAAATTTGCATAAGCGCTTAGATGAGGGAATAGAGGAATATGAAATCTTATATTTTCATCGTTCAAGGAGACATGACAAAATAGGTAAATGGATTGAAGGAGATGTGTACCATGCAAACGCAAAAGACGCTGGGAATTTAACTAATGGGTTAACTAACCAGGAGTGGAATGGCAATTTATAGATGCGGCGCTCTATAGTTCATTTCTTATTCTACATGGTATATCGCTGTATCACAGTGAAGGCTGTAAATATTTATGATATAAAGTTTATTTGGGATTTTGTTTTTTAGGGGTTAATAGTTTTTTTATAAAGAAAGTAGAGGGAGCAAAGTTAGGCGCTCTAAAAGTATGGAAGACAGGTGTAACAAATTAGTGCCATGTCTAAAAAGATTATTTGAAGGCATAGCATGAAAAATATATGAAGACTATGTACAGGGAGAATGGACAGAGAAGACTCATAAGGAAAAGCACTAGTGGTCTATTCAGTATCAGGGTGAAAGCTAATAGGATATCCTTTCCAATCTTCAGGCATGATGAAGTGATGGGGATTGGCGGGGAATCCAAGAATAGTTGTTGAGCTGATTTCGTGCATTATTTGACCTATCATTTCTATATGAGTATAGCAAGCTTCAAGTTCAGCGTCAGAAAAAGCTGGTGCCTTATTGTAGGATAGGGACATAGCTTCATATATAAGACAAAGTCTGGAAACTATTCGCATGGAATGGACAAAGGGTAAAGGAATGGGAACCTATCCCAAGGAGATGAATTCATTGAAGCCTGACAGGAAGTTAGTAAGAAAGAAGAGCATAAGTATAGTGAAGGATACTTACTTGCTAATAAGTTTTGTGGGCGCGCTGACAGTGAAGTAATGGTAACCATGTCAGAAGCAGCTGTAGGGGAGCCTGAGCGCATGGAAGCACTGGAACTCGGAGGGAAAGAAAGTGTAGCGCTAGGCAGTATGGATATTTTGCTCCTGGGAAGACTAGGAAGCGATGGCGACTCATAAGGAACATTATTATTATTAGTGGAAATAGTGGGACTATTGGTGGTAATTATGGGAGTGCTACAAGTAGAGCTAGGTGGAAAGGGAATATAACCAGTAGGCTGAGAAGTATTCTGGTTAAGGGAGGTATCGCAAGTTTTGTGGTATCTAAAGCAATTTTCACAGGCAGGTCTAAAAAAGGCATACCCCCGAGGTCTAGAAAATGTACAATGAAAGTTATGGCGTTTGCAAAATGAGCAAGCTTGATCTCTGGGAACTGTGCGATATTGAGTCATGATGTTAGGATAGATGAAATTCAGGTTATTAGAAGGGCTATTTATAGGTTAACAATAGCATTATAAAGAAGTCATCAGTTGCACCACGTCTGACTTGAGCGCTGGATGGTTTCTAAGAAGCTATTGAGAAGCGTTTGTTATAATGAAGAACCCAAGGAAAGATGAATTGTTACAATCAAGGGAAAGACATGTATTGCAAAGATTTAAAGATTAAAAGAGAGCGCATACATAAATGATTCAGGGGAAGTTATTGCTGCTATAGAATGTAGCAACGATCTCAAGTTGTTATTTTTTATTATTATTTGCTGTTTCATCTTTCATAGGCACTTAGTAGAAGGGTGCGCTGCTTAGAAAAAGGATGATATTTTGGGGGCAACTCATCTCGCAGTTGTAGAGTTCTCACAGGAAGGTTAAGTGAAAATAAAAAATAAATAAATAAATAAATGAATATATTACATTTTTTTACAAGGCTATATTCACATTACAAGGAATAAATACAAAAGAAGATTTTTTTTTTAGTATTCTGCTTCATCAAAGATTGGGACGCAGAAAGCCCAATTGTTAACAGCCTCTTGCATGTTTTGTTGCAAGGCAGTTATCAGTTGTTTTTGCTTATTATACTCAGCGCAAGTATAAACCGGAACCTCCTCGAGGAATTCTTTGACAGCCGTTATCATGTTATTCATACGACGCATGGTTGCATTGTAAGGAGTGCAGGCAATTTGTTCTGCGAATTCCCAGTTTTGAGCCGTGGTGGGCTCTTCATCATCAATGACCAGAAAGTTTTCGGTTGGCCATTTGTCCAGAGTGATGGTATTGAAGACCAGCTGCATATCAGTCCAGTCAGGAGTTGGCGAACAAGGAGTGGGTTCAGGTGTAGGTATGGTATCCCAGACGGGATCTTCTTCCAAGGCAGGAAGGAATAACAGAGCAATAGGAGGCGGAGGTGTTTCAGCGTAAGGAGTGCCTGGCGCATTCTACATAATATTTTTTTAAAAAAAAGAAGAAGTAAGAAAAAGGGACTTACTGAACTTTCCTCCAAGAAAAGAGAATTAGGGATTGAGGCGATGCTACTTGGAGTAGGTTTGCAGTAACCAAACTTGGCTCGTTTGTTGCCAGGAGGGGTAACAGGAGCAGGCCTCAGGTGCTTGATGGTCATTTGACTCATCATGTTGGTGGTGGAAGGGTTGGGGTCCAGGAGCGCAACAGTGGGCAGCCCATCGTAACTACATTTCTTCTTGCGTTTCTTGCAGTAATTGCACCACTGGAATAATGGAAAAATGAAAGATTAGTAACAAATGGGAAGAAAAATGAAGAAAACTTAAAGTAAAAAAATTATTTCCACGGCGGGCTTTTGAAAAATGACAAGGAGTGATGCCATTTTAAATGCAACAGGTGCATCTTGTCCCACCCATCAGTGTGGTTATGGGCGTTGTTGGAGGAGCAGTAGGGGGCTGAGTGCACACAAACTGTTGAATAGCGTCCACGACGTTATGGTAAGGTAAACTCTTACAGTCGCCTTGCTGTAAGCAGAATCCGGAGGAGATATGTGGATTTAGCTGAAAACCCCGTCCTTCCAATAAAAATAACAAAGTAGATGTTCTAAATCACTAAGCTAACCAATCTACTTAGATCTGATTGATAAAAATAATGAAACTCTAAAATAATTAACGCTTATTGAGATTTAAAGAAAGTGGCTGTTGATAAAAGAAATACTGATAACAACAATTAAGGTGTACCAGTGAAAGATCTGAAAAGATTGACTTTTATGTTTTTATAATAATTCAAATTTATATGAGAAAGCAATAATCAAGTCCCAGCGATGAAGACCTTTCTAAAGATACCCTATATGAAGTGTGATTTAAATTGTTGAATTGTATTTCTAAAATGTTATATAAAAAATAATAAATGTTATAAGGGTATTATAACTTATTTAATTTGTTGAGTAATAAAAAATGAGACCGTGGTGGTTAATGATTAAGCTGTATGATACGTCCCCCCTCTCAATTTCGAGTTTGAGAAGCGCTTAAGTATTCCTAGTCACGTGCCTAAGTTTTCCCCTCCAGAGCTTTTCCAGAGTCAATCCGGAGCCCGTACGGAGTCGAAACGAAGTCGAAA